>JAXCMG010000018.1:21791264-21841955 GCA_034642415.1 Podarcis siculus | reverse complement strand
GAAGGAGCACCTATGGGATCACCCCTCTCACCGGTCATCGCAAACCTGTACATGGAACACTTTGAAACCAATGCTTTAGACAAGTCAGAACACAAACCCAAACTTTGGCTCAGATATGTTGACGACACCTTTGTAATTTGGCCACACGGGAAGGAAAAACTGGACAGCTTCCTCACACATCTCAACAGCCTACACCCCAAAATACAATTCACTATGGAAATAGAAGCCAACAACCAACTTCCCTTCCTTGACGTCCTAATCTACAAAAAACCTGATGGCTCCCTAGGACACACTATCTACCGGAAAAAAACACACACCAACCGCTACTTACATGCACAATCACACCACCACCCTGCACAAATAAACTCCGTAGCCAAGACTCTCATCTCCAGAACCAAACGCCTGGCTGACAAAGACCACTTGACAACTGAGTTACAGAATCTCTCAAATGTGTTAATTGCCAATGGATACCAGCAAAACAGGGTTACGAAGCTAATCCAAAAAGAAACACCCCCCAAAAACCAAGACACAGAAGAAAACAATGGCATGGCCCTCCTTCCTTATATCAAGGGCACTACAGATAAAATTAGCAAAATCCTCCATAAACACAATATCAAAACAGCCTTTTGCGCCAACCAAAAAATAGCCAATATCCTCAGAAACCCCAAGGATAAAATCCAGTTGGAAAACCAAGGGGTCTATGAAATACCCTGCAAAGTCTGCCCAGCCACGTACATTGGACAAACAAACAGACGAATAAATGCACGTATCGCAGAACACAAGAATGCCGTCAAAAAAGAAGAAAAAACTTCCTCTCTTTTCCAACACATGAAAGAAACAGGACACGAAATTAATTTTGCAGATTCCAAATTGCTCTCTAACATGGAACATCACCACAAGAGAATAATCATGGAAGCCATCGAGATAGAGAAACACCCTCACAACATGAACAAGCGTGACGACACATCCCGCTTGCCAGACATCTGGAAATTAGCCCTCCCCACAAAAACTGACACCAGATCCAGAGGCACACAGAACGCCATCACCAATCAACCACACCAGACCCAAACCCAGACCCTCTCCACAGATAAATTACAGACACCATCCAGTAGCCAAACCACGATGGCACCTCCGGATGCTGCACCCCCCTGCAATCCCTACACAGATCTGGCTGGCACAGGCCACAAAACCACAGCTCGCCCCTATACACGAAGCCAAGCCAGAGCACAACAAAGCAGTACAGCCATCTTCTCAGAAAAACTCTTCACAAAGTTCAAGAGGTCAAGACACAAAAGCTTTAGCAACTAATCCACACCTAATGACCCACCTAAGTGGTACTCAGGATATCACTCAAGAAATCACTCAAGATATCCCTCAAGCAATTAAGGAACAAAAGAAGAAAAGGCACACTAGCCTGGGAACTTCCTCTCTGCCCAGAACATTGGAGGCTATACACCACACCTCCTCAACAGTATTTATAGGAACTCAAACACTGAGATCCTGCTCTGTTCCAGTAACAAGAAGCCGAAAGCACCAGCCTGAAGATGACGAGTGAGACCTCGTCGAAACGTCGCCTAGACACCCCAACTTTTACACGGGAAGACACCCGAGGACACCAAAACCTGCATTCCTGTACCCGTGAAAATCTACGAAAGCATATATATATATATATATATATTCATCTAAGCCATCACCAGATCATAGAAAAACATAGCAAAATACATACATTAATTATGGGCTGTAGGAAGAATAGCTTCCTCTGAACGTCCTGATGAACCATTATGTTGGTTGTTTCTGGTGACATCAGGGGGAAAACCTCTGGGGACTCACTGAAGGGGCAAAGTATATTTCTAGCTGGGGGAGTTGTGTCCCACATATTAAACTCTCTGAAAGAAAAATGCCAGCATATGTTAAAGACAGGAGTCCAGCAATGGAGGAGGGCAAGTGGGGGGGATTGCTCATTGTTTGGGGGGCACTTCTCCCCCATCTCTGGTGCCACTCATGCTTGGCCACATGATAAATGACTGAATGTGATAAGGAACCTTCTGTTGAGCAACTCATGCTTGGCTCATCCAATTCTCTTTCTGGCGAACTGTCACAACATTGAGATGAATCCCCAAATATGGATGTCGTGATCTTATTTTCTTCTTCTTCCCTGAAAGAGAAATTCCAAGTGAACAAAAACTGAGGCGAAAACAATTTGATGTTGGGCTGCCACAGTGCAGGGTTAATTACATACACACTTCATAAGGTTTTTATGAGGGTAACGACATGAAAAAGAGAGGCAGTGAATCATATGGCTTGCTAATTAGAATGGAATAAAAGACTTCAAGTGGCAAACACTGAGCTAGTCTTGAAAGTCCAGTGGGGGGAGGAAATATTCCTCCCTTCCGTTCTGGTTGGGCTGCAAAATAAACTTATGTGGCAAAAGAGATCCTTGCTTAGAAAACGTCGGTTCAGTTTTTCCCTCATTTTGGGAGGAGGGAACATTCCTCAGATTAATGCCAATAAAAATAATTGCAGCAAAAAAAGATATAACTAAAAATCAATGTGAGTATCTAGGGCAACGGATGTGCCATCTCCCATCTTCAATCACAAATCGACAGACACGCTGCAGGCCAACTGACTCAAGCTCATTTCTGGGCCACAGTCTGAGGACCTCCAGGCTAGAAAAAATGCACAGAGGACCCTGAGAAGGGAGACGACGAGGTGCAAAGCAGGGCAAGGCTCAATATTGTTCCCCGCAGCCAAGAGTCCCAGTATTAGCTTGGGATGAAGGCAAGGTGCCACTCAGACACAAGGTTGCCCAGAGGAAATCCTACATTCCAGAGAGGTGTAAATGCTTCCGAGCTGCCAACATCAAATTTGCAGGTGTTTTATTTGGGGGATAGCTTAATCTCTTGTCACTTCAGGCATACGTTCCTTGCCCTTTCCCCTTGGCTTAAGTTGTACCATCAGTCAACATTTGTAGCAGTATTTAAAATCTGCACAAAGCCAAACAAGCACACATTTGAGAGGACAGGATAGTGATGGGTGGATTTGTCCAGCACTGCTCCAGAAAAGCAGCGTACTGTAATAGATGCTTCCTCTGGTATCTATGGCATTGTCCACAGCTTTGATCTCTGCATTCACCAGAGCACCTTAGGAATACCAGAAGTTGCCTCACAGTGAGCCCAGATTCTTCCTCCATCTGGCTCAGTATTTTCTAGAAGAAGAAGAGTTTGGATTTGATATCCCACCTTTCACTCCCTTTAAGGAGTCTCAAAGCGGCTAACATTCTCCTTTCCCTTCCTCCCCCACAACAAACACTCTGTGAGGTGAGTGGGGCTGAGAGACTCCAGAGAAGTGTGACTAACCCAAGGTCACCCAGCAGCTGCATGTGGAGGAGTGGAGACACGAACCCGGTTCCCCAGATTACGAGACTACTGCTCTTAACCACTACACCACACTGGCTCTCTACCCTGACTGGCAGCAGCTGTCCAGGGTTTTAGGGGGGAAGCCTTCCCCAGCTGTGCCCAGAGATGTCAGGGGTGGAACCTGGGACCTTCTGAAGACAAACCAACACTCAACCGCTGTGCTATGGTCCTTCCCTCTGCCCCATCTTGCCTTGATATGTAGCATGATGGAGGAAGGGGTAAGTAAGAAGGTGCTGCAGCAAACACCATGATATCACACTGTGGCCAGAGGAGATCCACTTTGGATTGGGTGAGACCCCAGGGTCCAGGAGTGACAGGTGGGGATATCACTTTCATGACCTGCTTGTGCGGTTCCCAGAGAGACCCGGTTGACCTTTGTCAGAATGAGTGGCTTAGGCCACATTCACAGCATAACTTAAAGCACTCTGGCACAGCTTTAAACAGTCATAAAGGTAAAGGGACCCCTGACCATTAGGTCCAGTCGTGACCGACTCTGGGGTTGCGGCGCTCATCTCGCTTTATTGGCCGAGGGAGCCGGCGTACAGCTTCCAGGCCATGTGGCCAGCATGACTAAGCCGCTTCTGGCGAACCAGAGCAGTGCACGGAAACGCCATTTACCTTCCCGCCGGAGTAGTACCTATTTATCTACTTGCACTTTGATGTGCTTTGGAACTGCTAGGTTGGCAGGAGCTGGGACCGAGCAATGGGAGCTCACCCCGTCGCGGGGATTCGAACCGCTGATCTTCTGATCGGCAAGTCCTAGGCTCTGTGCTTTAACCCACAGCGCCACCCTCATCCCTTAAACAGTCATGCCCCCCCAAAAAGAATTATGGGATCTGTAGTTTGTGAAGGGTGCTGAGAGTTGCTAGGAGACCCATATTCCCCTCACAATGCTACAGTTCTCTGTGAAGAGGGTTTGGTTATTAAACCACCCTGAGAACTGCAATTTTGGGAGGGGAGTATGGGATCTCCAAACGGAACTAAAACTCCCAGAATCCTTTGAGGGAATCCATGATGCTTTAAAGTGGTGTCATAGTGCTTCAACTCATCGTGTAAATGTGGCTTAAGCAGACCTATTCAGCAGAGCTCTACTTATATTTTCAGGAAAGGCTAGCCAAACCTTAATCCTCTGTGGGTTTCAGCCTTCAGGGATGACGAGGCTAACCTGAGAAAAATGTGTTTCAGTTTAATGGGAGCTTGCTCATTTTTACTTTTATTTCAATTAACCTTATGCGCTCCTCCTCTCGCTTTTCCCCCCAAAAGTGAAACACATCCTCTCACCAACCAGTGCATGTTCAGGGCAGTGTGACAGCGCACCCTTTTATTCTGATACATTTGTATTATCGCCCTTTGCCGGCGAGCTCCCAGCCGTTCTCAGAGATGTCTCTTTTGCGCGTCATCTCAGGAGGAGACGTCAGCAGCTGGGCCCCCTGGCCATTCCCACCCCAGAGGAGCCGGGAGGAGGACACTTTGGAGGAGACTCAGAAAAGCGGCTACAATTTACCTGCTGTCCATTACTCATCTTGGGGGGAAAGAGAGAGCTGGGCCGAGAAACCAGCTTTGTCAAGTGCCATGTCACTTAATTAGCTGGAGCGCAAGCTGCTGCCTTTGCTACAAACAACCCTTGGACGCATCCTGGTTGTTATTTATTGCTTGTTGTGGCAAACGCCACCAGACTGGAGATGCATCCTTTTGGAGGAGAGGGCCCTGCTGTGATTGGCAGGGCGGGGAAGCCGTTCCGGGAGGGTCTCTGCAAAGAGAAATCCTCATCTAGGTTAATGGCGAAGCACAAGGGGGGGGGCATCAAAGGAGCCAAGGAAAGGGGTGGGGCGTGGGGAACGAGAGCAAGGTGACAGCGATACAAGTGTGTTTCTGTGTAAGCCAGACATGTGTTCTCTGTCTCGCTCACTTGTCTAATTATAATCAACCGGGTATGGCACGGCGTGCCCCTGTGCAGTCCTGATGTGATTAAAATTCATCGTCAAGCAGAAAATAGAAACCATATGAATTTTTATAAACTAAGCAGTTGAGGGCAGGGATCTGGGATCGCTGGAGGCACTTCAGTGCCCCGGGCTAAACATTAAGCGCCTCCAAACTCTGTCTCTGCTTGGGGTGTTTATTGCGGTCTGCAGAGGTTTTCCTTACCTCATCTTCCCACCCACCAACCCCAGACAATGCCAATGTTGCATCAGGCCAACTTTGCTGCACTCCTGCTGCCTTTGGCAGGCATGCTTAGTGGTAGCTGTAGCACTGCCTGCTTTAATACCTGGCTCCTAACTCAACAAACTCCTTGCCCCTTGGACGTCAGTGCCCTGCAGGATCAAACCAAAGGCCTAGGTAGTTCAGGGTCCTGTTTCCCACAATGAAGCTCTCTGGGTGATCTTGGGCCAGTCACTACCTCTCAGCCTAAGCTACCTTACAAGGTTGTTGTAGGGATTAAATGAGAATGTAGGGATTAAATGAGGGGGAGAATCGTGTGCACCACCTTGAGCTCTGTGGAGAAAGAAGGGGGGGATATAAAGGCAATAAACCCCACTGGGTTTCTAATGTTATGAGAGAGGGAGCAAAGAAATTCTCACCTGCTTTGACTTCATTCTGGATGGCTCCCTTTTCTCTCTCTCCAACACGAGGGTTTTCCTTTGTCCTTTCTACAACTAGGGATGGGTGAGCCTGCCATTTCAGCTTCTCGTTTTCCCAGTCTTAAATCCTCCACAGTTCCACACCAGTTTGCAATTTTTAAAGAAGTCATTGTAAAAGTTCATCTGCATACTAATGCAATTTTCTCCTAATACAGTGGTACCTCAAGTTACATACGTTTCAGGTTACGGACACTTCAGGTTACAGACTCCGCTAACCCAGAAATATTACCTCGGGTTAAGAACTTTGCTTCAGGAAGAGAACATAAATCGTGCAGCAGCGGCGCAGCAGCAGCAGGAGGCCCTGTTAGCTAAAGAGGTGCTTCAGGTTAAGAACAGTTTCAGGTTAAGAACAGACCTCCAGAACGAATTAAGTTCTTAACCCGAGGTACCACTGTATACTTGTTTGTATGCAATTTTACCCTATATACACATTTTAGCGAATCAGTTTCCCTTGCAGTAATGCAGCATTGCATGTTATTTTCACTAATATATGTATTTTCATGTGCACACTTTACCTCAGTGTATGAATTTTTATGCACATACCTTGGCTGCTGAACTGCATTGCAAAATTCGGAGGAGTGTGGATTTCAAAGGATCTCTGTGTTTCAGTTCTCCTATTGCTTCAGGAAGTGTGAATCAGGGAGGTTTGCATTTAAATGCAAACTGAGTCAAATCTTTTCCCCACCCCTACCTCGCCAGACATGCATGTGAAGCAGCAGTAAAAGGACTGCCATCTTCAAATAGGCAGCCCCTGACTGTAAGTCTGAGAATGGCACGGATAGTGGTTTTGCTTTCGAAAAACACGTTTGCGAGACACACAGCCCAGAATCAGTTTAGAGCTGTGCTTGCTACTGTTTTCGGCATTAAGTTTTTGTCAAATTAAGATTAAAAATAAATGCAACACAGTTATAAGTGTAAGCCCTAATCTTTGATGGACAGCAAATATTTCAGATGCCGAGGAAAAATGTGACCTCTGTGTCATGCCTTGAAGCATTTGCAAAGACAATTCTGGATGAGGGTGATGGCTGTCGGTTGATAGGGAGCAGAAAATAGAGCTGGCGGCGGATGCTAGTTGCAGCAGGTTTTTGGAAACAAGTGAAATTGACAAATTAAAATTCTAAAACTATAACTGTAATTAAAATTACCCCATAAGTGATATCAATAAATAGGTGTCAATGCATTTTTTTAAAAGACATTCTGAAAAACAATCACAGCTAATGAAATGAAGAAGAAGCTTAGAAACACTCGTTCTAATAAAGAAAAGGGCATATGCAGAATTCCCCATGTGCTGGACCTTTCCTATATGTGTGTAAAGCTGGTGGTGGAGCAATGTGGAGGGGAGAGCAGGACTGTATCCGGTACCTGACAGGTCTCCTGGAGTGGATAGCAGTTTTTGGAGGAGGGGGATTTCATAGAATCATAGAATTGTAGAGTTGGAAGGGACCCTGAGGGTCATCTAGGCCAACCCCCTGCAATGCAGGAACATGCAGCTGCCCCATATGGGGATCGGAGCTGCAACCTTGGTGTTATCAGCAGCATGCTCTAACCTACTGAGCTTTCATTGTGATCAGGCTGTGGAGTATTCCCAATCCTCCTGGACTGATCAGAAAAGCACTGCTGGATCAGGCCATTGGCCCATCTAGTCCAGCATCCTCTTCTCACAGTGGTCAACTAGATGTCTGTGGGAAACCCCCAAGCAGGACCTGAGTGCAACAGCACTCTCTCCCCCTTTGAGATAGAGATAGAGAGGTTAGCCTGGCTCTCATTGGACTGAATCTGTGTGCATCGCCTAAGAGATGCACTTGACATTGTTGAACTCAAGGAATGCTGACCACTTGTTGGAAGTATAATAATAATAATAATAATACAGTGGTACCTCTGGATGCAAACAGGATCCATTCCGGAGCCCCGTTCACATCCAGAGCAGAACGCAACCCGCATCTGCGCATGCGCATGATGTCATTTTGAATGTCTGCACATGCGCAAGTGGCAAAACCCGGAAGTAACGCGTTACTTCCGGGTCACCGCGGAGGGCAACTCAAAAACACTCAGCCTGAAGCAACTTCAACCCAAGGTATGACTGTAATAATTTATTATTTATAACCCACCCATCTGGCTGGGCCTCCCCAGCCACGAGGGTGGCTTCCAACAAAATATTAAAATACAGTAATCCATCAAACATTAAAAGCTGCCTTCAGATGTCTTCTAAAAGTCTGGTAGTTGTTGTTCTCTTTGACATCTGGTAGGAGGGTGTTCCTCAGGGCAGGTGCCACCACCAAGAAGGCCCTCTGTCTGGTTCCCTGTAACTTGGCTTCTCACAGTGAGGGAACCACCAGAAGGCCCTTGGCGCTTCTGTATGAAACTGAATCCAGCTTCTCCTCCCTGCACCCAGCAGGCAGCAGGAACCATCAAAACCGAATGTGCATGGATCTGTGCAGTTGTTGATTTATCACGGTTGCATTCTTGCCCACCCTTCAACCAAGGAGCTGGGGGGAGTAAGCATGGAGGGTGTGTCACTTTAATCCAGGCACCTCAACCTGCAGCCCTCCAGATGTTTTGGCCTCCAACTCCCATGATCCCTAGCTAACAGAACCAGTGGTCAGGGGTGATGGGAATTGTAGTCCAAAACATCTGGAGGGCCGAAGGCTTGGGATGCCTCCTTTAATCTCACTGTGAGAGAGGGAATGAGTGACTGGACTCATGTCCCCCAGTTGCCAGGGACTGGCTGGATGAAGAGGACCAGTGAGGATCAGCTATTCGAGGAAACAATAATAGGAAGGCCAACACTCTGGGAAACACTTTAGTTCCACAGGGTTGTATCCAGTGGTCATTCTACCCAGAGTAGACCCAATGAAGTTAATGCGCATGACTATATTAGGTCCATTAATTTCACTGGATGTACGTACTTGGAGTAGAAGTAGCTGGATGCAACTCACAGAAAACACTGCTTCTTTCTTATTATTGTTCTTATTTTATACAGTGCCCTCACATGATAATAATAATAATAATAATAATAATAATAATAATAATAATAATAATAATAATAAAGGTCACTACGCCAAGGAGCTTAAACCTAAAGTGATCTGTTTATTGAAGCTTAGCATAGATAAATTGGAAGAACAAGGTAACTTTTAAAAAGAAAAATTACCTCTCGCAAATTAAGTAACCCAGAAGTTATAAATAATTGACTTTTTGCCCTAAAATGTCATTTCAGTTAGCCCCCCCCCCCAAAAAAAAGGCCTGTATGCAGCAAAAATGTCCCTTTTGGAATATTCCTTGCTGGAAAATAACAAACATTTTTCATCAAAATTGACATCTTTTTGCAAATGATATTGATTTCAAAAGGTCTGTCGTTTGTGTCTATAGTGGAAAAATGTCTTCTGTGAAAAATTGCAAGGGGGAGCCTCCCCGCTGATAAAAGTATAGCAAATGGAATGTCGTGCAGCCTTGTCGTCAGCTGATCTGCACCTTGTGACCTCAGCGGATCCCTAGGGTGTGTCTGTCAGAGTCTATCCCCAGAATAACCAGAAAAGAAGCTTCTTCACAGGGACAGGAGAAGGAATTTAGTTCCTTTTCACATTTCAGTGTCAACCTCCCTAATCTGCACCCCTTCAAACAAGCTGAAATGAAGCCAATATTTGGTGAAAACTTGTAAGAGACTTCTCCGACCAAATAGCGGATACAAAAATGTGCCTATGAGTGAAAATAACATGCAAAAAATGCATTACATTAAGGAAAATTGCATACTGAAATGTGCACATTAGAAGAAATGCATACTGAAATGTGCACATTAGAAGAAATGTACACTAAAAGGCTGTGTTTCCATAAGGACTTTTAAAAGGATCACAAACTGTTTCAGAAACACGGAGAACTGAATTTAAAATGGGGAAAATGAAGAAAACTGTACTCAACAGATTTGTCCACAGAATCATAAATCAAACAGCTCTTACCATCGGAAAGTTCTTCCCACTCTGCTGGCAAGTTCTATAGTTTAAGTACGTACTGTATTAAGAAGTAGTCCATTTTGTCCATCCTGAATCTTACAAAATTTGGTTTTGTAGGCTGTTCCCAAGTTCTAGTGTTATAAGAGAGAGAGAGGAAAACATTTCTCTAGCCATTTTCTCCACCCTAGGCATTATTTTATCACCTCCTATCATGTTGTCTCTTGCCTGTCTTTTCTCTAAACTGAAAAGACCCAAATGCTGTAACCTTTCCTCATAGTGGCTCCATCCTCTCTGTCCCTCACATGGCATGCAGTCTTCACTAGAAGGAGTGTTGTATCCTCGTCGCCATGGCAACCAGGCCACATCTCCTCCTGGTACCATATGGCAGCTGGGCCATATTGATGCTCCCCTAGGGCTGGTGTGTAGGTCTGATGAGGTTGCATTGGTCTACTGAATCTGTGTCTTCAAAGAGGTATCTTCCTGGGGAGGGTGATTGTTGACTGCTCTTACACCCCATGGGTATTGTTGTTTTTTTGTCATTTAGTCATGTCCGACTCTTTGTGACCCCATGGACCAGATCATACCAGGCACTCCTGTCTTCCACTGCCTCCCTCAGTTTGGTCAAACTCATGTTCGTAGCTTCAAGAACACTGTCCACCCATCTTGTCCTCTATCGTCCCCTTCTCCTAATGCCCTCAATCTTTCCCAGCATCAGAGTCTTCTCTTCTCACGATGTGGCCAAAGTATTGGCGCCTCAGCTTCAGGATGTGTCTTTCCAGTGAGCACTTAGGGCTGATTTCCTTCAGAATGGATAGGTTTGATCTTCTTGTGGTCCATGGGACTCTCAAGAGTCTCCTCCAGCACCATAATTCAAAAGCATCAATTCTTCAGTGATCAGCCTTCTTTATGGCCTTTATGGTAAGAGCTGGACCATCGGTATTAGGTCTGGCAATAGGGCCCTCCTCTTCTCCTGGTTTTCATACAGTTCCAGGGTGGTACTGACAGAAAGAGGAGATAATGTTTCCACCACTACTGAGCTCTGCAAGTGTGGCTTTCTCCCAACTGAAGTGCAGAGTGTTTGAGGACCAGGACATTCGCAGGGAAACCAAAATGCTTGTTTACAAAGCTATTGTACTACCAACCTTACTGTATGCTTGTGAAACATGGACCACTTATAAATGTCATCTCCAACTCCTTGAAAGATTCCATCAACAATGTCTCTGAAAAATTTTACACATCACTTGGGAAGATAGGTGAACTAATACTAGTGTACTGGAAAAAGCAAAGATCTCCAGTGTCAAAGCAATGATTCTTCAACATCAACTTCACTGGACTGGTCATGTTGTGTGGATGCCTGATTATCGTCTTCCAAAGCAACTACTCTATTCCAAACTTAAAAATGGAAAGTGTGATGCTGGTGGTCAACAAAAAAGGTTTAAAGACTGTCTCAAGGCATTTTTTTAAAAAAAATGTAGTGTAAACACCAACAATTGGGAAACACTTGGGAGAAAAGTGCTAAGAGGAAGGCACATTTGGCAAACCCTCACCATGATCAAGTCCTATCCAGAAACCTATATCCCCACTGTGGAAGGACCTGTGGATCCAGAATTGGCCTCCACAGTCACTTACAGACTCATTGTTAAAACCATGTTTATGAAGACAATCTTACTCAGCTACGAGTGATTGCCAATGAAGAAGATTCCAGCTCAAGTGATCTCCTCTCAGCTCTTTATAGCTGCTTATCTTCCTGTCTCCTTTCATCCTTCTGTTTCCCTCACAGGCATCTGTCAAGTATCCTCTCAGACCCCAACACCTCAGGCAAAGACGCCTATTCATGGGGACAAGACACTGTCATTTGCAGGCATTTGCGTTCTTTTGTCGGGGTCCTGACCACTCATTCAGCAGCGATCAAGCCAGCTAGGCTCACAACAATATGATAAAATGAGATAAATCATTGCATTGCAGATGCACGGCCTCTTGGGAAATTATAATATAATGTGCGTAAAAGGCATCTATAATGCAATCCGGACAAGGATAGCCTGACTTCTGTTGTCTGTGCTCTGGTAACCTCTGTATATTAGATTGCTGTAATGCATTACACGTGGTGCCAACTTTGACGACAGTTCGGAAATTGCAGTTGCTGCAGAATACAGTAGCCAGACTGGTAGCCAGGCAAGACAGTCTGAACATACAATGTCAAATGTGGCTAGGATTGCACTGGCTACCAATTAGTTTTAGAGCCCAATTCAAATGGAGAGTTTTTACCCAAAAAGCCTTATGTGGCTCAGGACCCGAATACCTTAGGGAACGCATCTCATCAGCCTGAGCCCAGCATTCATAATCTGAGGCCCTTCTCTGTGTGCCTTCTCAGGGGTGACTTCCCAGGGAGACATGCCTGGCATCATCACTATCTCTTTTAGATACCAGACAAAAAACTATTTTTTCCCCACCCAGGCCATTGGACCTCAATTTTCTGCTTATCTTTCAGTGGGGTTAAGGTTGAGTTTGATCTGCTCTTTTATATATATTATCGGTGAGCATTTTGGGTGATTTATACTCTTGTTTTTAATGTTTGCTTCTGAAAATCTCTTTGAATTAACCTTTACTGACGAAAGCAACCTAAAAAAAATAGAATAATAATATAAAATATCAAAAACCAAAATAAGATGTATTGCTTGCAGCTTGCTTTGAAACTGGAGCTGGATTATTATGCAGTTTTATTCCAATAGAAATTCAAGTCTGGAGTTGTTCTGCTATGAAATTCACCTTTGCTGGTCTGGCAGGTTACTGAACTTCAGTAGGAATGGAGACCACTTGTTTCATGCATAATAGCTGTTTCTCTAGAAATGCCATTTTTTGTTAGCCATGTTTAACGGAGCCTCAAAACAACATTGTTTCCAAATACTTTGCATTCCAGTGTATCCTGCATTATCCTCATGTTGTTGTTGCTGTTGTTGTTTTGGAGTTATTTTTCAGCAATTTTTAATAATAAATAATCTGTGTGGAATGTTGGATAAGCAAAGCATTATTGATGCTTTTAAGGGCTACTTTTCAGGTTCCGTCAATGTTATTGCTTCCTGTTGAGCACAAACATGGGATTAGTCTTCAATTTTATTATGAAAGGAAGAAGAAAAGAAAACTCTCCTCGTTTTGGGAGGAGCAGAAGTTGATTAATTGAGGAATTCATCATTAAATCCCTAGCAATTGTAGAGATAAAGCAAGGAAATAGGTCAAATCTGGAAGGAGAAAGGCGTTAATTAACATTGCAGAGGTCCTTTTGGAATTCAGCTTGTTAGTAGATATTATAGAAAGATCTTGGTCATGGTGAAGGGCATTGCTGGATAATAAGCGTTTTATGGAAACACCTTTTTAAATACATTTTTAGCTGATTTTGGAAAAACAATACCTTAGCAGAACTGAAAGTTCCAGCATGGCCCAACATGTCTTTGACCAGAATGACAAGAATTAAGGCTCACCTGAGAGTTAAGGAGATGCAGTTGCTGCTTCTAAGCACAGAGTCTACCTAGTATCAATGGTTATGTTGTAGATTTGGGTTTAGGTCTTTATAGCATGCGGCAAACAAAACTTGCATTTGGCTGAGAAAGCAACACAGTTACTAGGCTAGCAAAGTGCAAAGAACTATGGAATAATGCTATTTATTAAACAAAGACATTGAGAATCAGCAGGATAATCAATTTATCTTGTTTAACAAACTTTGCCAGGGTAACCCGAAAAGGGTTGCTTTTTTTCCAACTGAGCTGCCTTTAATTACTTACAATGTTTTCTGCAGAACTCAGCAAGCTCGGATACCCATGAAGTGACTTCTGTTTTTACAGTTCTGTGTGCATATTTTGAACCAAAATGGAATCCAGAGGGGAGATTGTGAGAAAGCATTTGCATAAGTTATTTCTTAAGTGTGGGCTGACACTTCCGTAGTATTTTATCTGCAGGCAGTATGATTACCCTCTGGAGCCTTGACCCTGAAATTTTCAGAGCATCTTCTCAGGTTTGCCCTCCACCTCTCTTGTTAATTGTGCCTTGAAGATGCAGGCTGTGAACATGAGAACTAAAGAAGTCATGGAATATTTTCTTAAGTTTGCTGGACACAGGAAGGTGCAATTATACCAGGTCAAACCCAAGAAACTTCCCAGCCATGATGACGATGTTCGCTGCTTGCTGGGAATCACAAGTGGGGGAAATGCTGTCACCCTCCAGGCCCAGCTCTTGGGCTTCTTGAAGGCATGTGCCTAACCACTGTGAGAACAGGATGCTAGACAAGATGGACCAGTGGCCTGGTCTACGGGGCTCTTCTTGAGTTCTTAAGAGATGCCAGGGACTGATCCTGGGACTTTCGGCATGCAAAAGCATGTGTTCTACCACTGATCTACAGCCTGCTGAAATGTGGTGTGCCTCTTTGGAACCAGTTGTAGATTCCAACTTTTGCTCCCCTGTTTGTCAAAGAGGTGGGCCTCCCAGTGGTTCCATTGAAGATGAGCCTCCCCACCATTCCTGCTGAATACATATGTCAGTGAGACTAGGCGTCCTACACAGGGGGGATGCATCCTGTTTCTCCACTTGAGTCGAAGCAGGAAGAGCCACCATGCCCTGCACCATGCTGCCTCTGCCACTGGAGCAGAATTAGCACTGGTTATCGGCTTCCGATGAGATAATGTGAGATCTCACTGAAATCTCGCAAGACTTTGGTGAGATCTCACCGGAAACTGGCATTGATGCCAGAACCGTTTCTCCACCATTTGTGGAGATAGCAGAGTGAGTGATGTGCCTGCAGTGGTGCCACCTTGGGGTTCCACTGCTCAAGGCGGTAGCTTCACCCCATTTCATGGGCAGACCAAGCCTAGTCCTACAATAAGTTCTCCATTTTGACTCTGCCACGCTTTCACCGTGGCTTCTAAATTAAGGATGCTCCTAAAAATACCAACCCTCATCCAAGTTTTTCCTTATACTTTGGAGTTCTTAATTACTGGGTTTTGTTTCTGAAGAGGAAGTGAAGCATTAAGAATTACAACCCACTCTCTTTTTGGAAGAATAGGAGCATCAGAAGAGCTTTCCTGAATTAGGCCAAAGCTCCAGCTGGTTCAGTAGGCTGCTTCCCACGGTGGCCAACCTCTGGGAAAGCCCCAAAGTAGGCCTTGAATGCAGGACTAATCTGGTCTTCAAGGTATTCAACCTCAGAATATAGAGGTTGCATATTGCTCAAAGCCATTGATTGACCTATGCTCTATGAATTTTCCTAATCTTCCTTTAAAGACGTCTAAGCTAGGAGCCATCACCACATCCTGTGGCAATGAATTTCATAATGAATAATGCACTCTGTAAAAAAAAAAAGAACAAAAAGGTCCTTTCTTTTATCTGCCTGTAGCAAAGGATCAAGTTCATACTTCTATTTTGAAGATGCAGGTTCCCTGGAGTGTAAGATATGTGCAAAAAATTAAAACTGTGTTTCTGGGAGACAGGTCACGAATTACAGAACCATACAGCAATTGTCTCTAAGAGATAGATTAGCAAAATGTAATTCTCAGGTTCCTCCTTCATATTACAGACAATCTGCCAAAGTCTCTGGAAGGAAAGTGCGAGAGAGTAAGCTCTCTTTATCGTTACTGGTGCTAGACTCAGGTGAAATCACCTTTCGCACCCCAGCAGGTGTTTCAGGCTAGCTTTCTTTGCCTTGTTTGGCAGGAGATACCTAAACAGCTGGAGGGGCAGGAGCAAAACACCAGCCCTGGGACAGTGCTAAGTGTTGCAGGAGTCTTGCTTAGCAGGTCGCCTCTCAACAAGTTCCCAGCTGCCACTTTAAACCAGAGCTGAACACCATTCATCACCATTAGGGTCAGAATGAGCTCCATCAGCCACCATAGCAGGATCATCCATTGGGAGGGATTCCATCCCCGCACTTAAACTTCCAGTGTGTTTAATTGCCAAGTTTGTGGAACTCAGTTAATAACAGCCCTGTGAAACGTCGGCATCTTCTGAGCATGCAGAGACAGCATCAACATTTAATGACAGCCGAGTCGGGTCGTCCTTTTAATTTCAAGCAGCAGTCTGTCAAGGGACTCTCTGATGCAGGGAGCATTTTGTTCAAATTTAAGCAATCTTCTGCCTGGGAAGCATCCAGAGATACTGATGCTACTCTAATATGCTAGGGAAATCTCCCGCTTTGCTTGTGTAGCAAGAAACTACAGAGCTAGTGCAGTATGCACGTAAGAAGTTGCACGTCTGTCGGGACACAGAAAGCACAAAAATTCTATTTCAACTCTAACTACCTTCCCTTGTGACCTTTCAGAGCTGACGATGCAGAGGCATAACCGAAGCTTTGTGTCGGTGTGTCAGGAGACCTCTGCAAGAATTGCGCCCAGGGCAGCTGCCTATTGGAGAAAGGGGGTGGGGTTGGGGGTCCAGAACAGGCAGAGGTGACATTCCAGAGCTGCAAACGGGTGACTCAAAGGGCAGGCATGTGGTCATAGCTGGTGTAAATTTTGGCTTCCTCTGTGTGCGTTATTACAATCTGTCACAAGGAACCCAGGAAGCTGTCTTAGGATGAGTCAGACTGTTGGTCCATAGAGCTCAGTAGAGCCTACACTGGCTGGCAGCAGCTCTCCAGGGTTTTAGGCAAGGGGTCTTTTTCAGCCTTACCTGGAGATGCCAAGGATTCAACCTGTGATTTAACTTCATGCAAAGCAGATGCTCTACAGCTGAGCTATCATCCTTCCCCAGATGCCTTTTTTCAGTTAAAAAACTGGGCATAATCTCCCAAACAACTAAATATATAATGAAAATGCCAAGCTGGAATCAAGATCAAAAGCAGAAACCAATGCAAGGAGGCAGCATGCTAGGCTGAGACCTCACACCAGGCTGAGCACTAAGCTCAGAGGTCAGGGCTTTGCAGATTGCCGGCTAACAGGTCTCCCAGCCTAGATGGCCCCTTGAAGCCCAGAGCTCAGTTTGCCAGCCTTGCAATAGAAGCAGAGCACAAGTGATGCCTGAAGTTAGGCAATGGTGCCTGCCTACTGGGGGCTTTGGTTTGAGTCCCCCATGGGCACCTTGGGCCACCACATTCACACCATACATTTAAATCAGTAGGATACCATTTTAAACAGTCACAACTCCCCTCCCCCCGAATCCTGGGATCTGTGGTTTATTGAGGGTGCTGAGGGCTGTTAGGAGACCCCCATTCCCCTCTCAGAGCTACAACTCCCAGATTTTCCCATGAAGAGAGATTGCTAAATGGGAATTGTAGCTCTGTGAGGGGAAATAGGGGTCTCCTGACAACTCTTGGCACCCTTAACAAACCACAGTTCCCAGAATTCTTTGGAGTAAACCATGACCATTTAAAGTGGGGTCATGGTACTTTATTAGATAGTGTGAACATAGCCTTAGTTTCCTTTTCTCAGGATATGTGATCTGTAATGTAGATTCCTAGATGCAGCGATGGAGCAAGCCGATTGGAGCGATGGAGCAAGCCGATTGGGCGCCTGGGGCGTCGTGCGTGCCCTGCACCCTGGGATGAGCCAATCGCCTGTGGAGGTGGGGCCAGCTGGGGCAGGACACTCTGTGGGGCCTCCGAGGAGTCTGCCTGCCTCCTCTTACTCAGCCACCCTACAGCTGAGGGGGAGGCGGCAGGCGGACCGTTTAGGGCAGCCCGGAGCCTGCAGGTGTCCAAGCCACCGCATCTCTCCCAGGAGAGACGCTTGGCTTGGGCGCACTGCAGGCCCCCCTCAGTGGTGACACCCCAGGCAACCCACCCCACTACACACACCCTTCCTCCACCCCTGCCTAGATACACCATGTATGCCTGTAAAACCAGCACAAGCTGTCTTTTTGCTCAAAGACTTTGTGTTACTATCAAGGGCCTTTTGCCTTTTAATTCATTCCAACACCTTTATGCAATAGCAAAGTCCAATATGCTGTGCAGACTGCACTTGACAACATCCTGCTCTGCAGATACGACTGAGGTGTTAAATCAAAGCACTGGGTGCTGAGATTTGCTGAAAAGAATTCCTTTGCCCCATCTGTCACACAAAATCCAATAAATAGACACAATGTGAGGTTAGGGTGAGGGCTGCTACGAGCTTACCAGGAAACCAAAAAAGGCACCCACCTTTGATTGAGGAGCACCCACTGTAGAGGTCTACTGCTCCATTCCTGCATCCCACCAAACAGAGCTCTCTTGGGCTTGAAATCTCACCCACACTGAACTGATGGCAGGACTTTTGTTAACAGCGAGTTTCACCATTTGGAGCAAACTGTCCTCTCTCCCTTTATGTCCTGGATGCGACCTCTCTGCTGCTTTCTTAATGAATTTCACACTTTCTAAAAGGAACACTGAGCCAGATGCCCAGATGCTGCAAATCCTCTCATTTTTCGGGACTTTACTGAGCTGCACATATTGTAAAACTTATGCAGACATTTTGACCCCGTCAAACAATCATCGCTCACCAGGAGAAATAAAACCTGGTGCTTTGGCTTATGTGCTCTGGGTCTTGATGGAGGATGGAAGGGTGCTTGTTATTTCTTTGTGTGAGGTCTCTGTGTGTGGATGTTCTTGTTTCTTTGTTGTCAAAACTGATGCTTAAAAATAATAGGGCTTTTAAAAAATCTGCACCGCCACAGGCAGGGCTGCCTTTTGGAATTATTATAATCTGCTTCAGTATACACAGAGTTCTACATAAGACTGAATGCGAAACCAAGATTTTATAACAGGGGGGCAGAGACTTCCATGGGGGTATTATTTCTCCAGTTTTCCACTGGTTATTGCAGAATCAAAGATATGGCTTTGCACCAATTTTTGATCCCTGTTTAGAAGCTGGTTGGCAGAAGGGGCAGTAGACCAGTGTAAATTAATGGACCTAAGTTACAGTCATTAATTTCAGTGGGTCAACTCAGTGTAGGGTGAGCATTGGCTAGAATCCAGACTCTATAGCTCTGGCTACATCTTCAAGGGACCCCAGGGGATTTAATTATTGGAATGTGTTAAAGGACACACGATGGTCATGATTTTTTATATACCATATATGGTGGTAGTGCTTCAGAAACAACTATAGGCAGAATGTCTCTCTGCAAAATATCTGTCTGGCTTACTGAGAAGAGAAGAAAGATATGGAATAAACTGTACTATAATGCTAGGGATCAGTTGAGGGAGAGAGCTCCAGCTGAAGACAGGTAAAGATGGTGGTGGTTGAGCAACGGGATCCTGCAAGGGAAATAATTCCACAAGCTGGGCACCATCAATGAGAAGGTCCTTCTTGATGTGCCCACCCACCACGCCAAAGACTGGGGAGATTGCTGTTACCTCCTGCACTTGCATTCTTCCCACAGGGATCTGGTTGGCCAGATTGCCAAGACAGGATGCAGGAATAGACGGACCCTTCTTATGTCCCTATGCAAGACAACTATGGGAACACAATTAGGGCCTCTCCTGATGCCCAAAGTGCACAGGTGGGCTCCTAGGGGAGAGGACCAGGCCTCCAGGTATCTAGGACCCAAGCCATTTAAAGCTCAGGGTGTGTAAAGGAGGGCTTCTGTAGTTGGCCCCACTTTAGCTGCACCTTTAGAAATAGCTCAAGTCATCTTTGGATGACCAGACTGAAATATTGCTGCTGTCTTGACCCGTGTGCTATGCTCATGTACCGCCAGCTTCTTCTTTTTCATCTGGTTTTTATTTTATGTTATTCTCCTAGAAGGGCAATAAAGGAGATGTTCGCACAAGCCAAGACTTTTGTTTTCTCTTCACCCGCTTTTTATAGCCGTCTCACAGAGAGCCGTCTTTTGTAAGCGGGTGATGGCTTGAAATGTTTTGCAGGCCCCGATCAGAAAGGAGATTGACTCAGTGTATAGATAGTGCATAGATATATAGATATATAGATGTATAGATATATAGATATAGATATCTGGCAGCAGTGAAAGGATCAGGCACCCAACACTGCGAGGTGCACATACAACACACCTGTCATGTCATGTTTACGACTTGGGTTATGAATCCTGGGTGATAAATTCCCCATTTAATGTCTCACAAGTCTCTCTACAGCAAGGAGCCCATGAAGCCCAGGGGCATGAAGTGCAAGTTAGTGTATTCAGCAATCCATTTTCAGAAGCAGCACAGCTGCCTCATACCTTGCAAGTAATACTGACAAGTGAGGGAGGCAGTGCGGTACTCCCCATTTTAATTTTTTTTAAAAGCAATTCAAACCCATTACAAGAAAGCGATAGTAATAAAAATCATATTTAAAATTAAAATCCTTATCTCGGTTACATGATGATTAAATTGGAAAGAGTTTTTAAAATATTAATTTGCATTGCACCATTGACAGCTCTTATTTTTCATCAAAGAGTGCAACATCTCCTCCTCCGTTTGTGGGTGAGCTGAGGGTAGATGCATCTCACGTCTTCATTTTCTGCAAGGTCTTTTTTAGCTGAAGGAGGTGGTGGTGGCAGCAGCAGCTGCAGCAACTTCCCATTGAAAAATATTTATTGCCCCATGGGAAATGACTGCATTACCCAACAAGGTGAATGGGGCATGGCCCTACCAACCTCTGTCTGCCCTCAGTCAGCCCTACCCTGCCTCCCTCCCTCTCTCCCTCCTTAAATCCAGTCCAGGGCGTTGGCGCTGCCTGTCAGCTTTCTCCTCCTTAGTTGCAGTGTTTTCCCTCATATAACTTAGCAAGGAGGAGAAGAGTGAGGAGGAGGATGGAGACAGAAATAGATTTAATTGTGTCTGCTTCTCATTGACTCTGGCTCCCCCTACTGTTGGTCTTCCTGCCTTGTGTCTATACGAATTCCGATGACCACCAACCACCACTGCCCCCAGCAATGGTATGTCATGGTTTACGAACATGGGAAGCTGCCATATACTGGGACCCAGTGTGGTGTATTGGTTAGAGTATCAGACTAGGACCTGGGAGACCAGGGTTCAAACCCGTACTCGGCCATGAAGCTCACTGGATGACCTTGGGCCAGTCACTATCTCCCAGCCTAAACTACCTCACAAGGTGGTTTTGCAGATTAAAGGAGGAGGAGGAGGGGAGTCATGTAACCACCTTGAGCTCCTTGGAGAAGAGGATGGATACAAATAGATGCAATAAATAAATGAGTAATTCAGACCATTGGTCTGTCTAACTCAGAACTGCCTGCACTGACTGGCAGCATCTCACTCTCCAGGGTTTCAGGCAGCGGGAGGTTCCCCCCAGCCCTACCCAGAGATGCCATTGGGGATTGAACCTGGGACCTGAATGCAAAGCAGGTGATCCACCACTGAGTCACAGCCCGTTCCTGAAGGATCTTGGGGACACGTAGCATCTGCTTTCTTGAGGGAAGGTATTTGCATGTCCAGCACTAGGTAGTTTCTTCACATCCTACCTCCTGTACCTGGGCAGCAATGTAATTGGACAGCATCCATCGTGGGATGCAGAGAGTATTGCACAACCCATAGACAAGTCCAGGGAGGGAAAGATATCTAAAACTAACCCATGGTTCTTGTTGGATCATAGACCTTCAGATGCAAAGGAGTCATCCCACTCTCCACCCAAGCTTTGATTATATTTTTACAACTGCCTTGATTATATTCTGATATAGAAATGTGAGGGAGAACTGTCAGAAACAAATCTCAGGGGATAAGCAGCTCACAGCGTCTCCATCAGCCAATCAGTGTTACAGGCTTGATTAGTGCAAGGAGAATGCAGTACAGAGCTACAAAGGCTGGAGCCCTCTAGGGATATTCTGGCAAAGTGGTAGTCAGGGGAGCAGAGATTCAGGACCATGGAGAGCTCCCTGTAGAACCAGGTAGCACACTCATGCTTATCTTTGCTCTGCATATCTAGGCACAGGTCTGAGCCTTCCAGGTCCAGGTCTGAGCAATAGGTGGAAAACCCAAATTGTTGTTTGCTCTGGTCCATTGGTAAAGATCATGTTTCCTTGGGGAAAGTGTTATAGCAGGGTGGGACGGCGAAAGCACATGGATACAAGCTGGTGAAGTGTGGGCCTCTGCCTAGAAAGTGCAGGGCAAAATATAAGTGTGGATAAGCCCTCGGGGTTCATCCAGACTTTCTTCTGCACCACACTTTCAGATAAAGACCCACACTTTCCAGGTCCATATCTGAGTGGTGTTTTTCTTTTTGGTCTTGCCACTTTTCCTGGGACAACCAATTCAGTGGTAAACAGTGGGTTTTCTTGGGAAAAGCAGTGGAACAACAGCAGCAGCAACAACAAGTCACTTGGACACAGACCTGAAAAGCACAGACCTATGCCTGGAAAGTGCAGCGCAAAAGGAAATCTGGCCTTCACATGTAGCAGAATGGGTTGGCAGAATCCTGAGATGATGGAGACTCACTTCAGACTGTAGGTAGGGTTGCCTTGTTATTGTTTTCCCACGTACTAATTAGGGCTGTGCAAGGCACCTCTGACACAGTTCAGGCCCCAATCTGGGCCAGACCTGACCCAGACCCCAAACCCAAATCAGGGGCCTTGGAGAGCCCTAATTAGTACATGGGGTGGCAGTGAGAAGGGTGGGGGAGAAGATGGTGATAGTAGAGACTTGTGCCTGGACCATCTCCTGCACTCCCTTTCCCCTGCCCACAACTGCATGTTTAATCCATGTTTTAAATCCTAATTAAGCATTCAGTTGACAGCGAGCAGGGTGAGAGGGAAAGGAGATGGGACCTGGGATTTGTCCAGACTGGGTGCACAGCCCTAGTACCAATCTTCCAGACAGTATCAATACCAGCCCAAACCACAACAACCCAGCACATCAGGAAGAAAGGTCCCAGCCCTTCCTGAGCTACTTGTCAGATTGCAGAGAGCATTAGGTTTTTCCTCCCCTTTTAACACAGAGTATTACACATCTGTGATTTCTCCTACCCACATGAAATGATGCCATCCATTATTCCATCTCAGTGCTATTCCATCTCATGGCCACCTCATTCTGCAACATGCGTCACCCAGGCCAGAGGAGCTGGGAGCCATTGCTCCCATGTGCATGTGGAGCTGGCTAGCGATTTACGTAGTTCTGCAGAGAGATGAGTGTGTCAAGAGCCATCTCTCTGGAGGAAGCCTCCCTGGAAGTTAAAGGGGCCTCGTTCTATTATACAGCATGTGAGTTGAAGGAGGAGGTTGCTCTGTGGCTACTGATGGTTTGGAGGAAGAGTTTCCTGAGTCCAAAGAGGGGCTAAGCTATCTCCTCTGGAATCAGGGATAGAGTTCTCACTCTCCAATGAAGTTTCTATTGAGATCTTTGGAGTCTGCTTCCTGGAGGGCTTCAGGACTCAATTGTCTGCATCTTCACAGCTGAGGACTCTTGGGTGACCTGGAGTGAGTCACTATTTCTCAGTTGAACCTACCTCACAGTGTTGTTGTGAGGCCATCTACACCTATGGCATTTGGAATTGGCCTCTTGCCTCTTGCTAAGTCTGACCTCTGAAATAAGAAGTCTTTTGGAGACCAGTCACTCCATACTCTTTTGCTGCCTCCTGCCCTCATAACTCTTGGGGAAGAGATATTGATCTTCACTATGTTCTCTTCTTTTTAGAAAGCTGATTTGGCAGTGGCTGGCCTGACGATTACAGCCGAACGAGAGAAGGTGATTGATTTCTCCAAGCCGTTTATGACTCTGGGGATTAGCATTCTTTACCGAGTTCATATGGTAAGAGACGTCTCTTAGAAATGTTTCTGCTGTGAGAGATACCTGCATGCAAACACTTTCTGGCTAAGGAAGGGAACAAAGACTTATGGAAACTTTTCACTATTTAGTCATTTCAATTCAAAACATGGCAGAGTCAGCTAGAGTTGGATATTTCACCAGGAGGACAAAATTTGGTCAACTCACTCGTCAAATTTTGTCAAATATGGTCCAGTATTTTAAAAGCATCAACATTTTTTAATGAACTTATTTGTATTGCTTTTCTTCTTAAGGTTAAACATATGCAACAACAGAAAATATACAACAAAAACCTCTCCCCGCTTAGTAACTATGGTGAAGCACAGAATATAACCATGTTATGCAACACATCAAAAAGCAGAGACAAGCCATCTTATCCAATGCAATAGAATAAAAATAGCCCAGTATCAGAAATCAAACCAAGCAAAATGTTCTATATGCTTTAGGAAGTTACCCGTTGTCTGTCTTGTCCATATGTATAACAAAACATTGCTATTCTGCCATAAAGTTATAAGTGTCTTTTTTCTTTCCCCCCTCGTGCCATTTTTAGCTTATTTGCAATTTTTTCATTTAGAGGAATCTGCCACAGCTTTTGGTACCATGTCATCAGAGTTGCCTCTCCCAATCCCTTCCAAAATCTGGCAGTCAACAACCTGGCCACTACCAGAAACTAGCCAATTATTGGTTTAAAGTGAACGTTTAAGTTTTTGCCTGAAATATGTTCAGCAGGGCTAACTCACTTGTCTTTTGTAGGTGCTGGCCAGTAATTTTGTGGACTTTTGTAAGGATGGAATCCCAAAGTGTTAGCATTATGAGAGCAGTGAACAATAGAATCATAGACCGGTTTTGATACTTGTACTAAAACAAAAATTAGTAATTGTGTAATTGTGAATGTTGTTTTTTTAAAAAAAAATTTATTAGTTTTCAACAATTTAAATACATAGCAATAACATAAAAACACATAAAAAACATAACAAACATAAAAAGAAAAAACATAAAACGGACCTCCCCATACCACCCCTTTTCTGCATCCTTGGTTCAAATTTTTTCAGCAACCCTTCACTCGTCACATTGTTTAGATCATTTCTTATGGTTATCTTCCATAACTTATTAATTACAGCTGTGGTTCTTTATTTCCTCTCCCCCTGACCTCCTAATTTTCATCCATATTACAACAATTTTTCAAATATATCTTAAATTTCTTCCATTCTTCTTCCACTGTCTCCTTCCCCTGGTCTTGGATTCTGCCAGTCATCTCAGCCAGTCCCATGTAGTCTATCTAATAAGCCAAGTGAAGATTTGAACCTTGGTCTCCCTGGGTCCAACGCTAGGCGAGAAAGAGAGATTCTGTGGCCCTCCAAATGTTGCTGGAATCCAAATCCCATCAGCCCCAGCTAGCATGGCCACTGGTCAAGAATGACAGGAGTGGTAGCCTAGTGTCAGGAGAGAGCCAACAGTAAATCACACCATTTAAGTTGAAGTTAATTCTCTTTCTTAGCAAGAACACGATCTGCATAGACTTGGTGGAGTGTCAGGCCTAATGAGCCCAACAGCTTATCCCCGGTAGGTCTTGCCCCCATGGATCAGTTGCCGAGGCTGCAAGTCCCCACCTTCCCACTGCCCTCTAAGTACCCTTCGATCTCTGTGGATTTTCCCAAGCAACCAGAAGCCAACCTCTCCTCTGCCCTTCTCATGCCTCTTTTGGTTCTGGGAGACCAGGGGGTAGGGGAGCTTGTCACAGCAGAAGGGAGAGACACTCTGGATTCTTCACCAACCTGACTCATCTTGGCCTCTTGGCCTCCCTCCTCCTCTGCTTCTGTTTCTGGACTTCAGTCTGCCACAGACTCTCCCTGCTCACTAAGCCCTGTTACCTCTTCAGCTTCCAACACCTCCTCCTCTCAGGCTTCTCCCTCTGACAACGCATTGACATCCCACCACCAATCCCCAGACTCTGAGCCCTCTTCCCTGAGTGGTTCCCCAGCTGGTTCCTCCCGCCATTCCTCATCCTCTGCATCCAACCAGTCCATGACACCCAGCCACATCTGGCAGGCTGCAGGTTCCCCATCTGTGCACTTTGCAAGAGCCTTTGTCACTGATGATAGCTTGCAAGTCTGTAGTTCTAGCAGGTAGCAGTGGGAGGAATATTACAATCTGCTGGGTTTCCCCAAAATGCTGCAAGGCCTGCCATCACTCCTAAGAGGTCACCTTGGCACCCACATTGACATATCTTCAAACACCTTCCTTTTCTCCCAGACTTCTTAACAACTTCAACATCCTGTATGACTCAGTGCTTTTCACGTCATAATTTGTTCAGTCAGTTAGGCTTGAGGAAGGTATTTCACTGTTAAGTTTGTTTTCTAAATGTTTGCTTTTGTTATGTTTGGTGCAGGGTTTATATTGTCCCTACTGGATGGTTTTAATCAATTTTATCGCAAGGCGCCTGAAGGCCTTAGTGTGAACAGATTCATATATTTTATATCATCATTATTGTTTGCCTTGAAAGGTGGAGCAAAAATTAAGCAGTGAATACATTTTATTGTAAATCACCTAGAGGCCTTAATGCGAGCAGGCTCGTGTGTTTAGAATCCTCATCATAATCATCTGCCTAGAAAATTGGAGCAAAAATTCATATATGAATAAACCAACAACCTGGAGTGTATGTGGTCTGCAGCTCCATGGCAGACCCCTCCCCAGCTGAAGAACCTGAGTTGAGTAATGCCAGCTACCCTCACATACATCAGCAGTGAAGAGGAGACAGAAGCCATCAGCTGAGGATCTGAAGTGTGAGGGATGCTGTGTGTTCAGGAAGCGAGTGAGAGAGGCGAGGGAAGCCAGCGTGGAGCAGTGAGGCCACAGATAAGTTGGCAGCCCTTGCACCCTGTGGATGAGGGCTGTACCTTAGCCTGGTCTGGCCAGCCGCCCAAACCCTCTCCACAATAAATCCCTCCACAATATCAGACATACAAAATATCCTTTGTCAGACACAAAATGTTTTGATACTAATCCTACCTTTGCCCCTAGCTGCACCTAGGTGAGAAAAGATGCCAGAAATTTCCTGGCTCAGGGAAGGGAAAATCAATTAAAAAAAGCAAGATTACTTTGAACTAAAAAAAGGCAGATAAGGAAAGGCAGAAGCAGGGGCTTAAGGGCAGGTTCTCATTCTCTGCTGGTCTTTTAAAGTTTTTGTTTCTTTCTGGTTTATTCCTGTTATGCCACCCTGCTGGTTGGACTGGGACTTGTAGGCTCGTGAAAATGGAGTCTCCTGGGACTTGCTATCTAGGGAAGACCCCCTGTTGTCAAGGTTTCTGCTGATGTCAAAATCAACCCTGCTCCTTACACCGACTCCCAAGCCTATCAGTTCCAAGCAAGTGCCATCAGGTTGGCAGGCTATCTTATTCCTGCACTACTTTGCCTCACTTCCTTCCTGGCATCCCCTTGGCAGGAGAAACTACACGTACAACATTGTCTTCCTGATGCGCAGCAACTAATGGGAAATGGTCCCCGTCGGGAAAAGGTGGGGGACCCTATCCCATAATATACCACCATCAGAGAGCAAGTGAACAACAGGAAAGTGTCTGCAGAGCTGTGCACCAAACCATGGGTACCATTTACCTTCATAGAATTGTAGAGGCTGAAGGGGCTTCATCAATCCCCCCTGCCCCCAGTAAAAGGATCACCCTCCTCTGGACATGTTCCGGTTTGTCAATATTATTCTTAAACTGTGGTGCCCAGAACTAGGCACAGTACTCTAGGTGGGAGCTTACCAAGGCAGAATAGAATGGGACTATGACTTCCCTTGATCGTGACACTATACTTCTGTTGATGCAGCCTAGAATAGATTCAGGGGTTTTTGCTGCATCACACTGTGGACTCATGCTAAGCTTGTGGTCTACTAAGACCACTAGATCCTTTTCACATGTACTACTGGTAAGACAGGTGTCTCCCATCTTATATTTGTGCAGCTGGTTCTTCCTGCCTAAATGCAGAACCTTCCATTAGTCCTTATTGAAATTCATTTCCTTTGTTTTGGCCCCATTTCCAATCTGTTGATGTCGTACTGAATTCTGATTCTATCTTCTGAGGTATTAGCTACCCCTCCCCGTTTGGTGTCACCTGCAAATTTGAAGTGCACCACCTCTATTTCTTCTTCCAAGTTCATTTACAAAGGTGTTGAACAATGCAGGACAGAACCCTGCAAACTCCACTTGTCACTTGGTTCCAGGATGATGAAGTACCATTGGCGAGTACACTTTGAGTTCAGTCAGTCAACCAGCTACAAATCACCTAGCCCACATTTTACCAGCTTCTCTGCAAGGATTTCATGGGGGAATTTGTCAAAAGCCTTACTGAAATCAAGATACAGTACATTACATCCGCAGCATTCCCTTGATCAACCAAGCTTGTAACTCCTTTTTTTTAAACGAAGAAATAAAATTAGACTGGCATGATTTGTTTTAGAGAAACCCATACTGGATCTTTGTAATCACAGCGTCCTTTTCTTATGTGCTCACATGTTGTTGTTGTTGTTGTTTAGTCGTTTAGTCATGTCCGACTCTTCGTGACCCCATGGACCAGAGCACGCCAGGCACTTATGTCCTCCACTGCCTCACGCGGTTTGGTCAAACTCATGCTGGTAGCTTCGAGAACACTGTCCAACCATCTCGCCCTCTGTCGTCCCCTTCTCCTTGTGCCCTCCATCTTTCCCAACATCAGGGTCTTTTCCAGGGAGTCTTCTCTTCTCATGAGGTGGCCAAAGTATTGGAGCCTCAGCTTCACGATCTGTCCTTCCAGGGAGCACTCAGGGCTGATTTCCTTAAGAATGGATAGGTTTGATCTTCCTGCAGTCCATGGGACTCTCAAGAGTCTCCTCCAGCACCATAATTCAAAAGCATCAATTATTCGGTGATCCGCCTTCTTTATGGTCCAGCTCTCCCTTCCATACATCACTACTGGGAAAACCATAGCTTTAACTATACGGACCTTTGTTGGCAAGGTGATGTGTCTACTTTTTAAGATGTTTTAAGGTTTGTCATTGCTTTTCTCCCAAGAAGCAGGCATCTTTTAATTTCGTGGCTGCTGTCACCATCTGCAGTGATCATGGAGCCCAATAAAGTAAAATATGACTCTTTAATTATCTGGGACCTGTTGTAAGACCTTATGAGGATGGAAGCCATAGTTCAGGTATCCCCAAACTCAGCCCTCCAGCTGTTTTGGGACTAATTCCCATCATCCCTGACCACTGGCCCTGTTAGCTAGGGATGATGGGAGTTGTAGTCCCAAAACATCTGGAGGGCTGAGTTTGGGGGTGCCTGCCATAGTTTAATGGATCTGCAGGATTTGGCTGTTGCAGCTGAGCTATATGATCCATGAGCTCATGTGATCTATATTTGTGTGTGTCTGCATGCACACACACCCCCAGACACCGCCAGCCTATCAGAAAGAAGGGTTCTAGCATGGGGCAGAACAGGAGATCACACACTGCATGCTTCTGCTGATCCTATAGCTTGGCCCTTAACTGAACAAGTTTATCCATGTGGATATTTGAAGCTTTGTACTGGGTGAGAGCACCAGGCTATTTGCTGTCTTGTGGGGAAATGGCTTCCTTGGTCCTGCTGCCCAGGATCCTTTTCATCTTCTTCAGATCCTTCAGATCCTTTGAGCTTCTGCTTGCAGGCATCCTTCGCCATCCTTCTGGGTTCTCATTCCATTTTTTTTCCCCAGCGCACAGAAGTAAAATTGTGCTCTCTGAGTTTTGTTCTGTTTCTTTTCAGAACTTATCCTTAGCCAGTGCTGTTTTCTGTTTCCCTGCCTCCACAGGGACTGTGTGCTGTACTAGTTGCACCTATACAAAAACTGACTCGAAGTCATTAGTGTTTCCCAAGAGCCACCGGTCCAGAATATTTGCACTGAAAAAGTTTTGAACGCAACACTTGCTTATACCTGCTCTGTATTTCAATACATTCTCCATATGTTCCGTGGGCAATAAGAACACACACTTGATTTCCCATCAGCTGAGCAACAACATAAACAAAGCACTAAAACAATTATAGCAGATTCACAGCTTCTGCCCTTGAAATATCTGTGGCTGGTAAAGATGCACCCGTCCTCACCAATACAAACAGAGCTTGCGCATCTCTTTCTCAGTGGAGTCCTTCTGACTGCCAAGAACAAACAAGTAATTAAAACCCACTTAGAATTCTGTTGCCTCTGCTACGTGGTGAATCAAGGATCAATGCATGAGTGCATCAGAATGGTTCCAGCATTTCCCCCACGCTTTTTGATTCACCATATTCGTATCTTACACTTCATCCAAAGAACTCAAGTAAAGGAAAGTTGTTCCAGATTCACAACAACCCTGAGAGGTGGTGAGTTGCCCGATGCCATCTAGTGGATGTTACGGCTGATCGGGGATTTGAACCTTGTCCTTCCCCCAGGGCAAGTCTGACATTCTGTTCAGAATGCTAGCTGTTTTGGGCGAATACAGAGCATAGAAAAGTATCATTTTCCTTGCTTCCCAGGAGGGGGTTTGTATCATGAGACAGAGAGACATGCCTTGCACCCTTCGGGGTGTGCGAGAATTTTAAAAACCAAAACCCCAAAACAGCCTGTGTGCTTTGAGGTTTCCTTGTGCTGGGAAGTGTTTCTTTTTTTAAAAAAAATATTTTTTTATTAGGAATTTAAACAAAACATATTATCTTAAAAGATATCCTTAATCCCCCCCATTCCCCCCCCCCGTCTTCCCTCAGTTCCAATCTCTGGTTTCTCTATAAATGCTATTCTCTGCATGTTACAAGATTGTATAAATCCTTAATTTATCTGACTGGTTATTGTGAGTGTTTATTCAAAGCCTGCTAAGGAGCCCAGTTCACTTTGTTGCAGCTTTAAATACTTTGTAAAAGGTTCCCATTCATCTTTAAAATCACAGTTATCCTTCTCCCGTAGTTTATGTGTCAATTTTGCCAGTTCTGCATAGTCCATCAGTTTCTCTTGCCATAGTTCTTTAGTTGGGGTTTCCTCATTCTTACATCCTTGTGTTATTAAGACTCTCACTGCTGTTGTCGCATACATGAAGATATTTTTCAACTTCCTTGGCAGGTCTTTTCCTACGATCCCTAACAGAAATGCTTCAGGTTTCTTAACAAATGTTAGATGGAACATTTTCTTCAGTTCATTGTATATCATTTCCCAAAACTTTTTGATTTCATTACAATTCCACCACATATGGTAAAATGTCCCCTCCTTTTCCTTACACTTCCAACACATATTTGAACTGGTTTTATACATTTTTCCTAACTTCACTGGTGTCATATACCATCTATACATCATCTTCATATAATTTTCTTTCAACAAAGAACAATCTGTAAATTTTAAATGTTCTGGGAAGTGTTTCTGAGGGTTGTCTTCAGCTAAATTCTGCTGAAGAGTAGACCCACTGATGTTAATGAAAAGCCACCAGCTTCCCTACAGACCATCTTGGGTGCTAAGATTAGCGGAGGAGGCCCTTCCCTCAGAGACTCAGGATAGTGATGGACCTGTGGCAGCCCCTAAGTTGTGGAACTCCCTTCTCACAGAGTTGTACCTGGCACCTTCAAAACAGGCAACTCCCTATTTAATTGCATTCAAGGCAGGCACGACCACGTATGCGCGCATTGCTGCAAACCTGGAAGTGGCACGGAAAGAGGCAAAAACGGCCCTAAAAGCGTGCGAAAGCAGCGTCTAGCAATCCCATGAGCCTTTGCAAGTATAGTCCTAGCCCTTGCACTAACCTTTGAGGCCTATGGAGAGTTGGAATTTGAGCAAGGTGGTTGGGAGAGTGTTTGCAGTCTTTTTCAATGGTGTTCCCAGCACACGCGATTTCACTGAAGCAGTTTCCCATGTAAATGGAGAGTTCCCTATATACAGTTTCCTGCAAATGCTGAAGACACACCTTTTCACCCTAGCTTTTAAGATTTGAGATGTATATTTTTAGGACCCACCTTTATCTGTGATTGCAAATTGTTTGAACTGTGGCGCCATTGTATTTTCATTGTTCTGGCCCACCCTGCAGATAATAAAGTGTGGTGTTGATTATCGTTACGATAATTCTCTTAGGTTCATTGATTTTGGTGGGTCTACTCTGAGTACGATTTGATTGGTGACGAGATGACCCTGAATGTGTCCCACCACTTAACTGAAAGGGGCCATTAGCTATGTGATCCAATCCCTCCTGGGGGCACCATAGAAAATAAATCTGGGGACTGTACATACTTTCCCTTTTCTCCTTTCTTCAACAGCACCCCCCCCCCAGCAATAATCCAGCTCCCCCACCTCACAATCCCTCTGCTGGTTTTGGAGAACGATCTTGTAGCTTAGCATTAATACAACACATAAGAGCAGTGTGGCAATTAGCTAATTAAACCAATAAATATTTATTTAACAATGGCAGGCATGATAACTAATCACAGCAGTCGTCCTTTAAAGATCTGGCTTGCACAGCGTAAGGAGGGAAGCGCCAAAGACCCATCTGCTCTCCTCCTTGCCTCTTCCCTTCACATTTCAGCGAGGAAAACTGCAGCTAACGTCACATTAATCTGCGGCTGCCATCAGACATTTCCTAACAAATAACCACAAATAAATTTCCTGCCCAGTCTCCCTGTCTCCATTCCTCCCCCCACCCAACTCTAATGGCATGTTTATTTTCTGTTCCCCATCATTTCTTTCCCTGCCACCCTCCCGAACCTAGCCTCCTCACCCGTTCCCCATTCCACACACATCTGTTTTCTCGCAAGTAACTATATATGGCAAGTTTAAATGGGCCTGTCATTTTTCTCAATTGCACTTGTTGTGATTTAATCAAATATGGATTCCTGACACAGGGACTCTAATGGGGCATCCGACCCAGTCTATGCCTCCCTCCTCTTCTCATTCATGCTAATGGGATATTGTGGAGTTGAGTGGTTGCATCTGAACTTTGGGCTGAGGCACTTGGCCTATATAGCTGCATTGTCAACTGGGAGGCAATGGAAGGCAAGACAGCATTGTGGTCTGAATTGCAAAATGCAAGCCTCCTCAGACTTTGCATTACATCGCACCTCCATACAGTGTATTCTCCAAGGCCTTTGCTCATGTTTATATGGACATTTTCTTCAGTTCGGCAAACCTTTTTTTACTCCTCACTGCAGCCCAGGGATCTGCAGGTGTAATAGATAAAATGGGGAATGAGCTGCTAATGAGTTCCAAATCGCAAGGATGGACTGTACTGTTTTAGACTGCTGCTGCTGGACCATAGGGATGGGGAGCAGGGGAAGAGAAATTCACATTTAAAGGTGAAACTGCCTAATTCACACTTTAAAAAATAGTCCAAAAACCAAAACACAGTCATCCTTTCAAATCTGTACTTCTCTGAAGTACTCCAGCCAAATAATTTGTACTGAATGGCATGCAGTAAGATGGGCATTAAAAATGCATATATTAGTGAAAATGCATTATATCACAAACTGATGTAGAAATGGGGAGAACTGAACTTGAGACTGGGAAAGGAGAAACAGAGGAACTGAACAGATTCACCCATCCCTGATGGGTTGCTTCTATGCAAAAGACACCTTCCTTCCTTCTTAGCAGTTTATTGTGAGAAACAGCAAGGAGAGGCGTGAGCTAGATAAAATCTCCCACCCCCCAAGATATATACATACATAGTATATATTATATGAAGGGAATTTGTTTGATGCACAAGTAATAGAAGGATGAGAATAATCTGCTGTTACATAGACAGGGGTTCCTGGTTCCATTAATGCAACGTCCTTCATCCCTTCTCCACCTTTGCAAATGACGGTGTCTTTCTGCCCCTATATACATTTCTTCACAAACAAAGTGATCATGTCGTCACAACCCGGAGTGTAAGCTGTTCAGATTGATTTTCAGTGTCAAGACCTGGGAGCAGGCATTCCAGGATAGGTATGGCTGCTTTGCAATCTGTTTGTTCAAAGGTCCATCGACAATGAGAAGATTGCAAGACAGGGGAAGGGAGGGTGTATGGTGCTTGGTCAAAATGTTTCTCCCACACACACACACACACACACACACACACACTTGGCTCACTCTGAGTTCTTTATTTGTGTCCTAAAGTGACTCTTTGCAGCATTCAAACTTGCTGGCATCTGTCTGTCTCGTGAGACGATGGAGTGTGCCTTTGGGGATGAAGTCAAGTCACTGAATGAGAAGCACCAACGTGACCTCCCCAGGGCACATTCAAATTATTTACATAGTAATTAGTCATAGGAATAAAGACTGGCTCTATAATTTTAGTGTCAGCTTCAAGGCTTCTTGATGTCATTATACTGTGAGACGATGAATGACATAACAATTAATCTGCATGGCTAAGGTGATGTAAAATCCATAGTTCTCTGGGGCCACGGCAGAGGAGGTATGCTCTGTGGAGACATTAGCTCTCTATGCTTTGGGGCATAAGCCACCCTCCAGCTACCATAGGTCAGGGGGAAACATGGCACAGACACCAACTGCTCCTGCATTGAACTTTCAAGCACTTTCATCTTGAAACAGTTGGGTTTCTTCCACTCGTAGACAGAGAAGGATTGCCTCCCCAAGTCATTCATCTGTCTGCAGATCCAGCATTTCCACTGTACAAATACGATGCTCATGCAAAATGGTTGAGCTTGCAGCAAACAGTGTGACTGTTTGTGGGCCTCTGCAACATGGCTCTCTCTCTCCCTAGCATCAAACAGCAAAGAGAAAAAACAAAGGACAATAGTCCCACTTCACAGAACACAGTAACACAAACATCCTGTTTCCGTCACTTCCCACTCTGTGGAGTCAAAACATATACCATCATGTGATAGACAACAATCCCATGACTGCAATCACGGAGCAGGAATTCTAACATCATTCTCCCTCTATGCATCACAGCAGCATAGGTGCAGGGTGGGATTCTGGGAGCAGTAGGGATGCCAGCTTTTACACCTTGTCCCTCTCTGGCACTTGCTTCCATCTGGCCGTTTTATTGGTTGCAGAAGAGGGAGCCGGTGCCCAGGCTAGGAAGCCCTTGTCCTTGGCAACTCCTCTTTCTCTGCTCTTTCAAGAACTGGCTGTGTTTGCCAGCAGAATCTGAGGCTCAGCTTCAATAAAGAAAAGGAAGGCAGATAAGCAAATAGGGAGGGATGCAGAACCAAGAGGCTGAGTGAAGGCGGAAGAGGACTGGTTCACAAGTGGATGCAAAACAGGGAGCAGATGAAGCCTGGATTTCCCCACAGCTTTATTTTAAGATTACTCTGAAATGTGTATTAGAGAGAGAGGAAGAGATGTGAGAAGAGCCTACAGGATCATGCCAATGACCCATCTAGTCCAGCATCCTGTTCTTACAGTGGCCACCCAGATGCCTGTGAGAAACTCGAGCACAAGAGCCCTCTCCCCTCCTGTGCTTTCCAGCAACTGGTATCCAGAAGGATCGCTGCCCCCAGCAGTGGAGGCAGAGCATAGCCATCAAAGCTAGTGGCCATCAATAGCCTTTTCCTCGAATTTGTCCAGTCCTCTTTTGAAGCCTCCTAAGTTAGTGGCCATCGCTGCCTCCGGCAGAAATGAGTTCCATAGTTTAGCTACGAATTGCATGAAGAAATACAATGGTACCTCTAGTTAAGAACTTAATTCGTTCTGGAGCGCCGTTCTTAACCTGAAACTGTTCTTAACCTGAGGTACCACTTTAGCTAATGGGGGCCTCCCACTGCCGCCACGCCACCTGAGCACAATTTCTGTTCTCATCCTGAAGCAAAGTTCTTATCCCAAGGTAATATTTCTGGGTTAGCAGAGTCTGTAACCTGAAGCGTCTGTAACCCAAGGTAAAAAGGTAAAGGGACCCCTGACCATTAGGTCCAGTCGTGGCCGACTCTGGGGTTGCGGCACTCACCTCGCTTTACTGGCTGAGGGAGCCGGCGTACAGCTTCTGGGTCATGTGGCCAGCATGACTAAGCCGCTTCTGGCGAACCAGAGCAGCGCACGGAAACACCATTTACCTTCCCGCCAGAGCGCTACCTAGTTATCTACTTGCACTTTGACGTGCTTTTGAACTGCTAGGTTGGCAGGAGCTGGGACCGAGCAATGGGAGCTCACCCTGTCACAGGGATTTGAACCGCTGACCTTCTGATCAGCAAGTCCTAGGCTCTGTGGTTTAACCCACAGCGCCACCTGCGTCCCTAACCCGAGGTACCACTGTACTTTTTCCCCATCTGCCCTGAATCTTCCAACAGGCAGCTTCATTGGATGCCCACGAGTTCTAGTGTGCATCTTCTCTGTGTCCACTTTCTCCGTGCAATGCATAATCATGCACACCTCTACGATGTCACCTCTTGCTCACCAGACGAAAAAGCCCCCAAACCTTTCTTTGGGGCAGTTAGCAAGAGAGCTGCAGCTGCCCTGCTTCCCTTCCCCCCCCCCTCCATCTTCTTCAAGGACCCTACAATGTCCTCTGCCTGCTGCCATCTCTGTCCCCACCACCACTTGAAAGTCTTCTCCATGCTGCATTTGCTCTGTTACTTTGTAGAACCGAAGTTTGTTTGGAAATATGCCTCTCTGTTAACCTTTTTCTTCTTTCTCCTCTACCTTAGGGGCGCAAGCCTGGCTATTTCTCTTTCCTGGATCCATTTTCTCCCGGTGTCTGGCTCTTCATGTTACTCGCCTACCTCGCCGTGAGCTGCGTCCTCTTCTTAGTGGCTCGGTACTGTTAACTTTTCTTAATATCTTCCTTTTTTTCCCGTCCTCACAGTGCCACCTACTGTAAACTTCTGGGAATGGCATGGAGAACTCGTAACGTGCGATTGATTATCAATCGCTGGAGGGAGAGAGAACTCTGCAGTAGTTAGTAAAGGAATTGGCTGCAAGGGCACTGCACAAGTTCATAAAACTAAACTGGTGGAAGAGGAGAGAGCCAATGATGGGTACAGCACCTTGCCAGTCAGAATCCTGCCCTGGGCTATGGTAGTCACTGTTGTCAAGAGTGGAGGCTGTGATTCAACTTGGTGCCTCGCTGGCTGGTTTGGGGTGAATGATATAACATCACCTGGTTGCCTGGATTTTTGCAAAGAATGCTGAGCCAGGTGGGCTTTATCTGAATCCAGCAAAGGCACTTCTTATGTTTATTAAACAAACACATAGTGAGCACAGTTACGCCTTAACTGTTGAGTCCCTGGATATCCACTCCTGCTTTGTAAATGAAAAGACATTTGTGGACCACAGGGGTTCTAGTGGGCTCCTCTTAAGGCAAAGATAAAGGTAAAGAGACCCCTGACCATTAGGTCCAGTCGTGACTGGCTCTGGGGTTGCAGGGCTCATCTCGCTTTATTGGCCGAGGGAGCCGGCATACAGCTTCAGGGTCATGCGGCCAGCATGACTAAGCCGCTTCTGGTGAACCAGAGCAGCACACGGAAACACTATTTACCTTCCCGCTGGAGTGGTACCTATTTATCTACTTGCACTTTGACGTGCTTTCGAACTGCTAGGTTGGCAGGAGCAGGGACCAAGCAACGGGAGCTCACCCCGTCATGGGGATTCGAACTGCTGACCTTCTGATCGGCAAGTCCTAGGCTCTGTGGTTTAACCCACAGCGCCACCCGTAGCATAGTTACGCCTTAACTGTTGAGCCCCTGGATATACACTCCTGCTTTGTAAATTAAAGGACATCTGTGGACCACAGGGGTTATGGTGGACCCTTCTTACAATGGGTGAAATACCAAAATATACAGTGGGGGGGGCGTTTTCCAGCTCTAATGCCTTGTTGCACACACTGGGAGAACTAGCAATAGGACAGGCAGCAGCGGAAGATAGATCCAGAGGATTGGTTTGCTTTGGGCTGGTTTGGTGCTGCCCATACGGAAGGAGCCTTGAAACCTCAAGAGGGGAAATTCAGACATTAACATCCACAAAGTGCAAACAGATAGCACATTGCACTGTTTGGATATGAAATCCATGGCAGGTTTTTTTAAAAAAAAACCTGGATGTTTTAAGTGCTCGCTGTGAAAACCGACAGAAATGGAAGGGAGAACACACATTTATTGGGGCGTGGGTTTAGAGGAAGGAGTTGTAGAGTAAGTAAACTTACGGAATTTCCAAAATTTCAGAATGTGCCTTTTGAAACAGGGGGCTGCATTTTGGTTTGCAGCAACATCACAGTGAAATAAATTACACATCTGCTGTAAAAAAATACTGTGCAAACAAAAGAAGCCTCCCTCCTGATTGCTCTATTTACCTAGAGTTTGCTTGAATCAACAAAACAAAGATTAAGAACCTCTGTGTTTACATGGAGGGGCGGGGGGGGGGGAGAGGTGGTCACATGTGGGACATGTGGAAAAAAAGATGCAAAACATGAATTTCAGCAAATCATTTGAAAGCTATACAGTAAATATAACTAATTGAGCATGGAGGGGTTTTAACAGCCCAGTCCTGGAGCATAAGAGGATTTCACCAGCTAAAACAATGGGGCACCCAGCTGAAAGAGGGGCAGGATGATTCAGACCCCTCTATATGTATCACATCGCAGGATGAGACCTTCATAGCCAACCAGTGCACACTGCAATAGACCCATTGGTGACCATTGGATTAGAACTATGATACTAAGAACATTTCATAGAATCACAGAACCATAGAATTGTAGATGACCCTGAGGATCTTTCTAGTCCAACCCCCCTCCTGTGCAGGGATTTGCAGCTGTCCCATACGGGGAATGAACTTGTGACCTTGGCATTATCAGTGCTGCGCTCTAACCAGCTCAGCAACTCAATCAATTAGGGATTGCATAAATCTCACTCGATTCAGCGGGACTCACTCCCAAGTAAATATGCATAGGACATGCTCTGCACCAGAGTAAATATAATCCGAGGCTTGCAGAATGCTGTGAATCACAAGTGGGGAGAGGGTGGTTGTGCTCAAAAGTCTCTGGTTGGCCACTGTGAGAATGAGATGCTGGACTAAGTGGTTCTTTTTGCCTGAACCAGCCAGCCAGGCTCTTGGTATATTCATATTATTGCCTATTTAAGGAAGCATCTGTTCATTTAAATATTGGTTTCTGGATTTACTTCTGAAAACAGCAAATACAACCTTAACCTCAAACTAACTAAGACTGAATGCTGGGAGGGGGAGAATCCACTTGTTTTAGAATTTATACTGGATTACCATACCAGTGCTAAGCATACTTAGAGCCTCATCCTATCCATGTTTACTTGGCAGTGAAGTTAAAATGAGTTCAGTGGGACTTACTTCCTTGATAAGTGTGCTCAGAATTTCAGTCTTCAGGAAATAACATCCACACTTGAAATCAGTGGGACTTATTTAAATAAAACACACACACACACACACAACACGTACATGTTTAATACCAAGATGCTAAGTGGATTAAACCCAAAGCTTCTGATCTGCAGATCACAGCTACAAGTTCCTTCAAGGCTCTTCGCACCAAAAAATTCCTTCAGTCATTTTCTTTCCATGTTGATGTACACCCAAAAGGGTTTCAGAAACTGTGATACACACCGCTCCCCAGCACCTCTCACCATCCTTGCCCATTGGTCAAGCTGATAAGGTGTTGAATTCACACAGCCTGGAGAGGACCACTGTTCCCCGTCCCCCAACTCCCATTATCATCTGCCGCAGATGATAAAACAAAACTTTCTGTTGCCTGAGCGTTGTTGTGGCTCTTTCTAGTCTAGTAAGCAGGAGTTCTCAAACATTCTAACTGCATCCCTTCAGTGTCTGAAACAGGCACCAGAGATTCCAACGCCGTTTGCAGGTGCCGTAATAACACTACAAAAGCTGCGATACTGTTATGAAAATGGAAGCGTGCCGTCCCTTGGGGGTCCCTTGGTGCAGCTGAACTTGTTGAATTCATGAGCTTGTAATGGTTTTCAGCATCGTGCAGCGTTTAAAACTGTTTGATAACACAGCCAGGCCCTGTCTACACTGAGATACGGCTTCTCTTGATGCTTTTTCCAAAGGTGTCAGTACTGATTTGTGTTGGAGAGGAGACAGGGGCTTCAGATAACACCCAGCTAATGTCAGGTGGATCAGGTGTTTCTAGCTGAAAGCTGTGACACCTGGGTCAGTGTGTTTGTCACAAACAGGGTGATGGGCTGTTGTTGTTTTTCTCTCTCTCTCCATACACATAAAAGAGAGGACCTCTCTTTCAACACCAAATGAAATATCCTCTAGCAATAAAAAGCCATTTTCTTTGAGTCGCAGAGGGGAAGGCAGGGGGGAAGAAGCCACATAAAATCCCATGCTTTTAAACAATCTTAGCCAGTCCTGGAGCTATTTTCAAGTCTCAATGGGCGCTTCCAGACAACTGGCTTACTGAGCATGCATCCTGATCTGTTTGCAGGGAGATTAGATTACAGGGTGTCAACACGTATGTTATCCCATACTTTGCATTGCATTTTCCCATCACTTTCCAAAAAGTTCAGACCTTTTTGGGGGGGGGGGACAGGGAAGCAGGTTTGTTGTGCAAGAGCTCCAGATCAGCTTCAAGTGTGCAAGCAGTAATTTGGCGTTACATGATTGAATCCCCCTCAAAGATAGTCTTGAAACACCTTAAGAGTCGCAAATTTGACACTTGCTTCTTGAGAAGCTGCTTCTATTAACAGCAAGGACATTACAGAATACAGTGGTACCTCGGGTTAAGAACTTAATTTGTTCTGGAGGTCCTGAAACTGTTCTTAACCTGAGGTACCACTTTAGCTAATGGGGCCTCCCACTGCCCCACGCTGCCGGAGCACGATTTCTGTTCTCATCCTGAAGCAAAGTTCTTAACCTGAAGTGCTATTTCTGGGTTAGTGGAAGCATCTGTAACCTGAGGTACCACTATAATGTTGCTGGCCTAAACTGATTTATAAAGCCTTCCACATCCACCTAAATGGAGACGATGCCTCCATGAACATGCATTCCTTTGCAAGTGTGAGGGGATCTTGCAAGTGTTTGCTGGGGGTGAGCATTTCTGTCTTGCAGCTGCTATACCCTGCAAGCAACTATTGGATTAAAACATTTTTTAAAAAAATCAGATGCCAGGAGTTTTGCTTTTAAAAAGCTAAGTAAAAGTGCCCCTTCCTCTCTGACCCAGGTAACTTAAAAAAACAACCCAGCCTGAGCCCTTTGCACAGCTCCCACAAGAGATATCACGCTCCTATTTCTCATCCCCACCCCCGCTTGACTCCACACATATTTACATAGACTTATGAAACACTTATCATGAGCATGAATCAGATCACTGGCATCATGTCAGCTGGCCTTCAGAAGTCACACTCCTCTGAATTTTTGCAATGCAGTTCTTTGAATTTTGCAATGCAGTTCTCCAGTCAAGTATGTGTTTAAAAAAAATAACTGAGGCAAAGGGTGCATAAAATTGCATACATGAGTGAAAATGACATATAAAGGAATTTTGTTAGGTGAAATTGCTTTGCAAAAATTGACAGTAAAAACTGTTGAATTTTCATGAGGATTTTTTTAAAGTGCAAAAAATTGTGGAAATATGAATAACTCGTCTTAAGACTGGGGGGGGGGGGGAGAAACTGAGAGAAACTGAAATCAGTAGATTTTCCCACACCTCACTCTGCCACATGCATGCATGGTCACACACCTGTCCTAGAGCTGTCCTGTTTTTCTCAGATCACCAAACATGCAGGGTCCTCTGCCCCTTCAGTTGCATGCACAGAGGTCTTCTCAGACCTTGTTGTTGTTTGGTTGTTTAGTCGTGTCCGACTCTTTGTGACCCCATGGACCAGAGCACGCCAGGCACTCCTGTCTTCCACTGCCTCCTGCAGTTTGGTCAAACTCATGCTGGTAGCTTCGAGAACACTGTCCAACCATCTCATCCTCTGTCGTCCCCTTCTCCTTGTGCCCTCCATCTTTCCCAACATCAGGGTCTTTTCCAGGAAGTCTTCTCTTCTCATGAGGTGGCCAAAGTATTGGAGCCTCAGCTTCAGGATCTGTCCTTCCAGTGAGCACTCAGGGCTGATTTCCTTAAGAATGGAGAGGTTTGATCTTCTTGCAGTCCATGGGACTCTCAAGAGTCTCCTCCAACACCTTACACACACACAAAATGTCCATGGTTAGGGAAACAGCCTGTGAGCAGGGTGCCACCCTGTATACACACACACACCAACAGAAATGGATACTTATTGTAGCAGGTGTTCACATGTGTGCTGTTTCAAGGGACTTTCCCCAAATTTAATGTCTGGTGCTGTCAGTGCTGGGTTGTAGGCAGCCATCTGAGAGGAATCATGAGCCAGAAGCTCAGAGAGGAGAGAGAGAATCAGAGCTGTGGGAATAAGCAGGATTCAGAAGATGCAGTAGGTCAGTAGTTGGAGCCAAGACCAAAGCAAACCAAAAAGCAAAGCCAAAGGAAACAGGAATGCACCAGAGCCAGGAAAGCCTTGCTGCTAAGAAAGGAGATCCCTTTCCAGGAGCATCCAGTGGCCAGCTTGGGTGGGCAAGGCCAGTCCAGGGAAGAAGCTCCCAGTTGCAGCTTCTAATCCCAAAGAACTGAATTAGGGAGAGCAGGGATGGCATCAGAGGTCCGTAGCATTGAGCACATGACTCAGAAGCGGTGCTTCTGCCAATCTCTGGAGCCTACTGCTCCTCCTCGCTGTTGCTGCCTGTTCACCTGCCCTCTCTGAGTTAGCAAATGGTAGCCTTTTCACATCACATCCTCCACTTCTGTTAGGCGGTGAGGTTTTGGCCTGGAGACAGATGAAAGCCAATGGCACTGCCAACATTGGTGAGAAAGATGATGTGGGTGTGTTCAGAGAAGGGACCCCACTGATAGCATCATATCTGAAAGTCATCCAAAACCTGGAACTGGGACTGGAATCTGGAGTAGGCAAATTCCCGTTCTGAGAATGGAACAACTAAACCTGGAAGAAGTGAATGAAGCTACAATGAAGGCACAAGCAATGCATAAGCTGTCTGTTGTGTGCCCTTTCTTGGTTTCAAGCTGATTGTAATCTTATAAAGCGCACTTAAGCCCCATCAGCTGCCTTGCATTGCAAGACCCCCCTGGTACCAATTGCCAGTAAAATAACGGAGAAATCCTGCCTCCAGGAGAGTTAGGACTTTGATGATTGCTTCCTTCCCAGTGTTTGCACTCCAGTGTAATTGGATGTGTTATGTTTCGATGTCATAGATTGACGCCCTACGAGTGGTACAGCCCCCACCCCTGCTCCCAAGGGAGATGCAACCTGCTCGTTAATCAGTACTCTCTTGGCAACAGCCTGTGGTTCCCTGTCGGTGGGTTCATGCAGCAAGGATCGACCATCGCTCCTCGGGCTCTGTCCACGCGCTGCGTCAGTGGAGTCTGGTAAGAAATCACAGAGGTAATCTTTTGCGCTGCAATCGTTTGCTGTAGCTTCACCAACTTGGATGGTTTCCCACAAACTCTTTTTGTAACTTGTGGTAGAATAGAAGATGGGTAATGTACAGGCCATGATGCACTGATGGGACTCTGAATAAGAACATAAGATGAGCGCAGTTGGGTCAGGCCAAGGGCCCATGCGGTCCAGTATCCTGTTCTCACAGTAACCAATCCATATCTTCTGTGACAGGTACATTTGGAGATGTCTTGCATATTAGGTTTCCCTGTGGATAAGTCAACCCCTCTTCCAGATTCCTTCAAGCTTTTTGCCTTTCAAGTAGCATCATCCATTTCCAAAACTATAAACAAGACTATGTGTATTACACCCATCCAGAAGTTGACTATGCTAGTAGGAAACATGTTTTTTCCATCTAGTCGTCTGGGTTGCACTCTGAATCTTGAAAATGCATTAGGCACGATGACTCAGAAACAAGGGAGTTGTTTTGAGAAAGAGATGGATATTTTCAATTCTGAATAGTGCTTGGTTTTTGGGCTAGGATGCCCAGTCTCTCGACTCTGCTGACCATAGTACCCTCTGCCTCCATGCCCTTTCATCCTCCGTTCCATTCCTTTCAACTACATTGTCTCCATATTTTCCAAATGCCTTCATTCAAGATATGCCTCCTTGATTAAAAAACATACCAAAACATAATTATTGGAAACAGAAAAATAGTTTGGTCCTCAAAAGCCAACTGTGCAAGCACAAATCATGAACTACTGCCCCCCAAATCCAGTTTTCATGAATTTGCAAGATAGGGAGGAAAACCACCAGCTCCACCTGTGCAAGCTCACTCTGCAGAATTTTTAGATAAAAAATAAACTTTTTTCTGCATGATTGTGATTTCAGAATATGAATTTCCATATTGTAACATTTGTGTTTCTAAATACAGAATATTTGCAGTCCTGATTATAAGCACAAAAGGGTCAATCCCACCTTGATTTGTTGTTACATCATCTGTCCCATAGAAAGAGAACTGATAGAGAGATGGGTAGGAGGGAGTGGTTCTTCCAAGAACTAAATTTGGTAGCAACCATTTATAGAGGGTTTGCGTTAATCTCCTGCAGCGAAAATGGCAGAGTCTTGTGGGACCTTAAAGACTGAGGGTTGCATCCAGCGCTGCCCTTCTACCCAGACAACAAGTTCCACATGTGCAATGCAACGTCATCCTTCTCTCCTTTCTCCTGCAGCCCCCAGTACATCCTCAAACTCTACTCCAAAGTTTTTGGAGCTTGTGAAGCGTTGGCTCCAGCCCTGAAAAATTTATTGTGGAATAGTTGTCAGTCTTGAAGGTTCTGCAAGACACTTTGTTGCTTCCTCTTGGAGGCCTCCATCAATTCCAGGTTCTCATTATTCCACAACTGAGCAGAATCTGGCTTCTTCTCCTTCAAACCAACATTCTTTTAATTTATTTGAGCATGGCACAGTAGAGCTTTCCACAGAATCCTTCTGCAAGAACTGTGAGTGTTCAGCATCTTTCAAAACCAGGGATGGAGCATAGCTGTCAACCTTCCCTTTTTTGTGGGAAATTCCCTTATTCCAGTGCCGTTTCCCGTTGCTATCCCGGATTGTTAGATATCTCGTAGACTGCCCCCGGGACAGGTGAGGCTGCTGATCCCTTGTTGTCAAGGCTGCTGATCCCTTATTTTCAAATCTGAAAGTTGACAGCTATGTGATGGAGTTACACACAGGAAAAACACACGCTATAAATAAGTCAGAAATTAAATCGTTATAACAAAAGGGGGAAAAACACACTATAGAAAATTGCATAGATTTTTTTTGTTCTCTGGCACCATCTGGCGTTACATGTTTATAACGCATTCAAAATGCTGTTTCTTGACTAATGTAGCTGAGTCCCAGGGTTTTGTGTTTTTTTCCCTAAGGAGAAAGGGGAAGTAGCTCTCGGATATAGACAAAGCATGGAGATGTCCATTTGTCTTTTGCCTCCTTTTTCTTGTCCCTGCAGGTGGGCCTTCACTTTGATCATCATCTCTTCCTACACAGCCAACCTGGCAGCCTTCCTCACCGTGCAGCGCATGGATGTGCCCATAGAATCAGTAGACGACCTTGCGGACCAGACGGCGATAGAGTACGGCACAATCCACGGAGGTTCCAGCATGACTTTTTTCCAGGTAAGCTTTTGCTGTGTTGATAGTGAGGAAGGCATGAGCCTTTTATCCATCAGAGCTAAATGCTTGTGGTACCGCAGATCCCCATCTAGTTGTTGCTACAGAATCTTTTACCCTAATCTGCATCACATGCACAGGTACTTCAGTTTAACAAGCCTTCAGTGCTCTTTATAACCCTTGCGCTGTCTTACTAAAAGCTGACTCAAGCACTCAGAAAATAAAACATTAAGTACAGTCCTCCCAGGGGAAGGCAGAGCTACAGGGGATTGCATAGTAGTTTTATTATTAATGTAAAATAGAAATACAGACAAACAAAAAGACATAAACAAAGTTACAAAACGAAGGAACAGTCAAGAGTTTGCATTTCCCAACTAAATAGAGAGCAAATGATGCAGAAAAATAAAAGCAGCAAAACACATCATGAAAGCCAGATTTTGTGATTGGGTGGAGGAAGAGAGTTTTGTATGTCTGGATTTGACATGTATGTAATTAAATCCCACAAAAAAACCCTAGAAATGTTCCAGGTCTTCCTTACCCATAGAAATATGCTATTTGTGAGTTGTTTTCTCTGCAGTAGCAAGAGCCCACATATTCTTATACAACAAGGAGAGGTTTAAGTCCTGTAGCGTCGTCCATTTCTGAGCCAAACAAGTTTTCACTGCAGCCAGCATCCATACAAGAAGTTCCTTAGACTGAAAAATTGCTGTTTGATCATCCCACAAGTTCAAAAGAGCAATTTATGGGAAGGCTTGAATGGAGTATTTGTTTATTTCTTACATTTCTTCAAAAACAACAGACCCAAATTTGGATGCCAGAGAGCTTTCTCACCATAAGTGGGAAAATGTCCCCCTGCTACCTCACCCACACCAATAACCCTTTAGGGTGCTTGATGTCAAATGAGAAAGCTGCACAGGAGTACAGTGCCCCATGTGCAGAACTTTTATGGAACATTTCCTTATACAGTGGTGCCTCGCAAGACGAAATTAATTCGTTCTGCGAGGTTCTTCGTCTTGCGGATTTATCGTCTTGCGAAGCATGGCTATTAACGTTACTTAGCGGCTTTAAGAAAAAGGAAACAAACTCGCAAGAACTCGCAAGACGTTTTCGTCTTGCGAAGCAAGCCCATAGGGAACTTCGTCTTGCGAAGTGACTCAAAAAACGGAAAACTCTTGCATTCGTCTTGCAAGGTACCACTGTATAAACTGAGGCTGATTTAAAGGGATTAGGCGCCCATCCATATTGCATTCCACTTACAATCATCTATTTTCAGTTGTAGGTCCTTCTCCTAGGTGAGTCTAAGACCTTCCAATGGGCCCATAGAAATGTCAGTAAGTTCTGTTATATTAAAGAACAAGTATCAATCATCTTTCCCAATGACTCAGATGTAATAACATTAGCGAGGGGATTATTTATGGCAAGTTTATACTGTTCTTCTTCTATGGAAGTCACACAGTCACCTCTGCAGCTGAGCAGGGATCTGAACTTGGGCCTTCAATTCCTCGTCCAATATTCCAGACAGTAGACCACACTATGCATATATGCAGTGATATTAAAAAGGAAAGCAGTGTTAGAGTGTAGACAGCCAGTGGGAGCCACAGAGAGCCATGCAGTAAGAATGCCCAAGAAAGATGTTAAATCATTTTTGTATGCCACAACTGCAGCAAGAATTTTGTTAGCGAAGAATTGGAAAACACAGGAAGTACCAACAGTGGAAGACTGGCAGATGAAGATGATGGATTTTTCGGAGCTGGCCGACCTGACTGGAAGAGTCCGCGACCAGAAGGAGGAGAAGTACCAGGAAGAATGGAAGAAATTTAAAGACTACTTAGTTAAATAATGTTAAGATAACTTAATTGGAAGAGCTTGCAAATAAACAGAGTTTAGTAATTAAATATGTAAGGATAAGATTTAAGGTGTTTAATGTCAAACTAGAAAGAATGAAAGAGGTTAAGTGACCAAGTTAATTTTTTGAGAAAATTGATTTTGGAAAACTGTTAAAAATGAGATACTATGAAATTCAACCAAGGGGATTTGAGGAAGTCACTTAATAATGTTACCAAGATCTAAATAGAATGTGTGTATATGTTTGTTTGTTTGTTTGTTTGTTTGTTTGTGTGTTTTGAAATTGTGAAAACTAATAAAAAATTGGGGGGGGGGAATGAGTGGAAGGGGATGGAAAAGCTGGTTGGAGAGACTCAGGGCTCGTCCGCACTTCTGTTTGTTCCAGGGAAAACCCACTCTTAAGTGCTAAATCAGAGCAAACATCAATTCGAGAAAAACCCAACTAGTCTTTTGCTCTGACTGGGCACTAAAGAGCAGTTTTTCCCGGGGGGAAGCAGTGGGTCAAGAGGAAGTATGGATAATCCCTCAGAGACTGGGGACCCCTCTGAGGCTGGGTTTCTCATGGACAAGCTCAAGGCAATGGGGTGCTCAAAGCTCTTTTCAGCTATGTTATGATCCTCCTTCCAAAGATGAGGCTGCCTTGCCGATGGAGAAGCAGGTAGACATGAATGAGTTAATACCTGTGCAGAACTTCCATGGTGCACAGTTCTGAGCAGGAATGATTTATTAAACGTCCAATTGCCAGAGTGGAGAGAGAGCTTTTCTCACTTTGTTTTTAGCTGAACCAAAGCCGTACAATGTTTGCAACTTGTGTTTCAGAAAGGGTTGTTTTGACAAAACTGCAAGTGTGGCGCTCAATCCCAAGTTCTCCATTATTTAGAAACTGAGAACCAGGTAGAGAGGTGGGAAACCAACAACATTCACGAAAGTTTTGTTGGTCTGATAGAAAAATATCCAAAAGTCACATTAGCGTAATTAGGACCAACCTAAATGTCATGAAGAAGAACTCTCATTATTTCATGACATTCTACTGGGTCCTAATAAAGGTATGGCATCCATGTTGGATACTCTCTCTGAGATGCTCGATGGCTGAGATATTGCAGAGAGGCGATCTGTTCCAGGATTGGAAACTGGTGCTGACGTTTGGATCCAAACCTTTTTCGAGTGCCACAAATTAGCTCTGAGCCATGTGGAGAATGCTCTCCACTTGCTAATGAGCCACTCTAAGCAGCCTCCAAACACCTGCAGTTAACTAATAGGTCCTCCAGATCAGATGTTATGACTCTAGGTAGGCTTAAGGCTTGATCACTTGCATCTGAGAAAACAACTGAGCAATGTTTGTTTGCCCTCATTCCCAGGTTCTAACTGATTGATGGCCATATTTAAAGGTTAGATTTCCAAGGTTTAGGTTAGATTTCCAAACTTTACAGTTCCTGTATTGGCCATTAAGGCCCTAACTAATATGGAACCAAGGACGAGGGTGGCACTGTGGGTTAAACCACAGAGCCTAGGACTTGCCGATCAGAAGGTCGGCGGTTCGAATCCCCGTGACGGGGTGAGCTCCCGTTGCTTGGTCCCTGCTCCTGCCACCCTAGCAGTTCGAAAGCACGTCAAAGTGCAAGTAGATAATTAGGTACCACTCCAGCAGGAAGGTAAATGGTGTTTCAGTGCGCTGCTCTGGTTCGCCAGAAGTGGCTTAGTCATGCTGGCCACATGACCCGGAAGCTGTACGCCGGCCAATAAAGCAAGATGAGCGTCGCAACCCCAGAGTCGGTCACATCTGGACCTAATGATCAGGGGTCCCTTTACCCTTTAATATGGAACCAGGCTACATGAAAACTTGCTTCCTTTACCCATATGAACCTGCCTGAGACGTCAGTCAGCTACAGAGGCCATGCCCTCAGGCTCACCTCCACTGGTCTTATGCTTGGTAGATATCAGGTGCAGGGCCTTTTTTGGTAGTAGCTCCATAGCTGTGGAATTCCTACACTAGGAAGATTCAGATCTTCCTGCCTTTATGTATGCTGTCAATATTTTTTCCTTATTTTATTCTATTTTTGAATTTTAACTAACCTTGCCTTCATTGTTCTGTTGCTGCCTTTTAGTATCAGTCTCAGTAATTGCAGTGTTGTTGCTCTTTCAATAAGCTTGTTTTAATGACTTCTGGTTTGCAATCAGTTGCACACTGCTTTGAATATATACATGAAATACATAACTGATGCCAAGCTGGAGCTGATAGTGAGTTTTAGGAGAGTGAACCCACCTTCCCCCTTTGATGAACGGGATATTCGGATATTCTGAACATTGCGGGCCAATATGTTGATCCTGGAGCAGGATTCCCATTGAATCGTGGCTTCTCTTTGTTTGTTTTTCAGAATTCTCGGTACCAGACATACCAGCGGATGTGGAATTACATGTACTCCAAGCAGCCGAGTGTCTTTGTCAAGAGCACAGAGGAAGGGATCGCGCGCGTGCTCAACTCCAACTATGCCTTCCTCCTGGAGTCCACCATGAACGAGTATTATCGCCAGCGCAATTGCAACCTCACGCAGGTCGGGGGCCTTCTGGACACCAAGGGCTACGGGATTGGCATGCCAGTCGGTAGGCAGTGAAGCAAAATTCTAGCTATTTTGGGCTGTCTGTGGAGGATTAGGGCATGAATAGGCTGGAAGAGCTTCGGAGCAGGAAGCCAGATAATTTTTGCAGCCCTCCCGTATGTCACTGGGCTTCAAATAGACCATAGCCTGATGAATGCATTCATCTGGGTGGCAACCTAGATGAAAGGTTTAGAAATATTCCATTGACTCTGCTTACATTATTTACACTTTGTTCAGACTAGATTCAGGCTGGAGGGAGAAGGAAAATCTTCACTAGAGGTCATTTGGGGAACCTGCAGATGATACATTAGGTCCTTTTGGGCTCTCCATAATGCTACCTGCTTGGTTATCCTTTTAAGCAGCTGTTCTATGTTTTCCCAAGTTGATTAGTAAGAAACACGATTGAAAACAGCAAGCAGCAAGGGCAGGGATGAAAAGAGGGAACTCATGCTTTAAAGAAGTTAAAAATACAACATCCAAGGGCCACCTACAGCTTCAAAGACAGCTAGAGCTGCTCTTGATTTTTTTCCCATTCCTAATTTTCTGACTGAGCTTCAACAATTTAAGTTTAATGGGTCACAATCTACCCAAACATTTCCCAGTTCATATTCAATGAAACGTTTGGAACTTGTGCAACGGCACAGAGTAGTACAAAGAAATCACACCAAAGGGATCCTATTGGTTGCCAGTAGGAATGGAATCGTCTGAAAATCTTTGTCGAGCTTACCGTATTTTTCGCACCATAGGACGCACTTTTTCCCTCCTAAAAAGCAAGGGAAAATGTGTGTGCGTCCTATGGAGCGAATGCAGGCTTTCGCTGAAGCCTGGAGAGTGAGAGGGGTCGGTGCGCACCAACCCCTCTCGCTCTCCAGGCTTCAGGAAGCTAGCCGCTAGCCGTGGGAGACCCAGCTCTCCCACGGCTAGCGGAGCGCTGCATTAATCCCAAAGCTTGGGGCGTGTGGAGCTCAGCGCGCCCCAAGCTTCTGGGTGCAAGCAGGGTCTCCGCTAGCCCTGGGAGAGCCCCGCGACGTCGCGCGGCTCTCCCAGGGCTAGCGGACCACTGCGCTAATCCCGAAGCTTGGGGCGTG
>JAXCMG010000018.1:21679015-21786264 GCA_034642415.1 Podarcis siculus | reverse complement strand
CTGAATGGAATTGGGAGGGGCGTAGTAACAGAAGTGGGGGTGGAATCAATTGTTTGCTACACCTGACGACGAGCAGGTTCTCTTGCCATTGGGCACATTCACAACATACAATGAAAGCACATTGCTACACCCCCCCAAAAAAAGAATGCTGGGAACTGTAGTTTGCCCCTTCGCAGAGCTACCACCCTTAACAAACTACCATTCCCAGGATTCTTTGCAGGGTGGGTGGGGATGTGCTGTAAATGAATGGCGTGGATGTGACCCATGTCCGCATATGGCTGATTTAAGGGCTTTGCCAGAATTGCAATTGAAAACTGAAAAGCACTGTGTGATAAAAGCATGTGGATGAACCCAAGAGGTGACTATGGCTGCTTTGAAATGAGTATGGAGTATGGAGATGCTTTTGCCATGAGATGAGCAAACTTCCACTTCCTACTCTGGAGGGAGTCTTGTTCCTACAAGAGCTTTGTGTCAAGAAGGAAGTTAGCAGATCTGTCTTCACCTTGCTGCAGCACCAAAAGAGCGCAAGCATCCTTTTTCCTGACAGCTGCATCGCACGACTTCAGCACTGTCACAGCTCTGCGGTGGAGGAAGTTGGGCCTGCTGAGCACCTAACTAGATATGACAACTGCACAATCCAGGTGTTGGAATGTGGATTGCCGCTGAACAAATAAAGCAGGAGGGTTAAAGGGGGGCAATTCCATGGGGGAAAGGAGTGGGCAGGAAGGAATACTGGCCCGTTTACCTGATTCCTCCACCCCCCCCCCAAAAAAACCCCTTTCCTCCAGCCATTTTTCTCCATGTGGGATTTTCATCCTTGGGGAAGGGCGCTAGTTTTGCATGCTGAAGGTCCCAGATTCAATCTCTAGCATGCCCCACGAGGGATGGGGAAGATGACCCATTGCGTGGTGAGTCCCCCCCCCCATGGAAATAAAGAAACATGGCACAATTATTAAGGTTAATGGGCTAATTAAGGCCACAACTTTATTGGTTACAGGTGATGAGTGGTATTAGCTTACGCATTGGTCCTAACCGACTATATCCGGCTTCAGCCGTCCACTTGAAGTCCAGAAAGGGTTAACCACCAGTAGGGGGAGTCCTGCTGATGCACATCAACTAGGAACTCCCCCGGGGTCACAGCTTGGGGGCGTTCCTTAGGCCCTCACCTCCTTAGGCTTCAGACAGGGCCATGCCCCCCAGAATCCTTTATCGGACTACCCTTCAATATGCGGGGCAGGTGATGGCGCTTCCTCCCCTCTTCCAACTACAGAGCAATACCAATGCCCAACTGCCAATACCAAGAAAGTTGTGACGATTTGCTACGAGGTAGGTGAAAACCAAGTGGCTGGTGCCAATTTGCCAAGTGGAAAAATTCCTACCAGGCCCCTCAACGACGACCAACCAAGGTCCATAGCAAGGTCAAGGAACGGAAACCTTATAGGGCGGGAGGGTGGGGAAAAACAGGAACAGCTGGCAGGCGGGGAAAGAGGGAGATCCCCAGCTGCGTCCTGCCTTAAATAGGGCAGGCCACGCCCCAGGACCAGATGATTGGCTGGCCAGGGTATGATGCAGCCGGGAATCCCCCCCAATCGCATGGGGCTGGGGCTGTGAAGCCCGCAACCCCACCTCCTCTGCAGGGCGGAAGTGGCTTTTCTGAAGCTCTGGAAGGCTGCTGCCAGTCAGTGTGGACAATAGCAAGCTAAACAGAACAATGTGTCTGGCTTGGTAAAAGGCACCTTCTTAGGCCAGGAGGGAAACAGCTGGGAAAGTTGCCAGAGGGAGGGGGAACAACTTGAGTTGAGGTGCGGTTCAGCAATCCCCCTTTGGCCCACTCTTCCCCACACTGAATTTCCCTTCATCTCTTCCCATTTTTATATTTGCTCAGCAGCAACCTATATTTTAACAAACCGAAAACACGTCTTGCTGCGATCATGTCTAGTAAATCCTGTTGTTAGTCCTTGACAAGTTGGTGAATGTACAGAAGCCCACTCCTACATGGGAATTAACAGCCCTAAAGAGAGTTTTCAATTGAATTGGATACAGTAATCCACAGTGCTAAGTCGGGGGACGTGATGTCCTTGCTCACTGCAGAATTCTCTTTGGGCCTCTAAGAGATAAGAAATCATGTTTCTTGTGGTTATTATGGAAAAACAGTACATGTCTACCTATTCCCTGCTTTCCTAAGGAGGAAGCAGGAATGGGAACACAAAGCACACAGCAGTATGTAATAAGTAAATACCTGTCCCTCTATAGAATATGAGTGGTTGATAGTTTTCACCATCGGACGTAAGTAGGATTTTCAAGGAGACAGAAGCATACAGGAGCAGAAGCACTGCTCTTCCATTCATGATGTTTTCAGAGATTGCATTCACAGAGTTTGGGACCTGCTTCCATATGGGTATTTCTTAATGCTACCCAACCTTCTGTTGCAAGCTACGAGTGGAGTTGCAACTGGCTCTCCGCAGTCCAGGTTTTCTGAAGTGTTTGCTTGGTGTGTTTTTTTAAGGCTGAAAGCAATGCAAAGTTTAGGGATAGCCTTGCAAATTTCAACTCTGCAAGTAAATTATGCATTTTAAAAAGAAACAGACACGTTATCTGCTCCCCTTTGAAAAGGGCCTTCTTGGCTTTGCAGGTTCTCTTTTCCGCGACGAGTTTGACTTGGCCATTCTCCAGCTGCAGGAGAACAACCGCTTGGAAATCTTGAAACGGAAGTGGTGGGCGGGAGGGCAGTGCCCCAAAGAGGAGGACCATCGAGCAAAAGGTAAAACTTACAGCTGTCTCTCTTCCTCCCTCCAGTCTGTGTTCCTTAACGATGATGTACAGGGATGGGGTCGTTATTACCGACGAGAGCGACTGCAGGCTCCAGGGCTGTGTCACCTTTCCAGCTCAAGGATTTTAGAGTCCTCCTGGTTTGAGATCTCTTTCTTTAATAATGAGAGGAGAAAGCCGAAACACTGGCTGCTGCTGTGCCTCTCACGCTGTGTATTTTTGCCCGGGGCAAAGAGAGCGGAAAAGAGCCAAATGACAAATATTGGAAGCAAGCAGAGGGCAAACGGGTTTCTAATGAATGGCCACTGCATCGGCATCAGAAAATAGATCACTCTGGGGATGCTGTCCAGATCCTGAGTCCTTTAAAAACAACAATGGGACTTCATCAGAAGAGGTTGTTGGCTAATGGTCCAAAGCTAAAAATGGTTAGAAGTGGGAGGGCAAGTGACAGAGTAATAATAAAACTCTGGAGCTCAAGGGCAAGACCTTCCGGAAATGTTATGCAAATCACCGTAAAATACATGACTTTAGGCCAATGCCGCCCAACTGGGAGCTGTTGCTGGCCCAAAGCAATTGCTAGTTGTTGTTGTTGTTCAGCAGCAAGCAGAACGGGTTTTCTTTTCATTGGATAATAAAAGGTTTCCTGGCTATAGGAAGGGTCTTTTTGACCCTTGCAAGACGGGGGAGGAAAGGGAAAGCAGGAAAATCAGGCATGACAGAGAAACACAATTGGGGCAGCAATACACGCCCATCATCTGCCAAATCATTTTCTTGTGGGTACATATCCATGCAGGGCAAGGGAAAGAAGTAGACATCTGAAAGCTGTATGACCTGAACAATCTGATCTTGAACACAGAGGTGAGAAAATGGGGGGGTGAGAAACAGTTTTAAAATAGGTTGTATTTTCTCCCTAATTCTGCCCCCCGCTCCCCAAAAAAGGTTTGAAATCTTTAAAGATGTGGGGAGGGGGATCTACAAGAATCTCTTTGATTCTTTTGTCAAAGAATTAGAATATATTATTTCGTATTGAAACAAAACACTGACATGACTTTGCTTTTCATATCTCACTCTAAACCATTTCTAGCCATTCTAACCATTTTTGCAGAGACAGGATTGCATTATGGAAGCACTTCCCAGAGCCTGACTGGCCAGCGTCAGACATCTGGAGATGGAACGCTAATTGCGTTATCTTGACATCTCAAACATATAACTGAGCTTCAAAGGGACAAAAATAAACTGATAAATTATGAAATGATTGCTGCTGACATGGAGGGAAGCGGAAAAGGGGGATAGAGAGACCTGTCACTCAGTCAGGAGTGCAGAGGAAGAAAGCGGGCTTTGACAAATCCCAGCCAGAAAACAAAATGTAGCAGGTGGGCTGATTCCAGTGCAAACAAGGCAGACTAGGAGCAGGCCTAGCTGTGAATGTACGGCAGTTCATGGATCTTTGGCATGGATCAAAGTGGTTCTGGCACAATCCGAATGCTTGCAGTTGTTACAGTACACAATGGGAGAAACAGGTAGTCAAGTCTTTTGCTTCTAGGGACAAAAATTCTTACCACTTGGGATCACAGAGTTAGAAGGGATCGTGAGAGTTATCGAACTCAACCCTCTGCAATGTAGGAATGTTTTGTCCAACATGGGGCTCAAACCCACTACCCTGAGATTAAGAGCCTCATGCTCTACCAATGTGTGTGCATGTATGCGCACATTTGTGTATGAGAGTTCTGTTGTGCTCATGCCCTGCTTGTGGGTCAGCCATTGTTGGAACAGAATGTTGGGCTAGATTGATCTGGTCCAACAACACTCATCTTACTTTCTTACACCACTCTATTGGAAACACATCTGCTTACACAGGTGTGATTTACTGAGCGGCAGGAATATCCCAGAGGTGCTACTGAAAGGATGGTGGAGAACAATGGAGAGGAATGACCCTATACTTTAAAAAATAAAACAAAGCATGTCAATGATTTATAAGGGGTGGTGGTGAGGCTTTATATCTAAAAGCTGTGCGGAGATTAAGTCAATAAATCATCGATTCTCATGCTTTGATTTACTGTTCCAGAGGGGAGAGGAAGATTTTACAAGTGTCCTAGGTGATTAATAGTTGTACACAATAATCTTGGCACAAGCCAACAAATGGTTCGTGGTCATCAATTCAATCAACAGTTAAGTCCATCTGAGACCCAAGTAACAAGCAGCAGCGGTGGAGAGAGAGAGGTGTTGCTTAGATCCAGGGATTGGGGAGACGTTTGATTCTGTTCACATTTAAAGAGGAACCTACCTAATCTGCACTTTCTGAAATAGTGTGTGTGCTGAATCACAGCCATCCTTTGTCACTCATATGTCTCTGAATTTTGCAATGGACTTCTTCAGATTATTAATATGCATGGTAATCGTTGCTGTGTGGCGGTGATGGTGGAGGGGTTTTCCCCCTTAAAAAACCTCAACAACTTTAGCTGGGTGCTCCCCTGAAAAAGCTCAGCATGTTCCGGCACCTCTTTTTCTAGAAAAAAGCCCTGGGGAAAATAACATGCAAAATACATTATTGCAAAAATGTGCCAGTTAGGCAGAACTGCATATAAAAATGGGCAGTTTAGGAGAAATTTGCACTAAATTTTCATGAGGACTCTTCTTTAAAAAATAATAATCTGTAAACTAATGCGGAAAAATGAAGAAGTAAACTTAAGAGGGGGGAAATGAGAAACCGACTGATACCAAAATTTAACAGATAACCCCATTCCTGCTTAGATCTTCACCAAGACTTACACGCTCAGCTATGACCATTTTTATCTTAAGTCCAGCAGACCATGACCTACTGATTAGTGTTATTCAAACAGGAGTGGATGAGAGACAGGTGCCTTGTCTTCTTTGTGAATTGACAGAAAGGGGAAATCAGAATTTCAAAAGTTTAAATGGATCCTAGAACGGTATATATTGGGTTGGCCCTGTAGTATTTGAAAGGACTGCAGTGAGTAACAGTAGGCCTTAAAACTCTCAAATTCCTTCTTTTCACTCCCTTGAAGAACAACAGGTATGGGGAAGGATGGCATTTGAAGGAGCTGCATGAAGGTTGAAGGTAACAATAAAAGATAGAAGGCAGAGCACTAGAAAGAAACAGAGGAAACCTGGTCACTTGGGGGCATGTCTCGGATCCAATCTGTAGCATATGTCAAGTTGATTTTTCCTCTACATTCATTTCCCTTCAAATGTTCTGTGTTCTTGTTTCAAATAAAAGCAGCCCAGGAAAGGAATCCTCCATCATTATTTACAGCTAAGAACGAAGTGGAAATCTCAAATTAGATCTTCTCTATCCTACTTTTAAAAAATAACCATAGTTGTACACTATAGTCACAGATCATAATACATGCTATACTTCTACCAAATGTTATAATTCCATTGTCATCTTCCTACTCTTTAATTTACATGCTTCTCTTTGTTAAATGACTAATGCATTGACCCAGGCATGGTATATGTAGAGAACAATTTATCTGACTGCTCTTATAGCTTATATTATCTGTATTCCATCAACTACTCAAGCATATCTGTAGTGGAAAATTATTTGTCAGATGATTTAAAGGAACACTTACTTTTAACCATCTGTCCATCAGTAATTATTATGATTATGATTATGATTTATATACTGCCCTTCATCAAAAGATCTTAGGGTGGATCACAAGATAAATTCATCCTACTGTAGCTTGCTGAAGCTGGGCCCCCAACACCCTATGGCTATCTTTCTATTTCCTGATTTTATGCGTTGGCTTAGTAGTTTCAAGGTTTTTGTGCAAACCTTGGTTGATTCCAATCTAGCACTAAGTTCAAGTCATTTAGTGGTATACTTGCCCCCCTGGCAAAATGTTCTGTGCCAGCAGAATGCATAAGCAGGTTACTGGTAACTTTTGTTGCACAACAGATGCTTTGAGGGTTTTTTGTAAACATTTCACGAAATAAGTAAGAAATAACTAAATCTCTTCTGCAATGAGTTTCCACTAGTGCAGTTGTTGCATCGGAGTCTTCGGTTGCACAATATTAAAACTCGCCCATCTGCTAGCACAAGGGCACGATGGATATAGCCCCTTATATGCAAGGGAGTTTCCACAACCATTAAATCACAGTGAAGGTGCAGGAGTCATTCCAACTCTTCACCAGTCTTACTGCACCATTTGATACTAACAACTAAGGCATTCTTGTATTTGCACTGTGTGTTTCACATGTTTGAAGCTTCAGGTTGGGTCCAAGGCATCACTGTATTACCATGCTCAGTTGGCACAGGTGTCTCTAAGCATGTCTGAATGGAGGGCAAGATTATTCCCTTGTTCACATCAATAGCAGGGGCGGAATTTGATAATAAGCCACCCCGTGCAAGGCCATCTAATGCCCTCCCAGCAGTCCCCAGCCGGGATTTGAGAAGGAGGTGTGAGGCTCTGGCAGGGTCCTAGGGCCCTCCTACCTCCTTCCAAGAGGCCAGTAGGCATTTGCCCAGCTTTGAGGAGGAAGTGGGACTTTAGGACCCTGTCAGAGCCTTCATGCCTCCTTCCCAAAGCCAGGCAAGCAAGCACTTACCGGGCTTTGAGAAAGCGCCCTCTGTTGTGTGCCCTGTGGGACCACACCACTTGCACTGCCCTAAATCAGCCTGTCAATAGAGAGAGCCTTCATCAGGACACTTACAGCTCAGTTTGCCCTGTGTAGCTAGGTCTCTTCTAGCTCACGTTCAGACAAAAAGGGTAATGGTTTGAGCCAAGACAGATTCTTCCTCTCCGGCAACACCTGAGTCACTGTTTTTGGACAGTAAAACCAGAATAGTAAGGTTCTGTTGGAGCAGTGAGCTTGATGCCTGCTCCCACATCAGCCAAGGGCTAGATCAGCCCATTCACCCCAATGAATAATAATAAAAAAATAGTTCCTTAAAAGTTTGCCTAACATATTAACAGTGCTATTTTTCTAGAAAAACAGATGCCAGTATTCCCCATGAACACCTCCCTTGTTCTCTTTGAATGGCAATGGCGGCCACCTGAGAGGTGCTGGAACTGATTTGAAGCTGAAAAAAATCCCTGCATATTAATATTGTTGTTCTTCCTATTTTTCCTTTGTTTTGTTTTTTAGGCCTAGGAATGGAGAATATAGGTGGAATCTTTGTGGTTCTGATATGTGGTTTAATCGTAGCGATTTTTATGGCAATGCTTGAGTTCTTATGGAACCTCCGACACTCTGAACACTCCGAGGTAAGCCTTCGCCAGGTGTACATTCTAACATTTCATCAAGCGTGATTCACAATTGTTGGGTACCAAGCGAACAATCTGATGGGTTCTCAAATGTACCGAAAATCCTAAATAAGACTGATTGTTTCAGTGAGTGATGTCGCCTATGAAAATGTAGCGGTGGAGCTTGGAATAAGAAAGACTGAAAAATCTGGATACGGGCATAAAGAAATATGGCTTGGGTATTTCAGTGTGAATGGTAAACATCGTGGTACATTTCTAATATGGAAAGCACTTCCGTGTAGGAACAGGCGTGTAATCTCTGTGTAGGTCATTTTGTACGCCAGTCTCTTCCCCCTTCCGCCTTCTCGGTCCAATATGCTAAGCTCCATTATTAACTATGGCTTCACTCTGCAGGAGAATATAGTTTTTGTACAGAAAATCGTGTAACATGTAAAGCGGCCCTCATAGTTGATGGAATAGAATTGAAAATAGAAGTTCACAGAATACCACTGCCAGAAACCAAGATGGCTACCTATTTGCTGATCTCCTCATTCCACATTCATTTTTATGTATTCACATTTCCCAATCTTTTGCCAATGAATAAGGAGTTACAATCATAAGAACCTAAGACAAACCTGCTGGATCAGACCAGTGGCTCATTGTCCAATGATGGCCCATTTAGTTCTTAATCAATTTTAAATTTAAGCCAAGTTGTAGAATTGATGATGAATTTCTTAGTACATGGGAGTGGTGAGTTGTAGTTTCCCACACATGGGTTTGGGAGCATGGAACAGTAGAACCTAAACTAAACTAAATATTTTTGTCCCATCAAAAGATATATTTATCCCTAGCATATGGTTAGTAACTATTTATATGATAAATACTTGACATATTATTTTAAGTTACTTATCAAATATATCTCTAATGATTCTGATTTACTGACTTTAACTTTGCTGCTTCAAATACGCTGATATTCCTTCAGTTCTGTCTTGATTTCATGAAATATAGCTACTCTAAATTAAAGTGGTATCATCTGCAAGCTGGCTGTTCTTTCATGTTTTTGAAGCTACTGCTATAACCTACTATTTTACGATTCTCGGGAGCAAAGGGTACAAACAGAACTACTAAACAAAAACAGGGAAGGAATGCAGCTCTGCTTTCTCCCTCTTTTCAAAAGAAATTACCGACAATACGTGATTCACAGTTGCCTCAGAATATATAGAGAATTAATCATTCCAGTAAATTTGGAGCTGAATTCCATTACAATTAACGTTGCTTTTAAACACTGCCAATTCAGATGACTAAGTGCCTTCTCTGTGTCAGCACCAAGAGACTTTTTTCTCATTTTACTATGATGAATTATGTTAATGTTTCTTCTCACGTTACTTACTACATGTCCATTTCATATAAAACCAGATCTGACTGAAATGTACATATTGTTCTATGCATATGTTTTGTGTTACATTATGGCACAACTAAGAATAGCACTGGACTTCAAAGAAATCCATTTCTTTTTTTAAAAAAAAAATTAAATCCCTAGGTATATATTGAGGTGTACATTCTCATTAGTGGCATCCTAACAGGCAACAACTTTTTTCTAAGTCCACATACTGGTAACAATATGTTTCTTTGGATAGCTGACAAGCCAAGTTAGCTCTAGATATTTCCCTGTTAGCTCTAGATATTTCCCTAGGGCAGAACCAGAATGGGTGCATTTTACAAACATTTTTCTCCCCTATCCCCTCGCCTGTATCTGCCATTTTTGGACATCATTTTTGGACCCTTTTAATGATTATTTTGTGTAATGAAATGAGTGATTGGGAATTATTTTTGTTTGAAATACATTTATTTTGTTTATCACACAGCCAGTCATACTTGGCTACGTGCTGATGACACAAGCAAATGAATCTAGTTCAGAGCAAGGGTAATGTCTCCTGCAAAAGTGATGCCCTTACTCTAAAACAGCTTTGTCTGCCCATACTTAAATCAGCACGTAGTGAAATATGATTGGTTGTATGGTGATGTCATTGTTATTAATCACAAGGGCAATTTTTCAAACAAACACAAAGCGTTGAAGCTGTAGATAATTGGGGCTGTAAATTGTAGTGAACCAACATGGAATGATGGGGGTTTGGGGAGGGGGAGGGCTTCCTGGGACTACAGACGCAACTCATCTTGGCACCAAAATGTTTGCCTAAAATTATCTGACTGAGCTCTATAGTGCTAACAAACGTAAGTCAATATATTTAGAAAGGAAGTAACAGTGTGATGTTGCTTTTTTTGTTATAATTCACTACACACACACCCTTATCACATGTGATCCCAGCATAGTTTACAAACATAGCTGCATATATATTAGAACAGGGATCAGCAAACTTTTTCAGCAGGGGCCCGGTCCATTGTCCCTCAGACCTTGTGGGGGGCCGGACTATATTTTGGGGGGTGAAATATGAACGAATTCCTATGCCCCACAAATAACCCAGAGATGCATTTTAAATAAAAGCATGCATTATACTCCTGTAAAAACACCAGGCAGGCCCCACAAACAACCCAGAGATGCATTTTAAATAAAAGGACACATTTTACTCAGGTAAAAACATGCTGATTCCTGGACCGTCCGCAGGCCGGATTGAGAAGGCAATTGGGCCGGATCCGGCCCCTGGGCCTTAGTTTGCCTACCCATCTATTAGAACTATGAAAAACACAGTATAGTGAACAACCATTTTATGTAGGTGTTCCATTCCCAGCCCCCGCATGTGTCGGTGGAGCACTTATAAGCACCCCTGCCCCACCCCCGTTCCATCCCTTTTCTGGCATTTTCAATCACTGCTGGGTTCAGCACCATGCATGTGATCACACATCTTCCAGATGGGAATTAATCAGTCATTGCCTGTATAACAAATTAAAACCAGATTAAAACCAACCCCAAACCTATAGATGAGCATTCCTCAATTACAGCTAGCTCACAGATCAGCCACCCCCATAAGTCAGGGCGAAGTGGTCCATCCTCAGTCATATATTGCCATATAAAGCCATATGCAATAGCACCGGACTGTGGAAAGAGGATTCCATTACCCAAGTGCCACAACAGAGAAGCCATTTTCCGAGCCAATACACAATGCGCCACACCTAGTGATGGTCCCTCCAGAAGGGTCTTTCCTCAAGGTCTTAGGTAGGGTCCAGGTAGGGTGATATAGGGAGAGGCACTATTTTCAAGTATTCCAGTCCCAAGTTATTTAGGGCTTTGAAGATTAATGTTAACTCCTTGATTTGGGCTCAGTAGCATACAAGCAGGGACGCGGGTGGCGCTGTGGGTTAAACCACAGAGCCTAGGACCTGCCAATCAGAAGGTTGGCGGTTTGAATCCCCGCGACGGGGTGAGCTCCCGTTGCTCGGTCCCTGCTCCTGCCAACCTAGCAGTTTGAAAGCACGTCAAAGTGCAAGTAGATAAATAGGTACCGCTCTGGCGGGAAGGTAAACAGCATTTCCATGCGCTGCTCTGGTTCACCAGAAGCGGCTTAGTCATGCTGGCCACGTGACCCGGAAGCTGTACGCCGGCTCCCTCGGCCAATAAAGCGAGATGAGCGCCGCAACCCCAGAGTCGGCCACGACTGGACCTAATGGTCAGGGGTCCCTTTACCTTTACCTTTAGCATACAAGCAACCAGTATATGAATGGATGATTGGAGAAAATGAAGTAATGCTCTTAAAGAGATTTCTACAAATTAAACTAGTCACTCCGTCTCCTGAATCTTACGATCTGCAATATGGGCACAAAACTACTCATTTCTTTATCAGAGTTGTTGCATTGATGAGAGGATGGTGAGAACGGGGTACTTTGGACACTCAATAAAAGCGAAACAAGTTCTAAGTATTGTAGAGGATGAGATAAGATACATTCCCTTTATGGTGTGCAAAGGGAACAGAAAGTATTTTGCAGAATCTCATACATCTTAAAATGAGCTTTTTTAAAAATAAAAAAACACTATTATAGTGCTTCTTTGGAGGAGTTTAAAGCCAGAGGCACACTACTGCACATGTGATAAATAACGGCTTTTCTGTGGTGGTGAGCTAGAGGATGTCTTAAACAATAAGGTACCGTAAAAATCCCATGGTGTTGTTGAGCTCACTGGGGAATTATAAAAAACCAACTTGTTATAAAAACATTTTGGCAATTTTTTTTTTTTGCTTTCAGCAGCAAAAATTGATATTGCTGGATTTTGGAAGGGAGCTGCTGTGCCCAATATATACTGTGTGGACAAAGAATGAACGCTTATGATAACAGAAAAGCTCCCTTTTCAAATGAGAGTTGGCGGCAGCTGGGGAAAAGCCAGGAGATATTATGTTAACACGGCCACTATTGTATAAGCTTTGCAGAAAACAGCATGCAATTTTCAAAGGTGCTAAATAAGTATGAAGTGATTTATTTTTATCTGTACTACCAAGTATTCTATGCGTTGGCTAAATATGGCACCAACTCATTAATATAAAGGTTTAAAAGTATGGGAGCCAGAATGCAACCTTACTTCACTCCTCGTGATTCTTAAAAAGCATCAGTCATACCACCATTTAAACCTACTATGACCCTCATTTCTGTATTGCTGCATAGTTCTTGAATCAATAGCAGACGTCTGCAGTCGATGTTGGCAAACTGAAATTTCTCCCAGTCTTTTTCGAATAATAGAATCGAATGCAGCAGAAAAATCAATAGGGCTACATAAAGGTTGTTCTTAATATTCTTAGTATATTTCCTTATAATATGGTTCAGAGTAAAGCATCAATTGTACTGTGTCCTCTGAAATCTGCTTGTTCTTCATGAATAATGTTATTTTGCAACCAATCTGATAATTTTTGAAGAGGATACCATGCATAGAGCTTTGAGGAGATGTCTAACAAGCTAAGTGGCCAATAGTTTTGTAGATCATTTCTAACCCCATTCTTCTAAATCAGGGAAACAATTCTCATTTTTTCATTCAGAGGGCATTTGTCCCGTGTTTTTTATTGTGGTAAACAAGCCAGCCAGGATAAGCACCCACCATTCTATATATTCCATACAGAGCTTGGATGAAAGTGTATCTTCTCCTTGAGCTTTATTTGATTTCAGGTAGGAAATAAGGGCTTTTATCTCGTTACAATGCTTTGGTAGGTTTGAGAAATCCATACACTGCTGCGACATGTGATTGCCCAGAATAACTACCAAATGTATTGGGGAAATATTTAACCCAATCAGAGTTAGGAATTGAGGCTTCCTATGATGATCACTTTGTTTACACCCCAGGCCACTAGTTCATAGAAATCATTTTCCCTATGTTCCATTACTGCTAGTCCCAATTCCTGGGTTTTCATATATACACCTTTTTGTTTTTGAGCAGACTTTTGCATTCCAAACTATATTAGATAGAATTGTCCATGGATTCCTCTCATGGCCTCTTATGTGAATCCCTAATTGCCTGGCCAGAACTTTCTTAGCCACCTTGTGTTGACCGTCAAACCAGCCATGGCGTGTTGATTGTGTGTAGTTAGTAATTGTAGAAGTTATCAAATAGGGCCTGAGTTCCGTGACAATTTGCTGGAAGACATCAACAAGATTTGGAGATTTGTTCATAAAAAGTTGACACAAGCTTGTCAGATGATTACTATATCGTTCTCTTGAATATCGCTGCTCAATCTTTATCCGCCTTTTTATTATCCCAACCCGCCAGGTTCCAGGAATGAATGTTAAGACCTTTCTGGATGTTTTCTAGTCAGTTATGGTATCTTAAAGGAGAGCTGAAGGTATAATAATTTCTTTTTCTATAATTACCCCTAGGCCTAGGCTTATCTCGAGCATTTGTTGATGGATAATCCCTTTGATTTCCGGGAAATAGATTGCTAGCATGGTAGGAGTGTTGGGTCTCTAACCTGGGCATATTTCTTCCAATACCTGCATTTTGCTTGAATTCCTGCTTGCAGTTCAGATTGTTCTCATTATACCGCTGGATTTCTTCACTGGCCAGTTATGAATGATTACCTGTAGAACATCTGAGGAACTCTTTCTCAAAAAATCATCATTGGAATTTGGACTTACACTCTCATTCACTATTTTCCCCAGTATTTAATACCCCAGTATTTTTTAATAATAATAATAATAATAATAATAATAATAATAATAATAATAATAATAATAAAATTATTTGTACCCCGCCCATCTGGCTGGGCTTCCCCAGCCACTCTGGGTGGCTTCCAACAAAATATTAAAATACAGTAATGCATCAAACATTAAAAGCTTCCCTAAACAGGGCTGCCTTCAGATGTCTTCTAAAAGTCTGGTAGTTTTTTTCTTTGACATCTGATGGGAGGGCGTTCCACAGGGCGGGTGCCACCACCGAGAAGGCCCTCTGCCTGGTTCCCTGTAACTTGGCTTCTCTCAGTGAGGGAACCTCCAGAATGCCCTCGGCACTGGACCTCAGTGTCCGGGTAGAACGATTTACTGCCTTTTCCTCCCTTCTGTGCTGGGGAGCAGGAAATGCAGAGTGCCGACCTGAAGTCTTCAGATCCATCAAAAGATGCCGGATTGGGGCTTAAACAAATTAAATTAGGTGACAGCCCAGGATCATTTCCTTGGAAGGTAGCAAGTGGGTTATCAGCACACTCATCCACTATCAGTAGCCTTGGATCAGAAGGGGTCAAGTTAAGAATGGAAAACAACTCCCCCAAGTCCATCTCTTGAGGATTCATATTAGTGTAAAAGCAGGTTTCTGAGCTCAAGTTCTAATCTTGACAGATGTCATTTAACCTTTTTGTTACTGAATCTGATAGGGACTTGGCAAACTCAGACCTATCCCCATCTTGATGTACCTTCAAACCATCTCTAATTTTAGTTTCTTTGCTGGTAGGTATCTTGCAGGGCTACCATCAGAATTCTTGTCTCCACTAACCCGACCAGTGTACCAATTCCGGCATTCAAACCCAGAACTTTCTTTTCCAATGAATCAGTTCTACTAAAGATTCCCTCTGCTATTTGTTTAGACAGAAGACATTGGTTGCGTAAAAGTTCCCACAGTGAGGGAGTTTCAGTCTCTGTTGTGGTTGAGTCTATTATGCCAAGACTGTTATTACACAGTTGACACGTTGTTGTACGGAAGAAGCTGAGGTTGCCTTACAGCATATATATCAGCTCCTAGCAAGTCTGGATCGATCGACCAGTTAGCTAAGATTTCATTAGAGGAATATGTAGCAAAAGCTCTTACTTGGGAGAAGGCATTTCCAGCCCCCTGCAGGGTTTCCCAACTTTGGGTCTCCAGCTGTTTTTGGACTACAGGTGCTTGAAGGGAAGATCATATAGTTTTCCGGGACATTTTGCCAACATAATTCCTATAGGGCAGGCATCCCCAGACTTGTCCCTCCAGCTGTTTTGGGACTACAACTCCCATCATCCGTAGCTAGCAAGACCAGTGGGTAGGAATGATGGGAATTGTAGTCCGAAAACAGCTGGGGACCCAAGGTTGAGAAATACTGAAGAGGACAGGGCTGTCTACGTAAGACATATTAATTACATGTTGGCACAATTATTTCACAGAGACTTCTGTCTCACTTGCTGAGATACAGTAGTCCAGCATAGATTTCTGGGCTAAGTTTGGCAATGAAGTTCTGGATGCTTTATCTGAAGCACTGTGGGTCTGCGCTTGTGTAATAACCATGATAAAACTGTTAAAACTGCAGTGTATCCTTCAGTCAAGATGATCTTCTAAGTCAGGCATCCCCAACCTTCAGCCCTCCAGATGTTTCCCATCATCCCTGACCACTGGTCCTGTTAGCTAGGGATCATGGGAGTTGTAGGCCAAAACATCTGGAGGGCCACAGGTTGGGGATGCCTGTTCTAAGTGTTTCTTATCAGTTAAAAATACTGAGGCAAAACAGCTGCTCTCTCAGTGCCTGTCCTCCAATTAAAATGTATGACTTTTAAGCCCACCTAAAAGTAAAACAAATAAGCTCCTTGGTTGTATGTAACAATTAACAATAACTGCTGAGCCAAATGACTTTTAAACTATTCAGATAAAAACTAATTGAAACTAGAACATACTACAGAACTCAATGACAAGCAGCCTTACTTGTCACCATCTTACAGGCATATTATATGGTTATTATTGTTAGTAGAAGTCAGGAAAATAATTTGGATTTTTACTTTGTAATTTTCCCCTGGTTCATGCAAGTCATTCCATTTTCACGTCATGTCGAATATACATGTACTTGGTTCAAATTGTAGAAAATGCCTTGATTCATGTGACATCATTATCTGCTTACAGAAAATAAATAAAATTAAGCTGAAAATATATGACCGAGACATAAAACTCATGTATTACTAAATGAAGGGGAGGGAGCTTAGAGCAGCAAAAGGTTCCAGGGCAAGTGCTGATATGTTTAAGACCTCCAATTCTAGAACCCATGAAGAAACCAAGACCTAGTCCTCACATCTCACTGAGGTGAGTGAACCTGTATCTGGGCTGCAACTCTTGACTGAATGTCCCTTCATTTAAAAAAAAAAAACCACACAGTGAAAGCTACCGTAGTACAAAAGCTAGACTTGAATCTGTCTCCATCTAGTTTTCTACATGCAGGGACGTCTATTCTTTTTTGCATGGGAGAGCATTCCGTGGGTAAAGTAGTGCAGCAGAGATACAGATTCATCACCCCAGTAAGAACTAAACCAAAGTGTTATTGAGGCTTAAACCAAACAGGGATGTTCAACTGCAGATGATTTGCATGTCGAGACCCCGCAGCCACCCCCTCGTTGGAAATAACTCACACAAGGACACAAATATTAGGTTTATGTTATTGGGCAAATTTTGGCCACAACTTTATTGAAATTACAGAATGTAGGTGGTATTGGCTTAGGCATTGATTGGACCTGACTATATCTGACTCCTGCCCATTGTGCAGGAAGTCCCAGTAAGGGTAAGCCACCGATAAGCCCTGTCGATGCGAACCAACTTAAGCTCCCCCTGGTGTTCCCGTCGGGGTCGTGTCAAGGCCTTAGCCCCCCCAGCCAGGCTTCAGACTAGATCAACACCCCCAGATTCCTTTAACGGAATACCCTTAAGCATGGAGGGGCAGGTAATGGCAACACCTCCCCTCCCCCACACGAGGTCAAACAAGGTCACAACAAAGTTGTGACGATTGCTACGAGGTAGGCGAAAACCAAGTGGCCAGTGCCAATTTGCCAAGTGTAAAAATTCCTACCAGGCCCCTCGGACAACCAAGGCGACCAACCAAAGTCCATAGCAAGACCATTGCCTAACCTGCAAAATAGGGAGGGAGGGTGGGTGATTGAGGAAGCGAGCCAAAGAGGAAGTCCTCTGGCTCGCTCCTCCATTTAAACGGCCCCAGTCACGCCCCCCCCCCCGGCCAGCGGGTTGGCTGGCCAGGCTCTGATGTGGCCAGGATCCCCCAGGCAACAGGAGACAAGGTCCCCCGCCCCCGGTGGGGAGTGGGTGGCCACGCGGTCCACCGCAACTCCTCCCCACTGGGAAGTGGAGTGGATTAACCCCAGTTCCAATGTGGTCGCAAGGATCTTAGGATCCAAAGATGGACCAGCAGTTTTGCCCAGGACATAAAGAAAAACATTTGTCTAGTGACATAATAAACAGGCAGGCTGTTGAGAAAGGGTTACTGAACATTTCAGAGAGCCCCCTGGAAACCAGGAAGATAGAGGGGGCAGTGACCTTGGGACAATATCTTTCTGAAACCGCTCTTCTTTTTCTTGTGCCTCTGATAGGTTTCCGTCTGCCAGGAAATGGTGACAGAGCTGCGTAGCATCATTCTCTGCAAGGACAGTTTCCACCCCCGTCGGAGGCGAGGGGGGATCATACGGACTCGCCCTGTTATACAAGAAGAACGGAGGGCCCGCACCACGACCATGCTAAGCAACGGAAAGCTCTGTGGTGGCGGCGACCCCGAGCAGCTGGCACAGAGACTTGCACAAGAAGCCGTCCTGGTCGCTCGGGGTTGCACACACATCAGGGTGTGTCCAGAATGCCGGAGGTTCCAAGGCCTCCGGGTCCGGCCAGGGCCAGATTCCCCCGTGCAAAGCGACGAGAGCTTGGAATGGGAGAAAGCAACAAACAGCAGTGAGCCCGAGTAAAACAGTGGGGAGACGGCGGCAGCAAAAGAAGCTAAATGTTCCATTTTACAGAACATGAGACTTGTACACAGTGTTGAACTCTTTTTAAATTAATAAAGAGGCACCCCAGCTTGCCAAGAGCAAATCAAAGCTTTAGGCTGGGGGCTGAGCCCAATGGGAACTTTTGTTACCTGTCTTATATGAGAAAGTATCTAACCTACCTACTTTCTGAAACGTTAAGAGAGCGCCCCTCTAGCTAGGCTGAGAGGACCCTTCCTCAACAGCCTGCTCCTCAGAAACTTGAGGTATGGGGTAAGCAAGTCACACAGAGCTGGTGGCAACCAGAGTCACAAATATCCTAAACCAGGTGGAAAAAAACATTATTGCCACAAGGACTTATTGGGGGGGGGGGTTTTCTTTTCTTTTGGAATTTGAGACGGGGAGGATAATTTTTTTATTTTATTGTTGGAACTTCAGGACCTAGAGGGATCCAGCACTCCTGAGTTCGGGTACTGAGCTCACACCACTTTCCCAGGGTCAGGTGAGGTTGCGGAAGAGGGGAAGGGTTAAGTCCCATATAAGAGCAGCCACCAACAAGGAAAGTCCATTCAAAGAATTACAAATACCAAAAACCAACTAACACACTGAACTTGGAGGCCTTGATAACAGCTAGAATTTCAGGGTACCTGTGTCTGTCTTGCTTGCTTAAACAACTCCCCACACTGGTCTTTCTTTGTACACATTTTGAGAAAGCTAAACAGTAGGAGAGCAGGTTGGGGACATGGAATTCTGTATTCTCCCCCCAGCAGGGGGTGGTAGAATTTAACTATCCCAGGTTGTCAGCTTTTGAAAGTCAAGTTTTAACACTGTGTTAAGGGAGATATCCACACTGTGTTAAGGGAGCCCATGATCAGCTCTGTTCTTAAGATGAAAAATCACCACCCCCAAGTTCAATAGACTCACTTATGACCTAGACATCATCCTCTCTCTATAAGAGGGTTTCTTTGCTATGAAATATCACTGAGTGAAGGTACACCAGCAATGTCCATGGTGTCTTTTGAAGACCTATGAGAAGAATGGACCAACAGCCAGGAAATCCTTAGCAACGGTTTTAAGCAGTTGCAGGTTTTCCGTGGGAGGAGTTCGATTTCCTGATTGACAATTCTATGCAATTCCTGATTGTAAAAATACAAGGAAGAAAAACAAAGTGGTGACAAATGAACACAGGTCAAATAACCTGTTCTTGATTTTTTTTCCCCCGGTTTGTTTTTGAATGTACTGAAATAAAATATGTCCTTCTATATAAATATAGGATTTTTTCCCTCTATACCTTTGATATTCAGAGGTAAGTGGAGTCCCAGTTCATAAGGGGGAAGGATATGTAGTTGCCTATGGCTAATGCACTTTATTCCATTCTTTCTATCCACATTGGAGCAGTTTGCCAACTGGTTAAGTTAGTATTCTATTGTCATTGGCCACAATAAAACACTAAGTGTTCTTAAGTTCTTTCAGTTGGTTTAAGCGTTCCTAACTCTGTATTAGCAGAGACATCACCTTACCAACAAAGGTCCGTATAGTTAAAGCCATGGTTTTCCCAGTAGTGATGTATGGAAGTGAGAGCTGGACCATAAAGAAGGCTGATAAAGAATTGATGCTTTTGAGTTATGGTGCTGGAGGAGACTTTTGAGAGTCCCATGGACTGCAAGAAGATCAAACCTCTCCATTCTTAAGGAAATCAGCCCTGAGTGCTCACTGGAAGGAAGATCGTGAAGCTGAGGCTCCAATACTTTGGCCACCTCATGAGAAGAGAAGACTTCCTGGAAAAGACCCTGATGTTGGGAAAGATGGAGGGCACAAGGAGAAGGGGACGACAGAGGACGAGATGGTTGGACAGTGTTCTCAAAGCTACAAACATGAGTCTGACCAAACTGTGGGAGGCAGTGGAAGACAGGAGTGCCTAGCGTGCTCTGGTCCATGGGGTCACGAAGAGTCGGACACGACTAAACGACTAAACAACAACAACAACTCTGTATTGGATTGTGGCCACTGATCGGGCAGGGAAGATACTTGTGTTAAGGACTCTAGAAGTGGTAGAGGAAAGGATTAATGTTGTTCTTCTAACTGGTTTGGGATTTATTTTAACAGGTAATAACAGCCATCAACTCTGTGAATGGGGTATATTGAATACAGCAAAAAGAAAAGAAATAATCTCTGATGGCATTGTAAGTGTGAAACACAGAGAAACTTAGCTTTCTGTTTTTAATCCTTAATATGGCAAGAAAAATTTAAAGTCCCTGACAGCAGTGAGTGCTGTGGGCACTGAGAGAAGTCTTTGGGGAGAGAAAGGAAACAAACACTTATGATTATCCTACTCACAGAGAAAGCTCATTTCTAACCCCAGGCAGTTGGCATCAAACTCAGAATGGGAAAAAAGAGAGATCTGCGTTGAACTTTTATTTTTACTTACGCTTTAGTAACTGAAAGCACTTTACCTTCCCTGTTCTGATATTTGGTTATTACTTTTATTTCATGCCCCTCCTCCCAAGAAACTCATGGCAGTGTACAACATGCTTCTTTCACCTCTAGGCTATCCCCACATCTACTCTATGAGGGAAGTCAAGCAGCCTGAAAGAGACAGCAGCTTGTCCAAGCACACACAGTGAGCTTCATGGCTGAGTGGAGATTTCAGTCTGGAACTCCACATGCCTAGCTGAGGAAGGATATCATAGAACCATACTAAGAACCATAGTTATAACCAGCACATCCTTGGTGCAAATATGGATAGAGCCTTTTCGTGTGAGGGTGACCTACCAGCTGAGCTTTTTAAAAAAAACCTTCTGCATAAAGCTGAACTAAAATTTCTTCTTAAGAGGATGGAAAGAGCAACCAAAGGCCTACCTAATTAAGCATCCTGCTTTCTGCTGTAGACAATCAGATGCCCCAGGGAAACAGGGCATGAATGCAACAGCTCCCAGTAGCTGCTTCCTCTATAGCAGGCATCCCCAAACTCGGCCCTCGAGATGTTTTGGGACTACAACTCCCATCATCCCTAGCTAACAGGACCAGTGGTCAGGGATGATGGGAATTGTAGTCCCAAAACATCTGGAGGGCCAAGTTTGGGGATGCCTGCTCTATAGAGTCCACCAGTTACTCAAGCCCCCTGATGTTAAACCCACTTGCTGGCATCTCCACATGTAAGTGATTGTAAGTGGTTGATGAAACCTTATAAGTCAAGTCGCCTTGATGGGGCAGGCCATGCAAACACAACTCAGAGGTGTGTGGGTTATGTGGCAGAGCTGAATGACAGGTGGACACTTTGGTCCTACTAACTGCGCTCCTAAAATGTTCGGGAAGCACCACCGTTGCTCATTGCTCAGCCATACGAATGCCAACTGCTGTCACATCCACCTTCGTGACAGCAACAAGGGAAATTCTACTGAGCATGGCTGTGTTTCATTTAAAGGCTGACACGTTTGCACAAGCAACAGGGAATATTCATCAAAAGAGCATGGGTCTTTTAACATTTATTTACAGATTACCCAAAGGGAAAAATAGAGTTCTCATGAATAATTGAATCTGAGCTTTCTTTCACAGGGGTGAACAAAGACAAGCCAGACAACGAAAGACACACCATTTCTTTTGCCGCTCCAAAGCCCTATCACACATTGAGGAAGCCTACGTACATGGCCACGTTGGCACATGCCAACTTGAATTGCATTCTTGATGTTGATTTTTGTACTCCCAGTTTGCTTATTTAAAAAACTGGATTAACACTTGTTAGCTGTAGCACCTGTACCTTCCTTTCCGTGGCAATTATACTGCTTTGGTTCTTCATCCTTTGATCCTGTAGGACATTCTTCAACCTGAGAATATGCTTGGCCACCTGCCATTCTCTTGCCAAATAGTTAAAGGATGAATTGGTGGATCTGAGGGTACAGGCACTGACCGTGCCATTCTCTGGACAGCAATTTAAGTTTGTTACTGCCTGGCACGGAAGAGTTCACATAACCATTTGGCAGGACAAGGCTATCATGAGCTAGTAACGACTGTTATATGGAGCCTCCAAGTTCAGAAGAACCATGCCTCTGAACCCAAGTTGCTGAGGAACAATGTGTCCTGCCTATGGCCTTCCAAAGGCTCTGGTTGTGAGAAGTAGGGGGCTAGACTGGATAGGCCTTTGGTCTGATTCAGCAGGTTCAGGGCTTTTTTTTAGCCAAAACTCAGTCCAAGCACCTCTCAGGTGGGCACCAGTGCCATTATAAGAGAACAACAGAGACATTCATGTTGAGTTCCACCACCTCTTATGTTCTCACTGATTTAAAAATTGGAGAGAGCATGGTGCTTATTAAATCTAACAACTGATTGATGAAATTGATGGGTATGTGAATGTCTACTCCATTTCCATGTGGGCTGTTTATGCCCTTGGTGGAGCACTCAGAAAACTGATTCCATTATAAACAAATCAGAAATCTGGGATAACGTCAGCACGGTCAGACAATAAGCAGCCAGTAAGATTGCCATTTTTTCCCACTTTAACAGCAGCTTCCCTTCCCTGTCTCACCCACACCCACAATAATCAGGTCAAACTTTTCCCATCCCTTTATTTCGATGCCAAGAAAACTTACCGTAACTTGATGATTTTCTGCATGTCAGAATGCTGTTAAAGGCACAGGAAAAGGGCCGGGGGAAAGGCAGCGAATTCTAGCAGCCAGTGATGTGCCTAAGAATTGTGTAAATTGAAGTTTACATTTCCAATCAACTACCGAGACTGGAGCACCTGTAGTAGTAAATACTGAATTGGAGGAAAATGTACAAAGGTGATTCAAACAATATTTAAAAGTCAGATCTGGTTTTTCCTTCTTTCCTTACAAATCAGTAAGGTTTCCTTTTCTGTTATACACTTTTAGCTCAGTTTGTGTGTGTGCGTGTTTTGTTTTGTGTGCTTTGGGGTCAGAGTTTTGCAATAAAACGCACACGGATTCTGAGAAATTAGTGGATGGATTAAAGCTGCTTCAGGTGAGCACACAACAAGAAGGCACACATTGCTCTTTTCCCCTCCACCGGGGCAGATTTTTAGTTCAGTGGAAGCAGTCTTTCCATGGCCTCTTTGCTTTGACCAGCCCCACTCACATGCAAATAAAGTTCATGGTTTTGTCATTTGAAATGCACTTTCCCAGAATGTCTACCTATTGATGAAAAGTGGTAATTCTAGTAAGCGATCTCTTCCAGATCCCACTGGGAGCAGACGATTAGATCAATTCAAATATAATTGCTTTATCTCTTTTAATTGTTTCACCACACCTGCTGTCCATTACCAAGAGGCACATAAAGTGAGGATTTTAAATTCCTCTCTGTTTAAGTCTCTCCTGTGTTCCTTATTAGAATATTCATCCTGGGGCTTTGCCAAGTTTAGCTCTTATGCAGGTTAGGTGAGACTCCCATATGATAACTAAGATACTGGGGAAACCCTTTTTATAATGAATGTTTTATGAGTTTTTGATTTCCAGGCCAGTTAATTTGCGCTCAGCTCTAAAGGGATATTATTTTTCCTTAAAGGTCCGGTCTGGGACTTGACTTCTAGATGCATTAACATATTGCTGAGGGTTGCGGGCTGTCTCAGAACTCCACAGATGCAATAACTGAGAATTCTGGTTGTTTAACCATCCCAGAATCATTTTGCAGTTCCAAAGTCTCGGTGAAGAGATAAAGCTCACAATGATAACAAGGGAGGTGGGACGAATCCTCCTATTTAGGTCAGCACATTTAGTAAGAATGACTACTTAACCCTTTCTTTGATGGTGTTTTAGAAAGAGCAGCACAATGGCCTTTTTCACACAGTGAAAGAACAGAGAGGCTCTTTTCATTCTTCTCTACCTTGTTTGGTTACCTTTTGACAGTACATTCATTTGCTTTTTCTACCAACTCAGTTCTAAGATCTCAAGAGCAAATACAGGCCAGGTTCTCTGTTGATAGAACTGACAGGCATTTCATTTATCTGAATAGATCTGAATAAAGAGCTGGTTAAAGATCTTATTCTACGTAATTAGGATTGGATTCTAAACCCAGACCAATATAATTTGGAAAGAACATAAAGAAATGTTATTGGATTTGCAGCAGTACCTAAACAACAAGGTGATTAGCTAGACAGGAAATTAACTCTCCTATGTTCAAATCATTTCTTACTCCAACTTACAGGGTAAAAAGGTAAAGGGACCCCTGACCATTAGGTCCAGTCGTGGCCAACTCTGGGGTTGTGGCGCTCATCTCGCTTTATTGGCCAAGGGAGCTGGCGTACAGCTTCCGGGTCATGTGGCCAGCATGACTCAGCCGCTTCTGGCGAACCAGAGCAGCACACGGAAACGGCGCTTACCATATTTTTCACCCTATAGGACGCACCGGCCCATAGGACACACCTAGATTTGGGGGGGGGATAAAGGGGAAAAAATTATTCCCCCCCCAGGCGCGGGGCTGGGGCGGGGAAGCCTGAGCTTCCCCCGACCCCAGCCTCAAGAATGGGTCCCAGAGCGATGCCGAAGCTGCGTGCAGCTTCGGCATCGCTCTGGGAGCTTACGCAACCTTTGGGAGCCCGGGCTCCGGAGGGTTGTGCGGAGCTGCGCCAAGCCCGGGAGCTCTGGGAGCTTACGCAACCTTTGGGAGCCCGGGCTCCGGAGGGTTGTGCGGAGCTGCGCCAAGCCCGGGAGCGCAGGCAGCTCTGCGCAACCTTCGGGAGCCCAGCGGGGCTTCGAGCCAGGCTCCCTAGGGGTGCACAGAGCTTCCTGAAGCCTGGAGAGCGAGAGGGGTCGGTGGGCCCCAACCCCTCTTGCTCTCCAGGCTTCAGTGAAAGCCTGTATTCGCCCCATAGGACGCACACACATTTCCCCTTCATTTTTGGAGGGGAAAAAGTGCGTCCAATAGGGCAAAAAATACGGTACCTTCCAGCTGGAGCGATACCTATTTATCTACTTGCACTTTGATGTGTTTTCGAACTGCTAGGTTGGCAGGAGCAGGGACCGAGCAACGGGAGCTCACCCCATCGCAGGGATTCGAACAGCCGACCTCCTGATCAGCAAGTGCTAGGCTCTGTCATGTGCAAATTGCTATGTGAAGGTTATACAAACCCATATTTGGGGGCTACAGCAGAGATGGGGAACCTATGGATCTCCAGAGATTTTTGGACAACAACTCCCATCATCCTTGACTGTTGACCGGGACTGATGTGATTTGGAATTGGACAACATATGAGGTCCAGATGTTCTCCGTCCCAGCACTACAGATGTATACCTGTCTTCAAGTACTCCGCTTAGCAGAATTGGCTCTCTGGGTGAGGCAGAGCCACTATGTGAGCATTTGCACTCTGCTGACTTCACACTGCTTCACCCCTCCCCCTTTCAGAAAACAATAGCAACCCATCTACCTGGAAACTAGTGTCGCAGCCCCACTCCACCCCACCCAGCAAGGTACTTCTGCAATCTACTAACTTCCTGGATTGCATGAAACCATTAGCATGCTGCCGCATCCAATAAACCAAGCATGGACCTGCAGTTGCCTTCTCAATCAAAATTGTACAGCACCGTTTGAAACTGGCTAGAAATCCTGCTATGGAGAGGAAATTGCAAACCATAGTTTGCTGGTTCAGCTCTAATAGCTCTAATGGTTCAGCTCTAATACGATTTGCTGCCACAAACCAAGTAATATTTGTTGTAACTAATGAAGCAGAGAACTCAAAAGATAACAAGAGGAGGAGTTTAGTCTACAGAAGCCTGAGTCCCTGATTCAGTTTGCCTGTAACACTAAGCCAAACCATGGTTTAGCACAAATGTGTAAGCGTGAGGTCCTCCTGGAGAGGAGATTGTGGTTGCTTAGCTCCTCTAGCCCTTCAGTTGCTGTGCATTAAACCATTGTTTAGCTTATCATGTCATCTGAACCCAAAGTTGTGGTTTGTCTCTCCAGACAAACCATGAGCTATATTACAAGAACAAACCTTGCTTACAACTTGTGGTTAATCTGTAGAGAGATAAAAGCACCCAAAATCTCCTTTTGGAGAAAATATTCATTCTAATTACAGTTTAGCTTAGTGTAATGTGTGGTTTTGGTCAGTCATGTAACACAAGACCATGGTTTGGCATTACAATGTAAAGCAGAAACGAAGGACACTTACTTCACTGGAACACTAGATTCAACAATATCAAAGAGCGTAGTCTTTATATCAGTGTATTGCACATTCCTTTATGCTGATCAGCAGAGAGTGTCAGGGGATGGTTGAAGCAAATTGGTGTGGACTTGATTGGTGCTCTAGTGGGGAACTGCGGAGGAAAAAGAGGAGTGTAAGTATGATAAAGAACTTTCTGCTATCACTATGACTGGTTTCCTACCTCTCTGAACAAGTACTGGAGTGCTAGAGATATGATCATAATTGTAAAGAGGATTTATTTTTAAGCAAATGGTGCTGTAAGCCTATTGAAATGACAATAGTGACTTCACAAAGGCTATTATGATGACAGATTGATTGGAAAACACTTTGCAAGTTAACAGTGAGGAATGCATATTACAGGGCAAACATGGGGGGGGACTGTTGCTTCCCCCTCCCCCCCCCCAAAATAGCAGACGTACAGCAGCATAAAGGGGGGAGTGGGGCAGCGGCATAAAGGCCTCATGCAAATTCCCTGTTACAAAAACTTAACAGAGAAATGTTGTGCAAGACAGGACGAGCTGAAGCATTTGTAGAGTGGAGTTTTTATAGTAACAGATCGCTGTGCATAAATGCAAACCAATTACAGAGCACCTAAAAGGCCATCAATTAGAATGGGATAGAGAGACGCAGTGATTGAATATACAGAATGGAACTCCTTTCGAGACGTGACCTGCAGTGATAAATCCCTAGAGAGGAACAGATTTCACAGGCAATCCATTCTGTACCACACTGAACCACCATATAGGGGCTGCTCTCCAGCTGAATTCTCCCCTTACTTCACAGAGTCATCTACCATCAAATCGCCCCATGGGAAGGATCCCAATTATGTTTCTTACTGTGCTTTTAAATATATGTAATTTAATGCTATGTGTAAACTACCTTGAAAGGATTTGTATTTTATTTTGTTTATTTTATTGCACTTATATCCGGCCTTATTCTCCAAGGAGCTCGAGGTGCCATAGAAGGTTCTCCCCTTCCTCAATTAATCCCCACAGCAATCCTGTGAGGTAGGTTAAGCTGAGAGGCAGTGACTGGCCCAAGGTCACCTAGTGAGCTTCATCAAAACATAGAATCTTAAGAGTTGGAAGGGACCCAATGGCCATCTAGTCCCACCCTCTGCAATGCAGGAATCTCAGCTAAAGCATCATGGCTGAGTGGGGATTGAACCCTGACTTCCTAGGTCCTAATCTAACACGGCTCTGAAATGCAGGATATAAATCACTGTAATAAATCAATATGCTCCTCTGCTCTGCTCAAGCCAACATCTACCCCTCCTTCTCATTCTCTGTTCATGTTTTTTGCCGCCTTCTTCAATTGCAGGTTTTAATTTATGCTATACATAGAAACAGGATGAAGTATCTCTGGAGTGTAGTTCTCACCGGGGCAAACCATTATAGTCATTTGAAAGCACCAACTATATATAGATGCAGTTCTTAAGCCTCCATCAAGCCTTTTCAGTGTCAGCAGAGCCATAGGCTCTGTTGGAGATAAAACATATATTTCAAGTTTTTAGGTGCCAACACCACATTTTAAGAAGCCACAGTTTTTCTTCTGGGCATGAGCCCTTTGCAGGACTTGAGCGACTATTTCAACTCCTCGGGGGACCAGTTTCACTGCCTGCACTATCCTAGTGAAGGATACTCTGAGTCCTGGAATCCAAGTAAACAACACTGAGGTAGATGGTGTTATGTACTGAAGTTCTCACCCTGGGCCAGCAAGGGGATACTGTAGGTAGTTTTCACTCAGGTCCACATATGCAAATAAGGGATTGAAAGTGACGTTCAGTGATTGGATAGTTACAGAAAGTTGTTACAGTTGCATTGTACTGGAGCTCTATATAAGCAGGCTGGCTGAACCCTTCAGTTCAGTTCTGGCCTGTGAATAAACAAGAGCTGTTTGAAGAATCGCTGTGTCATATGTTTACCCACAACTTAACACTCATTAACCTGGTTCAATATAAGGCACTAGGTGGCCAGATGAAAAAGACTGCAGGACGCCTATAACTTTAATAATTAGAGGAGGGAATTTCTGCAGGCACAGATTCCCCATCATTGCATGACGAAGCTGCACTTGTAGAAATCCCCTCCTTTGCAGTATGGATATGAAAATACTCAGTCTACCTGGATATGAAAATACTCAGTCTACCTACTAGGTGACCTTGGACCTGTAAGGATTCAAGACATAATGTGATGCAGTTTAAATACTCCCCCACCCAAAAGAACCCCATGCAAATTCTAGGTATTACTATGCTGTGCTTAATTTATTGTGCAAAGTTTATTGCTAGCTGCTTATGTTTCCTATAGCTGCCAGTCCCCGAAGTGAAGTTAATTCCCTATTTTTATACAAAGAAATCCAACCCAATATTCAAACTGGAAAGATGCATAATACATGGCAGTAAATCAATGTAGACAAGATCCCTAGCTGATGTAAATAAGATATATATTTTTAAACAAAAAAAATGTACCTAGGGAGGGATATGGCCTTATTTTACTAACATCTTATTGGGTACTTCAGACTATATTTTGCTTTGTTTGGGAAAGAGTGCATTTCTTGTCAAGAGTTATCTGTGCTCTAAGGTAACATTGATGAGTTTAGCACTTCAGGCTTAGCTCTGAGCAAGCCAAGGTTGGATGTAATTTATTTCAAGGCCAAAAGGGAATGCAAATGAATGCAGAGAGAAAGATCTCTCTGATCCCCAGGTGAATTTTAAGATGGCTGATTTGTCTCTTCAAATTCTATTGTTGTTCTAGATTCCGCTGCATTTATGAGCATGCTCAGAAGAGAAACTCTTGCTCTAATTTGCAGGACTAAAGTATATAATTACACACATATACATGTGCGGTGCACACACATCAGCACACAGCCCTCAACTTGATTCCATTTCTGTTTAGCAGCTGTGGAAGGCAACATAGGTTGCCCAGTTCAGTAAAGCTCCTGTGATGCAAACTACAGTATTTTAAATTGATGCAAAATATCAGTGTAAAACTGGTTGTGTGCCCTACCACAACCATATACAGTGGTACCTCGGGTTAAGTACTTAATTCGTTCTGGAGGTCCGTTCTTAACCTGAAACTGTTCTTAACCTGAAGCACCACTTTAGCTAATGGGGCCTCCTGCTGCTGCACAATTTCTGTTCTCATCCTGAAGCAAAGTTCTTAACTCGAGGTACTATTTCTGGGTTAGCGGAGTCTGTAACCTGAAGCGTATGTAACCTGAAGCGTATGTAACCCAAAATACCACTGTATTTGTGGCTTCCAGAAACATAGGTAAAAGTATTTACACTCTACCATTGTGTCAGTTACTCATGGTATAGTATGTTCCCAAATTATGGTACCACACTTTGGTACTTTCAGCTCCCACACATCATTTGGATCAGAATTCAAAAGCCAAGACTTCCCCCTGCTCTTGTGAACTTGCCTATCACACATCAGGCTGTGGGGAATGCTTGCAGAGAACCAAACCCTTTCCTCGGCTGCTTGTTTAGTTTTGGTTGCATTCAGGCAGAGAAGGATTTGGGGAGCAGGTCTCTACAGAGGAAGGGCAGTGTTGGTGCCTATGGTGACAGATTAGAAGCCCATCCATCACTCTGAAAACTTCTACAACTGAAAACCCATGAGGCAAATTTAGGCTGCATACACACATCATATTCTACATTCAATGCAAGCTTAGAGCTTGGTCCCCCCCCCCCCCAGCACCTAGTCCACAAACATTCAGAACGTACTTCATATTTTATGTCCCTAAAAAGAGCTTTTTCACAAACTAGTTTCATTCCAAAAATAAAAGATCAGTGCACATTGATTCTGCATTACCCCCACTCACAGTGGGTTCATTTGAAAACAGACGGAGACAGTCACAGCAATGGGGAGGGCAGGGTGCCCACATCTGCCCAGTGATGCTGTGGGTGGGCATATATCAAGATTGCAATACCACTTCCTTGTTCATTCACCCGGGGCATGTGCAGGCAGCAAAAGGTGTGAATAAACCTAATTCAAGGGGTGGGGTATTTCAAATGTGTATCAAGTACAGTACTGATTTTTTACCATTCTCTCAGGAGCATCCCTTGGGATGCTAAACGCTCAGTAGGGTTGCTGTGTCAGGGCACTATGGTTAATGGGGAAATTTTGCACCTTTGACTGCCTGTTAATCATCAGACACAGTGAAAGAGTTCTTCTCTTGATGCTTATTAAAGCTCCAATTTTATTTTTCATTATTAAATCATGAAATTGGACAAAAATGTTTAAATTAACTGAAAAAGAGATTTGTGAAAAGATCCAGATTTCTTTAAAGAATTGAGGAATCGTCCCCAGGGGGTGGGGGAGATGCAATTTGCATAGTTGCTTATATTTATTTTTCTGCAATCATTCCCCTACCTACCATTTCAAATGTTTCTTGTTTTTTTTCATTTTACATTTCAGATGTGAGCTTTTGAGAATAGGGAATTTAGAATTTGTTATCAGCCCTGAAGCCATAGAATTACATGGATTATGAATCACAATAACTGCAAAAGGGATTGAGACGGGGCATAGATTGAGTGTTGTGATTTTCTAAAGCCATATTTGCTAGGGATAAATTGCACATAGGGAACATGCAAATTCCACAGCAATCTATATGCAAGGGGTGGGTCAGGTATGGGAGAAAAAGAGACAAGGAACCTGGAAGGACACAGAGGAAAAAGAAGAAAAGATTTCAACAGGAACAGCTGTGGACTCAAGGCATAGCTGTCAACCGTCCCTTATTTGGCGGGAAACTCCCTTATCCCAGCGCTGTGTCCCGCTGCTGTCCCTTACTGAAGATGTCCCTTAAATTTCCCGGGTTTCATGCTCGCCCGGCTTGGGAGGGAAGCAGCGGCTTGGGGTCCTCCACTGCGAGAGAGAAAGCGCGCTGGCGCCGTCATCCTGGCACGAGGAGTTCCATCGGCCCTTCCCCGCCTGAGAGACTCTTGCCCACACCGCCCGCGAGCCTGGAGGCGGCAGCGGTGGTGGCAGCTGAGGAGGTGGCCTGAGGGAGGAGGAAGAGGAAGGGATGGGGAGGGACGCAGAAGGGTGGCGCTTTAGCGGCTGCGGCGCAGCCACCTCATGCTGGATTTACAGCATCTGTCAATCTTACCAATGTATATAACTCTTTACAATAGCAAAATCCCTTATTTTGGCTGCTGATCCCTTATTTTCAAGGCTGCTGGTCCCTCTTTTTCAAATCTGTAAGTTGACAGCTATGACTCAAGGCAATCATGACTACATTTCAGGAGCATTTCTAAATTGGCTTGGTTCACGTGTAACGCTAAGCCAAAGCATGGCTTATCAAGAATGGGCAAACAAATGAGTTCCCAGCATGAAGATCATGGCCATTGCACTCCTTCCCAGGTCCTGCTGCTGCCATGCTACCCAGGGCTAAGCCATTGTTTGCCTTAGTATTACATCTGATCCCTTGCTCTGGGTTTGTCGCCCCAAAGCACAAATAATAAACCAAGAACAAACCTTAGTTATCACTTGTCGTTTTCCTGGAGCATGACAAACCATGAGAACTGATTTGTTCATAATGCTAAGCCAAACCAAGACTTAGTCCTGGGTAGCATGACAACAGCAGAACTGGGAAAGGGGTAACAGCAGTTACAATCTACACTCTGGGAACCCAAGGTTTGTTTGTTCCCATTAAGACATGGTTTGGCTTAGCGTTATGTGTGAAGTGGGTCATCTTATTTTGTGGGCAAATAATCAAGTTATAAACTGTCACATAAAATAATTATGAATTGTAGGAGTGACTTATTAAAAGGCGTATCTTCCTAGCTTCATCCAAAACACAAGACCGCATTACAGAACTACTCTTTCATCATGTCAACAAGCCCATCTTAGACCACAGGCTGGGCAAAAGTGGGTCACTAATAATGCACTCCTATTCATATTTACTTAAGAGAAAGCCTGACTGAACAAAGTGAACCTCATTCCTGAGAAAGCATGCTTAGGCTCAGGCTGCGAACTTGCCTTTTGCCTAAAATGAAACTTTCAAATGTCATGCACATATACCTTGGAAAAATTCTTTAAAGTCAGTTTGGATCAAACGAGGAGGGGAAAGGTGCAGTTTTGAATATGCCCAGTGAGTGAAAAAGAAACACTTTAGTTTGGGGCTAGAAAGCAGCAGCAGCTGCGGCAAACTTTCAGAGTGTGCTGCTGTTGGGGGATTGATGCTGCCCTGTGATTAAACACTGTTTACTTTCCTCTGCTCTGTCTGTACACCTGTGCATAAACACATAGACCAGGAGACATGTGAAGTATTGGGCAGTTTCTGCCTGCCAGGCAACTGACCCTGTGAAGCTTCCTCTAAACCCCCTAACATATGAAGCATGAAATGACTTGTCATAGATCAATGACTCAGGTGAACTGGGGAGGGAATCCTTTTCAAATGTGTGTATGCCATAAAACTGGCAAGCAGATCTGACACCTCAGAAGACAGGAATAAAATTCAAAATGACCCCGGGAGAATAGAAAACTAGGGTGAAACAAAGGGCTCATCCACATTTCTTTGTTCCCCATTTCTAGGCACTGTCCAGGGGTGAGCGGTTTTATTTATTTTTGGGCCCAGTGCTTTCCCCAGGAAAACCTGTGTTTTACCACTGAATTGGAGCAAATGGCAATCGGGTTTTTGCAGATTGCTGCTGGTTCCAATTCAGCAGTAAAACACGGGTGTTCCTGGAGAAAATGCAGAAACAACAACAAAATGAACATTCAGACAGAGACCTGGAAAACCCCAGACCCTCAAAATGTCCCTATTTTCCAAGGACAGTCACAGATTTACCGATCCTGTCCCAGTTTCAGATTTGATCCAGGAACGCCCCGCTTTTCCTTAGGACATCCCTACTTTCGTTGGAGAAATGTTGGAGGGTATGAAACCCAGAACTGTGCTTAGAAAGCATGGAGCAAAAGTACTGTGAGTATGGATGAGGACAAAATGAAAGTCAGCAGAGACAAACACAAAGTTCTGGAGGGGAGGAGGGAACCAAATGCACAGGTTTAGTTAGGATGATTCCTGGCTTGGCAGTACAGGGGAGAAGGATCTAGGGATTGTAGTCTATCACAAGTTGTACTGTACCTGAGTGCAACACACCTGGGAAAAAGGCTACTGAAATTTTAAGCTGGATGAATAGAACAACAGTTTACAAGTCACAATAAGAAATGATTCCACTTTATACTAATTTTTGTATATTACGGGGTACTAGTTTGTAACCAATTTACTTTTATTCAGAGTAGACCCTTTAAATAAATGGGCCTCAGTTAGTTTTAACTCTGAGCATGGCCAATACTGGATATAACCAACCATGTCAAGTTCTGGCTGCCACACTTGAAAAAAGAATTAGAAAAATTGGAACAGATTCAGTCGAGGGTAACAAAGTTGGTCAGGGATATGGAAAGCAAGTCTTATAAGGAAAGACTGAATCATGATATGTTTAGCTGGGAGAAGAATGAGGAGAGGCACGACAGCTCTTCTTCCTCCAGTAAGCAGGACTAGATAAAATGGTTGGCCATCAGAAGAAACTTAAGCTGAAGACAAGGCAGCATTATAAAATAGGCACAAGGGCAAATGTGTCTGGTGAGTGTTCTGTAGACAGGGCCCCATGGTGAGAGAGGAAATTATGTGTATTCTGGAATGTTCTGTTAGTAAAGCAGTTGAACAATGCATTAATTACATATGACGTATAATTGTGTACCAGTTTAAAAGCTACCCCAGCTTTAAAAGCTAATAAATCATCATCTTGATCTCACAGCAAGAATAATCACTGGGTGTTTATTCAAGACTACACATGAATCACAATCACAAGGCCTTTTATATATAATTGGGGTGCTTTTATATGTTACATCCTGACTAGAGCGTTTTAGGTCACAGTCCTCAATAGGACTTTTGAGTATAGGATGTTTTGACTGTATTGTTATTCTTGTTCGTGTTCTGTTGTCGTGAGCTGCCTTGGAATGATGATTTATGATGAGAGGCAGGAGGAGGAGGGATACATCACTAAAATAAGTAACTACAAATAAAAGAGTATAAAGGAGTTTTTCTTTGAATGAGTTTAGTATTTTATATTTATGTTGGTTTTGCAATTAATAAATCAATGGTAATAATAGTAATAATAGAAACAATAGCCTCTCCAAAAGGGAGAGAACTTGATGCTAGCATCCAATACCAAGATGAAGGTCTAGCAGGCTTGCATGTTGAGCATGCTGCTTTATGAAGTGAGTTGTGGGCAACTTACAACCAGCAGGAGCAATGCCTCAACGCCTTCCACATACACTGTGTCAGGAAGATTTTGGGTGTCACCGGACCGGACAGAGTCTCAAACAAAAATGAGCTCTCACAAACCCACACTCCTGTCTCAGCAACACCTATGCTGGCTTGGCCATGTCCACAGAACGGAAGATGGTAGGATCCCCAAGGACATGCTCCACGGGGAGCTGGCTTCAGGCACCAGGCATGTTGGGAGACTAGCTGTGTTACGAAGTCTGGAAACACAACACGGAAGACTTGGCAACACCAACCCTGCTGTATGAGAGTCTCTTGCAGACGACCGCAGTGCCTGGAGACAGGCAATCAGGTCCATGAATCCATAGCAGTGACCAGAGGACAATGACGACTAGGAGCACAGAGAGAAGAAACGGCATGGTACATCTGCAGCAGTATAACCAGATGCTTTCATCTTCCCCGTTGCAACGTGTCTCTCTCACATCAGTCTCTACAACCATGAGCAGACGCTGCAACTCTCCCAATGGTTTTTCACCTCTGAAGGTGGACTCTTCCATTGTCTGCCAAGACAGAGGGATGCTAACAGGTGAGGTGAACTGGTCTTCCTAACCAGCTTCAGCAGAATTAACAAACGACCGTTCTCAGAATCATTTTGGAGCAGTTAAAGTGCTGTAAAACGGATTGTGCAAACGTGGTCTTAAGTTCCCAGCACTTTATCACGCCTAGCTCAGTTGGTAGAGCGTGAGACTTAATCCCAGGAATGTGGGGTTTCAGTCCCATGTTGGACAAAAAGATTGCTGGTGTTAAGAAACAACTGCTCCTTTTCCCCTTATGGGGTATCCAACAGCCCACATACGAGTCTTACGTAGGTTCTCTATCAGTAGGAAAAAATAACAGAGGCCAACCAGAGAAAATTAAGAAGCAGCTAGTAAGCATGATCTTTATTAAACTGTTGTAACAGGGTCCCTCACTCACGGAGGGAGAGGAACCTAGAACAATGGTGTGCAAGCTCTTATATAGACATTTGAAAATTGCCTCCCCTGTAGCTCAAGACCACCCCCCAAAACATCATACATACATAACTGAAGGGGCGGTATACAGCAGAAAACCTGTCTGCCAGGATACCTGATCATGGCCACTGATTGCTTTTACCTGGCCATCCTGGCCACTCTCTCGTGATGGTAAATACTGTTCCTGATCCAGGTCACAGGCTCACCCTATTCATACACAGACACACCCTTAAGACAGGATTTGTGAGCGAAGAGACAATGGGGAGGCTTTCCCATTCCCTTCCTCCTTGCAGAGAAACATTTGAGGTCAATTTGGGAGAGTCAAAATGGTTTCAGGATTGTTCTCCTGTACTATTTCAGACACGTAGTTTATATATTAGAATTCCTATAACAATGCGTGGAAGGGGGTTCGGCTAGATGACCCCTGCGGTCCCTTCCAAATCTACAGTGCTATGGTTCTACTCTGCGCGGCTTATGGAGAGCAGAGGCATCTCGAAGTGATTTAGGTGCAGGGTGTGGACGCGGCCCGACTGGCTCCGTCCCTGGCCCACATCCTTCCAACGGCTCTGCTCCTTTTTTAACACCTGCGCGCGTGCGTAGCTGGGAGAGGCTCCGACCGCAGCGCGCCTGAGGCTGAGGCAGCAGCCTCACAAAGCCTAATTATGTGGCTGAGGAGCGTCACGCCGCCGCTGCCGGCCTCCCCGCCTCAGGGGAGAGGAGTCCTCGGACTACGTAGCCGCCCGGCGACGCTCCCTCGGCGCCAACGGCGGCGGCTAAAGGTCGGGACGGAGAGGCGGGAAGCAGGGCGGGCCGCTCGACAAAGGAGGCGCGCGCGTGCGCGGCCCCGAGGAGGACCACCGCTCTGCGCGCGCGCGATGCCTGCCGGGAAACGTGCAACTGCAGGCCGGAACCGAGGCTCCTCCTTCTCCTCCGCTCCCGTCTCCATGGTAACCGCTCGCCTCTTCCGCCTCGCCGTGGAGGCGCTTCACGTGACCTGCTCTCTTCCCACCCCCGAAGCTGGGGAAGTCACGTGATGTTTGGATTCTTATTTTTTTTTGCTTCTTCCAACCTGAGCAAAGCTGTTTCCGGGTCAATACAGGACGAGGCGGCTGGACGGGTAGCCTAAAAGCGGTTGGGGTCCCGGTGAGGAAGAGGGGGAGGGGGGGACGGTGCAATGGTTTCAGTCAGGAGTGGGGTAGGGGGGGGGTGTTGGAAAATGTCACCCCCACCCCTACCAGCTTCCCGTCAGGGCAGGCAGGAAGGCCCGACACGGAGAGGCAGGGGTTAAAAACCTGAATGGAAGAGGTTGCTGAGGTGCGAGGAGCCTCCATGCTCAGAGTCAGTCTACCTCTAAGCATTGGGGTGGCGGGGGCGGCCGGTCACCTTTGTCCCTTGCTTTGGAGTCCCTCCTCCCCCGGGGCATTTGGCGTGCCAACTGTTGTTAAGCAGCGGGGGGGGGGAGGGGTTGCGTGTGGCCTGATATAAATAATTAGAAATAGTTAGAGGTAATCTTCCTCTGAAGTCCTTAGATGTAGGAGTCCAACGAGAAGCGTGAGGGTGGCGGTGCTGCCTTCCTGGAATGATCAGGCTGGTTGGAACAAGATGCTGGAACAACATACAGTATTTAAGTAAGATGGTACCTGACTGGTTGCTTTCAGAAACAGGATATTGAACTAGGCGGACGTTTGGCCAGATCCAGCAGCGCCCCTAGGATTTAGGGTTGGGTGGCTAGGGTGACTAGATGTCATTAGGGACAAACCTTCTGCAGTAAAACAGCAAGAAGAAAGCAATGTGGGTTTGCACAAGTTGTAAGGCTATAGGATCGGGCAGCTGAGGACCACCATGACAGAAAAAGCACTGTGGATCAGAGTGAGCTGATGATGGCACAGTGCTGAGGCTGGTGGGGCAAACTTCCACTGGCAAAAATTGCATCTGTTTGAATTGTAGAGTTGGAAGGGACCCAGAGCGCCATCTGGTCCAAACCCTTGCAATACAGGAATCTCAACTAGAGCATGCATAACAGATGGCCATCTAACCACTGCTTAAAAACCTCCTAGGACAGAGAGTCCACCACCTCCCAAGGTAGTCTGTTTCACTGTCGAGCAGCTCTTACTGTCAGAAAGTTCTTGCTGATGTTTAGCTTGAGATAGTCATTTTACGATACGTGTAGCCAAAAAGAACACATTTGCCTTTTGAGAAAGAAGGCAATTCCTCTCTCCCATTTGCACACACCATTGTGCCCAGTAGGTGGTTATGGTAAGCAGAGGTTGAATAGCCATCTGTCATGGATGCTTTAGTTGAGACTCCTACATGGCAAGGGGTTGGTCTAGAATGACCCTCAGGATCCCTTCCAATTCTACAGTTCTTTGATTCTCTGATTAATTGGGGGAAGACTTAAACTTGACACTTCTGGCACTGGCATAGCTTGATTATGTTAGGGGTTTTTTAAGGCAAAAACCCTCTGATATTCATTAGTTTTGTCAATTTTGAGGTTTGGAGAGGGCTGGCTATGAGATTACTTATTGTTGATCTATTGACTCACAAAAGCCGTTTCAGATTACAGGCTGATATTCCTGCTCTTTGCACAGCATAGACTTTAGATTTTAAAATGGCGACTCATTCAAGGACACACGTTGCATGTCCTTGGCTGATCTGAAAAAACTCTTCTAGGTGTGAAGTTGGTTTTTTGTTTTGTTTTTTAGTATTAGTTCTTAAACTTTGATGCATAACTAGCAAATTAGAAGGACCATGGTGCTTTAGGTATTAATCATTTAAATATGTTTTTCTGCATTTCTAGTAGTCATATGGCTGTCATTATCCATTCCATCACAGAGCAAACAAATGGTGCATGTTTAGTTAATATCCAGCTTTCAGGAGTATGCTTCTGCTGTAATGGAATTTACTGAAACAATAATTTAAAACAGGAAATTATTGGTACATTACTTCCAAATATGAGAGGTGCTATCAGGAAGTCTGCACTTTTCTCTTCAAGAAAAAGGAACATAAAAGTTTTCCCAGCTACATCAGTCCACGGTCCACCTTCCTAGTCAAGCATTCTGTTTCTAACCTTGGGCTCTTTACTGCTTTTTTCTAGTGTCTGGGTGTTAGGGTAGGGGCAGTACCACCAGTGGAGGACACATTGTGTTCCTCCTGGGTTAGTTTGTCTGCCTTTGGTCCCTACCCTGCACTCAACTCTCACCTGTGGCTCCTAGAAGCTGTCAGCATGTGACAGTAGCCACACTCCAGGGACTGCTTTGACTGGCCGGCTAAACCAGAGGAGGGTTAGCTGATGGGTCTCAAACCCTTGGTGAGTTAGGGACTTCCCCCTTCATGGCGGTTTGAGTGGATGAGACCAAGAGTGGGTCCATTGATCAAGAAGGCAGTTTCTGCATGTGCTGTAGAGGGAAGTGAGGAGCGGATGGGGTTCGTCAACCTGGGAAAGTAGCCCATGTAGAAGAAAGAAGACTGATCCTAAACCTCTGCTGCCTTGCAGGATGTATTTGGGAGATGAAAAGACTTAGGTGTAAGCCCTACAGAGTGGAATCCCTAAGACAGTTGGTTGAATGGCACCATATGTCTACCTAGCCCAGCATTGCCTATGGTAACATATGACTGACTTGTATGGAAACTTCTGATGAAAAGGAATCATAAGTAGCAAGACTGAATTTTTTTAAAAAAATTTGCACAGCTAGCGGCTTCCTCTGTTAGTCAATACCAGCCTCCATTTCAGTTACTAAGCTTCACAAAAAAGTTCCAAGGAAAGCAGATCAATGCATTTGGCACCAGCTTGGCTGCAGGAGTTGTCGGAAGGCGGCGTACAACACACCATCCAACTGGCTTAGGGACTCTGCTCTGGATATGGGTAGGGTTTACTCCTTTTTCTTCTGAAGATGTCATGCAAAGCAATGGAGGTTTAGGATCAGTGTTTTCTGTCTACCTTCTAAGGTTGATAAGCCCTATCTTCCCCTCTACAGCATGTGCAAAAACTGCCTTCTTTATTGTTGGTCAAGAGATTATTGATCTTGTCTGCTCAATCCACCAGAGCTTGTCTTTGCGTGCAGGGAAAGTTCCTAACTCACCAAGGGTTTGAGACCCATTGGCTACTCTCACCTGCTTTAGCCAGCCAGTCAAAGCCATTCCCAGAGGGTGGCTGCTGAAACATGCTGACAGCTTCTAGGAGCCACAGGTGAGAGCCGAGTGCAGGGTAGGTATACCTTGGAAGGTATATTGTAGCTAAATAATGCAATAAGGTACTTCTGCTCATGGTATATACTCTAGCAATATGATAAACCTTTTGGTATATTTGTATTAGTATAGATAAGTCATAATGGAAGATTTTCCAAAGAATCCACTTATTGGGAGTAATAGCTCAGCTTCATTAAGTCAAGGTCATGTCTTTTTCTTGTAGTTTAAAGCTTCTCATTGAGGACTTTTTTTTTCCCAGTTGAATCCCAACTTTTGGGAAAGAGGAACGTGGGTTTCTAATACCAGGAAAATCTCCTCAGTAGTCTTATAGTGTCCTTCGGAAAAACTGAAGAAATAATTTGCTTTTGATTGACTTTTTCATTTGCATTCTCCATCTTTAAAGCTGCAGCCTGCCTCTTTAATAATTTCTGCTTCTCAGATTGCAAGTGGCTTTAAGTTTGCTTCTTTTCAGGGGGAAAGTACACTCAGATAAAAGGTTACTCTGCTCCCATGTATGGATTTATTGTCACTTGAGTTTTTGTCATAAAATTACTCTACTAAGCCTGATGATCAGTACAATATACCTTTTTAAATCTCAGAAGCGGCAGTTGGTGTTCGACCTATAGAACCCTTTCACTTTTAATAATTCCTCCATAAAGTTTCTTCATTTTTATTTCTGTGCTCTTTTCACTAAAACAGGCTGTAGTAAATTCCTGTGTGTATGTAGAATACTAGCTTCTTAGAGGAGAAACGTTTGAGTTTCAAGAACATTTTGTTTTATGTTGTAGTGTGTGGTAAAGGTAAAGGGACCCCTGACCATTAGGTCTAGTCGTGACCGACTCTGGGGTTGCGGCGCTCATCTCGCTTTATTGGCTGAGGGAGCCAGCGTACAGCTGGCCAGCATGACTAAGCCGCTTCTGGCAAACCAGAGCAGCGCACGGAAACGCTGTTTACCTTCCCGCCGGAGCGGTACCTATTTATCTACTTGCACTTTGATGTGCTTTCAAACTTCTAGGTTGGCAGGAGCTGGGTCTGAGCAATGGGAGCTCACCCCATCGAGGGGATTCAAACTGCCAACCTTCTTATTGGCAAGTCCTAGGCTCTGTGGTTTAACCCACAGTGCCACCCACGTCCCATAGTGTGTGGTAGGCCACTGCTAATATTTTTTTATACCAGAAAAGATGCAATTGGGATATGACCTATCTACCATTCTGCTGGAAGAACTTCCTAATTTGGGGCTATCAAATATAAGCACCAAGGAAGCCTTACTGAGGCTACATCATTGGTAAGGAAATGAGGCCTTTAACAGGAAAACAGGCTAAACCAACACTTGGCAGTGATTGCATAGTAGTGTTCTCTGCTTAAGAGTCCTGCTGGGTCAGGCCAAAAGCTCATGTTGTCAAGCATCCTGTTTTCCACGTTGGCTAACCAGATGCATCCAGGAAGTCAACAGGCATGGCTTGAAGGCCGTTTTCTTGCTGATGGCCCCTGCAGCACAATACTGGTGACACTCTCATCTTCCATTAATTTCACTTAAGCTAGTGCCCATTGCTTCTTCCAAGCAGCATTCAAAATTCACCAGGTGTATTTTGCACCTGACTATGGCCACTTGCAACCAAGTGAAGATGCCTGGGCCCCAGGATGGCTCCTGACATCTCCACCATCTGGAGGCGCATGCCTGGGCATCCTTGGATCTTGACTGTTTGCACACACACTAGCAGCACGTCCTGTAGAATTCTACCTGCTATATTTTATCTGCACAATCAGAATGAATTTCGGGAACCAAAAAGTCCTATTGCCAAATATGACTTTCGAGCTATCAGGCCTATCTTAAAGTGCTAACACTGCTTCCAAGAAGTGTATGGCTGGCTTCTTTTGAAAACAGAAACCTAGATTAAATGAAACTTAGTTTGATCCAGAAAGGCTGCTGTTATGGGTTGTATCCAATGCAGTGCTATTTTAAAGTCACTTAGCAGTATATTTGTCATCATTGGTGAAAGGTTTTGTGCCAGAGGAATGTTGTGCAATCTATAATTCTTGCATTGGATTCCCCTTGCTTAAGGGCCCTTGTGCTGGCAGGCAGAGAACATTGGATACAGCCCTGTGCTGTTAGAAGAGAGAATCAAATTGTTCGGTTTTTCTCAAAGCAAATAATGTTGCTTACAGTCTTCCTTTTCTCACCCACCTTTCACCCCTCCCCCCAAAAAAACCCTATGCAGTGAAATACATGGACATGTGATGTTTCTCCTCTGAAAACATGGAGTGGGTTCTCCTGAATGCCATCTGCTGAGAGTCACATCTGTTAATTTAGGGAGAGCTGATGCTGAGACCGGTAAGTAACCCCTTGAAATAGGCTTATAGTGGACTGTAAATGTATTCTGCTTGGTTAGTCCTAAGGTGTACTCATTTATGTGTCTTTTGGACTACTGTGGTTCATAATTGTCAAATTTTAAAATATGCACACAACCCCAAAGGGATCAGGTAGCACGTCATGTAAACATTCTCTGCCTAGGTGGGCAAGTAGCCTAACCAGGTAAAAAGGAGCTTCCTAGGTTTCATCCCTGAGCGAGGCTGATGGGAACGTACAGCAGTGAGTGAGTTGATAACCTTTGTTGAATGGGTTTGTCACAGGCAGGGGCCAACAGATCTTTGATTAGCCAGACCTGTGGTTTCCAGGATCCTTCCTTTCCTCCAGTGTGGCGGCAAACAGAGTCTTATATCTAGCATCATACAGAGTTTCAGGACACCTCTGGAGTGCAGCATAATCTTAAGAGGACATCTCTCAGCCAGCTCCAGACTTTGAAGGAGGGCTTGAGTGTATCTGTCTGCTGCATTCTTGAACTGCTTGGAACGCCTCCCAGGTGCTTCCCAGAGGTGAGGGAGACACTTGCCAGCACACGTGTGTTTGTACACCCATGGCCCCTTGTCATTTATATCTCACATTTCCTTTATTTCTTACAGTACGCAGCTGGGGGAATTCCTGACAGCCAATCCCAAACAGACAGAACGGCTGCTTGCTTGTGTTTTTCCAATTGGTCTCGCTTAAGTAGGAGAATGGATCCTGATATTCGCTGCTGCAAAGTGTAATTTGGTTTTGTTTGTGTGTCTCCCACCCCCAAACTCTAGAGTTTCAGGAAGGGACCATGGATCTGCCCAGTGGGAGAAGTTTCATGCAAGTTCTCTGTGAGAAATACAGCCCCGAAAACTTCCCGTACCGTCGTGGTCCTGGAATGGGCGTTCATGTCCCCGCTACACCTCAGGGCTCACCTATGAAAGGTACAATTCCTGGCTGCATCTTGACTTATGTTGGAGTGTGTTTCTCTTGTCTGACATTCCAAGGGACATGGTTGAAAAGTTGTTTGAGATGGGGTTCCTTATTCAATCTTTCCTCCAATTATATGAATGCGGGGAGTGGCTAAACCTAGATCTAGTTTTCTTTCCATAATGCAAACTCCCCTCTCCGCCTCCACAACATACCATGCAGCGTAATTTTAAAGTGCTGTCAGGTTGATTTGTATCGCAACCATCCCCAAAGGGAGAAGAACGAGGAAATTATTTGGGTGGAAATGATGGTAACTGAGTTTGACAGAAAAGAGCAGAATTAAGTTGAGTCAGTCAAGGACAGAATGCACCATATGTCACTCAAAATGAACCACAATGGAGTCACCTTAACAAAAACTTCCAGGCTAGTCCTCTAAAGTCTTCATTTGTGGGCCTAGAAATGATAAAAAGGTCACCTTATCCATGAACCTATTCCGTCTTCTAACATGCTGAAATAATACTGTATATATTGCAACCGATTGCCCATCTCTTATTTGATGTGTATCCCTCAAACTGCCCCCTCCCCTCTGCTCAGCAGCTCCCAAAATGCACAGTGGATCTTACACTTGCCCTGTTCACCTTCTTACTCATTATGTTGTTGTTCACATAGAAGCACTTTAACATACAGGGAGGTAAGAGCTTACTACATGATTCTATCTTTGATGTTGCCATCAAGCATATTCAACAAACAGTCTTTTTGAATGTTCTTGCTGATTTCCCCTCTTCAGTGGTTGTCATAATTCACTGTCTCTGACATCTTAAATGGGGTTTGGGATCCTGTTCAGAATAACCACCTGGTTGCATAATACAATTTTTGTGCATATTGGACTCATGATGAACTCATCATGTCGCAAAAGCTGGATCCTGAGCTGGGGTATGTGATCAGGTTGTCTCAGATTTGAGACTGTTACACTCAGTCTTCAGAAGTATACATGTCATGATTTTGCACCAAAATCAAAATTTATTTATTTATTTAAAAGCATTTATATACTGCTTAGTATTTCAAAAATATCGTTAAGTGGTTACAGTTTGAAAAACAGGACAATATATCATTAAAACAGAAACACAATCTAAAAACGGGAGAACAACAAAATTGAAAGCACACGAAAACAAATTTGGACGATTCAAACAAATAAGCCTCATAAGAAATGCCTATTTACAGAGTGGCATCCGACTCAGTCTTACTCAGAGAACTATTGAAATCAATTATTTTATTATTATTATTTATTGAATTTATATACCGCCCTATATCCACAGGTCTCAGGGTGGTTCACAGAATAAAATCAGAATATAAAACCACAAAATACATAATCAAAATAAAAACAACAACAAGACCCCCCCCCCAACAAACTATAAAAAGCCATAGGATGTCAATCAAATCAACTAAAGGCCTGGTTAAAAAGGAATGTTTTTGCTGGCGCTTAATGGTGCATAAATGAAGGTGCCAGGCGAACTTCCCTGGGGAGAGTATTCCACTTCAAGGGACTGAAGTCAGGCATGACTAAAACTCATTGGTTTCAATTGGTCCACTCTGCCCTAGATAGCAACCACAGATTTGGGTTTTGTTTTTTAAATTGTAAGACATCTTCCTTCCACCAAGTGAGAGCTGAGGCAATTCATGGCTTGTCAATAAAGTATCATGAAAGCAGCTCCTGATAAAAAAAAATAACTGACCCATATACACATATGAATGGCAATCAGGATGAATTTTCGGTGTACCCTTACTAGGAATTCCAGATGCTGAACCAGATGTGATTTTGCAGTCTTTGACATGGGGACATCCTGAATAAAGTAGTAGTCTTCAACTTTTTCATGTCTGGTGACCACTGTTAATCTCAACCTACATATGCAACCCACTTAATTCTTAACTGTAGTTATTGGCTACATCTGTCTTTTCCCCCTCCCCTCTCTCTCCTCCTCCTTATTCCAGAACTTAGAAATGGTGTCACCAGTATGAGCAGCCTTAGCTTTGAGCAGAACCCAGTTTTGGGTCATCAGCCATCTTTTTTTGAAGGCCAGTGAACTAAGTGACTTTGGGACAGTCTCAGTGTTATTTTCACCTATGGCTGTCTATAAAATGTCTGCAGGGAAGAAAAGCACCTGAAGGCCTGAATCTTTGTAGCAAGTGAATTATCACATAGTCAGTGGTACCTTGGGTTAAGTACTTAATTCGTTCCGGAGGTCCGCTCTTAACCTGAAACTGTTCTTAACCTGAAGCGCCACTTTAGCTAATGGGGCCTCCTGCTGCCGCCGCGCCGCCAGAACACGATTCCTGTTCTTATCCTGAAGCAAAGTTCTTAACCTGAAGCTCTATTTCTGGGTTAACGGAGTCTGTAACCTGAAGTGTATGTAACCTGAAGCGTATGTAACCCGAGGTACCACTGTAGTTGACATAAACCAGCCTGACGAGGCAGAATTGCTTATGAATGTGATGCTTTGCCCATAGCTTCATTGAGCAGTTTTTTTCACCAGTTATTGTGTGATCTGACTCGGTTTCCCCCAGCTTGTACAGGCGATTCTTTTCATCTGCTGAAATGAGACCACCCCACAAATTAATGCGCTGTCATTCCTGCCTTTCCAGATCGTCTCAACCTCCCAAGTGTTCTGGTGTTGAACAGCTGTGGAATAACCTGTGCAGGGGATGAGAATGAGATCGCTGCCTTCTGTGCTCATGTGTCCGAACTGGATCTGTCTGACAATAAACTAGAAGACTGGCATGAGGTAGAGGAGATTGTTTGAACAGTTATACGGACAGCTGCTTTTGCTGCAGGCAGATTTGGCTTTTCCAGGTGGATTCTAACTCACATTTGGAAATGCCAGCTCAGCTTTATTGTGATGGACCCAAAGTTCGTTATCTGGGGGGCTTTTGATCTTCTCCCGCATTCCATTCCTTCTCCCAACTTCCCTGGAGCATGAGTTTCCTCTTCCTGAATCAGCAAGGCCTACTCTAACTTCCATCTCTCAGCTCATGAGTCTCTTTAGGGCACCCCACACGAGTCTACTGCCCTGTGTGGCTCCTGCTAAGCTGCCACAGTTTCACCTACCATATGGGAGATAAAAAGGTAAAGGGTCCCCTGACCATTAGGTCCAGTCGTGGCAAACTCTGGGGTTGCGGCGCTCATCTCGCTTTATTGGCCGAGGGAGTCGGCGTACAGCTTCCGGGTCATGTGGCCAGCATGACTAAGCCGCTTCTGGCGAACCAGAGCAGCGCACGGAAACGCCGTTTACCTTCCCGCCCGAGCGGTACCTATTTATCTACTTGCACTTTGACATGCTTTCAAACTGCTAGGTTGGCAGGAGCAAGGACCGAGCAATGGGAGCTCAGCCTGTTGCGGGGATTTGAACCGCCGACCTTCTGATCAGCAAGTCCTAGGCTCTGTGGTTTAACACACAGCGCCACCCACGTCCCTTATATGGGAGATAGTTGCCCTCTAACTTGGTACCTGTTCAATTTCTCTGGGGTTCCATCTGGCTTGTGAAACATACCTGGCTGTTACCAGCATATGGAAATATGGTTTCAAAGAGGTCAATCAGCTTCATGAATTCCTTACTAGGAGTATACTTGGATCAGTGGGCAAGTGGGGTTGGAAACTAACATTGCTGCACCCTCCTATCCAACCTTCTGAAAGCCCTTAATTGTCGCTGTCTTTCCCCACCCCACCCCCAACCCTTGAGAAATTTGAATCATGCCTCCTTGGACCTACATGGAGTTCTGAATGTGCTGCAGTCAATAGTATGCCAGTCACGTGGTCATGACCGTCCAGCAGAATGGCCATGTTAGTTTGTTGCAGTGAGAGCAACAAAGATTGCATTCAAACATCAACACATAAAGGCCTGAGATCCCGGGCTCATATGCTGCATCTTCCCCCTTCCCTCAGATACAAGAGAGGAAATGGTGCAGTTTACCATTTTATCTGGAGCTGACAAATTACGTTTTTATGCAAAAAAGGAATCAAATTGTGGTGTGGGGGCTTGGCTTGTAAGCAAACTATGGTTTGTGCAAACCTTAGTTTGTCAGGTCCAAAAACTCGACTTGTCTTGTAAGAACGTAAGAGCAGCCCTGGAACAAGCCCAGCATCCCACGTCACTTCCCACAGTGGTCAACCAGGTATCCCTGGGAAGCCACAAGCCGTGCACCAAGGTACCCTCTCCCATGGTTCAGAGCATGATCGTCAAGAGCTCTTATCAGACGACACAGGAGGTGTGGGAAGGCAAAGACAGACATGACGGTAGTGGCTCACTGCCACTGTCTTCACATCTGCCAGACTGTGTGCATATTCTAATCCTGGAGACCAGAGGCTGTGGTACATGTGCTCACATAAGGCATTTGGGGGAATGTGTATATGTGAGGAGGTGGGCCATTTGCTGCCATGCATGCTATATGTTGGCAAACCTTAGGGGTCACAGCCCTTCAGGGCCTGAAACGTAGGACTGGCAGGGGCCTTTCAAGGGACATTTCCAAGTCTGGCAAGCCAAAAGTCTTCTAACTAGTAATGCCAGCAATTTAATCTTGGACTGAGATTTCTGCATTGCACTGGGTTGGACTAGATGACCCTTGAGGTCCCTTCCCACTCTACAGTTTTGTTATTCCATGACTGTTCCATGTGCAGATCAACTGCTTTGCCACTGAGCTGTGGGTACATTCCACTTGAAATAACACCCTGGTTCTCTGTTGGTTCTAAAACAATCCTGACTACATAGCCTCTGTCATTGATGCCCCAATTGCTTTATCGTGTCAGGGCCCACCTACCACGAAAACTCGCTTGCCTGGTTGTAGACTTGAGGTTCGTTCCCTATTCTTTGAGCCTGTACTACTAACGACAATTCGTTCAGTTTCGTACCACATCTCTTTGCAGCCTATTTTGTCAAATGAGGTTGATTTTGGTTGCAAGAGAGAGTGAAGTAGGTAAGGAAGTTTGTAGCAGCAACTCACAGTAGGGATTCAAACCCAGAGACAATATGAGATGGCCCATTGCCTGAAGGCTGCAGACTTCTGACCACAGAACTGCTTGATTTTTTTCAAACAAGCCCTAAGAGAGCTAGGAATTTGCTTTGTGGAGTGGGGTAGAATGAAAACTCAGAATCTCTGGAATAAAAGTTCTTTCCTGGAAATGGAATTCAGTGCATGCAAGATGGCAGAAATAATGAATAACCTTTGGTAAAATAGCCCTTTTGACCGATGTTGGCTCTTGAGAGGCGTTTTGTTCCTCCTTTAGCTGCCATTCAAGTAGATTTTATTAAGCCTGCCAGAGATCTGGCTTTTCCCCTTATCACAGTTTTTTAAAAAAGAAAAGAGTGTAATTAAATGAAGCATTGAGGTGAACAAGCAATTAGCCAATCAATCTAGATCAGCGAATAGCAGCAGTATGAATTACAGATAACTATCTTGAATGCTGTTAGAATTCGTATCATTCTTTGAGTCAGTGAGCCATACTGGGAGTTTGGGTCCCATCCTGACCTGTCCTTATCCTAGCCCCCATGGACAGAATATTTGAGATTTGATTACTGCCTGATATGCTTTTCTTTCTCCTTTTTTTCTTCTTCTTTCTCCTCTCAGGTCAGTAAAATTGTGTCAAACGTCCCCCACCTGGAGTTTCTGAACCTGAGCTCCAACCCTCTGAATCTGTCGGTCTTAGAGAGGACGTGTGCTGGGTCTTTTGCCGGCATTCGGAAACTTGTGCTCAACAACAGCAAAGCATCTTGGGAAACGGTCCATACAATACTGCAAGAATTGCCAGAGTAAGCCTGGAGCAGCAAGGGCAGGTGCCCTTTACGGACAGATTGGCGTATCATACAGCAAGTAACAGAAGTTTGTGCATTGGATCAGAAGCCCCCAGTTCAAAGCTTGCTGCAGCTGTGAAATTCATTTAGGAAAAGAGCTATAGGGTTGCTAGTCCTACTTAGAGTAGACCCATTGCAGTTAATGGACATAACTAACCTAGAAGCTCAAAAAGTTGTACTAGTCCTCTTGCCCCCATGTAGCTGTGTTAGTCATGCCGACTTGAATTGATTGCAACCTGTTGCTATCAGTCGGGCGAGTGCCTGTTCCAAAGCCTGTCATTGTTAGCAGCCTGTTGCATTTATGATAAATAGTTTGCATGTACACCATATTTTAGAATGTTCAGAGAGCTTCAGCTGCATTAATCCCTACAGTAACTCTGTAAGGTAGACCAGGATGCTGAGCTGTGTTAACCTTAGACAAAAGAGATGGTTAATTTGCAAGCTCGTGTAGAGGCGAAGAGTTGAACCAGGACTTCCTAATATAGAAGAAAGTCTTCTTCTCTGCTCCCTACGTAGGGCTGTTCTACACAGTGCCATGTAATAAGGTGGTAGAGTGCGTTGAACCACTCTGAAGTGCAGGTAGGAGTCTATGTATATGAATGCACCAAATTCCCTGCAAGAAGCACTTCGGCATAGGCAAAGTTCTGGACTAGAACTTTTTTCTCTGCTGTGTTACCTTTCTCCTTTGAGGGGTTTTATTTTTATGTGGTGGTGAGCATTCAGAAGTACTTGTGCTCTGTCTATAGTCTGAAGCGCTCCAGCTATATCACCTGAACAGTCCACAACCTCATTCTGCTGTATTTCAAAGGATTTGTGCCACATAAAGATAATGTTATTTCCAATATCGCACTAATTCTGAACTGCCAAGTGCACCGATGCAAAGCCTTGCCCCCCAATCTTGATTTGCAAATGATGGTGGTCCACTGTAAATATATTATTTTCTTCTGAGATGCTGTTCAATTACCAAAACCAAGACTATTATCAAGAACTTGATAATGAAGATGCCAGCCTTTGAAGGGGTGGCTGGGTGGCTGGCTGACAGCTTCTGGTTAAAGACCTCCTTGCAAATTTTTTTCTTAAAAATCTAGATGTCAGGTTGCAACGTTCTGGATGGGCTCCAACTCTGTGTCATTCTTCCCTATACATGCCCCTGGCCTGTTGATTGTGGTGGGTGCGGGGTTGTTTATTATTCATTAGTAAAGGTAAAGGGACCCCTGACCATTAGGTCCAGTCGTGGCCGACTCTGGGGTTGCGGTGCTCGTCTTGTTTTATTGGCTAAGGGAGCCGACGTACAGCTTCTGGGTCATGTGGCCAGCATGACTAAGCTGCTTCTGGTGAACCAGAGCAGTGCATGGAAATGCCGTTTACCTTCCCACCCGAGTGATACCTATTACCTATTTATCTACTTGCACTTTGACATGCTTTCAAACTGCTAGGTTGGCAGGAGCAGGGACCGGGCAACGGGAGCTCACCCCGTCGCGGGGATTCGAACCGCCAACCTTCTGATTGGCAAGCCCTAGGCTCTGTGGTTTAACCCACAGCGCCACCTGTGCCCCTTTTTTTTATTCATTACTGCTTGTTTTTCCTTGGTAGCAGGACATTTCAACACACTGAAGTGAGAGAGTCTGGGGCGGTGTGTGGGGAGATTACTGACATTCCTGATGTGCAAACTTTCTACATTGCAAGCCTTGTTTTGTTTTTCTCCCAGTTTTCCTACCTTCCACCTAACACATGACAGTTCAGGAAAACGACATTGCCACTTCATTCTGTTGCATGTCTATAACTTATTTCTATTTCACTAGAAGCCTTGGATGTATAATAACATTTAATTTTTTTCTTCTTGCAGCTTGGAGGAACTCTTCCTGTGCCTTAACGACTATAAAACAGTGTCTTGTTCTCCAGTTTGTTGCCACTCTCTCAAGCTGCTCCACATAACTGATAATAATCTCAAAGACTGGACTGAAATCCGAAAGTTGGGGATAATGTTTCCATCACTGGACACGCTGGTTCTGGCCAATAACTACCTGACAGCCATTGAAGACTCAGAAGATTCTCTGGCAAGGCTGTTTCCACACTTGCGATCCATCAGTCTGCACAAGTCAGGTGAGGTCCCCAGTGAAACATGCCCTTCTGGATCCAGATTTAAGACTTGCTATAAATCTTTCTAACATCCACACACACTTCAAATCTTGCAATTGAATGTGCTACCTCTATCAACATGATCTTGTTAATATGGTAATGAGAAGGAAGGAAGCATTGGTCTGTGCCCACATTTAAATTTTATTTTGGTTTTATTGCTGACTCCTAAACTACACCTCATCACTTATTTCTCAGTGGACCAGTGTTCTTCAGCATCTGCCCGTGCAGTTTCCTAAAGCATGAAGTTACTGTACTGTGAAATACTATCTTGTTTACCACTGATGTATTAGCCTAGTTGACTGGCTCTTGATTGTTTTTTTGTGATCATGGACAAGGAGCGATGGGAGAGGGTATTGGGAGATACAAGCTTTTTAGAAAAATGAGGATGGCACATCTCATTAGAATTCAAATTCATTTTTTTCATTCCTCAAGCCCTATGGGTCAGGAGTGGGGCACTCCAGATGTTGCTGAACCACAGTTCCCATCAGCCCCAGCAAGCATGGCCATTGGCCAAGGGATTTTGGGAGTTGTAGTTGTGCAGCATCTGAAAGGCAAAAGATTCCCTGTACCTAGTTTAGCTTCTTCTTATATTTTTACTGCTTGTCTGTGTATGAGAGGATGAGCAGGACACCAAAGGGATTTTCTGCTTGATTCACTAGCATGTCTTGGTTTGCCTCTGTGACAGGCTAGATCCATGCATTTGGCAAACTGAGGCAGTCATGAAATACTAGAATCCTGAGAGGGTAGAACAGTCTTCATCACATCAGACTGAGATACATTTACGTGGGTGAACATTCAAAAAATGTTCTGCCACGTCCACCCAAAAATGGAAGCGGTCCAATCCACTGTGTTACCTGATTTGACTGCATCCATAGACTAGGCTTGAGAGTAATTTATAATTCTGATTGCACATGTACTGGTGGAATGTCAACGTCTCCTTGTTTTCTCCGGTTGATTTTATGCACAGACACAAGAACACCCAGTTACTTTGATTTCCTCCTTTCCGACACCTTCCTTCCCTGAACACTCCCTTTCTTTAAAGCAGGTCTGCAATGCTGGGGAGACATCGACAAACTCAATTCTTTTCCCAAGCTCGAGGAAGTGAGGTTACTGGGCATTCCTCTCCTTCAGCCATACACCAATGAGGAGCGCAGGAAGCTGGTAATAGCCAGGTCTGCAGATGTTTTTTGTTGTTGTTCTTGGTTGATTCTGGGTTAATGCAGCCAAAATAGTGTGGCCTTTAAACCTTTTGATGCCTCCCTGGGCTCCATTGGGAGGAAGGGCCAGATACAAAATTAATGAATGAATAAAGCAAGCATGCATGGCTCAGATTTTTGAGCAGGTAGAGTGTGGGAGTAGCTGTGGGAAACTGCCTGTATGTGGAGTTGACAACTGTTGAGTCGTATGAGCTCTGAACTCTTTACTCCTGGAGGGAAGCTAGAAGCAGAAAATAATATTCTCTTGTGGGTGTTGAATTATTCCATATATTGCGAGGAGCTGCCACCTTGCTTCTAAACATGCCAAAATACCATCCTTGCATCCAAACTGAAGGAACTATGGGGAAATCAGACCAACAGTAAGCTTTCTGAGTCGAAGCTGTTACCTCAGTTTTGGTTAAGTGCACTGCTGGGGACCAGAGGAAGGAAGTTGTCCTGGCTTGGTTGGGGATTGGGCAATAGAATCCTTACTCATCAAAATCTTTTGAGGGGGAGTCCCCATCCATCAACATGCCTTGTAGTGTTCTCACTTGTCAAAAGCAGCTTTCTTGAGTGCTAATTATTTTCAAGCGCTCAGCATAAATGCAGTTCTCTGTTCCGAACTCAGCCTCAGTTCTGGGGGACAGTGTTGATCTACAAGCCTTATTCAGGTTCCTGAACTCTTGTGGCTAGCTGTGCTCTTTTTAAGAATGTTTGGATTATTGGGAATAAGTCTGATGAAAGAATTATCCATAGGCTAGGTGCTGCTGAAACGAACTTCAACGTATGTGTTCTTTGCATAAAATCTGTCATCTTGGCTAAACATGTTCATGGCTAAAACTCTGCACTTGGAACTTAAAATTATATAGCTTTGTTTACATGTTTAAAAGACAAATGCCCCACTTTTCTATCTATTGAAGTAGCTTATGGAAACAATTTTTTTAAAAATTATTTCGATTTAAGTATTTCATCTAATCATAAAACTATAATAATAATACTTTATTAAATTTGTATACTGCCCCATACCCACAGGTCTCAGGGCTGTTACGGCATAAAATCACAATATAATATAAAAATGCAAGATACATTAAAAAATAATAATAACCCCCTTTCCCCAAATGTAAAATCTCAAACAGAAACCACCATTATTACAACATTTACTGGCAAATCCTTCCAAGAATTTGAGTAAATCAAAACAGCTTTCAATTGTCCTATAACTGCATCAAATTAGGCACCAAGAGGGTACGTCCCAGGAGGGAATTCATTCCACTGTTCCATGGTTTGGGTGCTGCAACAGTGAAGGCCTTCTTTCTGTTGATTGCCTCCCTAACTTCCAAAGGTGTGGAACTCTTTGAAGGAGCTCCTCCTTTGAAGATCTCACGAAGCGATCAGGTTCATGTAGGAAAGGACGTCCATGGCCTTATCTCTCAGAATTGCCACTTTGAATTGTGCTTGGGAAGCACAAGCCTGTGTTCCAATGATGCACTAAGACATACCATGACTCAGCCCTGGGTAATACAAAAAGAGGACGACCAACAGAGGAACACAGCAGCCACCATCTTCTGCCTGGTCACCTGCACATTCACACTAAGCCACAGTTTGGCTTAGCTTTATGTGTGAAGAGAGTCACTGCATCATAAAATACCTCCCTAACATTCAGCAATTCCCCATCTTCCCCCCCTCCTTTCCTTTTTTCATTTGTGGAAGTCTCAGCAGTAGACCGCTATCAGACATGACCAAAACATTTGCGTCTCTAACTTGCCTTCCTGTCCTTACCTGAGGGTTGGCTGCCTTTCTGTTTGAATTCTACACAATCAGGAGGCGACACTTAACAAATGCCTTGCTGAACTTACAATACTTTGAGTGCCAGTATTTTTTTAAAATAAAACTCTTTTGAAATCATGTCAGATATGCATTTATGTTCAAATTGTAACATGTGGTTTCGGATTAAATTCTCTTCGCCAAGGCACCTGCATAATAAAACACATTTCCTTTAAGAGTTCATGTTTTCAATTATCTGGGGAAATCCCCTGGGAACGCAATACTCATCATGTTGCTGTTGTCTGTTAAATTTGGGGGTGTATTCTTTTTTCCCTTCTCGAGATGGTAACATTTCCACCTCTTTTGAACATGGCAGGTTACCATCGATCAATAAGCTGAACGGGAGTGTCATTTTGGAAGGAGAGCGAGAGGACTCGGAGAGGTTTTTTATTCGTTACTACATGGACTTTCCACAAGAGGAAGCCCCTTTCAGGTGAGAACTTCTGATCCCAGAAGTTTTAGAATAGGAAATGAGTTTGTTTAAAGTCCTTGAGTCATGTATGTACCATAGTTCCTAGAAACGGTGAGCTGTAAACTGAGATCTCACCTTTGCCACATGCTCATTACATAGCTCATTAAATGCCCTGTCATCAGTGTAGCTATAATAATACTGACCTTCCTTTCAAGGGTGTTGTAAGGATTGCTGAATCTGAAATGCTAGACAGATGTTAAATTGTATGATTAAAGAGTGAATATTTTCACCTGTTTATCATTTATACCATATTGTCAGTGTCCCTGGCACCTTACAGTTTTATGTGGGCAGGATGTGGCTGTTAGTTCTGTCTAGGCGATTGATATTCCCACCTCACTAAGCTGAGCCCCTACTGAGAAGTCAGCATCCTCTGGGAATGGGTTCCAGTCCGTCAGTTCGGTGCCAGCACTCAGTGGCTAATCCTCTTGCCATCTGGTGTTTAAGCGCCCTTGAGCTCCAGAGACGTATGTGCCCAAACCGAATGTATTTCGATGGCATCGCCTGTGTGCCATTTTCATCCTTCCTTCGCAAAGGAGTGAAAACTTGGCCATGCTCCAAGCCATCAGTTGGAATGCCTGGCCACTCGTTGGCACTTTGCATTCCCAAGCACAAGAGCAGTTTTGAAAAGGGTTCCTTGTTTTCTCTCTCGGGCAGAGTCAGGTGTGCAGGCTGACTTGACCGCTGGAAAAAGGTGTGGGGTTAAGAGGAGAAGGCAAGAGGCCAGCTGCAGAGAGGCCACTCCAGCATGGGGGCTCATACAACTTGGTGGCAGCCTTCTCTAATGGCAGCAGAGTGTACTAACCTGCCTAAAGGAATCCTTCAAAAACTTTTTTTAAAATGCCACGGTGTGCAACTAGCAGCCCACAGGGCAGCACTTCCTGGAGCAGGCTGTCTTGTAAAAGGGATAGGGAAAGTCTTTCAAGATCCATAGAAGTGGGTTGAGGGTGGGAACGCAGGCCAGAAGGGATGGAGGAAAAGGGCTGAGGGAGATCTCTGACTTGTAAAGGGTTCTGTGGTAAAATGTCCTACTATGATTTGAGGCCCTGTTGAGTGGAAGACTGTAGGGTCTGTCTGTGTTACCCTATGAATAACTTGATTGGAGAACAATACAGGCACCTCCCGGTTTACTTGGGGGTTACGTTCAAGTGAAATCGTGTATATTTGAAACACCATTTAAAAAGCCTGCATACCCACCATCCCTCCCCTTTTCGTGACATTTGTGGGTCACTTTCAGGTTCGGCGCAACATGCACATGCACAGTCATGCACATACCAGATGGCCCTAAAACAGCCACTCCCTGTACAAAATATATCGCAGCCGTTTCTCCTTGGCTTCTGCATTCACAATCGTACATTCCTCTGGAATGCGGGGGCATGCCATTGTGAAATGCTCAGATCTGACCCTCTGTGGGGTATTCTATGTAAGGTTGGGGTGAAACACCTCTCCCCTCGTTTCTGAAAAAGTATGTCCCATTCTTCTCCTGCTTTCTTTGTGTTAGTGAGGAGGAATTCCTCTGAAATTCCCAGGAGTTGTTTGCTGCTTACCTTGCTGGACCTCTCTGGAAAGTGTGAGCAAATAAGAAGATCTAGAGGGAGCGTTGTGACGTTTCCCACCAACCCCACTTCCCAGAATGCTTTGGAGTGATATGATGTTGCAAGGCATTCTAGGAAGTGCGGCCTTTGGGAACCTATGGAGAGAGTTATCACCCCACATGGCTTTTCTTAATGTTGAAAAGGCAGGGAGGAAATGGCCACTCAGAAGTGGCAATTCCACCCTGAATTTTTTTGATAAATTCTCCTCCCCCACCACCCCACAAAGCAAATCATATTCCCTCCCAGGCAGTTTTTGTTTTGCCCTCCCTCACCCACCCAACAAACGGTCAAGAAATATTTCTTTCAACACTTTTCTAGCATCGTTGTCATTTTGTGTGTCGATTTTTGCTTCCATTCTAAAAAGCTGTTTTCTGCCTTTTCCAAACAGGTTTCGCGTAGGAAGCAAGGGGAGCTCTGATCCTCCCCCTGCCCACCTGCTCCCTGGTTCATAGCCTTTTAAAAATGTTGCAACCCCTCCCATCCTTCTGTGCTCAATGGCCCTTTTGTCCGAATGCCCTCATCTGTGTGGGGTCTCTAAAAGACTTGTGCGCCCATTGAAAGCTGTTTTTCCGCTCCACAGAGCTAGTGTGCCATTTCAGGGATATCCATGGACGAGGCTGCGCATGGCTGGGGTGGTCTCCCCCGTGACATGGGTTCAGGTTCCACATCCTAGACCTTTGGCCTATGATCGATGTTCAACCTGTGGTTGTGTACGTTTTCCCCACCCTGCACCCCATTTCATTCTGGGCCTCCCTCTCCAGCCCATATTACAAACAAAAGCCTCTCTCTCTCTTTAGCCCTCCAGTTCTTCCAGGGCTGTGACCTTTACATGAGCAGTGTCGGTCCTCTGCACCTACACACCCAAAACAACAACATTTAATTCATTGGTTGAGTCCTGCATGTGACATACATATAGTGAAATAATAATCACACGCTTTAGTCACATTATTGAATTTGGAAGAACTTTGGTTGAGTCCTGCATGTGACATATAGTGAAATAAAAATCACATGCTTTAGTCACACTGTTGAATTTGCAAGAACTTTGGGGCTTGAGGAGTTAAGCATAGCAGCTGTAGTGCAGAAGAACAAATAGCAATGCAGGGCACTGACTTTTTATTCCAGACCACCAAATGACCTGGTTTCTGAGCCAGCAAACAGTGTCTGAAGAATTGCCTCCTGTGATATGAATCCACAGTAAGCCCACAACTTACATGGGGGCTATGCTTCAGGGATCGACCCTAAAGCAAAAATTGTGTATAGTCAATACACATTGGGTTCAATGGTGGGTGGGGATGCTAAAGTCATTTTTCCTGGATGCCCACCCCCATTCATTCATTCATTCATTCACTTTGCCAAGCATGCAAAACTTAATGTACACAAGTTAAACACATAAGTTGAAGGCTTACTATACTTGATCCTGGAGAACTACTGGGGCCCTGCTCTGCTTCTCCTTACCTACCCTCATCTGCTGGAGGTTGCAAGAGAAAGGAGCTTGCAATAGTGTCATGCTGTTTTTATGAGATTTGTTTGCTAGATGTTATATATTTGTTTTTAACATTGTTTTAATTTTATTATAGCTTAATTTATTTTTTATTGTTTTTAACATGTTTTTAGCTTACATGCTTTATCCATGTTTGTCTGAATTTTTGTTAGCCAGCTTGAGTCCTGTTTCTGGAGGAAAGCAGGATATAAATAAATAAAATAGTAATAGTAATAATATTTTCTGTTTCAGTGCTGAGGTGCTGAAATGCCCCATCACTGCTCTCCTTTCAACAGGCCCTTTTAAATAGTTATTTTAATTATATCATTTGGTAATATTTAAAATGTTTGTAGGTTTGCTGCTTCGATTTTTTTGTTCATTTTTTATTCATTTTGAAAATGAAAGACACTTCATTGTTTTCAGAATTTTGGTTGCAAACAAGATTGCTAGAAACTTGTGTGTGAGGATGCATTTTTTTTTAAAGGGCCATGACTTGTAGGAAATGCTGATCCAGCACTAAGCAAAATGTACTGGAAATTGCTATATTTCTCACTTTGGGATACAGGCCGGCCTTAGAAATGACCTCTCTCAGTAGTTTCAAGCCAAGTTGAAGGAAATCCTTCGGTACCCCCAAGTTTCCAGTTCTTCCGCTTCATTTTGCTTTCTTCTTAGCCTGCTTGTTTTTTTCCTATATGGTTTTTGGACCCGGGGACAACAGGAACAGCACCTCTGCTGATTGATATGTTGTTTAAAAGCACTCTCAAAAGTGTGCTTTTGCCACGGTCCGTATAAGGCAGGCTTTTATCTAGAACTGCTCTGTCGCTTGTACCTCTGCCCTAGTAAAAGGTAAAGGGACCCCTGACCATTAGGTCCAGTTGTGGCCGACTCTGGGGTTGTGGCGCTCATCTCGCTTTATTAGCCGAGGGAGCCGGCATACAGCTTCCGGGTCATGTGGCCAGCATGACTAAGCCGCTTCTGGCAAACCAGAGCAGCGCATGGAAACGCTGTTTACCTTCCCTCCGGGGCGGTACCTATTTATCTACTTGCACTTTGATGTCCTTTTGATCTGCTAGGTTGGCAGGAGCAGGGACTGAGCAACGGGAGCTCACTCCGTCGTGGGGATTCTATACAACCACAGAAGCAGTTGGGGGGGGGGCATGCTGTGTTAAGCCGCGGAAGCCGCTACAAAGTGCTTGGTGCAGGTAGAAGTGTTGAAAAGCACTCTGGGAAGCTCCTTCCCTGTTAACTTTCCCTGCTACAGCCGTAGGCGACGGCTCTTCTTCCGAAAACGCATATCTTCCTCCATCTTTGCCAAGTAATAGTTTCCCATGCGGGCCGATCCTATCTGCCGATTTGCAAGAGCAGGCACAGCTGCCTCTGCTGGAGCCTTCCGCCCTGATAAAGGCCGTTTGTGTCCAAGATGCTGGGGAAATCATAGCGCACTGCGTCGGTTACCTCATCCTCCGGGCAGACAGAGGCTTCGCTGTTGAGAGAGCATTCCTACATTTAACATGAGTCCCTCGGGGGGCCTCCCTCTTCCGTTGCCAGGCTCCATCATCCTCTTGACAGGAGCAGTGACACAGCAGCGATCACGTTTAAGCCCCCGAGCCGGAGAGGAGACAAAAGGAGCTTTCAGTCCCGGGCATCGTCTGGAGACTCTGAAATGTTACCTCCTCTCAGCCGCTCTTTGTCTTTGTTATTTCAATTACCTTGTGCTTCGGGTTGACTTTTTGCCACTTTCCCAGCCCCGGCAGAAGAGACTCTGCCTCCTCATTACCAATCGGAGAGATACCTGAAGTGAGGGCGATGGGAGGGGAGAAGCAAGGAAACACTGATCTCTCTCTCTCTCTCTCTACCCAGGAGCCCAGAACAAAAGAGCATCTCTGGGAAGATGGCGAAACTTGCTGAGCAGGTTCATGACTGCCCAGGCAGACACAGCTCTCGTCTTTTCCCCTTCGCTCCTGATTTTTTTTGGGTGGGGGGCACAGATACCTTGATGGCATATTTGACGGCGGAATGAAATGCAGGGCATTTGCCTAGAGTGCAAAGTAGGGGAAACTCATATTAACAGCTGCTAAAACAACGTTAAACCATGTAGCGTTTTCACTTTGAAAGAATTAGGTGAAGGGCTGATTTCTGCATGTCCAATGAGAGCAGGAGGCGAGGCTCTGTCACTGCTGCATCCTCACTTAGGTTATGTGCGTGCCTACTAGCACGGCAAAGAACTCTTGGTCACTAGCAGTGCTGCTAAGGTGGAAATTCAGGAGCCGCAAGGCTCTGTGTACCTGTTGCTGTTAGAATGTTCCATCAGCAGCAACCAGCAGGGCTTTGAGCTTGCTTACCATAAGAGAGTCTCTCTGAACAGTGAAAACAGCGAGTTTCGGCAGTGCTGTGCTCAATCACCACTCTGGGCTTGCCCCGAATCTTACAGTTCTCTCACTGCATGGGTCAGTCCCAAGAATTCCAGTTAATTTACTTAATGACACATAATAACATATCAGGAAGTTTTTAATGCTTAATGTTTTACTGCGTGTTTTATATATGCTGTAAGCCGCCCAGAGTGGCTGGGGAAACCCAGCCAGATGGGCAGGGTATAAATATTATTATTAATATTATTCCAAGAAACGCTTCCTAAAAGTTGTAGCAGGGAAATTCATAAAATTGAGAGCATAGAAGTGACAAGTCCATTGGCTTCTGCATAGTTTGGGGGGTCCAGTTCCAGATTCTGGACCCTTTTAAAAATTCAAAATGTTGTAAATCCAGGGTACCTAAAGGATTATCTCCTCTCACTCAAACATTCTTGTTCTTTAAGTTCATCTTCAAAAGTTTAAGGGCCTCCTCACAATTTGAGGAACAGTGAGTAATACCTTTTCCCCGTAGTGGGCTCTGGGGTGCTGAAATGTCCTTCCTAAAGGTTTCTTGGTCCTCTTTGCTGTTGGTCCCTTCTGGCAGCAAACAAATAATTTTTCCTTTCTTCTCCCCACAAGGTTATTTGAAGCTGCTGTAGTGGGATTTCTCTTCTTGTTGTTTTTATCAGTTCCTCTGCTGTTCCAGTGATTTTTGCTTTAATTTTAAGCTTCTGTTTTGTGTTTTATGCAGCTAGCCTCCTTGAAGGGCTTTGATGCAAGAATTATTTTAATAAAGCAACTGCACAGCCAAGAGCACTGAGTGCGGGGATTTGCGGCACCGGTCGTAATGCCCGTCTCTTTCTCTCTCAGGTATCACGAGCTAGTGACGAAATACGGTAAGTTGGAAAAGCTGGCGGTGGTGGACTTGCGGCCCCAGAGCAGCGCCAAAGTCGAGGTTCACTTCAGAGACCAGGTGGAGGAGATGACCATACGCCTGGACCAGACGGTAGCAGAACTAAAGAAACAATTGAAAGCGTTGGTCCAGCTCCCGACCAGCAACATGCATGTCACTTACTTTGACCACGAAGCTCCTTTCGGCCCCGAGGAGATGAAGTACAACTCGCGGGCTCTGCACTCTTACGGCATTCGGGATGGAGATAAAATCTATGTGGACTCCAAAGCCAAATAGCCCGCCCCCATCTCCAGGGGTTTCACGGCCACCTCATGTACGCAAATTGAGGACTTTCTGGAAGTGGGGGGATTCGTTTTGGTTTGTCGTTTGAGGTTTGGTTTTCTATACGTACCAGGTAGCTTCTCCCGCAGGCCCAGATCTGTGAGAGGTGCGCTGCGACCCAGTGCAGATTGCGGTGGCGGCGAATTGTTAAGAGGAGGTGACTGACTTCAAGCGTGTGTGTGTGGCTTTTCTTTGGTTTCTCCCCAACTGCTCCAGTATTCCTGTGAACTTAGCATGAAAGTCTTTCTTCAAAGCTTTAAGAGGGTCCTTGCAGTCACTCAAGTCGGGGAGCTCGGGCTTTCAGGCCATGCACAGGGTACGTGTTGAAAAGGGTTTTGTGTGGCTCAGTAGCCGGGCTCCAATTACAAGTGGCAGAATTGGTGCCCCTTCACCTGGGTGGCCTCTCAATCTCTTTGTTCCCGGAGGGTTAGGTTGGAAGGGGGATGTTCTGTAAGCAGTGTTTTACTAGACTTTGGTCTACTGGATATCCAGTGCCCTTCTGGATTTCACTTAAGCTGAAGGAGATCAAAACTTTGACAGGGGTAGACATGTGCGCCCGCACACACACACACACTGCGGCTTGCAGGGCACTCTGCTAAATCATAATCACTTGCATAATCTTTTTGGCTTGCTGACTCTCAAGGGTGTCGTAGGGGCCAGACTAAGTGCAGATAGTGCCAGGCATTTAAATGGGAGCCTCTTTGTCTCATGGGCAAGTTCATGTTGGTCACCCAGTCATGTGTGCGATCTGTTTCGTGAAGGCTCGCTCTCCACTGCTGAGATACCTCTCTCAGCTTGCAGACAGCTCTTAATGGACTGTCACCATCCTCACTGTGGCTGAAGAACCCTAAAACCCTTGCAACCCTTTAAAAAACAGAGCATTCTTTTATCATACCCTTCTTCCAAGGAGCTGTGGGTGAGGTACATGTTTCTCCCCCCCACACACACACACAAAAAATCTTTTTTCTTTTATAATAACCCTGTGGGAGAAAATGGCTCTCTCAAGGTCACCCAAGGAGTTTTACAGCTAACTGGCAATCTGAACCTGAGTCTCTCAAATCCAAGACCTATGCTAAGCTGCAAAACCGCAGTGGAAACCAAAGGCCAGGCCTTCCTCCCCGCCCTGCAATTTGCTCATAAATTAGCACTTTTTTAAAGCCAACGCAGAGATGCAACAGACGTACAGCACCTCTGAGGTCCCTGGGGTCCTGTCTCTGCATGAGTCAGTTTTCTAACCTTGCCTTTTACCACTTGAAAGGTATATTGGAGTGGTGAGTTTTGTGGGGCCAACACCGGTGAGCTCCTCTTACACGCCGTAGAAACAAGCCCACTCCCCACCCCCAAATCTTGGGAGAAGGGGCGGATGCACAATTTACTGAGGAGTATAGGAAACTGCCATAAAGAGTAAAAGGCCACCCCCTGTTCTTGGAGATGTCTTCTACCCACTTTCGTGTAGCTCAACATCATATTTATGATTCTTATAGGAAAAAAAGAATCTTTTCTTTTCTTTTTTTGGAAGAATGCTTGCTTTGTAAATCAGGCAGGGCTCTCTCCCTCAGCAGTGCCCTTCCATGCTCATCTGTCAGCTTGACAAGTTGAAAACTGGAGAATCGCTCAGTTTTACACATGTACATTTAAAGGAGGGGAGGGAGAAAGTGGGCTTCCCAGCAGCCCCCCCCCAGCAGTGTCGCTAAGCTCTTGTTACCCATAAACTTTTGACCTTCCTTCCTTAGCTTCTCATGCAAGGTTTCTTTCCCATAATTCCTCTGTTCTCTGGTGGGAGGGCTTCTTTTCTATATACGTACATCTGTCCCAGAGTTTGTGCATTTTCTTCCCCTGCGGTGTGCAAAACAAAATCCCAGTAATCTTATTTTTATTTATATTTATGGTAAAAGTCCTGCCTGAACGCCAAGCGTAGAAGAGGGCAGGATTTAAAAAAAATGGAAATCTCCTCTCCTATGACCATATAAAGATGAGCAATATAGAGCAAACCAAGGCTTGCATGTGGAATGTGGTAGTCCATTCTCTTTTATTTCACTGACTCCAGTAAGAAATAATTACCTATGTATTATGTGGAGTCATTCCAGGACATTGTGTTGATGAACTGGCACTGGGCTTTATAAGCTGAGACAGAGCTGTGGTTCTTTCCTGTCCATTTGGGTAGCAAAGCTCCAAACCAACGCTTTGTTTATGATGTGTGTGTGTGTGGGTATATGTATCTATGTATGTATATTTACACATAACGGGAAATGGCAATGTTAATAAGATATTTTATTATAAAGCAAAGTTTTATTGAAAGATAAGGTTGTGTAATAATACTAGATTATTATTTTATCTGTCGACCTACTGTATGAAGTATGTTAGCCCCGTAATCTGGGCCGCTGAAAGACTTTAGACGGTAAAGAAGTGGCCATTTGGGTTGTGCAGAACAGTATTTCCCATCTTCCTCCTGCCCATCTCCAAGCCCAATATTTATACAGTAGTAACAGGAATTTAATGAAATATTTGTAACTGGTGGACATCCGACAGCACAGGTGTCTGTGTCTTAGAAGGAAACATTCCACATATTAAAAGTTTATGAAGGGATTCACTGAAGAACCATGTATGTGTTTCTGTTATCAAAAGAGACTGCCATCTCAGCCGTGTCTATGTGTGCCTGTGTGAACTTGTGTGAATGCTGCACTTAATTTAAGGGGGGGAGAGAGAGAATGGAATTTAGCAGCTTGTATAATTTATGCAAATCAAGCAAGTTTTGCATGTGTTTACATTATTCTGCTAGTCATGGGGGGGAAGGAAGGGGAAGCAAGACTGGCCTTGGCCATCTCTCTTCTGAGACTCCAGCTGTGCGTTTCCATTTGGAAAAGCTAGAAACTTTTTTTTTACCGCTTGTTTTCCTTGGTACCTAGTGTAATGTTCTGAAGGTGTTCGGCACTTGTGCAAAACCCATGCTGTTCTGGAAAAACCCACCAAGATTGAGGGAAGCAGTACAGTGGTACCTTGGTTCTCAAACTTAATCCGTTCCGGTAGTCCTTTCCAAAACCAAGACGCGCTTTCCCATTGAAAGTAATGCAAAATGGATTAATCCGTTCCAGAGATTAAAAACAACCCCTAAAACAGCAATTTAACATGAATTTTACTATCTAACGAGACCATTGATTCATATAATGAAAGCAATAAACAATGTACTGCAGTCACACCTTCAATCAATCAGAACTGGGTTCCACACAGTCACAAAAACAAAACAAAAAGAGCCGCAAAAACAAAAATGCAAAATAAGTAGCAAAAACAGACAGACCTAACACTCAAAACGGAAGCATGGCACTCAAATCGGAAGCAAAACACCACGTTCGGCTTCCGGAAAAAGGTCACAAACCGGAACACTTCTGGGTTTGCAGTGTTTGGGTTCCAAGTTGTTTGAGTACCAAGGTGTTTGAGAACCAAGGTACCACTGTAATCTTAAAGTTTTGTTGTTTAACCAGATGGTCGCAAGGTGGGAGAAGGTTTAGAAAAAGGGAGTAAGCTTCATGTAACACTAGCCCTCTCAAACACACCCACACCCTGGCCAGATGTGATTTCTTTGGCAGGATTAACATGGTAAAGCTAGTGGACCATTATAGTTTGCAAATGGCACCAATCCCACGACAGCATTCTCCAGCTATCCACATCCTGCACAGGCACTGAACATGCACTTTGGTGGTGTTGTTTTTTTTAAAAATGCACCCCCCAAAAGGAGAGAAATTGTGCACATCCTTGCCGTGCTTCGATTGTGGAACCGCACAAAATGTTTGCAACCAGTACTAATGATGCTATGTTGGGTTGTCTCTGTGTGAAGTTCTTCAGTGGAGGCCGATCTTGGTGTTTTCGTTGAATATATGTGCGACAGCCACTTCATACAGTAGCACCCACCCAACAAACAGGCGAACGCACTGTTGCATAAAATGGGTATTGTTAAATATTATTGATGAATTGCCTTTCTAAACAGCCATCTCAAGGTGGTTTTCAAACAACCATAATAAGCTAAATAGCATGAATGGGAAGAATGGCTTGCTTGATGGAAACATTCTGAACCATGAACATCATTTCCAGCATGGACACCTCCACCCTCTTTAAGAATTGCAGCTTTCATTTCTTAAGGAAGCAAGCTTATAGTTCTCATCAGTGTTTGGCGCCTGCAGAAAGCTCCATGCCTTAAAGAGGAGTTGCTGGGCGGGGGGGGGGGCGGCGTTTTAAAAGTCACCAGAAGGAGGGGAGGCTTTTGCTGTTCATATATTGTTTTTCCTTCCTCCCCAAATCTCAAATCGTTTCCAGCTCCCAATTTTGCTCTTTGCAATTGGAATTAAATTTCCCACTTCAGCATAGATAGCACTTCCCTGAAATAACTGGGCAGCCATTACATGGCATGCCCAGAATGGGTAAACCCATAGAATGGGATGTATCCAGTATTATCCCTACTCCCTGTGAACTTATTGAAGTTAATGGATAAAACTGAGCCATGAATTTTAGTGGCTTTCCTCTGGGTAGAACTTTCTTTGATAAAACGCACTACCATTGCTTCATATTAACATTTCTAATCCTCTCTGGGAGCTTTTTTTTTGCTTTTGCTTTTTTTTTGGCTGATGAGAGGTATTAAAAATTCTTTTAAATCAATAATGAATTGTGTAAATTACCTACAACATTTAACGGGTTCGTGCTGAACTTGCGGGATTTGAATGTGCTAGCTTCAGAACTCGGGGAACTGTTGTCTTTGGGTACCAAGCCATAGCAAATGAGAAGTGATCTGTATGTGGTTCTAGAAATATGGCCTTAAGGAGGCTTCTTGGTCTACAGAACTTGAAGGAAACCAATTTCTGTGCATGCTAGACCCAAATTTAGCATTCAGAATAAATTATACAAATTATCTAACCTGTATCTTAATTCTTCTATCAATAAGTTGCGCAAAGAAGTTGGATTCCACCCCCCCTTGTGGAATTCTGGGCTAAAACAGTTTATTGGGGGGAAATATATGGGATTTATTTATTTATTTTGTCCGCATGATAGAAGTTAGGCTAAGAATTTTTTTTTAAGTTAAAGAAGAGAATTAAAAGGTTGTGAAGTGAGCACAGAAGCCCAAACTGCTGAAAATGTTGCATCTTCTCTGGCTGTTTCATCTTCATTGAGACAAGAATGCCGAAAAAGTAAATTGGGGAAGTTGGAGGAATTTATAACAAGGTTCATATAATGTTGACCCATAAGCAAATATTTGCTGATTTAACACTTAGGCACATAACTGTCTATATAGTGCTGGTTTCAAAAGAAGTTTGGTGGTCCTAAATCTCCCTAGATAGCACCTACCATTTTCATGCTCCAAAACGTCCAACCATGGTGGTTTGGAACTTCTCAACACTGACATTCTTAGATTGCTGAACTCTACAATACATGTGCCACTGGTGTGCAGGCTGTGCATGAGCCCCTGGGTATAAATGATGCATAACCCTAAAAAGCAGAAGCCACATCAGATTTATAACTATAGCTAGGGGTGGGGAAAAACACAGGTCAGTTATATAACATACAGCATTTTGAAACTAGTAATGGTTTTTCAAGAAGTTGCTACAGCATCTGCTGGTCCATCAGACTGTGTGCTAATTTAATCAGGCATTGTTTGCTAATGCTACCATATAGACTTGCCATAGATCCTTGAGTTGCAATCCTGTGCCCACTCACTGGGGACCAAGTCCAATCGAACTCAGTAGACACATACAGGCTCACACAGTTGATGTAGCAATTCTGGCCATCTAGTTTAAATACAGGAGATGGGATTGAGCAAGAATGGAGCACCCAGGATAGAAGTTATTTCAGTATGCAGGATCACCTTTGGAGGTTGGCATGGCAAAAGCTTCCTGACTTCGGCTGTGGCTGCTCTTTCTCTCTGGCTTGGATTAAGCGGCTTAAACAAGAACGATGAGGAGCAGCTGTTGCCGCGATATATTCGCTCAGTTGCCTATCCCTCTCAGGCATGTGAGCATTCAACGGCGGCAAGGAGTAACAGCAGAAAGGACGAGTGCCCCACCACTAAAGTGTCATGCCGCAAAGCCACCCATGGAGCTGGCAGTGCCAGTGCTATGATATATTGAATGCACCTAATAAATAACTTATCCAACCAACAGCTTGTGCCTTGGTCATGTGGTAAAGCGAGTTATTTCAAGCTTCTTGATTCCAGAAGATCCAGTTCCTTCCATCGCAACAAAGACCACCTGCACCACTCCAGTTGCAATGGCCCAGTGTACATCTCATTTGATAACTGCTGCAGAGTGGTTGCAGCTGTGCCAATCCACAAAACTGTAACCCAGGCACGCAGGGTGTGTGGCATTGGCAATGACTTCCGAATGGAATGCAGGGATTTGAAACCCCTGAGCTCCAGAGAGCTCATGCCTGGCTACCTGAGATTTAGTTACCAGAAGCGCCATGGAAGACTCATGGCCTGAAGACTGAAGACTTTGTCACATGTCCTTTGTAGAAGAGATGGCACTGGTTTTGTTCAGTAAGCAAAATGTTGGGGCAGGTCTCTTTAATTTCTGCAGGCAGAAGGGAAAGGCAGCCTTGGATTGAATCCTAGCTGACACTGATCACTCCACCTTCCTCACGCGACTCTTCCAACTATCAACCTCGCTAGGGCAAGTAACTAGACCTAATCCTATACAGTGGTACCTTGGGTTACATACGCTTCAGGTTACAGACTCCGCTAACCCAGAAATAGTGCTTCAGGTTAAGAACCTTGCTTCAGGATAAGAACAGAAATCGGGCTCCCGCAGCGCGGCAGCAGCAGGAGGCCCCATTAGCTAAAGTGGTGCTTCAGGTTAAGAACAGTTTCAGGTTAAGAACAGACCTCCGGAATGAATTAAGTACTTAACCTGAGGTACCACTGTAATACATTCTGAGAAGATATGATGCCTTCTTCCTTGGTGCCCAATGACATCCCTTCATTATTATCAATTATTGCACATGGGATAGAATTGAACCAAATACCCTGCCTTTCCAAACTTGAAGACATAAGTCAGGTCAGAATGATAACCATCAGGTTCCTTTGACCACTGAAGTGGAGAGTGTCTGAAGGTTGTTGAAACCATTATTAAGGAAAGAAATGAGCACAGCGGTATATTTTGGACAGGTACTGCTTGTCCTACAGAGTCTTCGTTCTAATGTTGAATAAATGGCCATCAGTCTGCCATGAAATTCTCCATGTTTTTGTCCTCCATCCACCTGAAACTTCTGCATCAGTCTCTCTGCAAGCACCGCTTCCCGAATTACATTATATCATCACCTGGCAACTCTTCAAAATAACCGGAAATGACAGGTGTGACCATTTTACCAATTAAGACATATTCTAACTGATAAAAAGTGCCAAAGCTAGTGTCCTAATGGGAACAGGGTGGATTAATGCACATGTAATTTGGACTGAAACACGTCGGCTGTGTTGCAGTGTCTCCGTTGGTGTGTCTTGCAGAACAGATTCGTGCCTCCATTTTTGCTTTGGGATCCCGTGTGGATTATCTTGGGACACTGGACATCCAAATTCTATTCTCTTAATTTCAGTTCACATGTCTTTGAGCCACTAACTAGACTGGGGAGTTGACTTAATCTGCACTGCAGTTGGGGGGTGTGCTGGTGAATAAATGGTACAGAACCAATTATACAGGGCGGGGCTTACCTAGGACTCCCCCCCCAAAAAGAAATATTTTTCGTTCAATTTGGCACCCCTAATTCCAACACATCTTGCAATGGACAAAGTGCTAGGATGGGGGGAAATGGATAGATAAGAGGTCACCAGCTTCTCAACCAATTGTCACTCTGCCCTTAACAACCACTGAATCCCTGCAGACATTACTGAGCACTTTGTGCTAAATCGCCAAGCCACGAAACACTGCGGAACAAGCTGCTAGAACAGGCAGTGCTGGTTTGTTCCCTTAGAAATTGGCAACTCTATAGCCAGGTTCTTTCCTGAAACAACACCCCCCCCCCTTAGCCTTTTTGCAACAGGTTTGCCAGGCTGAAAGGTGGGGCATGGATTTGGCAGACTGGAAAACCTCAACTGGTTTCTGGACATCTGTTTGAATGTAAAATAAACCAGAGTACAATTAACTTGGAAGCCAACAGCCCTCACTTCGTGTGTGTGTGTGTGTGTGTGTGTGTGCGCGCGCGCGCTTAATTCCTATGCTGTTTAATGCTAATTTTGTAATACTATATAGACCCTCCGTCAGGAGCACAAAGAAGGAAGGGGTGCCTTTTCCTCCCCCTTTTGTAGTTTTTTTTTCTCCCCCCTTGTAAGTGAAAAGTGATTCTGGTCAAAACAGCCACATACCTGGTTCCTTGTAGCTTTGACATTTCCCTCCTGGATCCACTGGAAGGTTTAACTTTTCAGAAAGGACAAGAGCGAGAGGCTGCTCCTGACTTACACGGCCCACGTTTTTGATCTGCGTTTTTTGATTAGCCAACTTGTCAATAACCATTAGAATGGGAAAGTGGATTTTGTCCTGAATTGGAACTCGTCACTGCTCTATAAAGGGGGAGGAAAGCTGCTTTGTGTTGATTTTCAATAGAAAGACCAAAAGGACTTTTGGGGGGCAGCAGCCATCAACCATAATTAGCAAAGGGGATTTTGGGCATGTGCCCTTGACATCATTTCTTTCCCCCAGGTTTTTCCAAGTTTTGGGTTTTCCATTTCAGATTTAAATTTTCTTCGCCACAAACCAGGTTGGTGATTTCTTTTCCATGTATATGTTTTTTAAATCTTAACTTCCTCTGAGTCTGTCCCTTGCAAGCCTGCTTTTATGACAGCATTTCAGTGATGTCTTGTAAAATAGGCAGAGTTGCACTTCTCTTTGTCTGCCATTTCGGAGCCCAGCAAAAAAATTGAGAAGCTAAAATTAATTCTGCCCCTGTAACAATCCAGAAATATGTTCAGTATTCCAGGAACTCTGGATTTATATGATAGAACATGTCACATTTGCTATATCAATGTCAATTCCTGCTTATATATATAGATAAATGCTGAAATTTCATCTTGATATCTCTATCCTATACCTGTCATGCACACATTAAACTTACATAGAATGTTAGTATGTCATTACATATATCTCTCTTTTACATTGTACAGTTTTATAATTATATCTCTGTCACTCCTACATTTTAGGAAAATGAATCTGTACGTGTGTGTGTGTGTGTGTGTGTGTGTGTGTGTGTATGAGAGAAAATGTTAGACACAGGTACATTTACAAGCCTTTAGTTAAAGAATTTAAGCAACTATGATTAATGATAGCTTTACACTGCAGAAGAAAGGCGACATCTGAACCCAGTAAAAGTTAGTTATGATAACCATAGATGCATGGGACCCCATCCTCTTCCTGCCCCCTCAAGGCTGCAAACCACCCTGAGACCTGTGAGAATAGGGTGGTAAACAAATTTAAGAAATAATAATAATGGATTGGGGAAAGGGTGGGAAAGCTGTTTGTAGCAAAGTCCCATTGAAATCAACTGATTGAAATTCATCATATTGAAGTCCTGCTCCATTGCTTTCAATGGCTCATGATATATCCTGACCCAGTGCTTGTTTTAGAAGTAAGTTCTGCTCATTTACAGCAGGATGTGGAGGTGGCAGGTTGTATCCAACTGAATCCATGCTCAGAGTGGATCCAATGAAAGTTCATGGATTTCAGTGGGTCTACTCTAAGGTTACCAGATTTTTCCCCCTGTGAATCCGGGGACACTTTTCAACTTCCTACTAAATAGATGGATCTTGTCAAGGAACTGATTTGTAAATCAAGGGACTGTCCCCAGGAAACGGGGACGTCTGGTAACCTTAGTCTACTCTGAGTATGGATTCATTTGGCTACAACCCGGTATGTGCATATGCAGCTGTCATTGTTACTGTATTTTGCTGGCTTTTGCTCAGGTTTCTGAAGATAATATCGAATCCTGTACTAGTCCCATTGTCATCTCCTAGCATATACATGTGTATGTAACTATTCTGGGTTCATAGAATCAAAGAATTATAGAGTTGGAAGGGAACATGAGTGTCATCTACTCCAACTCCCTGAAATGCATGAATCTTTTGAGCAGCGTGGGCATGACCATGAGATTAAGAGTCTCCATGCTCTACCAGCTGAGTTTATCCATGGGATCTTTGTACAACTTGTGCTGACATTCAGTGCTCCAGACTGACTTAGGCACAATTGTAGATTTTAATAATAATAAAGATTATCATCATCATCATCTGTAAACCCCCTTTATGCCACTGCTTTGCCCCATATTCAGAGCCCCACACAGCTCCCTTCAAAGGAGGGTCAGCTCTGTGGGTGTCTTGGGGCTGCTCCCCCCTATTGAACTAAATGCAGGAGGCATTGTGGGTTGTCTCCAGTGATGGACCTACCCAGAGTAGACCCATTGAAGTTAATGGGCATGGCAAACAGGTTCATTCACTTCAGTGGGCTCTACTCTGAGTTGAACTTTGTTGAAGACAGCTATGTGAGTTCTGTATTATTATTTATCTACATGACTGAGATACCGCTTAATGGCAACCGTTTCTTAAGTGCTGTACAAGAAACACAATACAGAAAAGGCGATAATCAGTTAAAACTGTAAAAGCAGGCTTCTGTTGAAATGCCTGCTAGAAAAAAAGTATTTACTAAACATTAGAAGTTCGGCAGAGAGAAGGGGCCTGAATGACCTCAACTGGATGGTAGTATCACAAAATTGGGTCCACACTACTGAATGCATCGCAGCTTCTGGTGGATCTAAGCCAGCCTTTCTCAACCTGTGGGTCCCCCAGATGTTGTTGAACTACAATTCCCATCACCCCTAGCTAGCAAGGCCAGAGCTCAGGGATGATGGAAGTTGTAGTCCAACAACATCTGGGGACCCACAGGTCGAGAACCGCTGATCTAAGCCATGCAGCTGAGCCATGGTGACCATTAGCAGCAGGGCTTTTTTTCCTAGCCAGAACGGGCCAGAACAGCATTCCGGCACCTCTCAGCTGGGTCCCAGAAGTGGGGGGAGAGCTCTGACCAGCCTCAACAAAGCTCCGCTGCACCTCCAGCTTATGAAGAGACCCTTTCAAGAGCCTGCAGAGGATGTCCCATTCCTCAACTGAGCAAGCCCCCACATTGCTTTGGCTCACATGAGCTGGAGAGGCGGGTTGGGGGCTTTCCTCAACTGAGCAGCCTCAACAAGCCTCTGGCTCATGAGAAGACCCACCCCACCCCCCAGCCCAAAGAGATCCTCTTTGGGCTCTGCAGTGGGTCTTCTGAGGGACATTCGGTCCAGCACCTTTTTTGCCTCGAAAAAAGGAGTGACTTTCCTGAAGACCTCAGTGACTGGGCAGGGATAAGAGGGATCAAGCAGTCCTTGAGGTACCTTGAACCCAAGTCATTAAGGGCCTTGCAAATTAATACAAGAGCCTTTCACCTGGTCCAAAGTGGCAGTCCATGTTTCTCTCTTTTGCAACAGATTCCTGGGAAAAAATGCAAAAATCTGGCCCTGATTTAATAAAAATGCAAAGGTAATGAAACTCTGAGCACTTTACATTGAGAGCGATTTTGTACCAGATTAATAATGTATAACAAATTCCTCAGGGCACGAAAGGAATTAAAATACCCACGTAGAATTTCTGTATTATTTATGGAGCTTCGTTTTTATCTTGTCTCCGCACACGCCCCCCACCCCCGCCGAACCCTTTGCAAAACTGATATCTGTGTTAATGCAAAGATGGGCAGCTGTGTCAATGTTTGTCCTCCCATCCTACCAGTCAAGAAATGTGAAGTGTTCTTTGCCTCACCAGCTGATACAGAAAGGGAAGAAGAAGAACGAAGAAGAAGAAGGAAGGATTAGTTAAAGCAGCGTTGAAAGTCTTCCAGCGAGGAGAGCACTCCACGGTAGATAATTGGCTCTCGTTTTGGTATACAATAAGAATCTGTTCAGCCAAAACCTTTGTAGCGTGGAGATCATTGAGGAATCGTTTGGGGTTATTAGGGGAATGAGTGTTTCCTCTCTGAGCTATTTTCATATTCAGACCTATTAAAGCTAACACTGGTAGCACTTTCTAGCAAACTTGCCCCCTCCGGCATTGTTCCCTGAGTTTGCCCCGACAAAATGAGCCAAACAAACCCTTTGTTCCCCTTTTCAAACAAGAGCGGTGTCGTTAACCGCGACCTAATTAAGAGGTTTTGTGTTTGTGGGCACGGATGAAGTGACTGGTTTCCCAAATTTCAAGCCGTCTGGTCCCGTCAAGCGATGCTGAGGCGATCTTGACATACGCTTTACGGTGGGATTTACATATGGGACCTGGTTCTGGATGGGCGACTGATTTGCTGCACTTTTTCTCCTTCCTCTTCCTCTAGGATGAATTACCCGTCGTTCTTTAGAAGCTGGGTGGCTTTTGCCTTCATAATTATTCGACAGCAAGGTTAGTATTTCGGCTCGTCAGCGGCCGGATACTGATACTTCCCCGGTAATTAGCAAACCGCTCCCGTCAAAGATACGCTGCATAAGAACCAGGCATGTATAGCTAATGGCTTCTCAGTTTTGAAAGCAGAGTAAGTACATCTCGCGGGCTGCAGCCGGACTGATTTCCAAGAAAGAGCATCCTTGGGACGCCAAATCTGGTGCCCTGACCTTAGCATCCCACCCCACAGACATCCACGAAAGCAGGGAGGCAGCTTCCCATCCCACTGGAGAACTGGTGTGAGTTAAAGTACCAGATAGGCAGGGTCACTTGGGTGAGTCTGATTGTCACCAGCTGGATGGGAAAGTGAGTAATGGCTGTGATTCTGCAACTCACCTGCGTCCCACAGCCGTGTGGAATCACACCATGTGGAAGCAACTGCTACGCTGCCACGGTGGATGCAAAAGGCACCCACGTAGCACCTGCTTTTGCTTCTGTACCAGCAGAGAGAGGCGGTTATCTCCTACCTTATGCAGTCAGCTTACCTGAGCACTCCCATTGTCGCCTCCCATATGCAACTCATTGCACAGGCAGGTCATCTAAGGAAGTCTTGCCCCATATTCCCCTTTTCCCATTCCCTTAGAGAAACAGGGAAGTGATGATGTGGGGCAGAGTCTTCTTTGTGGTGGCACTGGGTTTATGGGCCTACCTCCCCAAGAAGGCTCATCTCTTCCATTCTGGTTTAGTTTTAGGCTTCAGGTGAATCTAAGTCAGTTTCAGAAGGTTTTTCTGAGATTCACAGAGGTGATTTTGTGTTTGATGAAGTGTAGCTTCTGTTAGGTTAGCGGTTTTATTGTTTCAGTATTTGTTTGCTTGTTTCTGTATGGATTTTTTATTTTTTTGCAAAATGGGAGGGAAATGGTGTAGTAATAAATAGCCTGTCCCTTCCCCTAGATAGGTGAGTGTGTTTAGGGACTGATATCAGAAACCATTATTCAGACTAGCTTCGGATCCCGGTGGAAAGCTTTGATCTACCCTGTAGAACTTGTTCCCAATAAAGGGAAACGGTTGTAGCGCCTTTCCACATAATGGGACCAGGTAAACCTTTGGGGATGTTTGAAGAGGCTGCACCTGCAAAGATGCAGCTCATTGCTGATTCTTAAAGCAGCTGTTAAAAGGAAAAGTTGGGCTCAGTTCCACTCTTGGAAAAAAGAAAGAACAACAACCCCTACATTTCACAGCTGTGACCCAAGCTGTAATTGTTCAGCTATTACATAACAGCTGTGAAATGATTTTGCTCGCTCACTGTCTCTCTGGCAAAGGAATGCTTGCCAGAGACATTAACATCGTCCGTATCCATATGCAAAAACATGTTGATTATCTGATTGGCTGTGCTGCCTGCCAGTCTCTCTGTTTTATGGCAACTTATCTTTACATGTTTGCATTTAGAACAGTTTTCTTTTTCTTTTTTTAAAGAGTTCCAGAGACAGAGAATGTCTCATAGCAATATCTTTCAAGCCCTCTGTCACTTGCAAAGATGATTAAGATATGTGTGTTTTGCATTGTGTGCAAGAAATTTTGTTTTTGAATGGGCAAATATGTCAATTTCAGTTTTTCTTGGGTTCTCTGCATTTCCACCTCAGCTTGTGGATTTTTCTTTCCCCGGAAAGAGTCCTTGTGTAAATTCATCAGCATGTTAGTGCAAATTTTTCCTAATATACGCATTTTTGCAAAGCAATGTTCCACGATATAATGCATTTTTCCATGTTGCTTTCAGGAATATGTGCATTTCAGTTCACACTGGACCCTACCCTATGCTTATTCTTCTTTTTAAATTTTGGTACACATTACTGGGTTTCAGAAAATGCATTGCAAGATTTGGAGAAGTGCAGTTTTCAAAGGATGTGTGTGTTTAAGTTCATGCAATTTCAGAAAGTGTGAATTGGGTGTATTCACCTTTAAATGCGGTTTAATTTCTCCACTCACCCACTCCCACTCCTGTGCATGATAGCTTAGGGTGGTGCGGCAGCGAGCAAACAGAAGGAGCAAGCAATTTCTGCTAAGGAGCATCTCTGCTGAGGTTAGACAATAGCTTTGGGGTGGTGTTAAGGGGATTAGAGTAAAGGATGAACTGATTATTAATTTATTTAATTGCTTTTGTGGGGAGCCCAGCATTCCTCCAGGGTTCTCAGCATGTCACATGTGGTTCTTGGTAGCATTTGGAGTTCAAATGCATCAGCAGAAATTGAACTTAAAACCAAATCACTGTTGTAGGAGCACACTTAATATAAGTTCACTGAGACTCTGGGTTTAGGAAGACGAAGAAGCTGCATTTATTGCAGGAAATACATGCTTGGTGGGAAATATCCTAGTTCTAGCTAAGTTAAGATGAGTGAATGCCATGAGTTGCGCCTGCTCTTGCATCTCAGCAACAAATACACAAAAGGCGCCTCGCAAGTTGAGAAGTGAAGAAGAGGAAAGTAGGAAATGAGGTCAGCAACCATAAGAGTATCGGTCTAGCCTGAAGGAAGGGCAACAAAGGTTAAAGGGCAGTCTAGAAAGTCTGGAGGTGTGCCCCCCCGACTCTCTCTGCTATTTTGTGTGCAGACATATCAGCCTTCAGTGTGGGCTGAGTTGCATCGCCCTGCCAACAGTCCTCCCCTCTTGGTCTATCCCAGGCACAGGCAAACTTGGCCCGCCAGATGTTTTAGGACTACAACGCCCATCATCCCTTGCCATCAGGGATGATGGGAGTTGTAGTCCCAAAACATCTGGAGGGCCGAGTTTGCCTATGCCTGGTTTATCGTCATAGCACCCTGTGTGAGCTTTCCGGTTAAGTGGGGGTTCAAACCCTGGTATCCCCAGGTCTGGCCTAACACTCCCTAATCCAGGGATGGGGAACCATTTTTAGCCAAGAAGCCGCATTCCATTCTGGGCAGCTTTCTGGGTGCCCTCATCCACAGGCCCAAAGTAGAGCTTGTGCGAGTGGTTTGTTGCAGGGGTAAAAAATGCCAGAGAGGTCAATTCTAGTGCTTTATTGTAGAAAAGTGAAAACTTACAATGCAGTCCCAGAAACCTTCCTGCCTTTACAGACTCGGGGAAACCCCTGAAACGGAAAACGTTTGTCATAATTGTCCACAAGAGGGGAGCGTGTTAAGCATTACTTATACAGAAAACATCATATGTCAGTTTGGCCAGAAATTTCTATCGGTCCACCTGACCAATGAAGGCCTAGGTGGCAGGCATCCAAGCCTTATGGGTAGCTCCCCTCCCAAGGCCAATAGCCAAGCATCCCAAGTCAGCAGATAGCATCTAAGCCAGCCAATTAGCATCTCTCAAAGCAAGCGGATGAACATACAGTGGTACCTCGCATCCTGAATAAAACGTAAGATGTGACAGCGTGTTTGCGCTGCCGCGTTTAGCTGCTTCCACGCGTGACGTCATTTTGAGCATCTGCGCATGCACGAGCAGCAAAACCCGGAAGTAACGCGCTCCGTTACTTCCAGGTTGCCGCGGAGCGCAACCCGAAAGCGCTCAACCTGAAGCACATTCAACCCGAGGTATGACCGTATTGCAGTGAATGGCATATTCCCAGGGTTATGTGGGCTACCAAGTTGACCTTTACAGGCCTTCCAGGTCATTTTCACCATTTGGTTCTACAGAATGGGGGCCACCTGCCAATGCTGGGTGCACCCAGAAGCAAAGTGGGAGGAGGAGAAATGTAATTCTTGCATTTGCATGGTAGGTTAGTTTCTACATACCCTGCACCACATCACTCTATCAAGTATCCAAGGAAGCAGTAGGCATGACGAGGGTTCAAGGACACATTCCAGCCAGTCTAAAACACCTAAGGAAGGGCCATTTCTTGGTGAGATTCCCCAGGGCCAGATAGACTCACCTGGAGGTCCTGGGTCTCAGGTCCCCCACCCCACCCCCAATTCTAATCCTTACACCGCACTGGTAATTGGCCAGGTTTTTTAAGGCCCTGTAGAGTCTATCAATTCTTTCTCTCCTGTAGATCCTATCAATTATTTTTTAAGCATATGCAAGCACCTTAATTCCAAGTTGTTAAAAATTCAGCAAGGCACTACCCTATGGGAGTTTACAGTTCCACACTCTGCCTGGACACGAATATGAAAAAACTCACAATGCATTTCCTGCAAGGGCCTTATTTATTTAATGCATGGATATTTATTTAATGCATGGATATCCCACCTTTCTCCCAAGATGGGATTCAAGGTGACTCACAAAAATTTTAAAGCATCATGATAAAACACAAAGTAATTTTAAAAGCATAGCTGAAGACCCTAGTTAAAATACAATAAAATGCTTTTAGCACCAGCAATTCAAATACCGATTGCCCCAAATACCAGCTCCCAGTGGTCAACATTGTCTGGCCTGCCAGAACAGGGAGGTCTGAGCCTACCAGAGGAAAGGCAACGAGGAGGGAGCCTGTCCGACCTCTCTTGAGAGGGAATTCCACAATCTGGGGGCAGCCGCAGAAAAGGCTCTCCCTCGTGTCACCACCAGCTGTGCCTCTGATGCTGATGGGATTGAGAGACCGTATTCGCCTGAAGAATGTGAGGGGAAGCTCCAGGGAGACCAGGGATTTCCCTCATCACGGCAGAGGGTGGAGCCTGCATCCTGCTGCGCTGGGCCATTTATTTATTTCAACGATCTCAAGTCCTTGTAACCAATCTCCAGAGCCAGGACAGTTGCCCTCTTTCACAAACAGATCCTTCATGCCTGTCGTGGTGCCAAGCCGAAGGGCTTTTGTTGGAAGTTTGGGTGCAACTCAGCTTGCCGAAGAGGGCTTTACATGGGGTTAAGGCAGATAGCGCGAGGCCCTTCCACATTCCCAGACTATCCCTGTACCTTTAACCTATCAGCTTACTTCTCTTATCTCTTTCTTGTTTGGCCTGATACGTCTCAGGTTGCATCCTGTTTACAACTTCCTCCTCCTTCTCCTCACACTTCTCTCTCTCAGACCTCTGGAGGAGAGGTCATCTTCATACTATCCTCTGAGAACAAAGGGAGCAAGCATGGCTGCCTTCTTCCTCTCTAGACTAGTTAGTGGGACTAGAACTGGAAACATTTCTGTCCAAGTTCAGCATCTTTCCTGCAATAAACAACTTTATTATTTTCTTCCCTACCAGCATATCTTGATGTGCAAAAAGTAAAGGCCATTCTCTAACCAGATTCACTGGCCCAATGCATGCTAAAGGCTTCAACAAAGGCTGGTTATCTCTATACAGTGGTACCTCTGGTTACATGCTTAATTCGTTCTGGAGGTCCGTTCTGAAGCTGAACCTGTTCTTAACCTGAAGCACCACTTTAGCTAATGGGGCCTCCCGCTGCTGCCGCGCTGCTGGAGCACAATTTCTGTTCTCATCCTGAAGCAAAGTTCTTAACCCAAGGTAATATTTCTGGGTTAGTGGAGTCTGTAACCTGTAGCGTATGTAACCTGAAGCATATGTAACCCAAGGTACCACTGTAGTTTTCTTATTGGAAAAATACCCAAATAGGCAGCCTGCCCGGCCCCTAAACAGCATGCTCAGAGCCCACAGAATACTGAGTATCTGTTGGGGAAGAGAAGAGAAATGGGGAGTTGGAGATGAGGAGAGGGTGTAGGATGAAATATATTGGAAGAAGGAATGACCGGCTGGACGCTGGAACAGAAACACCACACTGCAATATTTGTTGCAGCTGCCCTCTAGATGGCAATGCAAGGACCTTGCTCAAGAACTTGTGCAAGATTCGGACTCATAATTTCTCACACAGCGTCCAAAAGAGCTTTTTCTGTGGGCAGAAAATGCTTTTCTATCAGGGCAGGATCTTTTGATTCAAGCCACGGGCCTAGTCACCAACCAGTGCTGTGGCAGGAATGGGGCCACCATATACAGTCCTGGTGATCCCCTCCTCTCTCTCTCTCTCTCTCTCTCTCTCTCTCTCTCTCACACACACACACACACACACACACACTACATGCATGCATTAAAGAACTCAAGTCTTTCAGAAGCTGTGAGATGGAGGCCCAAACCCTGAATCTGGGTCAGGACCTGGCGACTCTACCTGCCATTACAGCATTTAGCAAATTGCGTGAAGACCTTGCTGTGGCTGAAAGCGTAATGTGATTCAGAAAAGGGTGAAGGGCCCTGAGGTTGTGGCCAGGGATGGTGGAGAGATTGGATTCAACACACAAACCCATCAAATCTGCACTTTCCAAAGCAATATGTCCACCGAAACACAGCTAAGCCTTTGACATTTGCACTGCTCTGAATTTTGTGAGGCAGTTCTCCAACTGAACCATGTTTACAAAGATGCATACACTGGGGGGAAGCGTGCATAAAAATGTAAACATTAGTGGAAATAATATACAGAAATACGTTACGGCAGGGAAGATTGCTTGCAAAATAAGTCAAAAGTGCATATAAAACTGATTATTAGGAATAATTCGTACTAAAACCAATGAATTTTCAAGAGGTAATTTAAAAAGAAAAAGAAAATCAGTAAATAGTTGCAAAATGTGGAGAACTGAATTTAAGGCTGGAAAAATGAGAAAGTGAGTGAACTGAAATCCAAGAAGGCAGATAGAAGGCAGATCCTTCTATCCCTAGTTTTGACCTTTAGGTGTTCTGATCAAATTGTTAAGACAAGTGCTGCTGGAGGGCCAAAGAGCAGAAGGACAGCCAAAGGGACTCACTCTCCTTTTCTCAAAATCCAGGAAGAAGCAGTGGGAACGTGCCAGTGCTGGATGACTCAATAGGCCATTCTAGGCTAATAATAATAATTTATTATTTATACCCCGCCCATCTGGCTGGGTTTCCCCAGCCACTCTGGGCGGCTCCCAACAAGAACACCAATAACAATAATAAAAAAGCAACAACATTTTTACTCCTTCCATTCTGTGTAGGTTAGAACAATCCAGCAGGTGCGTGACAAAAATATTATACACCAGATACTGTCCAAAATCGTTCCACTCCTTTAAAAAAGTTCATATTTCATTGGCCAGTTCTTCAGTTTCTGCAGATAGATCTCCATTAATCTCCATTTAAGCACATGCTTGAAGCACCTTCAATGAAAGAGTGCACACACACAAAATGAGATTTTTTTATATTTAAAAAATGTGATTTATTTATTTTTTAAAAAAAGAAAAGTCTTGAGCAGTCATCATGGGGAAAATCAGAACTTGGTTAGATTTCTTTACACCCCACACTTTCCCCCTGTCTTCCATTCTCTTTTCAATTACTTATCCCCACTTAAACCAGGGGGACGTCCTACTAACGTAGATGGAAATAATGCAAGGACATCAGGTCCTGTCATGTGCTACAATTAATCTATGCTTCATTGTTATTTTAAATTTTTTATTTTATACAGTTAACTATTGTTCTTACTTTGAATTGCACCTGGGGGATCCATCACCTTCTCTGTGCTTAGGGTCTCTAAAGGTCTCCATGCGGCCCTGGTAGGCGCCCATATGAAACTTAACATAGGACTGCAGCAAAGAGTCTTAAACAGAGGGTGAATTGTTTTGCCTTTGGAGGCTCGGCTGAGCATTCATTGACTATAACGAGGGCAGCAAAGTTCTTTTCTAGCCGAGACGGCATTATCCCCTCATGTAAAAACATCAGGGAAAGAAACCTCAGCCAAGCAGATACAATTCAGTTGATGTGTGAGCAGGGGTTCCTGCCCATCATGGGAATGTTTCAGGATAGAGCTGTTGCCATTTCGCCTTTGCCAATAAAGCCATTTTAGCAAGTGGTTTCTCTGGGAACATCGGCAAACTTGTATCCGTGTTCAAGCTTGGGCCTTATAGTGGTACCTCGGGTTACAGATGCTTCAGGTTACAGACGCTTCAGCTTACAGACTCCTCTAACCCAGAAATAGTACCTCGGGTTAAGAACTTTGCTTCAGGATGAGAACAGAAATCACACGACAGCAGCGGGAGACCCCATTAGCTAAAGTGGTACCTCAGGTTAAGAACAGTTTCAGGTTAAAAACGGACCTCCAGAATGAATTAAGTTCTTAACCCGAGGTACCACTGTATGAGCAACTGGAGGTTTAGCACTCAGCTCAGCTTAAATCAATGTGAAAAATAACTTTAAACATGGCAGATCAGACAAACTTTAGGGGTTATATCCAATCTCGTCCTGCCTACTCAGAGTAGAACCACTGAAATCAATTGTCATGACTGACATTAAGGACATATCTCATACCCTCCAACATTTCTCTGATGAAAATAGGGACATCCTATTTAACAACAACAACAACAATTTTATTATTTATACCCCCGCCCATCTGACTGGAATGCCATTCTAACCCAGCCATTCTGGGCAGTTTCCAATATATATAAAAACACAATAAAGCATTAAACATTAAAAAACTTCCCTATACAGGGCTGCCTTCAGATGTCTTCTAAAGGATGTATAGTTACTTATCTCCTTGGCTCAGGGGTCGCATAACTCCATACCCTCCAACATATCTCTGATGAAAATAGGGACGTCCTATGGAAAAGCAGGACATTCTGGAACCAAATCAGAAACCGGGACGGCTTCTGTAAATGCAGGACTCTCCCTGGAAAATAGGGACATTTGAGGGGGTCTGAATTTGCATGTGTCTGCTCTAAGGTCCACAGGTGTCACTTTTGCTGGTTCTTATATCTTGCCTGGGTATAGTGAATGCATCATTCTAAATTACCAGCTATGACTCATCGCAGATGGAGGTGCATCTTAGTGGACGGGTACTCATTTTGCTTGTTTGCTTTAAATATTAAAGGGGCTTTCAGGGCGAGGGAGATGAGATGTTTCTGATTGTGTGCCAATGGTGACCGCAACGCAGTGGGGCTGGCATTTGAATAATAAAACATATGTCCCAATTACAGCTCAGGCCATGGCAATTTTGTATCCGTTCTGGCCCAACGACACCAAAACGCCCAAAGTGGATGACGGCAGCTCCCCGGAGATCAAGCTGTCCTTCCCATTCATCTTCTTCGGAGTCCCATATCGAACCATTTTTGTAAGTACAGGGCTGGGGCTGCGGAAGCCGCCGGACCCTATTATTCATTTTCCCCGCCATTAACGTCTGCATTTTAAACACAGCTTCCCTCCAGCATTTCAGGCCAGAGGAAGATTTATGGGATCCCTCCTGACAAGTTCTTAGATTTCATGAACTGATAGGTTTTATGATTAAGAAAGTCAGAGGTATATTTAATGGGCTAATGTTCGTGGGGCAGGGATATAAAAGGCAATAAATTGCCTTTTGCAGGTGATTAAACACCAGAGAGACGCGAGGGCCTTGACACGTCGGACATTATTCCTGTTGCATGACACGCAACAAGCGTATGGAGGGAGCAACTGCAGGAAAATGAAGATTATTTATTTCGTTCCAGCTTCAGGGATTTTCTTTTATTTTTTGCATCTTTATTTGTTTTGTTTGTTTGTTTAGCAGACGAGCTGTTTGGCTGACTTGATCTCTCATGGTGGTGCTTGAAAAGACTAAAAAAAATTACCTCTTTAGTGCAGGATCAAGGGGTGAGCAAATACATGGGCAAAATGTGCAGAAAGAGACCTCAGCTGTCTTAAGCTGAGTCAGACCACTGGCCCATCCAACCCAGGACTCAGAACTCTCCGAGGTCTCAGACAGAGGACCTTTTCCACCTTCTGGTTCCTTCTGGCTCCCCATCTCTCTAGTTTTCTAGAAATCCTCAACCTTTAGTTAGATGTGGTGTAATCCCAAGGAGGCTCCAACAGTGAAACAGAATTGTGCGGTGAAGCTCTTGATGGATGTTACCACTTTAGAAAGTGATGTGGGCAGAGGGTGGATTTCTGGTTCAGGGCCATCTTACCCATAGGTGCTAGGGGTGTGGGGCACCCCGGCACAGGGCTCTCAGGGGCTCCAGGTCGAGAGTCCAGGGCTGAGATTTGGAGTCTGGGGATTGGGAAGAGCCGACAGCTGCTGCCGAGCAGAGTAGAGCCCATCAGAGTGGCACAGCTTTTCTGCTATGGGCGAGCGAGGAGCTGAGGCAGCTGGCCAACTCCACCCTTCTGCATGCCTGGGATTGGTGGGCCGTTGAGAGGCCTGCCCAGCGCACGCTGCTCACACAAGGTGCCCAGCTTCGCTCAGCCGCCACTGCCACCACCTTGGGCTTGACTGTTGTGCTGGGCTCTGCTTGCCAACCTTCTACCCCAGGCACCCAGCCCTGGCCTTGCTCTGTTGTCGCTGCCGCTGCCGCTGCCTCAGGCTCCTCTGTTGATGCTGAGGCGGCTGGCCAGGCCAGCTCTGCTGTGTGTGCCTCACTGGCCTGCCCCTGCCCTAAACAAAAGTCATAAACTTTGGAGTCCCCCCCTAAAAAATGGTTGACAACTCTGGGCAACCTGTGGGGTGGAACCGGGCAGATCTTTGCATCCTGGCACCGCATATGCTTAAGACGGCCCTGGTCTGGTTGTTTTCCCATGGGAAACAAGCATCTAACGGAGCAGAAGACTGCAGGAGATGTGCAGGATAGGGCTGACTATGCACCATACATTGGAAGCATACAACTTCCCCAGAAGATAATTCCCACAAATCTCTTTAGACCAGTCTGCTTTGGTGAGTATTCTGTGAAAAGGTGGTCATGATGAGAATGCAGAGTATGGAAATTTCCAGGGGGGTGGGGTGACCTCTGGGTTCCATTTCTCTGTGAGTTTTTGAACCTCAGTTCTATTCCAGCCTCAGGGTGAGATGAAGGCCACAGAGGAGCCTAGAAATATAGCCCTATTTACAACCCATAATTGCATAGCCCAGCCTCTGCCACCGACTCAACCTACGCAAGCATAATTTTAAGCTGACATTTCTGCCTCTCGCTGCCAAGCCTTCCACTGGCTTAAATCAAACCATTCCGCTTTCCCTCGCAGGTCAACAACAATGGCGTCGTTTCCTTTAATGTGCTGGTCAGCCAGTTCACGCCAGAGTCTTTCCCCCTGGCTGACGGGCGGGCTTTTATCGCTCCTTTCTGGGCAGACGTCCACAACGGCATCCGAGGGGAAGTCTATTACCGGGAGAGCACGGATCCTGATCTCCTCAAGAAGGTCTCCAAAGATATCCGGAAATATTTCAAGAACCTGCCATCATTCAACGCTGTGTCCATTTTTGTTGCTACTTGGGAAGAGGTCACCTTCTACGGAGGCAGCAGCACAACCCCGGTAAGGGTGGAACATTGATGGGATGTGCTAAAACCAAGTTTAGAATTATTTCACAGTGAAGGAACTTAGGAAGCTGCTTCATGCTGTGTCATGCTGAGTCATCTCACTCTGTGCTGTCTACATTAACTGGGAGAGTTTCTCCAGGGTTTCAGGCAGGAGTCTATCCCAGCCCTACCCCAGAGATGCCAGGGATTGAACCTGGTGCCTTCTGTATGCCAGAGAGTGGCTCTACCACTATTTTGTCCAAGTGCATGTTCTGAGTAGGAGCCAACACTCCCCAAAGGAGGCCACTTCTGTATAGCAATAAGTACAAAATCTGCACATACCTGGTTATGTTCACTGATCTTACCTATGGGGAGCATGAGTTTGTTGCATGATTGTGCAGTAGGAATCGTGTGGGGGATGTAGAGGGGGCCGTGACCCCAGGCTCAAATATTTGAGAGGACACAATCAAGTGCCTCCATGACAGTCACAGAGCCCTGGCAACTGAGATGCAGTGACAGGCAGGTTGGTCTAGCAGGCAGGTGGATGGAGGCAGCAGGCTATGAGCCTCTTGGAGGTTCTGTTCACCCTTTGTGTGGGTTCTGTTTGTGCCCCTCCCCGGCACGCGCCCCTACCCCATCTGCCCAGTCCAGGGGGGCACAACACTTGTCCCGCCCCTGGCGCTGGCAACCCACGCTACGCCACTGGTAGGAATTCACATTGTCCTCTCTGGACTTGCACACGACGTGCTTAGAAAACCTGTATGTGAGAGCATTGGAAGTGATGGAACCATACATGGGTTTCATGTGCTAAACTGTAAAGCAGTAATTGAATGCAAAGCTGATAGTAAAGCTACAAGAGCACCCAGTTTGTGGCAAGAATTCTGCAGCAGAGGCAAGCCCCTTCTAGGCCAGAGACAGGGAGCCTGTGGTTCTCCAGAGATGGTTGGTCTCCAACTCACATCAGCCCCCATCAACATGGCCAGTGATCTGGGACAATGAGAATCGGTCCAACAACATCTGCAGAACCACTAGTTCTCCCACCTCTGTTTCAGTGCTTGGCATGTGGCGATTAATCTCATGACAATGTGCTGGGCCCTGGAGGTGTTACAAAGTCCAAAGTGGATCCATTTTGGATGTTCCTTGCATCCCAAACATCTGAAATGCATTGATGGTGTGTGCTTAAAATCCATGGTTTAAAAAGATATCTGTAAGCAGAATTCAGTGACAATTCCATTTGAAGTCAATTTTGAAAGGTCACCGAGTGTTTGAAATGTCGATATCTTCCCTTGATTTCTTCCTGGGACAATGTTGTGTCCACAAGTTACTGGACGAGGCTCAGTGATGCCAAGTTAGGTTTACCACGTCTGGTCAGGACACTTGTAATTAAACTGTCTCGAAAAAGAGCCTCTGCTAAATCTTGTACTGCTCTCCTAATGTCAACTGGTCACTCGTCTGCATGCTGTTTCTAGAGTTCTTTAGGCTATTAATTCTGTGCTTTTCCTTCTCCACAAGCCAGTTTCCAGATGCTCTGCTTAAGTTACTGCAGAAGTCTGGAGCCCAGCATCTCAGCTTTGCTCATTTCGAGCCCATTAGCATTTTCACTTAGTGTGTCCCTGCTTTTAACAACTTGATAGTGGGTCTCTCTATTGAAGAGAGGCTTCATCTAAATTGTAGGCTCCAGGGTGGGAAAAGGGTAGGTGCTGTTGTCAGGGGCAGTACCTGAATGAAAATGCTGTTTGACCTGGTAAGCCCAGCCAGTCTCTCGAGTCGCCAACTGGTCCCCAGTGGATATTTAATGGAACCAGATCTCCCAGATACAGTATATAAATGAAGGTGTATATATCTATAGATATATATGTGTGGTGTAGCCCACCTTCAGTGTGCCCTCTGCCACAATAAATTAATCTTTGGCTGCCATCCATCATCTTAAAGCCTGCCTTTTGGGAGAAGAAAATAGCCCCCCTCCCCATTAAAAAAAAATGTTTTGGCCCAAGCGACTGATCTGATTTCCAGAACTTTATGGCTTTTAAATGTAAGTAAGCACAGATGGAATTTCTCCTCTGTGATGTTAATCGGAGCAGGCGGGGAAGGAGGGCCATTTCAGAAATGAAGGTTGCTTGCTTGTGTGTCCAAAAGAATCTAACCGCCGCACAAAAATCCCAACAGGGTTCTTAAAAGCATAGAAGGGGAAAAAATGAAAGAGAGCCATTTGCAACGCTATCACAACAAAAATCAAGCTCCAGTCAAAGAGGGGATTGATCGCAGTTGGCTGCAATGCTCATTCATTGATTGCAGCTAATGCTGATATTATCAGGGGAGGGGGCACTGTTCCCCAGTCGCTAGTGCAGAGACCAGAACTACCCACGCATTTTACAGATGTTGAATATCTAATAAAGGTGGCATCATTGAATGGTGTGTTTATGGGTTGTATCTACTTAGCTTCAACTCAGACTAGACCCACTGACATTAATAGATGTAAATTAGTTGCGTCTATTAATCTCTATGGGACTACTCTGAGTATAACTAGGATTTGATTTGATTTTCTTTCCGCTTTATGTTTGCTTTTGGTTGATGTATTTATTTTTGTATTTGACTATTTTAAAGATTCAAATGATGCAGAGGGCATAGTTGATTGGCAATGTGTGTGATAGAGAGAGAGGGAGAGAGAGATTTGGTCCAGTACTCAAACCTTGATAAAAGTATCATGGGTGCCAGCACAAAATGGCTGCCATGGGCAACAAAAAGGGGGGGAATGCACTCTGTAATAGTGAGTTCCATCGCAAAAAAGCATATATGAAAGGAATCTTGTTCTGCTGTCCTTGCTGTACAGTGGTACCTCAGGTTACGAATGCTTCGGGTTAAGAACGGACTTCCAGAATGAATTAAGTTCGTAACCCAAGGTACCACTGTATCTTATGATGAACAGCATAATAGCAGCTCATTTAGAGATCATATGAATGATTATATCATTTCAGTGTGCTGAATCATTAGTCCATCTTGGTCCAGTATTGGACCATCAACCTATCTAGCCCAGAGGCGGCTGACCTATGTCCCTCTTGATGATGTTGGACTTCAACTCCCATCATCTTTGCCTAGTGTCATGCTGACTGGAGATGATGGGAGTCCAACATTATTTGGAGGGCCACAGATTAACCATACCTGATCTAGTTCATTTTTGTGCCTTGATAAGGTAGTGGGCTGGATGAGGGCCAATAACTTGAAACTCAATCCACACCAGACAAAGGGTAGTTACTTTGAGTGGGCTGCTTACCTGCCCAGGTGAATGATGTGTCAACCTGTTCTGGAGAACGTTGCATTCACTGTAAAGGTTCTTAGTCTGGAATTCTCAGTGATCCCTCTGTGTCATTAGAGACACAAGTGGCCTCTCTAGTTTGGGATGCCTTCTACTAGCTTGGGCTAATACACCAGCTGGGATCCCATCTTGGCTCCAGGATCTGTGCCCTGGTGATATCCTGTTTAGATCATCACACTGTGTTGCACCTGGGGCTACCTTTGAAAACTACCTGGAAAATTCAGTCAAGGATATGGCTGTCAGATTCCTAACTGGGACATGCTGTGTTGCAAACATATCACACCAGCACTTTGCCATCTTCACTGGCTCACAGTCCAATTCAAAGGACTGGTGTTGACCTTTAAGGGCCTTCATGGCTTGGGACAATATCTGAAGGATCTCTTCTTCTTCTCCCATGTACAGTGGTGCCCCGCAAGACGAAATTAATTCGTTCCGCAAGTTTTGTCGTCTAGCGAATTTTTCGTCTTGCGAATCACGAAATCCCATAGGAATGCATTGAAAATCAATTAATGCGTTCCTATGGTCAAAAAAAGTCCAAACAAAGCCAAATTTGGTACAACAACAGTTTATTAACTGCTCTTTAAAGTCACACATACTGTAAAGAGCAGTTCAAAAATTGAAGGGAAAATAAATTAACTTTATAAACATGACAGAAATTTTCAAAAAAAACCAACCTTGCCCAATGGTCACAGAAAATCACAAAAATTCCCAAAAAACCCCCACAAGCTCCCAGATTCCTGCAGAAACCTCTCCAACTGTTCCCCCAGCCAGCCAGCACTCAGAAATTCAAACTCAGAAAAATTTTCAAAAAAAACCAACCTTGCCCAATGGTCACAGAAAATCACAAAAATTCCCAAAAAAACCCCACAAGCTCCCAGATTCCTGCAGAAACCTCTCCAACTGTTCTCCCAGCCAGCCAGCACTCAGAAATTCAAACTCAGAAAAATTTTCAAAAAACAACAACCTGGCCCAATGGTCACAGAAAATCACAAAAATTCCCAAAAAAGCCCCACAAGCTCCCAGATTATCGCAACCCCCCCCCCACAACACCAAGTCCTTGAATCCCAAACACCCCAACCCAAAATCCAAAACCCCCCAAAAAAGTTTTAAAAGTTTAACTTACCAAATGGATGCAAGAGAAGTTCTGGAAAAGTTTTGGAAAAGCTTCAAAAGTGAGCAAAGTCTGAGAAAAGGCTACCAAACCACGTGCTAACAGTTGCTCCTCGAAGTCAAGTCGCAACTGCAGCTGTTCAAGCTAAGCACCCTTGGTTTTAACGGTTTTTAGACAAAGGAAACAAAGTCGCGAGACGTTTTCGTCTTGCGAAGCAAGCCCATAGGGAAATTCGTCTTGCGGGGCAAATCGCAAACGGAAAAACCTTTCGTCTAGCGAGTTTTTTGTCTTGCGAGGCATTCGTCTTGCGAGGTACTACTGTACCTACAAAGACCTTGAGGTCTTTGTCATACACGTGCCATCACTAGATGGGGAGTTGTGGGTGGCTGGTGCAGAGCGTTCTGTTTTATGAAGGCTCCCCAGTTGCAGAAGGCCCTTCTCACAGAGGACCATCTGCTGCTTCCTCTAATGTCCTTTTGGAAGCCAGTAAGGACCTTTCAAACCCCCACCCATCTTTCAAATCTTGCCGTGACCTTTTCTAGCTCTTATGATTGCATTACTGTGGGTTTTAAGTATATATATATATATCAATGTATTTATCTCGTAAGCCACTTATTTTATGTTGTTGCATGGAAAACACAAATATAATGCAAATATTGTGTGCTTGCTACTGTGATTAGCAAAGCATCTTTTTTATGAACATGGCAAAATGTTTTGGCAGCTGATGAAAGTGGGAGGCAAAACATTTTTCCACACTAATAAAAAAAACCATACTCTACTTTGTTAATCTCAGTAATTTATATACTATATTAGTGATTAACTGAATACTAAAATAGACCCAGAGCAAGCTTGCATGAGGTGCTGTCTGATGCTTCTGTCTGATGCATCTGCCTATAGTGAATAAATAAATAAATAGAGGAGGGGTTGAACCTGAGACCATCTACATACATAACAAACATACATAATGTTATTTGTATGCTGCCTTTCCACAGTTCAGACCATGCTCAAGGCAGCTTACAACATGGAAAAACCACATACAGGCATTCCCCCAGTTATGAACGTTCTACTTGCGTGTGACTGCTTTTATGCAGGTCGCCGCGAAATAAATAAATTGATTGAAATGCTGTGCCTTCCCTTGCTCGGGGCTGATGCCCAGAAGTTGCTCTTGGTCACTTGTTGTGATGCGAGGGATTGGAGAGAAGGCTTGGAGGAGCAGCCCCAAGCCCATCAGGTGGCGGCCCTGGTGGCACATGTGAGTCTGAGTCTCTCTCTCTCTCTGTCTCTCCCTCCCTCTCCTCCCTGCATGCCCGATTAAAATGAGGTGCTCCCCCCTTTACGCTATTTCAGTTATGTGCATGGAGCCCAGAACATAAACCCCACATAAGTGGGGGGATGCCTGTAACGACAACATAACAAAAGTAATTATAAACAATAAACAAAACAGAAAAATACACAACTGAAAGGAACTATTACCATAGAAATCACAAGTTCTAAAATAAAGGTATAAAAAACTAACAGCAACAATGCCCTGCTCCAACAACACCCCCTGTAAACAATACCCCAGCCCAAGAGGCTGTTCTGTGGCCTCAGCTTTTGTAGATGTAGTCAGTCCAGGCCCTTGCCTCCCAGGCCAGGTGGGAAAAGGCCTGCAAGGCAGGGAGCAGGTCTTCCAGGACTCACTGCCAAGATGGTCTCTGGTCTCTTCAGAAGTTTCAGCTTTTGCATTCAGTGCATATCCTCTACCATTGAGCTCTGGTCAGGTATACACCTTTATAGGGACATGGGTGGTGCTGTGGGTTAAACCACAGAGCCTAGGACTAGCCGATCAGAAGATCAGCGGTTCGAATCCCCGCGACAGGGTGAGCTCCCGTTGCTCGGTCCCTGCTCCTCCCAACCTAGCAGTTTGAAAGCACTTCAAAGTGCAAGTAGATAAATAGGTACCGCTCCAGCGGGAAGGTAAACAGCATTTCCATGCGCTGCTCTGGTTTGCCAGAAGCGGTTTAGTCATGCTGGCCACATGACCTGGAAGCTGTACGCTGGCTCCCTCGGCCAATAAAGCGAGATGAGCGCCGCAACCCCAGAGTCGGCCATGACTGGACCTAATGGTCAGGAGTCCCTTTACCTTTACCTTTACCCTACCTTTCAGCCATTTTTCAAACCTGATCAACTTACATGATACCCAAATAAAGCATTATGAGATGCCCCCACTAAGGAGGGCCACGGTTCTGTTTTCCAGGGGGGGGGGCAGATGTTGTTGCTTTGTTTGTTTCCCCTGCTGTCTCCACTGGGAAACTGTGGTTGTGCTCTGAAGCAACAGACTCAAATCAGCTGCAACCAAAGGGCATGCTCCTTCGTGCTTCTTTGCCTTTCCCGAAACGACCTTTACCAATCTCATTCTCACTCAATTCAAAACGTCTGGAGGAGGCAGCAAGGTTGAGGAAGCATGGATTGTTCTGGGGAGAGGGAATTGCATTTGCGGCGCAGTGCAATTTGTTTTGAACGGCAGCATCCTTCACACAAAACGGCGAGGAAAAGACACAGAAGATTTACATACAGAATATAAAAGAATGTGGGCACTTAAGGCGGGGGAGGGGAGTGGCATTCATCCCTTTCAATGGAACTTGTAGCAACATTGCCTTTCCCCCAACGTCAAATGGTTTTGGTTTGTACCCTTGCAAAATGGTGTTCTGAAAGAAAACTCATCAGCAGGTTTCTGGTGACTCTATTGCGCAATAGACTTCACAATCTGTTGCGCAATGAGTTTCTGCTAGTGCAACTGCTGCATTGGATTCTTCTGTTGCTCAACATGAATACTCATGTGCAACAGGCCTTGGGCTGGTGCGCAGAAAACGCTGGATGCATCCCCTAGTAAGCAAAGTATTCCAACAAAGTCCAACAGTGGGCTAAAGGCTGTTTTGTTTCCAGGGCCAGATCATCCTTCCCAGGCTCTGCACTTTCTTTGAGAAGTGGAAGATCTTAAAAGGGGCGGGGGATTGGTTTGGAGCCCAGAACTCCACCTCCTCCTCCTTTCTGACAGTTCCCTCCACAATTGTTGCCTGTCTTGACAATATGGTCTCTGCCACAGGGGAAATTGGTTCCTTGGGCAGGGAAGATGCTGGCCTGGGGTATAGACACTGGAGGTCCCCGTTCAGAAGTCCCTGACTCAAGAGTCACTGAGCTGATGAGAGCCAATGTGGTGTAGTGGTTAAGAGCGGTAGACTCGTAATCTGGTGAACAGGGTTCGATTCCCCACTCCTCCACATGCAGCTGCAGGGTGACCTTGGGCTAGTCACACTTCTTTGAAGTCTCTCAGCCCCACTCACCTCACAGAGTGTTTGTTGTGGGGGAGGAAGGGAAAGGAGAATGTTAGCCGCTTTGAGACTCCTTTGGGTAGTGATAAAGCGAGATATCAAATCCAAACTCTTCTTCTTCTTCTTCTCAAGCTGTGGTTCAGACCCGGATGTGGTGCTGGGGCTTGGGTTGGTTTCTTCCTTCAGTGCTACTGCCTGGCAGAGCCAAACGGCCCCTCCCAGCTGGAGCCCAGGCTGCTGAAAATGAGGAAGATCTATTGTCCAGTTGGCTGGCTGGAGTCAGCCCCAGGACCTGAGGGGTACCTCACTGCACGATGTTGCACCCTTGATGTTCAGTGACTCACCCCAGCTGCACAGAGATGCAAAGCTTCCCAGTTTGAGCCCTGGCAGCGCTTGACAGCTCCAAGCACAAGGTCTGGAGCTGATAAACTGGAAGCAGAGCGCAGCTGAGTTTTCCCTGTGGTGTTCCAGCCTGGGGAACGGAAGGAAATGTTGTGGGTCTGCTGAGTGGAAAAGGTGGGATATATCAATAAATGAGATCAGTAATATAAATTGAACATGATCCAGCTGAAGTTCATTGCAACTAAGCCTGAAATTTCATTGTACACAGGTTGTACATTGACAATAAAGGTATTATTATTATTATTATTATTATTATTATGATGCCTAGTTATTGGGAAATAAGCCCTGCTGGTCACCACATCTTACACCATGCATTGAAAGCACCTTCCATCCCCAAAACCAATTGTAGTTGGTTAAGGGCGCTGGGAAATACAGTTCTGCAAGAGGTAGACTATAGTTCCAACGATTCTTTGAGAGACACCATGTGCTTTAAATGTATAGTGTCAATGTGACTGTGAAATTGTGGGAGGGGGGGCAGACTTTGCTTAGTGGGGACACCTTTAGTTAAGGATGTCAGCTGCAAACATGTCATCCCTGGTCCAGATCTCACCTTTGTCCCAACACATCTTCCGAAGGACATTGCAGAATGGTATCTCTTTTTATAAAAATATAGGGGGTGGGGGAGGAAAAGTCATCTTCTCTCTTTTTAGCGCTTACCTTATCATACTGGAAAGTGGTTGGACAAACATCAGTGTATGTATTGATTGGGCTGAAAAACATCATCATCATCAACTGGTGGGCTGTAAAAGCCAGACACCCAACTCTTTCTCCACCTTTCCACCCAAAAATACAAGCCAAGGGAAATGGTTTCATAAGTTAAGAGGAGCATTTGCTTCACTACTGTGGGTTTTAGATTTATTGGGCCAAATTGGTTCTTGGTTTAATCATTCCATTAAAGTCAGGGGAATTAAGGATGCCGGCCGGAGGGAGGAGAGAGCTGGTCCGCTGGGCCCACTTTTATGGTGGTTGAAATAGGAGGTTCTATAAAACACATGTCATGGAGGGGCCATAAAAGGAGAAGTTACACACTGCCAAAATTGCTTTGAAATTGGGCCTCTTCCAGGCACTGGGCAGTATCCCGACCCGATGTAAATTGGAATCTCATGCATTTAATTCTCCGAAGCGGAGCTATTTTAACTCTGGTTGAGCATGCGGCTCTGAGCGGCTGCCGTTTGATGTATCATCTGCTGGACTATTTTAATATTCTGTGATTTCGTATTTTGAACTTCCAATTGCATGAGGAGACTTTAAAGCAGCTTTAACAGGCATTGATTCGTTAGCCTGACCACTCTGCATCCCGGTGAGACAAGTCCCAGGGGGACAGATCCAGACAGCTATGCTTACTGCCACCACCTTTTAACTTGCACATTATGGACAGCCCAGTCTTGTGTTTTTTTAGCATACTACTGGGGCAAACCACATAGACTATCAATGGGCTTATTGCAGTTGAAGCATGTCCGTGCCTATCTAATATAGCATTTGTTTTAATTGTTGAAACTTCTCAGACTTAAATTGCATACCCTCCAATGAAAATAGGGACATCCTATTCTATTATTATTATTATTATTATTATTATTATTATTATTATTATTATTGGCACATTCAGGCCAGGCCAGCCTCTCCTGGTTGTGGCTTTGAAATCTATTCACTATTAGATTAATTTCCAGGCCCTTTTCTTTTCTCTCCCAAGTAGGAAGGTCTTCTAAATTTAAACAAACAAATCAATGGCCAACATATTCTGTTGCCTAGGTTTTGATGCAAAATCCGGTTTATTGTTCTACAAAAGCCAGGGTTTGCATTATTATACTATCTGAATAGGGAAGGTAACCGAATAAGATAACGCTTGTATGGATAAAAATGTGGTGGTGGGAAGGCTGATACCAGAAGTTCCAGAACAAAGTTTTAGTCATGTTTTTCAGTGCTTATTCTAACACTGCCATCTATAGGACATACAAAGCACAAAACGGGTAAATTAAGATATTTTTGTGGGAGCAACATCTGTTAAGGTTGAATCAACAGCGGAACGAAAATTCAGTGTGTGCGTTGGGGGGGGAGCAGACTAATTCTTTGCTCTGCTCTGTCTTGCTTACAAAATGTCAAGATTATATCCCAATTTAAATGTTTTCAGTAGTAAATGTTTTCAGCCAACTAAAGGTGCTGTTGGGCTTTTAGGGACTAGAAAACAAAATATTGAAATTTGGTGTGCTTAAGATGTTGCGCCCTAATTTCATAAATTAAAAAGTTGCACTTATTTGTTTATATTTTTTTTAATTGTTTGGAGAAATTATTCAAACTCGAAGGAAAAGCTTGGCCAAAGGGAAACATTTATCTCACTGTCTAAAACAAGCATTTGTGCTTCAAACAGGTGAACACCTTCCAGGCTCTCCTGGTCTCAGATGGAACATCCTCATTTGCCATCTTCAACTATGAGGAAATCAACTGGACCACAGGGACAGCAAGTGGAGGAGACCCTCTGACAGGCCTTGGTGGTGTGATGGCTCAGGTAGGAACTTGAGTTTCTCTCCTTAGGCTGTCTTCTCCAGTGATCATTTTGGTGCCTGGCATCCATGAGGAAAAAGCAGGCAGCACCCAGCTCTGTGGGTGTAGAGAACAGTATCTAACACCCTCTCCAAAAAAAGGTCCCAAGTTCTGGAGAGGGGTTGTGTTGCCTATTTCTCCAACTGTAGCATCCGAGTTGAGAAGAAGGAACATGTTCCTTTCCTCCTCCCCTCAAGGCCCAGAGGCTATGTTCAGCCTGAGGAAACTGGAGGCAGGGCCCATTTTGAAAAGTGGGCCTGTGCCTTGCCCTGAGGCAAAGATCTTAGTGATAGATATGGCAGTTTGGAGTTGGGGAGAAGTAAAGAAGTTTGAAAGTAAAGCAGTTCGAAAGCACGTCAAAGTGCAAGTAGATAAATAGGTACCACTCCGGTGGGAAGGTAAACGGCATTTCCGTGCGCTGCTCTGGTTCACCAGAAGCGGCTAAATCATGCTGGCCACATGACCCAGAAGCTGTACGCCGGCTCCCTCGGCCAGTAAAGCGAGATGAGCGCCGCAACCCCAGAGTCGGTCACAACTGGACCTAACGGTCAGGGGTCCCTTTACCTTTACCTTTAAAGGAGTTGGAGGAAGACCTGGATCTATCCATCCATCCGTCCATCTGTCCATTCCTCTATGGCTCATCAAACCTGGTGGCCCTGTGGCTAGTAGCAATAGGAATCACAATAGGAATAGAATAGCAGAGCCACCTCTCACCGTTCAGAGTGTGGTTCAAGAAACAGACCGAGCCAGACCACTGGTCCATTTAGGTCAATATTGTCCATGCTGGCTGGAAGCAGCTCTCCAGGGTTTCAAGCAGGGGATATTCCCAGACCTACCTGCAGATGTTGGCGATTGAACCTAGGACCTTCTGCAGAAAAACAGCTGCTGTTCCATTGAGCTATGGACTTTCCCTGTAAGGTCAGTGTTTGCTTCAGCACAGAGACAAAAATGCTTCTGAATACCAGTTGTTGGAAGCCACAGAAGAAGAGAGGTTCCTGCGTTTGGTTCCTGCTCGAGAGCTTCCCACAAGCATCTGATTGGCTGCTGTGAGAACAGGATGCTGGACTAGATGGACCATTGCTGGCCTGATCCAGTGGGTTCGTCTTATGTTCTTATTCCAGAGGATTGTTGCAGCAAAAACAGCAGTCTTGTAGCTCTGAAAGATTAACGAATTTGTTCCACCATAAGCTGTATGATAGACGCTAGAAGATGAAGCCCACTTCATCGGAGGCATATCATGGGACACCACTTTCATGAATAGTCACTGTGTTTATTTCCCCACTTAAGCTCTCCTTGAATTGCAAGAGACTCTACTTTTATTGCACTCGCCATTTTCCACTGCATTTTGCAATTTCCCCCAAGTGTGTGTATCACACATGCTTATGCATATGCTTGCCAACTGAAGATAACCGCGCAGCTGACAAAGTGTACCCTGCTCCACAAAAGGTTGCACCTGCCTTCCCCGCTGCATTGCTTTCTGGGTGTTTTGGATCAGGACTCGTCATCACTACTGATGGGAGTGTTGGGATACTGCCGGGGAGATGGGGGCATCAGGCAGGCCCCCGCTGGCTCCAGCCACTGGCCGGCAGCCGGACGAACATGATCACTGGTCTCCCTTGGAACAGCATTGGTCAGCGACACGAGCCTCAGATACTTTTAGAGACCTGTGCACGCTCTGTCAGCAGAGTGTGTAAATCTTCTCACAGCAGAAGAGGCGGACAGAGAAATGTGTAAGCGTAATGTACAGCATTTTATTCAGCACAGTTCAGGAACAAAGGAAAACATGTCTGCTTCCCTTCGTCTCCAGCAAAACAGCAGTAACACAAAAGCTATATACAGACAGAAGTTCCCAGCAGACTGTGCTGGAAATGTAAACAGGCATGTGACACACAATAGTCATGCCTGTCCCTTTTAAGGTGGAACAGAACTATATCCTAACAGGGAGTTCCATCAATCAGTTCATCCATCTCTTGATGACGGCCAGTGACCAATATTCAGAAGGAAACTTTGGGCAAATGTCAAAAATAAGTACAAAAACCCCCCAGAAAACCACAGCAATAAAATTACTAATAACTGCATCATACAATAGAACGCCAGGCACAGAAAACATAGTTGTAACGCTGCTGATATTAACCCTGGTGAGTTTTATGCGCAATGCTTAGTTACCCTGGAAAACAGGGATGTGCTGTGATCTAAAAGGAACAAAATAGCATAAAATGCAGCTGCAGTAGAGGCTGGATCTGCTGCCTGAGGCAACCACCTCCCCTTGCCTCATGGGTGGGCCAACCTTGGCTGCGGCCTTTTACTCATTCCTTACCCCACTCTCCCCTATGTATTATAGGCTGGCTTCAACGGTGGAAATAGCACCAACTTTTTCAGCATACCTGGTTCGAGAACCCCAGACATAGCCAACATAGAAGACACAACCAACGTCAATGTTCCAGGCCGCTGGGTGTTCAGAATCGATGGGAGGGAAATTGACCCAGCCAACGGGTGCAGTTTTAGAGGTAAGCAATTTTTTTAAAAAAATCCCACTTTATGTTGTTTCCAACTTTTGATCCAGGCAGCAAAATACGATACGATATCTTTATTGTCATTGTCCCATACAGAACAACAGAATTGAAAAATCTACATAAGACATTCAAAAACCAACAAGCCTGCTATCCCAGCTATCCCAACCTGGTTAGCCCCCTAAAAACTCTGATACCTCATTTTAAAATACAATATACTCCTATAGAGACTCCTTATACTGCGTTTAAAACCAAAATCGCATTTGGGTAGAAACTGTTTCTCAGGCGGCTAGTCCTAGTCTTTATAACCCTGTATCTTCTTCCAGAAGGCAGAAGCTGAAAGAGACTACACTGTTGACTACACTGACTGTCAGTGTTTTGGGCAGTGTTTTGCAGCAATGAATACCTGCTCTGGCAGGCAGCCTCTGCAACCCAGCAATGTTTGACATATGCGTTCAAAACTCACAATGCATATTAAATATTTGTTTATTATATTTATTTATTTATTCTTTCTTTTTTGGTCAAAGAATGAAAATCAAAGTAACTTACAAAAAAAAGGACACAGAACACATTAAAAACCTAGGGTAAAACAACCCCAAATGCACAAATCTATAGATAATAGATGATAGATGATAGATAGATATAGATAGATAGATAGATGATAGATAGATAGATAGATAGATAGATAGATAGATAGATAGATGATAGATAGATAGATGATGGATAGATAGATAGACGATAGAGATCCAATGACACTTCACCCTGCTAAGAGAAATTTAAGATCCAATGGAGTTGTTGAGTATCAATGTTTCTTCCTAGTGCTCAAAAACAGAAAGTGATGGCACCAGTCCCACAAACCTTAAAACACCCTCCCACCAAATCTGGTGCCCTTCAGAAGGTTTAGACTACAACTCCCATGTTTCCTGACTATTGGCTGTGCTGGCTGGGGCTGATGGCAGCTGTAGTCCAAAACATCTGGAGAGCACCTTGCTGAGGAAGGCTGTCTTACAACAACCATGTAAAGTAGGCCAATATAGTCTCCATACGGCAGACTGTGCCCTGAGAGAATAGCAGTTTGCTGAAGATCACCTGGATAACTCTAAGGTAAGATTAGTCCTGAGTGGGAGGGAGGCCCCTGCCTTGACACCTTTGCATGAACAATGAACCTTATTCATTACTTACAACGGCGTAAGAGGGCAGGCCACATCTGTGCTACAAGTATATCTCTGCTTTTAAGCCTGTTTAACTGGGGTTGTTGATGCGGGTGGCACTGTGGGTTAAACCACAGAGCCTAGGACTTGCCGATCAGAAGGTCGCAGTTTGAATCCCCATGACAGGGTGAGCTCCTGTTGCTCGGTCCCTGCTCCTGCCAACCTAGCAGTTCGAAAGCACGTCAAAGTGCAAGTAGATAAATAGGTACCACTTCAGCGGGAAGGTAAACGGCGTTTCCGTGCGCTGCTTTGGTTTGACAGAAGCGGCTTAGTCATGCTGGCTACATGACCTGGAAGCTGTACGCCGGCTCCCTCGGCCAGTAAAGCGAGATGAGCGCCGCAACCCCAGAGTCGGTCACGACTGGACCTAATGGTCAGGGGTCCCTTTACCTTTACCTAACTGGGGTTGTCATCACATTTCATCCTAAACTGAGAAACTTAAAGTAAATTCCTGCTCAGGCAGAACACCCACGGAATTACAAGGGGACCTGAAAGGTTCTGTGAAATTGCTTAGAGGAATTTCTTGCATCCCTGTGGTGACCCTCCTGAAGGAATTATAGGAACTGTAGTTTGAAGGGATGGCAGGGGGAGCAATAAGCTATGAGAGCGTGGTAGTGAATTGTCATAATTTGTTAATATTTGTTCATTCTCGCTGGTAATGTTGATGTTAATTAGCGCAGAGTACCTTACAGTCATTACCTTAACCTGTCTGATAATAAAGGACAAATGCAGTGGAGACCGCTAAGAGCCTCCTACATTAAAAAATTTGATCTCATTTAATGCTAGTAGGTTGCATTGTTCTCTCACTTCCTTTCTTATCTCTGGTAGTAGCAATTAATGGGAAACGCGAGCCAGGTCAGTCTGTTGAAGTGAAAGCAGCAATGAATCCCACGACACTTCCGTTTATAGCAGTGGTGGAGATCCTGTGGCCTTCCAGATATGGCTGGGCTCACATCATAGAATCATAGAACTGTAGTGTTGGAAGGGACCACAAGGGTCATCTAGTCCAACCCCCTGCAATCTTTTTTGCCCAACATATGGCTCGAACCCACAACCCTGAGAATAAGAGTCTCATTTTCTACTGTCTGAGCATCTTTGAGTGTTGGGCAAGATGGCTGGAGCCAATGGGAGCTGCAGTCTAACAACAGCCAGAGGACCACAGATGAGCCACGAACATCAACAGAGGCATCCACAGAGAATCAGTTTTTATATTAGTTTCTATGGATGGTTTTATTGTTTAAGAGTTCATTGGATGGGCTTTATGAGCTTGTGTTTCTGTGTTTTATTTTGCTTTTATCATGTAGGTTGACTCTGTGCTTTGAAGCAGTCTATAAAATTTGTTTAAAACACACACACACACACACACACACACGGCTGTCTAGATGTTGTTGAGCTACCACTCTTCAACATTTCATGACCTTTGGGCATGCTGCCTAAGAAAAACGAAAGGGCCACAGTTTCCTCATCAGTGGAGGCTGGTCAATTTGGGCAATCTCCGCTTGGTCTCAGCCAGCTCCCACCCTCCTGGGACAATCCCAGGCTGTCATCTTCCTTCTCCTTAATCTCAGTGTTGCCCTTGTAGAACCCAGCAGGAAGGAGGAGGATGGGGACAAAACTAGAATCAGTTGGCTCTTCCTGATATTGCCTCTGGCTCCACCTACAGGTGGTCTCCCAGCCTTGCACCCTATCAGTCCCAATGGACACCAATCACCACTATTCGTCATCCATTCTTTATCTTGCCCCAGCATGTCCTGAGACACTGAGGCTTTCTCACAGTTTGCAGCTAACAGAAAATGTGCAGATTGTGCTCACGTAATTTGCAACTAACAGATGAATCAAAACAACAAGAACCACACCACAAGGCCGCCACCGCTTCATTACTACTTTTCTATTAAGTTATGGTCCTCTTGTGCCAGATTTTTAAAATACCAGCACTGATAGGGATCCTATTAACCTTATCTTTACAAACACAACATGCTAGCTGATAACAAGCGAGCCCCTCCTGCACACTCCGTTGGAAATGCCATCGCCTTGAAAAGATGCTATGGCTGATCAAACATTTCCCCGGCTCCTGAATTATGGATCTCAGATGCGTTAACAGGCCTCCCTGCATAATGTGTGTGTGAGCATCAGTATAAACAGGACCAAAACTATCTCTGCCACCCCACAGGGACTTGAGTGCAGGGAGATTATAGCATCAGCGGTTTAGGAATTTAAAAGAGCATATATCCTTTCTCTGCCACAGGTCTGAGAATATTCTTTCTCTGCCACCTGTCTGCACAATGCTGGGATCAGAACATGCGTCTGTCCATCTGGCCATGTTGGATTGGGGAGCCCCAGGGCTGACCCACAGACAGGAGAGTCAGCCTGGAGGCAGAGGTGACTGCAAGCCAGAAGTTGAGCTGGGAAGCCTGTCCAAAGCTCAGGGGCAGGAGTGGGTTGGGATGAGGATGAAGGCAAGCCAACAGATGGGGAAACTGGCAGGCATGGAAGCATGGATGGAGGGAGATAAAGGAGGAACAGGCAGGTTGATAGGCAGAGATATCTAAAGCAAAGCTAGTGAGCCGTATACCAGAGTCTGGATGGTGCCCAGGCAATGACCCAAGCTCAATATGGTGGAAATGACAAGGGAACTTCAGCTGCAGACACACTTTACAGTGGTACCTCAGGTTACATACGCTTCAGGTTACATACACTTCGGGTACAGACGCCGCTAACCCAGGAATAGTGCTTCAGGTTAAGAACTTTGCTTCAGGATGAGAACAGAAATTGGGCTCCAGCGGTGCAGCAGCAGCAGGAGGCCCCATTAGCTAAAGTGGTGCTTCAGGTTAAGAACAGTTTCAGGTTAAGTACGGACCTCTGGAACGAATTAAGTACTTAACTTGAGGTACCACTGTATGCTAGACTTAATGGAGACTGAGTACAGTGGTACCTCAGGTTAAGTACTTAATTTGTTCCGGAGGTCCGTTCTTAACCTGAAGCACCACTTTAGCTAATGGGGCCTCCTGCTGCTGCCACACCGCTGGAGCCCAATTTCTGTTCTCATCCTGAAGCAAAGTTCTTAACCTGAAGCACTATTCCTGGGTTAGCAGTGTCCGTAACCTGAAGCGTATGTAACCTGAAGTGTATGTAACCTGAGGTACCACTGTACTGGTTTTAGCTAATGCAGACTATACACATCCTACAAGTATTGCATATTTCTTTGCCCCTGAAAAGCTGGTTTCATTCTGAAAATTGATTCTGCATTACCCCACAGTGTGTCCATGTGAAAACAGGTGTGGGAAGAGAGTGTCTCCACGCCTGACCAATGACGTTCGGCAGGGGCGTGGCCTTTGCCAAAATTACAATTGCCTCTCTCTTCATTCACCTGGGACATGTGCCAGGAGGAAAAGGCTTGGATAACCTAATTAAAGGGAGGGCTTTCCAGCCCGAATCAAGTAACCTGCAGACAGCAGAATCTAGAATCCCCAGAGCACACCCCTCATCAGTTGCGCCTCCTCTTTGGCCTGTCTAGAATTATTTATTTCAATTGATTTGATTTCATTTCATTCGGTTTACATCCCATACTTCCTCCCAGAGGAACCCAGGGCAGCAACGTGTCTTTGAACTCTGATAATATTTCTTACTTGTTTGGATGGCAAACAGAGAGGTGTGTGGGTATGTGTGGAAAGTGGCCTACTATGCAAAGGTAAAATTCAACTTCATTGCTCCACCCACCACTAGCATATCTCCCCCAGAAGTTTGCCTGGAAGGAAATGTGGCCCTCAGGCTGAAAAACACTCCCCATCCCTGATGTAAAGAATTCAAAATTTTGTATTATAGATAAACACACACACACAGTGGTTTATTTTCTGTAATGCCATGTCTATCATGAAGGATTGTTGCTTTGAAATTATGCTGCTTGATGTTTAATTACGGCTAATTCATACTGGAGGAAAATGAGCCTAACTAAGCAATTGCAAATTAATGCCCCTTGAGTTGCAAACATAACTCACCCAATTGTTACTAGAATTCAGTTACAGCAGCGGTGGCGTATTTGAGATGTAATTCACGCTGCACGGATGTAGTAATTTGTTGGTGCCAGAAGACTTTGTCGGAGCTTAATTGTGGTCAATGCACTGCGATTTCAACATGTTGAGTTTTCGTCTTCTCGTGCTATGAACGTAGAAGTGACACCTACTAAATTCAAGCAGCTTTTGCAATTCAGGATTGCTATCATTTGAAGTGTGTGTTTAAAATTGATTTACTCGGAGTAAAACATCGTTGCATCCAGATCTTTGCTACAAAATTGGCTGATTCTTTTTCTCGTTCTCGTTCTTATTCTTTTAGGCCAGTTTCTCCGTCAAGGAGAGATATTCTGGGAAAGCACCAACTGCTCCATCAAATGTCGTTGCCTGGATTTCAACAATGAGATATTTTGCCAGGAGGTGTCTTGCGGCCCCTACGAACTCTGTGAGCCAAAGGATAAGTTCTACCAGTGTGTGCCAGTGGAAAGCAGCACTTGTGTGGTCTTCGGGGACCCTCACTACCACACTTTCGATGGCTTCCTCTTCCATTTCCAGGGTTCTTGCTCCTACCTCCTAGCCAGGCAGTGTTGGCCAGGATCCATCCTCCCTTTCTTTAGCGTGGAAGCCAAGAATGAGAATCGAGGTGGCTCTTCTGTTTCCTGGCTAAAGGACATCTCTGTTGAGGTTTATTCGCACAAGATCATCATCCCCAAAGGCAGCTTTGGGAAAATTATGGTGAGAGTCAATTCTTTCATTATGGGGAGAAACTTCAATTAAGGGCCCTTGATTCATTTAAAATTAGGGGCCAGCGAATACGTCAATTTTGATTTCTCTCAATTTCTTACTATTCCAGTCTTAAAGATCAGCTCTCCACATTTCCACTTCTTTTTGTGATTTATTTATTTGTTTTAAGTCACGAAAATTCATCAGCATTTTAGAGTGGATTTCTCCCAGTGCACACTTCTTCTTTGCAAAGCTGCTTCTCCTCCTCCTCCTCCTCCTCCTCCTCCTTCTTCATCTTCTTCTAATTTATATACTGCCCTATACCCGGAGGTCTCAGGGCAGTTCACAGAAAAGTTTAGCTTAATATAATGCATTTTTACATGATATTTTCACTAATACGTGCTATTTTATGCACACTTTACTCAGTCATATGCATTGTGTGCATATTACTTGGCTGAAAAAATGTTTTGCCAAATTTGGAGATGTGCAAATTTCAAAGGATGGTTGCGTTTCTGTTCACACATTGTTTTGGAAAGAGCAAATTAAGCCACTTCATCTTCAAAAGAGAACCATACTGAATTTCTCCTCCAACCCCATTTAAAACTAGAGCTAGACTGAAAAAATGGGATATTTTCACAAACATTTTTGGTAGCAAAAATCAACCCCCACCCTTTTAGCAATTCTACAGGGACTGCAAAGTTAGGATAGTGCAATGCCATGACACCACTACATTTGACCCTCTGTTGGCTGGGAGTTTACCAGGAAGAAGTTTGAAATGGAAAAATGGCACCCGAATAAGAACGCTGGTGGTGCTGGTTGTAGTGGTGTCAGTCAGCCAGTTGGAGAGAGAAGTAGATGTTCAAATAATATCAGGTTTGTTTGGAGAAATATTTCATTTGTAAAGCAGCAAATAAAATATTAGCTCAGAATCCACTTAACACTGTTCCTTGTAGGCTTCTGTTAAGTTGTGGGTAGACATAGCAGACGACACAGCGATTCTTCCAAAGCAGCTCTTTATTTGTATGCTGGAACAGAACTGACTGAGGAGCTCAGTCAGCCTGCTTATATAGAGCTCCAGAACAATGTAACTGTTGCCATTTTCTAAAACTATCCAATCACTGAACGTCACTTTCGATCCTTCATTTGCATAACTATCTACAGTATCCCCCTGCTGGCCCAGGATGAGAACTTCAGTACATAACAGCTTCTGTCATTAACACTGGGGTTATCCTTTCTAGGTTTTTATTCTGAAGTTAAAACGGCATTTCACATGGTTTTCAGTTCATCTTGAGAAGTGTGTGTAGTTGCTGTCTGAACGCTCCTTTCCGACAGGGGTGGTCAACTGATGGCCTTTGGGCTGGATAAAGCTGAAGGAGCCTTTTTCCTAGCTCCCAGTGGACTTCACACCCAAAGTTTTTTAAGTTCTTCAGAAATACACTGTTACATCGTCCTCCACACTTCAATGTCATCCCTTTTATACACAATATGTAAATGGACCTCATCCTATGTACTGCTATGCTTGAGCATATATGCTGCACATTACAGTCTTTCTGGCTGGATGGTACCAACTCAGTTATGAAGCAGAACACCTCCAGGTTATGGTTTGGAGAACAAAGCATCTTCACTACCCCAAGGTCATTCCTGCCTTTAGGATAGCGGGATCCAAAACTGAACTTTCTGATTGAATTCCAGATTGCAGCATCCCCCCCCCCTCATATCTGGATAGCATCTCTGTGCAGTGCTTAATAAATTTGAGGGGCTCTGTGACTCATAATGTTGGATTGCATCAAATGTAGCCCTATGTAAGCTTCCCATGAGTAGCAGATGGGCAATGGGACTTGTCTTGCTCCTCACCCACCCACCCACCCCTGCTGTGTGCCCCCTAAACCTATTTGGGATTCCCCCAACACTTCAGAGCAGATCTGAGAAAAGGGTGGGAGCAGGAGGGGAAATCTTGTTGCACATGCAGAAATCTTTGTGCTGACAGGATGGTGACTTAGCACTGCACTGAATGAAATAATAATGGTCTGGTTAGCAGAAGTTTTGTTATAAAATAGTAAATAAATACATTTTGGACCCTCCTTTTTCCTCTCTCTCTCTTCCCCTCTTTCTCTATGTCTCCCTACCCCTATTTATTTATTTATTATTTTTATTTCTAAACAAAAGAAAACAATGTTTTGTATTTTGTACCCACCCTGCAGATAGATGACTTGGTTATGTCTCTACCCGTTTTCCTGGAACTGGGAGCCATAAAAATCTACCAGAGTGGTTTGTCGACAGCGGTAGAAACAGACTTTGGCCTCTTAGTGACCTACGATGGAGACCATTATGCTGCCATTTCTGTCCCAGGCTCCTACATCAATGCCACATGTGGCCTCTGCGGGAACTACAACAAGAACCCTGAGGACGATGTGCTGCGCTCGGATGGGAAAATGGCCACCTCGGTGCTGGATCTGGGGGAAAGCTGGCGTGTCTATCACCCTGAATGGAAGTGCTCCCCAGGCTGCTTAGACAACTGCAGCCTTTGCGATGCAGCGACCGAATCCCTCTATTTTGGCCCCGAGCACTGTGGCTTTATCAACAAAACTGGAGGTCCTCTCTGGGAATGTGGCGCCATCGTTGACCCTACAGCTTTTGTCCACAGCTGTGTTTACGACCTGTGTAGCATCCGAGATAATGGCACCGGAGGGCTCTGCCAAGCCATTCAGGCTTATGCCTTGGTTTGCCAAGCCCTTGGGATCCCCATCGGAGAGTGGAGAGCACAGACAGGATGCGGTAAGTGGGAGTACAACGGAGCTTCAGAAAGATGCACACTTCCAGGAGAAAACAAGATGGCAACAGGGGCCGTTCTTGGACTACAACTCCCATCATCCCAAGGAATGGGTAGTTTTGTTGATTTCCATTTCTCTCAGTTCCTCGTTTTCCCAATCTTCAGTTCAGTTCTCCACAGCTCGTCAATTTGTGATTTATTTATTTTTGTAAAAAGATGGAAGAAGCAGGGCCACTGGTGCAAAACAAGGATTGTCTCTGACTAAGTCCTACTCATCATAGACCCACTGAAATTAATGGACCTAAGCTAGTCATGTCCATTAACTTTGATGAGTCTTCTCTGAGTAGGGCTAGCATTGGGTACAAACCCGCATTTAATAACATAAGAACACTGGACAAGCCATGCTAGATCAAGCCAATGGCCCATTTATTCTACCTTCTTGTTCTCAAGGTGACCAACCCAGGGTTTCCCAAACTTGGGTCTCCAGCTGTTTTTGGACAACAATTCCCATCATCCCTGACCACTGGTCCTGCTAGCTAGGGATGATGGGAGTTGTAGTCCAAAACAGCTGGAGACCCAAGTTTGGGAAACCCTAGACTGACCAGATGCTTGTGGGAAGCCTGCAAGGGGGACACGAGTGCAACAGCACTCTGCCCACCTACGAGCCCAAGTTAATTTAAAGGCAGAAAGCCTCCAACAGTGAAGGCAGA
>JAXCMG010000018.1:21658651-21678915 GCA_034642415.1 Podarcis siculus | reverse complement strand
CAGACAGCAATTATTATTATTATTATTATTATTATTATTATTATTATTATTATTATTATTAATTTGTACCCCAGCCACTCTGGGCGGCTTCCACAAAGACCAAAAATACACTAAGATGTCACACATTAAAAACTTCCCTGAACAGGGCTGCCTTAAGACGTCTTCTGAATGTCAGGTAGTTGTTTATCTCTTTGACATCTGATGGGAGGACGTTTCACAGGGCGGGCGCCACTACTGAGAAGGCCCTCTGCCTGGTTCCCTGTGGCTTTGCTTCTCACAATGAGGGAACCGCCAGAAGGCCCTCGGCGCTGGACCTCAGCATCCAGGCAGAACGATGGGGATGGAGACGCTCCTTCAGGTATACTGGGTCGAGGCCATTTAGGGCTTTAAAGGTCAACACCAACACTTTACATTGTGCTCGGAAATGTACTGTGAGCCAATGTAGGTCTTTCAAGACCGGTGTTATGTGGTCTCGGCGGCCACCCCCAGTCACCAGTCTAGCTGCCGCATTCTGGATTAGTTGTAGTTTCCGGGTCACCTTCAAAGGTAGCCCCACGTAGAGCGCATTATTGCTAGCCATCTCCTCCATGAATTTGTCTAATTCTTTTGTAAAGCCCACAAAGCTCATGGCCATCACTGCCTCCTGTGGGAGTGAGTTCCACAGATTTCACTCTACCCTTCTTTGTCCCCAATCAGCATCGCTGTGTTTTTGAAGAAAAGCTGACAGGCTGGCAAGAGAGTTGGAGCCCCCTGGCATTCTCCAGCGTGCATGTTAACGCCAAACTGATCTAGTGCCCTTGATGCACATTTTGATTTCTTCACTTAAGACATTTCCATATTGCTTCGTTATTCACCCTTCCAAGCAGCACACATTGTAACAATCCATTGCTCAACAAGGCTCTTCACCACGTACACAGGAAAAGGAGAGGCGAGGACAGAGCAAGTGGCTGTGCCTCAGAGCAGTTGCTTGTACCCAGGCTTGAGGGCAAGGAATGTAAGGTTAACTTTGGATTCCCTTTCTGAGAAGAGCTGTGGTTTCAGCAGCCTTCAAGAAACGTTGGTGGGAGCACTGGGGGAAAGGGGGAAAAAGCTCTCCACCCAAACACTGAATGAGCTGAACACAGAAGAGCCAAGAGGGGCCGGGATTCAAGTAAGCATTGTTGCCATGAAAGCTGATTCAGCCCTCTCCCTGTTTACAATCCAAGAAAAGACAAAGGGACACTTGAAGTAACTAAGGAGCAGCGAGCAAAGGACAAGCAGAAGCGAAACCACTCTAGCTTGTTCTTTGCTCCCTGGGTGGAATTCAATGCTGGGTCGGTGGAAGGAATTTAAGTGCCCCTGTTGAATTCGAGTGAGAGACACGGCGGGATTTATGGCTGACATTTGGGGCTTGGATAAATTGGGGGCATATGTACTGGCTTGCCTCTCTCTCTCTCTCATTTGTCACCTGCATCATTCAGCTGACTTCATCTTGATTTGCACCTGCCCAACTCAGAAAAGGAAAAGGAACTGTGAACATAGGAAGCTGCCTTATACTGATGCATCTAGCTAAATATTGCCTGCACTGACTGGCAGCAGCATCTCTCCAGGGTTTCAGGCAGGGTCTACTCTGAGTTGGACTAGCACTGATACGTGTCTCAGGTATAACCATCTGCTAGCTTAAGAGAGCCTTATTAAAGCTGATGCCTTCCAGATGTGATGATGATGGTGATGATTAATGTCATTTACTAATCGCTTCCCATGAGCCATTCCAAAGTGATTGACAATACAATCAATACACACAGTATAATCATAGAACCATAGAATTGCAGAGTTGGAATTGACTCCAAAGGTCATCCAGTCCAACCCCCTGCACAAATAACACAGCTTTCACATTAAAAAAAAAAAAAACAGAACACATGGCTTTTTTTCAGCCAGAGCTCACTGAAATTCATTTCCGGCACCTCTCAGCCGGACGCCTTTACCATTCTAAGAGAACGAGGGAGGTGTTCATAGTGTTTTCCGGCACCCTTTTTTCTAGAAAAATAGTACTGATTAAAGCACAATTAAATATGTAAACGGGATGCGGGTGGCGCTGTGGGTAAAAGCCTCAGCGCCTAGGGCTTGCCGATCGAAAGGTCGGCGGTTCGAATCCCCGCGGCGGGGTGCGCTCCCGTTGCTCGGTCCCAGCGCCTGCCAACCTAGCAGTTCGAAAGCACCCCCAGGTGCAAGTAGATAAATAGGGACCGCTTACTGGTGGGAAGGTAAACGGTGTTTCCGTGTGCTGCTCTGGCTCGCCAGATGCAGCTTGTCATGCTGGCCACGTGACCCGGAAGTGTCTTCGGACAGCACTGGCCCCCGGCCTCTTAAGTGAGATGGGCGCACAACCCTAGAGTCTGTCAAGACTGGCCCGTACGGGCAGGGGTACCTTTACCTTTAAATATGTAAACACAGTTCAAAACAACAGCAGCAATTCATTTCAAAATCCCATACAAGTACAAACTGGGGATCTAGTTCTCCACTTGGAAGGCTTGCTGAAAGGGGAACTCCTTCACCAGGCACCAGAAAGGCAATAGAGGAGTGCTTGTGCGGCAGGGAGTTCCTAAGGCTGCCACACTGTCGGCCCAATTTTGACATAATGCAGAACAAGACTCCTAACAGGATGCAGTGATCGGTTGCGTAAGTAAGGGATTATTAGACCATCTGTTTTGGACCACAGCTCCCATCAGCCCCAGACAGCACAACTCCAGAAGCTATCATGGAGGATAAAACTAGGAATGGCTACCGACCATAAAGGTTATGTTCCATCTCTACTTTCAGAGGCAGTGGGCCTCTGAAAGCCAGTCACTGGGACTCACAAGTGGGGACAGTGGTGTTGTGCTCAGGTTCTGCTTGTGGGCTTTGAATGGGCATCTGGTTGCTGGACTAGATGGGCCATTGGCCTCCGATCCAGCAGGGCTCTTGTTATGTTCTTAAGCTGAATGACAGCCTGTGTGGTGTAGTGGTTAGAGTGTTGGGCTCCAGCCTGGGAAACCAGGGTTTGAATCCCCACTCAGCCATGAAGCTCACCAGGCCAGTCACTCACTCTCAACCTAACCTACCTTCCAGGATTGTTGTGTGGAAGAAGAGGAACCATGTGTGCCACCTGTGATCTCCTTGGAGAAAAAGGTGGACTATGAATGACTATCAATGCAATAAATGAACTGGCTAACTCAATAAATGCCCCTTGTCTGCTTCTTCCAGCTGCTGCCGTGCAGTGTCCAGAGTCCAGCCACTACTCTGTGTGTACCAGCAGCTGCCCGGCCACCTGCTCGGACCTCACTGCCCCCTTGACCTGCACCTCCCCTTGCACCGAGGGCTGTGACTGCAACGAGGGCTACGTCCTCAGCACAGACCTGTGCGTCCCGATCCACCAGTGTGGCTGCGATGTGGACGGCCAGTACCACGCCATCGGAGAGTCGTTCTGGGCCTCGGTGGACTGCACGGTGCAGTGTTGGTGCGAGGAAGGAGGGGAGGTCACCTGCTTCAACTCCTCATGCCAAGAAGGAGAGGTCTGTGCCGTGGAAAATGGCTACCAGGGCTGCTATCCCAAGAGGGAGACGTTGTGTCTGGTCTCCCAGGATCAGGTGCTGCAGACGTTTGACGGCGTCACGTTCGCTTACCCCCCAGACAATTCCTACACGCTGGTCAAAACCTGCCCGGACAGACCCAGCTTCCTGGAAGTGGACATCAGCAAAAAGAAACCGGAATCAAGTCCTGACTGGCTTCGGAGCCTGATCATCCATATTGCCAGCCAGGAAGTCAAAATTGGGGGCGTAGACAATTCTGAAATCAAGGTACTGGCTTGTGTCAATGCTCACTAAATTCTTTTGGTGGAAGGTCACCCAGTGAACTTCAGAGCTGAGTGGGGACTTGAACCCTGATCTCCCAGGGTCCTACTCTGAGTCCCCCTGTCCTCCACTTATGTGCCCCCTAAATGCAGTCTGGGGGTTTTCCCGCCTCCCATCTTTAAGTCCCTGATCTTGGAGACTTAAAGGGGAAACATGGGGAGATGTGGAAAAAACTTTGCTGGTACCTTCCTGGTTCACTTTTAAGCCTCAGAGTAAGCACAATGGATTTTGACAGGTAGGCAGCTGTGCCCACTTGTCAAACGTGGCAGCAAGGCTGATCCTGATAATAATAATAATAATAATAATAATAATAATAATAATAATAATAATAATAATAATTTATATCCCACCCTCCCCAGCCAAAGCTGCGACTCAGAGCGGCTAACAACAGTAAAAGTGGCACAGTTTACATAAAATCACAGTCAATTAATTGAAATACATTCTAAAATCAATTCAGAATCAAATTAATGGCAACCATTGGGCTAGAGTTCTATGAGGATTACAGAAGGAGGGGGTCAGACTGTGCCTTAGCCAAAGGCCTGGTGGAACAGCTCTGTCTTGCAGGCCCTATGGAAAGATGTCAAGTCCCGCAGGGCCCTAGTCTTTTGTGACAGAGTGTTCCACCAGATCGGGGCCACGGCCAAAAAAGCCCTGGCTCTGGCTGAGCCCAGCCTAACCTCTCTGTGGCCCGAGATCTCCAAGATGTTTTTATTTGAAGACCATAAGGTCCTCCATGGGACATACCAGGAGAGGCGGTCCCGTAGGTACGAGGGTCCTAGGCCATATAGGGCTTTAAAGGTTAAAACCAGCACCTTAAACCTGATCCTGTACTCCGCCGGGAGCCAGTGCAGCTGGTATAGCACCGGGTGAATGTGATCTCGTGGTGAGGACCCCGTAAGGAGTCTCGCCGCGGCACTCTGCACCCGCTGGAGTTTCTGGGTCAGTCTCAAGGGCAGCCCCACGTAGAGTGAGTTACAATAATCAAGCCTGGATCGGGCCCATGGAGCCCAAAAGTTTCCCCACTCTTGGCCTGGACAGATCCACAGCCTGACATAGCAGAGCAAAGAGTTTTGGTGGAACTGAATATAACATTCATTGTGTACTGCAAATATGTGATTGTTTGCTAATATCCACTCAGATGCAGAGCCAGTGGTTAAGATGCAGGTCTTCTAAGCCAGCAAAACAATGCTTAGCAATAATAACAAGTGTGTTCATACTGAACGTGTCATCTGCCCCCCTGTCCTGGCTGCCTGATGAAAACAAGAGTTGGTTCTTTTCTTAATCCTGCCAAGACAGAGGATCTTCTGTGATAGGAAATGCAGAGTGTCTCATTAGCTACACCCGCCGCTGACATTCTCCCCCAGATACGCATTTTATCAGGCAGTGTTAACACTAATGACGGAAGACACAAAATGAGTTTACATGAGTGATCAAACAACCTCAGCTTGACGCTGTGCTGCTCACAGTTAAAATAATTGTGTGTCTCTTAAAAAGACAGATATAGAGGGAGGGAGGGAGGGAGGGAGGGAGGGAGGGAGGGAGGGGATGCTATCTGCATGAGCGAAATTTACATGCAGTTTAAAAAATATATAAATAGCAGAACGTTTAGGCAACTTTGACTATGGTTAAAATTTGAGTTATATAGATAAATAGAAAATGGTATAAGATGGAGAAGAAAATGTTAGTGGACTCCACAGAGGGGAGGAGGGAGTTCGGAGAATTCAGATAATTCAATATTTAATTTTTGTATTTTATGTTTGAATGTCAAATCATAAATGTAAAATATGAAATTTTAGGCAACTTCAGTCAGGACTGTAGGGAGAGAGTGGGGAACCCCCTAACTATGGAACTCACTTCCACATGAAACTTCCCTTCCACATGAAGCAGCGATGGCCACCAACCTGAATGGCTTTGAAAGATTATTGGACAAATTCGTGAAGGATAAAGGCTGTCAGTGGCTACTAGCCACAATGGCTATCCTCTGCCACCGCGGCTGGAAGCAGCAATGCTTCTTGAATACCAGTTACTGGAAACTGAAGGAGAAGGGGTAGCCTTATCCTTAGTGAATTTGTCTTTTAGAGCCATCCAAGTTTGTAGGCATAACTGCCTCCTGCGGAAGCAAATTTCATAGTTTAACTATGTGTCGTGTGAAGAAGTTCTGAATCTTCTAACACTGAACATCACTGGATGTTCCCAGGTTTTAGTATCCTAAGAGACGGAGACAAACATATCTCTGCACAATCCTATTCACCTCTATCATGTCCCTGCCCCAGACTCACCTCCCCCCCCCAACTAATAAGCCTGAAACCTAGTAACTTTTCCTCCTAGGGGAGTTCCTGTATCCCCTTGATCGTTCTTTTCTAAACTTTTCCCACCTCTACAATATCCTTTTCGAGGTGAGCTGACGAGAACTGTATATACAATATCCCAAGTTGTGGTCACACCATAGAGATATTATGAGTTTTATTTTCAACCCCCTCCCTAAGTTTTGCAGGCTTCCAAAGCCCTGCAGAAACCTGGCAGACCTTCTGGACTGAGATAGGAGCAAGATGGATTTACCTGTCCCAGGCAGTAGTGCCTCTGCCCCACTGGCTTGAACACTGGGAAACTCCTCTCCACATCCTAGGCTCATGCGCATAGGCAACACTGCCACCTGGTGGAAGGATGTGTGCTTTAGCAAGCGTTCGCCCTGGACAATTTATTTAAAGCAGTTTTCAGCACAAACAGCACCTTCGAACCTGCCTCACACAATTTGCTTGCATGTATGAGCACTGCTAATGTGTGATAGGAAGCAGAGGAGAGACATTATAAAAACAAATTCACCTTTTCGTCAATCTGGTGGTGACATTTTGTGATGACATTTTGCTGTAAAAACTGATTTTGCAAACCCACGCTTAGTAGTCAGACTCCATCCCTGCTTCATTCCACCCCCCACCCCCTGTTCATTCCGACAAATGCATGTTTACACACTGGATGTCTGCATCTGCAGATCAATGTGTCTCACACACACCTCTGTCAGATCAAGCGCCTCTGACCTGCATACTGTGATCATCTCAGATTTGTTTGTTTTAAAATATCAGGGGTGTGAGTGCCTAGAATGGTTTGCTCTGCAACAACCACAGGACCAAATCCCTTCCCAAAAATTAGACGCAGGGGTCAGCACACTTTTTCAGCAGGGGGCCGGTCCACTGCCCCTCAGACCTTGTGGGGGGCCGGACGATTATTTTGAAGAAGAAAAAAAATGAATGAATTCCTATGCCCCACAAATAACCCAGAGAAGCATTTTAAATAAAAGCACACATTCTACTCATGTAAAAACATACTGATCCATGGGCTGGATTTAGAAGGCGATTGGGCCGGATCCAGCCCCCGGGCCTTAGTTAGCCTGCCCACGAATTAGAGAGTTGGACGGATCATTTGAAGAACTCCTTGTGATTTCTTTCCATCAAAGAGTCCTTACAGATCACCGTATTACTGCACCAATATCACATCTTTGGGATTAGGCCATTTCAAGGGCAGTCCATATAGCTACTAGCCATGATGGCTATAAGAAACCTCCAAGTTCAAAGGTAGTCTACCACTCAGCAAAGCCAGTGGTCAATTGGCTAGCATTGTCATTCAGCTACCCACATCCCAAACCTACTGCTGAACCCCAGAGCCCCTTAGAAGAAGAGAATAGCTTGGGCAGACACAGCCAGCCCTGTTCTTCCTTGCCCAAGGACTTTCCAATGCACATTCAATAGTTTTGAAGAGAAGAAAGGGAGGGAAAGGCTAGGAATCAATTAAGCCGAGAGGCTTAAATACAGGAGTAGGGATGTTGATGGAACATGGGGACACAAGAAGATACCTTACACTGAGTTAGACCATTGGTTCATCTAGTGCAGTATCGTCTACTCTGACTGGCAGCAGCTCTCCAAGGTTTCAGACAGGAGTCCTGTCTCAGCCCTTCCTGGACATGTCAGGGATTGAACCCGGGTTCCTCTGCATGCAAAGAGGTGCCCTGCTACTGAGCCACAGCAGAAAACCCAATTGCTGTTTGCTCCAAATGGGTGCTAAAGAGCGGTTTTCCCCAGAGGAAAGCATCAGAACAAGAATGAACAAATGAATTTTATTATTTCGGTCACAGACCAGTTCCAGCCCACATACAATATCAAGGTAGTCATAAAACACAATAGGGATACATTTGAATTTGAATTAGGTATAACAGGGACAATACAGATATAGCAACAGTTAATATATATATATAAATTAAAACTTAGACACTAACATATAACCTAAAATTATCATTTAAAAACTTAATCATTATGACAGCACGGCTTGTTCCCTAAGTTTTATGGCAAACACACAGAATTTGGCTACCCTTAATGTGATCTCAGGATCCTTGTCCTCTTCCAGGGATTTTAGACATTGAAGTTCGAATTCATTTGGAGATTTTTGCATAGCGGGGGTAATAAATACCAAGAGCAAGAGGAAATGTGGATAAGCCTTTGTTAGCTCCGCTTGTCCTTGGCTCTGTTGCCACCTGCTGTTGGCCTCCCTGCTTTTCACCCTCCCATTCCCAATGGACACTAAGCACCACTGGCTCATCTCATCAACTTGCCTCTTCATTCATTCATTTGTTCTTCCCCCACCCTACCCTTTTTGCAGGTGAATGGATATGAAATGGAGCTTCCGTATTTCCATCCTTCCGGCCAACTGGAAATCTACCGCAGCAAAAACGGGACCGTGGTTGAGTCCGAAGGGCTCCTACATATCCTGTACTTGGACTCTGGCATGCTGGAGATACGCCTCTCAACTATCTATTTCAACTGCACCGGGGGCCTCTGTGGGTTTTTCAACGGGAACAGCAGCGACGAATTCTGCTTCCCTAACAGGAAGTGCACGGACAACCTGGCGGTTTTCCTGGACAGCTGGACAACCTTCAATGAGATTTGCAACGGGGAGTGTGGCGACCTTCTCAAGGCCTGCAACAACGATTCGGAGCTCCTGAAGGACTACCGGAGCCGGTCGAAATGTGGCGTCATCAACGATCCCACCAACAGCTCCTTCCTGGAGTGCCACTCAGTGGTGAATGTCTCTGCTTACTATCGGACCTGCCTCTTCCGCCTGTGCCAGAGTGGGGGGAACCAGTCAGAGCTCTGTGACTCAGTAGCCCGCTATGCCAGCGCCTGCAAGAATGCAGAAGTGGACGTCGGTCCGTGGAGAAGCTTTGACTTTTGCCGTAAGTCAGTGCATGCGCCTTTTTGTCAAAAGTGTGGCCGTTTGAGCAGACCTCCACAAGTCCCTTAAAACCTCGGTTCCATTTTTTAAAAAGTAAATTACTAGTCTTCATGGATTATTTATTTTATACAGCTTAAGATCTAAGGAGCTTGCATTGTGTGCTCAAAGGCTTATATGTGGTCCTTTGAGTCCTGCTATTCAGTGTGTACCTTATATCTGCAAAGGCTCAGTGTATTGTACAGTGGTACCTCGGGTTACAGACACTTCAGGTTACAGACTCTGCTAACCCAGAAATAGTACCTCAGGTTAAGAACTTTGCTTCAGGATGAGAACAGAAATCGTGTGGCAGCAGCGCAGCGGCAGCAGGAGGCCCCATTAGCTAAAGTGGTACCTCAGGTTAAGAACAGTTTCAGGTTAAGAACGGACCTCCAGAACGAATTAAGTTCTTAACCCGAGGTACCACTGTATTGTATTTATTTATTTCCCATCCTTCACCCTAAGGCCCCCAGGGCAGGTTGCAACATTAAAACACAATATTAAAAACAATTTAAAACAACTTACAATAATAAAAAATAAGGCGGGTCCTCAGATCATACACCTCAAGTGTCAAAAGCCAGGGGCAGCATTCTCCAGAAGCTGTATAATGAAGGTGCCAGGCAGACCTTTCTGGGGAGAGAGTTCTGCAGCTTAGGGGCCACCACAGAGAAGACCCTCTCCTGGGCCACAGCCACCTGAGCTTCTGAGGGTAACCAAGAAGGCTCCCTTTGCCAGTTTCAGCACCCAAGAGAGTCTGCAGAAAAAGGAGGGTGGTTTTTCAGATGTTTGGAGCCCGAGTCATTTAGGGCTTTAAACAACAATGTGAGTACCTTGAATTGGCCCAGAAATGATCTGGCAACCAGTTTTAAAACAGGGTTTATATGAGATGTAGGTGGAACCCCAGCCACGAATCTGGCTGCTACATTTTGAACTAACTGGAATTTCCCAGTCGTCTTCAAGGACAGCTCCATGTAGAGCACATCATAATAATCCAACTTTGAAGGTAGTATAGTGATCTCTAACAAAAACGGGTCGTAGCTGGAGAACCAGCTGGAGCTTTAAAAAAAAAAAAGGCCCTTCTAGCCTTCTAGCCACTGAGGCCCCCTGAGCCTCCAGCCACAGTGTTGAAACCAGGAGCACCCCCACAGTGCAAACCTGCTACTTTCAGGGGAGTGCAGCCCCACCCAAGGAAGGCTGCCTCCTCACCTCCCAGGCATGAGAACCTGGGACCCATAACAGGATTCAGGTATGTCACACACATACCTGCAAAATACACCCCCAAATCCCACCCATTATAATGCATTTCACTCATCTATGTAAAATATAGATTAAAACAGTGCTGCGAAAACATTACCTTTGTGCCTGGGGTGTTTTCTTTCTCTCTCTCTCTCTCTCTCTCCAGTTGCTTTTTGCCTCTAGATGCACTTTCTTAATTAAGTAATTTTCATAGAATGCGTTCTAGGAGACATCAGGAGTTTTACTGCGCCGTGTTCTTGAATTGCAGTAGGGATCCCGACTTAAGCTGTAACAACAGAGGCTAATTTGAATGAGAGAGACAGTTGTGTGTGGGGGGGGAGTTGTTTAGCTATGGTAATATTCTTGCTGACAGTGGTATTATTATCATAATCTAAAGGCAGATGTAGGAAGTTCACACTGCGGAAGCTCAAGAAGGCTTAGGCGAGTTGATGCAAATGGAAGGACGTGGAATTTGAGATTTGGCAGGCGATGAGCTTTCAGACAAATTCAGAAGTCTGTGAATATTTTAAGGGTGCAGTCATACATAATGCTAAACTATGGTTTGTTTTAACTAAGCTTTTTTTAAAACAACAACAACCCACAAATCATCTTACGAACTTGAAACCAGAGTTAAAAGAAGTAGAAAAAAAACAAGTTAGCGTTTTGTACAAAACTAGGCCGCTGAGCAGCCCTTTACTGAAGCACAGAGCTCTATCCAATGCTAGTCCTGCTCAGAGTAGGCTCACTGAAGTGAATGGACAGGACTAAGGACCCCTTTAATCATAGTATGTAAAAAGGGGTTTCAGAAACATGGTTTCCCATCTAGAAACCACCTACATAAAAAGAGCCCTCCTGGATCAGACCAGGTCTCCATCTAGTCCAGCCCTCTCCTCATGGTGGCCAATCAGATGCCTTCAGCAAACCCTAAAGCAGGGCTTAAAGGCCACAGACCTAGTTCATTCCCTTTGCCTCCACGGTCAGAAGGAGTAATGCTTCTCAACACCAGCTGCTGGAAACCTCAGAAGGGGAGAGGGCATTTAACAGCATATTGATATGCAGGAAAAAGAGAGGAAGAAATAACAGGGTAAACAGGAAGGAAACAACGCCATCTAGCCCAAGGCTGTGTAATGTAGCACAATGCTGAAAGGATACTAAACAAGGCAATGCAACACAATGACAATTTGAATGACAATAATTGACAAATGAAACTAATAAAACAGCTTGAATAAGAATAAAACCATGCAGTAATATTGCAAGGCTTTGCATTGGCTCTTCCCTAATAAAACTCCCTCCGGAGGATTTAGCTGAAAGCATCCTAGGCTATCCCAACTTCCCTCATGTATCTAAATTGCTGAACATTACAGCATCAAGTTCAAGAGCAATTTGTAGCTACCAGTCTAGTACAGAGGATCAAGGATCCTTCCTCCCGACACACACAAAGCAGGAAGGAAGAAAGGGAAGAGAATCAGACCTCTTAGAGGTATACTGGCTCTGAACATAGCAGTCCCGGTTTAATCTAATAATCACTGATGGGCAAATGAATGGAGGAGAAATCTAGCTCCCTTTTAAAGCCTTCTAAACTGGTGGCCACCCCATCATGGGGCAGTGAGTTCCAAAGGTTAAGTATGTTAAACTAGGGTTTCCTTTTGCCTGTCCTGAATCAGTTTCATTGTATGATCCTGATTATAACCCCCAACCCCACCCAGCCATGGGGGAAACTGTTCATGGAGCCATAGAATTGTAGAGTTGGAAGGGACCCCCCACAATGCAGGAATCACACCTAAAGAACGCCTGACAGATGGCCATCCAGATTGCCATGGAGAGAGGCTTGTGTATGCACCTTTCTTGCTTAGTTTGAAAATGGGAATGCACATGACACATCCAGGGCATTTATACTACAAAGCACTTTAGCAAACAATTGATCAACCCTGATCGCTCGGACTGTATAGAGGAGGGGCTGGGCAAGACTGAGCCCAGAGTGATTGGCATTAGTTAGACCTGACAGCCCATATCCTTCTGCTCAAAAAAAGAGAGAGGGATGAATAGCTCTGGTCTGGAGCCTGTGATTATGAGCTCCCAGAGAAGCAGAATGGTTTTAAACCTCACCCTGATATCTTTGACAGTCGCAGACCAGAGTGTGCTCGGCTTGTTGAATTTGTAATCCTGTGTTGACTTTTTTGTTTATGTTTTTCGGGAATTAGCCTTGCCTGCATGCATTTCCAGGCTTCTCTCCAAAAGCATAAGGACTAGAATGTAGCTTTCCCCCCAATTTAAACAGCAATTTGGGATTCTAAAGACATTGACACCTATGCTCAGTACAGGATTTCATTGCAGATAGGTGTAAAACACACAGTCCTGTCTAGCCCTGGACTAGACTAAGAGTTTATCCAAACTTACCTTTCCTCTGCTCTTTCCAGGCTCTGTGTCTGAACATCTAGCTTAATTTAATTTTTGCCCCAGAGCTTTCCTTGCAAAAACCTGCTCTTTAAAGTTCAATTGGAGCAAACGGCAATCTGGAAAAACAAACAAACCTGAATTGATGCTTGCTCTGTGTACTGAGTGGCGGGTTTTCACAGGAAAAGCTCCAGGACGAAAACAGAAATGCTCAGACAAGGAACTTTTAAGCATGGGCCTGTGATTGGAAAGAGAGGGGCAAAACGTAAGAGTGGGTAAGCCCTTAGGTGTGGAAGCCGGGAAGGTAATTCAGGATCGGAACTAACTCCTATCTCCTGAGTTTTTCATTGCTTTTCTACCCTGACCCATGCTACAATGTCGAGGCAGATGTCACAGCCAGATCGCCCTCACTATTTGAACGATGGTCTTGGTCATTTGATGGTCCTTTTTATCCATTGTTGTTGTTTTTTAATTGTATATATTGCTTGTTTTATGTTGCTACGGCCGTTGGCTAATGCAAATAAAGTTTATCTATCTAATGTCAAGGCACAGCATGGCAGGACTTCAAGAGAAAGTGGCTGGCTGCCAGCTGAATTTGTGCTTCCCCCCTTTTTTGTTTTGCTCCAGCTCTCACCTGCCCGGAGAACAGCCACTTTGAGGAGTGCATGACCTGTTCGGAGTCCTGCGAAAGCCTAGGGATGGGTCCCATCTGCCTGGACACCTGCACGGAGGGCTGTCAATGTGACGATGGCTTTGCCCTCCGGGGCACCCACTGCATTCCCAGGACTGAGTGCGGCTGCAGCTTTGAAGGCCACCAGCTCTCCACCAACCAGTCCTTCTGGATGGACATTGACTGCCAGTATTTCTGCTACTGCAACGGCTCCGACAACAGCGTGCACTGCGAGAACATCCCCTGCAAAGAAGATGAGTACTGCATGGAGGAGAGCGGCCTTTATTACTGCCAGGCTCGCACCGACGCCTCCTGCATCGTCTCCGGCTATGGCCATTACTTGACCTTTGATGGGTTTGCTTTCGATTTTCAGAGCAGCTGCCCCCTGGTCCTCTGCACCACCATCTCCCGGCAGAGGTCGGAGAGGTTGGAAACCTTCCCCGAGTTTACGGTCACTGCCAAGAATGAGGATCGGGACCCTTCCCTGGCCTTGTGGGTGAAGCAGGTGGAAGTGGAGGTCTTCAGTTACAACATCATCATCCACCGGGCCTACAAGCACACCGTGCTGGTGAGTTAACACAGCGACACTGAATCAATTTATTACAGTCTGTCGACCAGAATTGAGAAAGCATGCAATACATACAAATGTCAGAACAAAACAGATGGAAAAGTAGAACATAGAAACCACAACAATCTCAGGTTAGCCCCTTCCAGTACACACACAACACACACACACATATATATACACACACACATATACATATATACATATGCACACACACTAAAACATCTCATATTTTGATTAAAATTGCTATTCTGGATTATATCCCATGTCAAAGTAAATAAAGTGAATCAAAATTTCCTATGGCTTATAGTTTGGGGGATGAAAATTAGAGAAATGTTATATACATGCATGATGCATCATAGAATGATGAAATTGGGTCTACCAGACCCAATTTTTTAAGCAATGCGGATTAAAGTCACTTCTGGAGCCCCTCTAGGATTAGTGTCCCTGAAACTTAAATTTTGTCATTTTCATAGTAAATCTATCCCTGGATCCCATCAATTGGCATTCAGAGGCATACTGCCTCCAACAGTGGAGAGAGAACCTTGTCATCATGCCTAGTAGTCATTGATAGCCTTTATTTCCAGTATATAACTTTGCAGTGACTGCAAACCAGAAAGAGCTAGATATGTTTAAGTGTTGTGGAAACCAATAGGGCTTAAATGCACTGTTAAATATTGTTTCCTTTGCATATTGGGTTGTCAAGGGTAGCTTCGTGTATTTATTTTTTTCCTGCACAGTTGAAGGAGGAAAACACTGTCATGGATGAAACTCTTCTGTCACTGTTTTTACATGTCTTGGCTCAGTCCTCCCGGGAACAGAATGTTGTTGGCTTGTTCTCTTTTAAATAGCAGAGAATCCACAGAAGTGTTAAACAGGAATCCCAAAGGACTGAAATGAAAATTTGAATTCAACCTCTTTTAGCATCGTGGTCAGGTTGAAGTTGGCTATTCAGTGACTCTTCAGTCACAGAGTCAGCTGGAAATAGTTGTTTCATGCCTGAGGCAGGAAATATAAATGTTGCTCTGCGTGATGGTAAAAAGACAACAGTAAGATAAATATTTGGCAACATTCTTCCCCCTAACGGCATCCAGAATTTGCTACCTAAGACGGACTGATTCAGCTTGCCTACCAGTAGGGCTGGCACTGCTCAGTAATGGGACATTACAATGTCTCCATAGAGACAAGTCCCCATCATGGCCTTGGCCTCAGGTGATAGATAAGGCTAATTGATTGGTTGAATTTATATCCCACTTTTTCCTCCAATGAACTCAATGTGGTGTACATGGTTTGCTCCCTTCACATTTAATCCCCACAACAATCCTGTAAGGTAGGCTAGGCTAAGGAGCAGTGACTGGCCCAAGGTTACCCAGAGAGTTTTAGGGCCGAGTGAAGATTTGAACCATGCTGTCCCAGCTTTTAGTCCAACGATAACCAGTCTGGAGCTGCTATACTGCTGGCTTAGGAACACAACCAGGTTCCAGATACCAAACCTGAGGCTGACGGCCACAAATCTGCAAACCTAAACTGGTAACTACCAGTTACAGATAGGTAGCCGTGTTGGTCTGCCATAGTCAAAACAAAACAAAAAATTTCTTCCAGTAGCACCTTAAAGACCAACTAAGTTAGTTCTTGGTATGAGCTTTCGTGTGCATGCACACTTCTTCAGATACACTGTTTTCATACCAAGAACTAACTTAGTTGGTCTTTAAGGTGCTACTGGAAGAAAAGCAGCGTATCTGAAGAAGTATGCATGCACACGAAAGCTCATACCAAGAACTAACTTGGTTGGTAACTACCAGACAGCTTCTCCTATGCCTGGTTCCTCCAAGGAGCCAAGGCTGCCCAAAGGATGAGAGAGTGGATTAGGCAAGAAGCCACAGAAGGAAGAAGCAGCCCCCACCCTCCGGTCAAGGGCTTGCCCCTTTAAGGGGTCACACTCCTCAGGCAGGGTTGGTGGAGCTTTGGAAGGGGTGAACTAGAGGGAGGCTTTTATAAGGCCTCAATCAAGGCCCAAATTTCACTGGAGAAAGTTGTGTGCTTGGAGCTAGCCAAGGTGCTGAAACCCCGGCTGCCAGTCCTTGTGGATTCTTGCTGAGAAGAGGTCAGAACCATCTCACATGAGATGGCTGCCCATAGCTCCCTCTCCATCTGTACGTGAACACATGATCTGTTGGGTTTTTGTGAGTCAAAAGTGGGTGGAGGTTACTCAGACCAAACATTTGGCATGTGTACTGTTACAGTTGCAGACTGTAAATATTGGTGCACCATAATCACCCCATTTGCCAGATGACCTGGAGGGTTTATTATGAACCCGTAGACACACTCCACCTTGATTTCAATGAGTTTCAGTGAACCCAACTTTGAGCTGGATTGTGGCCTGTGTGTTTCACTATTATAAACTAGTGTGTGGTGCTTCTCAACTGCTAGATAGATGTGCCCCTTTTCACTCAATTTTTCATGGCCCTGGTATTCTATTCTCTTTCTTCCAAGGAGCTCAGAGCAGAGTTTTAACTTGATGGCAACCCTATGAGCAAGGTGGACAGAGAAATGGTGACTGGCCCAAAGCTACACAACAATTTCCACAACTTGAGTGAAGACTGGGTTTTCTGCGTCAGGCCATCTTTCTTTGAAACCCACCTCCCAAAGCTAGTTATTTATTTATTTTGCAAGATTTATATACCACTTGGTTATAGTAAAATCTTAAAGTGGTTTACAAAATTTATTAGGTAATAAAATTACCAGTAAACAAAAACAAGAAAACAGTTTAAAAACAACAATTTAGAATGTTCAAAAAAGAGATTAAAATCAATGCTAAGCTTGGATTAAAACAAGTCAACATTCTATGCATCTAGAGAGGCTAGCCTAAGCAAAAATGTTTTTAGTGGGTGCCAAAAAGGGAAGGGAAGGGAAGGCGCTTGCCTCATGTCAATAGGCAGGGAGTTCCAAAGTGTGGGTGCTGCCACACTAAATGGTTATTTGCTGACAAATGCAGAATGAGAATGGTGTGACGCCAGTTGTCTTAGTCTCCAGCTAACTTCACTGCATCTCTTTGCAGATCAACAATGAGCGCCTTTACCTACCCTTGAAGCTTGGACAAGGGAAAGTGAACATCTTTGCCTTTGGTTTCCACATTGTCGTGGAGACCGACTTTGGGTTGAAGGTCGTCTATGACTGGAAAACCTTCCTCTCTGTCACCGTCCCACGGAGCCTTCAGAACAACACGTACGGCCTCTGTGGGCGATACAACAGCAACCCTGACGATGACCTCCAGACCTCTGGTGGCTTTGCAGTCTCTAGCATCAATGAGTTTGGCCACAGTTGGGCCAAGAGGGACCCCTTTTGCCAGGTTGGCTGTGGTGACAGGTGCCCTGCCTGCCGTAAGGTGGAAGGCTTCTGGAAGCCCCAGCAGCTGTGCAGCTTGATCCCCAGCAAGAGCGGCGTCTTCTCCAGGTGCCACAGCAAAGTCAACCCTACCTTCTTCTACAAGAACTGCCTGTTTGACACCTGCATCGATGGTGGCGCAGTGCAAACTGCTTGCAGCTGGCTGCAGAACTATGCCAGCACCTGCCAGACCCAGGGGATTGCTGTCACCGGCTGGAGAAACTTCACCTTGTGCTGTGAGCTGAGCTTGTTTTAATCTCTGTCATTGTTCATGAAATCTGTCCTTTTTTCCCATCTCCAATAGCTCCACTGATGTTTAACAGGGGTATTTCTGGGTTGTTGTTTTTTAAGGGGGTACTTTCTTCTTAAAGTAAATTTGGGGTGGTGATGGTAGCTCAGGGATAGAGCACGCATTTTGCACACAGAAGGTCCCAGTTTATTATCTGTTTCTTGCATTCATACCCCACCTTCCTCTCCAAGGAGCTCAAGGTGGTGTACCTAAATTAAATTACCTCCTAAATTAATCTCACAACAACCCTGTGGGATATTTCAGGTTGAGAGGCAGTGACTGGCTCAAGGTCACTCACTGAGCTTCATGGCTGACTGGGAATTTGCACCCTGGTCTCCCAGGTCCTAGTCTGACACTCTAACCCAGTGTTTCCCAACCTTTTTTGGGCAAAGGCACACGGAGGTAGGCTGGTGTTCCGTGGGAGGGAGGCGGGGACTCGGGCGGCGAGAGGCGGGGCGCGGCGGCGAGCACACGCGGGGCGGCGAGCGAGCCCCCCCCCCACATCCCATCGCCACTCGCTCCAGTAGGCCGGCCGAAGCGAGCGGCGATGGGATGCGGGAGGGAGCCCGCCCGCCGCCCCGCGCGCGCCCGCCGCCGCCCCCCCGCCCCCCGCCGCCCGCCTCCCTCCCACGGAACACAAGGCAACGTTCCGCGGCACACTCGTGTGCCGCGGAACACCGGTTGGGAAACACTGCTCTAACCACACCGACTCCAGTTGAAAGGATCAAGTCAGCAGGTGATGGGAATGATTCTCTTTCTGAAGTCCTGGAGAGCCAGTGCCTATCAGAATAGAGCACCCTAGTGTAGGGAGAAACAGTCTGACGTGATATAAGGCAGCTGCTTATGTTACTATGTCTAAAAGCAACCTGACTAGGACTAGGCCTGGTTCTTAGTAAGCAAGTGTCTAGATCTCGAGTCTCAACACCACACTTAGGTCTAATTTCCTTTCCTGTTCTAACATCTTCAAAAATAGCTGGCTGGCTGTTGTTAGACATAGCTCCTGCTAATCTGTGGCCCTTGAGATGTCCCAACTTGCCCGGCCAATGGTGAGCAATGAAGGGAGTTGTAGTCCAGCAACATCTGAAGAGGCAGAGGTTCCTCACTTCATGCTAAAAGGAAGGGGTGGACCAGTAAAAACAGAGAGAGAAATGATTTGTCATTGGGAACAACAGCAGAGAAGAGTCTTGTTGGCCAGGTGAGTCAGAAATCTTCACATGGAAGAACCAGTGTGGTGTAGTGGTTAAGAGCGGTAGGCTCGTAATCTGGTGAACCGGGTTTGCGTCTCTGCTCCTCTGCTCCTCCACATGCAGCTGCTGAGTGACCTTGAGCTAGTCACACTTCTCTGAAGTCTCTCAGCCCCACTCACCTCACAGTGTGGGGGAGGAAGGGAAAGGAGATTGTTAGCCGCTTTGAGACTCCTTAGGGTAGTGATAAAGCGGGATATCAAATCCAAACTCTTCTTCTTCTTCTTCTTCTTCTTCGGGCTCAGAATCTAGGCTCTAGTTAGTAAGAAACTTCCTGGCTACTCTATCTGTCACCCACCTCCTCACTGGCCAAAGCTTGGTGTTGTACAGGGGTCGAGTCCCCACTTTAAGCAAAGGGAATGATGGATTTGTCAATTTCGGGTTCTTGCTATTTCTCATCTTTCCCATCGTAAAAATAATTATAATAATTTTATTATTTATACCCCACCCATCTGGCTGGGTTGCCCCGGCCACTCTGGGCAGCTTCCAACACATACAAAAACAAAAATTCAGTTCCCCACATTTCTACATCCATTTTTGAAAATTCATCCACATTTCAGTGCACATTTTCCTAGGCATTTTGGCCTAACATACACATTGTTTTCACAAAGCAGTTCCCCCTTGTGCTGTACAATTTTGTCCTCTGTCTTCGCTAAGTTGACCCTCCTAGCTGATGCATGTTTGTGTATATTACTAGGCTGGGGACATGCACGGCAAGGTTCGGATAAATGCAAATGTCAAAGGATGCCTGTGTTTTGATTTGCATATCGCTCTGCAAAAGCTGAATTGGGCAGGTCTGCCTTTAAATGCGAGCTGAATCAGATATCTCCCCTCATCCCTAATGACACCTCTCAGGCCTCAGATTTCACACGGGCTGTGAGCTTGAGCATTGGCATGGATTCTTATTTTTAATGCACAAAGCTGGCTGACGAGGCTTTTGCCCTAGGTGCTGAAGAGTCAGCCGCTTGGCACTGTTCCACAGTTCATCAGTATGGCTGGCCTGTAGCAACCATCCTTCTGCCCAGTTCCAGGTCACTTTGTGGTCCACTTTGCAACAGCAGATTCAGTGTTATTAACTGCTCAGGGAGACATCTGAAATCTCCTCAGTTCTGCCTCTGACCTCCCTCTCAGTTTTCTTTGCCTCGTTTAATGACTGCTCTTTAAATGGAGAGCATGTTGTTGTTGTTTTTAATCTTTGCAAGACCCTCTGAGGTACGCAGAAGCGGAGCTCGGCTTGTATCAAAGATGGAGAACAGTTTCATGATGCTGAGGTTTGCGGGAAGGAGACAGTGAGTGAATTGCTAGGAATGGAAAGAAAGAAAGAAAGAAAGAAAGAAAGAAAGAAAGAAAGAAAGAA
>JAXCMG010000018.1:21618756-21658641 GCA_034642415.1 Podarcis siculus | reverse complement strand
GAAAGAAAGAAAGAAAGAAAGAAAGAAAGAAAGAAAGAAAGAAAGAAAGAAAGAAAGAAAGAAAGAAAGAAAGAAAGAGCTTCTCTGTGCCAAGGTTTCCCAGAGAGAGGCAGAGACTCCGATTAGGGCACCTAATGACAAAATGGAAAGTATTGGATAAAAATGACACAGATAAGAGGAGACAGCGGAAAAGAATAGCTCAACAAATGCCTCAACATGAAAGAGATGTGTACCAGAGTCACCGAAGATTATCTCTCATGTCACCGGCTTCATAAAGGAAACGCAGCCACAAGAGGATGAATTATGGGTTGCTCCCTAAATCTGACAGATATTTAAGCACTCAGCACAAAAGCTCACTTTGACTTTGGCAATTCCTTGGATTCATTGCTGCAAACCTGCTGTGGCATCTCCTAGCAGCCTGCCCTTGATCTGGCTGCTGCAAAAGCTGAAGCTGTTGTCCTTGTATTGTCTGGAGTGCCACGTGGGACAAATTTGCCCCAGAAATTAGCTCACCAACGGGGGAGAGCCCATAAGCTGTGCATGCAAAAGGTCCCAGTTTCAGTCTTTAGCACAGGGATGGGAAACCTCAGGCCTTGGAGCCATGTTCAGCCCTCCAAGCCTCTGTCTGGCCCTCAGGGATCTTCCCAGGCCACAGCCTCTCCCCAGCCAGGTATCCAACTGCTTCTGCTTTGCAGAACCTATATTATTTTTGCCTGGCTGCAGTGTGTCCTTGAATTCTGATAATACAGTCTGCACCTGTATTAGAATTGTTTTTAGTTATTTTTAGATGTTTCACCACTTGTGTGTTTGTTGCCCCTGGGCTATTTTGGGAGGAAGAGTGGTACATAAATTTAATAAGCAATAGCAACAAATAATAATGAAAATGTGATGATGCTGAAAGTTATAAAATTAGAAGGAAAGCAAGCAAACAAACAAATAAATAAATGATACTAACATGTGCTTCATTGGATATTCATTGGAGGATAGAGAGGGGTGTATTTAGTAACAGGTCTGCTGTACAAAGGTAAAAAAGCAAAAACATGTTAATTGCTCCATTCAGTTTTGCATTTGGCCCTGCAGGCTGAAATAGGTCACTCCTGATTGCACCCCCAAAAAAGTGCACCTGGGGCAACGCCCCCCCCAGCCCCCCATGCTATGCCACTGGTCAGATGTGTAGCTTCATACACTCACTTTGCTTTTGAAGCACTGTCTAAATAATAAATGCATTTGACTCATCCAAAAAGAACTGGGCCTTTGTGAGTATTCCAATCCAACATTTACAAATCACTTGCTATCAATGTGGTCCTTGCTCCGAGGCCTAGAAACTTTACTTGTAGCAGGGAGGAGAAACAGCCTTCTCAGTGTGAGTTGCATGCAGAGTGTCATTGTCTCTGCCAGGGATGCTGGGTCTTGTTTGTGGTCCTTGACAGGAAAAGACATATCCCTGGGATCTGGGAGCACCAAAAACCACCACCTCTGCCATTCACTGTTCCAAGGTAAGCTTCTGGGGGATCTTGGAACAGAGGGAGACAGATGTGGCTTACTAGACTGAGCCAAGCACAGTCTGCCTAATTGTAATGAGAAATGCTAAACTTGTCTGGATGGTTCCTGCTTGTTTCCAAGCTGTTGTGCCACAGAGTAGGCCCACTGAAGTTACTAGACATGACTAATGTAGGATCATTCATTTTGGTGGGTCTGCTCTCAGTAGAACTTAGTTGGCTACAACCAGCAGTGCAGTAGCAAATTCAAAAGTGCTGGGTCCCTTAGTAATAGTCACAGCCACACCCCTCCCAAGATTACACAACCATCTAAGATTATACCATAATAATCATTTGAGATGCATTACAATGATCAATGCAGATATCTCTGTGTTGCCTTTCAGCCATACGTATTTTCTGTGCACACACATGGGCAAATGATTTGGAGTGCTCCGCACCATTCTCTTGAAACTGAAGCACCTTGTGTTTTCAGAGTTCCTAAATGCTTTGCTTTGGAGCATCCCGTGGCTAAAAAGCTCTCCTTTCATGTTGACTGTGTGGCTCTAGGACGTTGGAGACAGGGACCCTACTGCAGAAATAGTAATTAATTTTAAACCCATTGCAACCTCATCACTGAATACAAACCTACATAAGGAAGGACAGTCAGCTGCAGCATTCTACCAGATTGTCCCCTGCCAATGTACCCCCTACACCAGGTGTCCTGTGCCTTCACCAAGGTGGAAGGGGAGTCAGGTGTCCCCCCCCCCCAGTTAGAAGGGAAGAACTGTTAAATAAGCAAAGTTATTTTTCTTGCACATCCAAACCCCGTTCTGGAAATATATAGGTTAAATCTCTAGTCCCAGCGTAGTTGTTCTTCATTTGTCAAATGCAAATGTTATTAGTTTATACATGCGAGTGAAAGAGTGCGTATTTGTTCTAAGGAGGCTTGTCTCTGTGGTCAATAGGATTACAATGTACCGTTCAATTACGCTCCTCATAAATGAAGATGCAAAGCTCCTCCGGCAGGCAGACCGTTTGGCAAATCAATTGAAAAGTCATTTTCATCACTAATAAGATTTAAAAATTAAATTTGGATCATTTTCTATTCACAAATTGATGGCCTAAATCAGCTCTGCTCCTGAAATTCAAGGACCTGAATGCAGCTGTTAGATGGGGAGAGGAGGAGAAGCAGAGGACTTGTGGATGTTCTCCATTCTGCCCTTTCATCTTTTGAATGTTTGCAGTAGCTTGGCTTTTCAGACTCCCATAAGGTGGATACAGTTGTTTTTCAGAGGCACAGAAAGGTGCTCTAGAAGAGCAGGGAGGTCAACAGTAGGTGGCGCCAGAGCCACTGGCAGGCACAACCAACTCATTCTAGTTTCATCCCCATCCTTCTTCTTGGTGAAGAAGAGTGCCAAGGCTAGATCGTTACTCATTTCATTTCATGAGCATTACTGCCTCTGAATATGGAGGCAGAGCATAGCCGTCATGGCTAGTAGCCATGTATCACTTTCTCCTCTATGAATTAGTCTAATCCTCTTCCAAGCTGGTGGCCATCAATGCCTCCTGTGGAAGCAACTCCCAAGCGGGAGGCAGCTGCCCATCAGTGTCAACCCCTGAACTGGACGTAAGTAAGAAATCAGGCAGGTCGGAGCTGGTTGAGGGCAGACTAAAGCTGGTAGGGTAGTGTGCCATGCACTCTAATGGACCAGCCTCCACTTTGGTTGTATCTGGTGTGCGCACACACACATTTTTAATTCTCCTGTCATTTCTGATCAAAGTTTTGATGCACTACCAAAAAAATAACCCCGCCGCACATAGGTCAGAGGCTATAAGGAAATGGTTTTGCTTTCCAACCTGGAGTGGGGGACAGCCAGGTGTCTAACCTCCCCCCCACACACACACACAGCGTGCTGTTACCCACCTTTTTGTGTCAGGTTGACAATAGCAGAGGAAGCAAACTGCACCCTCAAAGGACTTGATCTAGCCTCAAGACTGCCATTTGCTGACTCCTGTGTTGGTTGGTGAAGCTGAAGAAAGGTGTCTCTGTTGTACTGGTTTCCAGTGGCAGAGGAAGGGGTGGGGAGGCGGTCCGCCCCGGGTGCCATTTCTGGGGGGGGGATGACAAGACGGCACCCCGTGGGGGGCTCGCCCCGCCGCCCCCGGGCGCGGCAGCACAAGCCACTGTCATCGCACTGCCACAGCCGTGTGTGGAGGATCCGGAGGATCCCTCCGCTGCGAGTGGAGGATCCCACCGCCACCATGAGCAGAGGATCCCCCTGCCACCGCTGCAGCCACGAACAGAGGATCCCACTGCTGTCTGTGTGACACTCGAGTGGCGCAGGCAGTATCAGTGCTGTGCATGCATCGTACATAACGGCGCCATGCATGCAGTGTATGTAGCAATGTCACGCATGCGCTGCTGGGCAGTTTGCCCCGCCCCTGTGGGCAGTTCGCCCCACCTGACCCCCAGCACCGGGTGCTTTTCCTTCACCCCTGCTGGTTTCAGAACTCTGAATAATATACTGTCTCTCTTCAGATCTCCAGATTTTCTTGTGTTCAGAATAGAGCCTTCTTCATTATAGTTCCCATTTAGATATTAGGTGGCTGCTCCATGGTAGGACTGCCTCTCCTCAGTACAGAAGGTCAGACAAAAAGCCTACCCAGGCCAACTCTCTGTTCTCATAGAATCATAGAGTTGGAATAGACCACAAGGGCCATTAAGTCCAACCCCCTGCCAAGCACAGGGGTCCACCTAATAATAATAATAATAATAATAATAATAATAATAATAGTGGCTTATCTCTAGGCCCCGCAGAACCTTTGCTCAACTCATCTGTGCCTATTATCAGGCTATGCTTGCATCTCTTTCTCGTTTGACCGTAAAGTGTCTGGAGCCAATGTGCCACGTAGATCTCCTCCCCTTTTCCTGTCTCTCAATAAGTATTGTCTTCATCAGTTGGAGAGGGAGAAAAGGAAGCACTCCTTTTGGCTTAGTCTTTTCCTTGGTGGCAACTGCAGCACTGAATGTTAGAGGGAGCATGAGGAGGATGGTGGCAATTCCCCCCTCCTCATATTTCATGTTCCTTGTTGGGGGCAATAGTGCTGAGCAACAGGGGTGAGCCCTCTGCTTCTCCCACTTGGTTTCAAGGACAGAGGCAATGCATCTCTGGGAATTACAAAGAGCCAGTGTGGTGTAGTGGTTAAGAGCGATAGACTCGTAATCTGGGGAACCGGGTTCGCATCCCCGCTCCTCCACATGCAGCTGCTGGGTGACCTTGGGCTAGTCACACTTCTCTGAAGTCTCTCAGCCCCACTCACCTCACAGAGTGTTTGTTGTGGGGGAGGAAGGGAAAGGAGATTGTTAGCCGCTTTGAGACTCCTTAGGGTATTGATAAAGCGGGATATCAAATCCAAACTCGTCTTCTTCTTCTTAGGCCCTTGGTCATACTGGGCCTTCTGGTATGCATGCGCTCTCGAAGGCAAGAGGGGAACATTGAAGTCTGACCATCCGGCAGGGGTGTGTTGCCGTGTTAAGAAGCTTTTCCCCTTTTTTTCCAGCGGTCAGCTGCCCTCCCAACAGCCACTATGAGAGTTGTGTGAGTGTGTGCCAGCCCCGCTGCGCTGCCATCCGGCTGAAAAGTGACTGCAACCATTATTGCGTCGAAGGATGCCAGTGTGATGCGGGCTACGTCCTCAACGGCAAGAGCTGCATCCTACCTCACAACTGTGGCTGCTATTCCGACGGCAAATATTATGAGGTAAGGCACCAATTCCAAAATGGCGGCTCCCAGGGCTTCTCGGTTGTTTTGTGAGCATCTTCTTAGTCATAAGAATATAAGGAGGCTTCTAGTCACGTTGGCTATGATCTGCCTTCACAATTGGAAGCACAGAAGCCAACTCTTAGAGGCTGAGAAGGCTTACAGCCCCCCAATAAAATATTTGAGGAGGCTGGCCCCCCCAACGCTGATGGACTTTGCCATTCAAATGGGGCCTGTGCATTGTGTCATGTGATCGATTATGCAGGGCAGGGTTTATTTGGGCTCTCCACAATATTTTGTTCAAGTTGGCACCCCCTGCATATTTCCCACAGGCAGATCTGGTTGGCCCCTATGAGAACAGCATGCTGAACCAGATGGGCCATTGGACTCAACCAGCACGCTCTTCTTTATGTTCTCAGGTTAAAATTTAGGAATAGAGGCATGTTTCACATTAACTTTCTTATCCTACAAACATTTTCTTTGAAGTACGTTGTATCGATTTCGATGGGCTTAAGAGTGCTATTCCCCACCCTAGTTCTGTATCTGATGAAAGTGAGCAATAGGGATCGGCTCTTTTTGAAAATATTGACTGATGGTGGAGGAAAGCACCCTGCAAAGTGTCTTTCCTTCAAATAACCCCAGGGCCAGGATTATCAAATACCCCCAGGGATCTGCCAATGTGGTGGTGGTGGGGAAGCTACTTATCTGAATGGGCAGCAAGTTTATCGCTTTTTTTTTACCTTGTCTGGCATCGTCTATGTTTTGATGGACTCAGATAAGCTCCCTTTTTAAGGCAAAACTCATCTTAGAAGTTCAAACTACTTTTAATTTGAAATTATGAGTGTTTGCTTGCATGGTTGTTGTTTTAAAAAACAATTAAAAATGCATATATGTATTATATTCTTTCTGTGACTTGGATGAATTTTCTATGAGGATCAGGCTTAAAATATCCAAAGGGGATATCAGAATGAAGCGAGATCCTGCTCAAAAGCTCCTTTGCATTCATCAAGATTCATTTTTAAAACATGCGCCAGCAAATCTGAAGCACAGCTTTCATGGTTCATGTTGCTTTAAGGAGGAATTGGGGGTGGGGGGACCTCTCTGTTTTAACGTGGGCTCTGATGCTTCCATGCTGTCGTAAGTGTTGCATAAAAAAGAGGGTTTCTTCAAGGAGTACTCCTCATCTATATTCTTCCAAGCAGCAGCAACAATGACAAAAAAATAAAAACCAGCTGTAGAATTTGAAATCGCACAGTGCAAATTATGGTGTTTTTCTACCCTAAGCTGCCTGTGGGATTGGATTGTAAATGGTTTCCAAATGAGAAGAAACCAGAGGATGGAGATGGAATGCTCTCTATCTGCCGTCGTTGCGTCTGACAATGTCTCTGCCTTAATAGCTTGATTTTGGGGGATGTAAACACAATGCCCTTGGGAACTCGCTCGCGCTCCTTCAGAAGGGTGAAATTTCCTCATAGATAATTTGCGGGTGCTGCAGGCAGCTGTATCTCTCTCTCTCTCTGCTTTGCTAGTTTGCATTGCTGTCAGCTTTCGGTCTCCTTCTCCATTACCTTACAGCGTGATCCTGAAATAATGAACAACGGTGGTGCATTTAGTGGCATAGTTCTGTGCGTTATGTAATATTAATCAGTTTAATCCACACAATGGAATGACAAATTCCCTGTAATGAGGCTGAGCTTCCAGACTTGCTTTTGCATGGTGGGGTGCGGGGGAATACGGCAAAATTAAACTTTAATTTGATGACCTCATTTGCATGAACCGAGAGGGAGATCCTTCCCTGTTGCTTATGCCAGTGTGACTACTGAATCCCAAGGATTTACTCCTAGTTTATATCAATGAAAGATATAAATTCAGGAGAAAAGAAATTTTTAGGCTTTGAATTCACTGATCTGAAATACTAAATGGGTGAGACAGGAGCACAATCAGAGACCAGAATGGAGCCTTATTGTTTTGTTTTGGGGATAATGAATAAATGTGTAGCATTTCAGTGATGCCCATAGTTCCAGCTTGTGACAGCCCTCATTTTTTAACACTAGTCCTGATAAATCACTATCCCTGTTTGTCTCTATTTTTGCTGTGTGCTGATGCCTTGTAAAGATTTTGGCAGTGCGAGTTGCTAGAGTTGTTGCCAGTCTTCAGAGCTGAGCTTCCAACTCAAGTTACATCTCTGGGTCAGAAGAAGGTTCTTCTTGCATCTAGCGCACATGCTTAGAAATGTATGTTCATTGGCAGTCTGTCGTGTGATAAGAGCACATGATTTGCATGAGGACTCAAGCCCTGCCTTGAAGAACTGAAATTCTGGAGAACCACAAAACTTGAAAGATCATGTTGTTGTTGTTGTTGTTTAGTCATTCAGTCGTGTCCGACTCTTCGTGACCCCATGGACCAGAGCATGCCAGGCACTCCTGTCTTCCACTGCCTCCCGCAGTTTGGTCAAACTCATGCTGGTAGCTTTGAGAACACTGTCCAACTATCTCGTCCTCTGTTGTCCCCTTCTCCTTGTGCCCTCCATCTTTCCCAACATGAGGGTCTTTTCCAGGGAGTCTTCTCTTCTCATGAGGTGGCCAAAGTATTGGTGCCTCAGCTTCAGGATCTGTCCTTCTAGTGAGCACTCAGGGCTGATTTCCTTAAGAATGGAGAGGTTTGATCTTCTTGCAGTCCATGGGACTCTCAAGAGTCTCCTCCAGCACCATAATTCAAAAGCATCAATTCTTCAGCCTTCTTTATGGTCCAGCTCTCACTTCCATACATCACATATAATCACATAAAGAAACCCTGGAGGTCATCTCTAGTCTAAGCTCCTGCAATGCAGGAATGTCAACTGAAGCATCTCTGACAGATGGCCACCCAACCTCTGCTCAAAAACCTCCAAAGAAGGAGAGATCAGAACCTCTTGTAAGAGTCTGCTCCGCTGTCGAACAGCTCTTACCACCAGAAAGTTCTTGTAGATGTTCCGTCAGAAACTCATTTCTTCTAACTTGAATCCATCGTCTCGGGTCCAAGTTACAAGAAAAGAGATTCCAACATCAGGATAATTACATTCTGATCCACACATTAGTCTAAGGATGCATTCAGATGTGGGGAATAATATTTTAGTTTTCCTGATTATAATGCTAGCACTTCTAGCTCATTTTTAATGTTCCTTGCCCACTGCAGTACCTGTTGCATTGTGGAACTGTGGCTTTTTGACTGATATACTGGCACGCTGTGCTAAATTTCATTCACACCAGTGGGCGAGCTGCAGCAAAACAATGATTGTCATTGAACAACATCACTACTCCCCCAGCCTTTCTGCACATGCCTTCTGCTCCCCCATGATTCCCCCATGAAAAGAGCAGGGAAGAACTGTATGCCTATATATCACCCCAGATTTCCTCACTCTGCTCCTGTGATTTTCCATTGTAAAGGGTCTGCAAATTGACTTTTTTCTGAATCAAATAACATGGAAGTGAGTGTTAAACATGTTACGTTCCTTCAGTTTTCCAAAAGTGACAATTATGTCACTTGAAAGCCCATATATAATACAAAAATTAAGAGGCAGGGTAATTCTGGGGGGAATGGAATAAATCACTATGTGAATGCAACCTAAAAGGTGCGGATCCAATCAGTTTTTATCCAGATTCCTACTACTCAAGCAACCCTACATGTCTCCTGAACTACTCAAGCAACCCTACATGTCTCCCGTGAAATGTTGAAGGGTAGAGATAATTTGTTATGGAATTATTTTGATGTTCAAAAGCACCTTTTACCTCTTCTTTCGAAGTCATAATTGCAACCCTTCCGCAAGTTCTGTTGTATTGCCGGTTCGGACTGCAGGATGGCTGCCATGAATAATGTCTCGCGTAGCCAGCTTTGCCTCTCCACTTTCTAGCAGTTACTTTCTTTTACAATGTGGCTACCGCAGCCCCTTATCAACTGAGAAGCAAACTCCTGCGCTCAATTATTCTATAAATCTAATAACAAGAGGGGTGGAATGTAATGCGTGCTCCTCTGCAAAAGTACACATCGGTGGTCAACAGGATATTTGTTGAGCTCTGTTTGGAACGAGGAGAGAAGCGAGGTTGCTGTGGAAACTGTAACTTTGAATTTCCTTGCTTTTATGTGCGATAAAGGTGTCAGCGAGTAGTATTGGTTTGCAATTTTTCACACCCCTTTCTGGGTGGCCAGAATTAAGCCCTCAAGTCAGGTTGTGTGTAAAAACAAACCTGGAGGAAGGGAGGGAAGGCAAGCAGCACTGGAAAGCTTGCTGACCTTGCAGTGCTTTGGCTGACTTATAGGGAAGTGATCTAACGTCTCCTTTCATTCATTTGCCCTTGTCTGTTGGAAGCAGTGCTTTTTTCTGGCACTACTCAATGGTACGTTCCTTGCACCTTCATGGTCCCTTCCAACTCTACGATTCTACTATTCCTTCCCCCATCCACCATACCCAGTTCCTAAGAAAAAGGCTGATTAGGTGGAAAGGCAACTGTCAATGCTTTTATTCCAGACTGTCACTACAGTGGTACCTCGGGTTACATACGCTTCAGGTTACAGACTCCGCTAACCCAGAAATAGTACCTCAGGTTAAGAACTTTGCTTCAGGATGAGGACAGAAATCGTGCTTTGGCAGCCCGGCGTCAGCAGGAGGCCCCATTAGCTAAAGTGGTGCTTCAGGTTAAGAACAGTTTCAGGTTAAGAACGGACCTCCAGAATGAATTAAGTACTTAACCCAAGGTACCACTGTATTTTCAGGTGGGATTCAGTCACATACTGGCAAATTCAAGTTGTCAAACTAAAGCTGATTCTCTTGTGCAACAAACCTGGCTGCTTCCTCCCAAAATTGGACTTTATGCGATAAGGAAAGTGTCGAGAAAATGCACTAGAAAGTGGGGCATAAACAATTTCTTGATACAATGTCATCTAACCTGCCTGCAAATGAACCAGAATGAAAACTCAGTAAATAACCAGTGTTGTCTAACCTACCTGCAAACTTTGGACATACAAATCAGGATGAATGGTGAATAAACAGCGACCTTTTCCCACAGTTACGATAGTTCAGAAATTGTGTTAGGCTAAGGGTGGGCTCACACATGTATTTATGCCACTTGATTATTTAGCTGTTGATAGCTCTCAATTGAATGTGAACTATTTCCACCCTACAACTCTTGATTCACTCAAATGTAACACTATACTATGGTTTGGCATAGTGTATATGCGAACAGAGCCTCATGTTCAGCCATTTCTTTCTTCCATTGCATGACACAACTTCTTCACTTACTGTTGGGTTCTCAGCAAACCATGGCCTGCCCTTAAACCAGGGTACAAAACCTTGTTTATTTCCTTGATTGGGATCCTGGTTTGAGGGCAAAGTGTAATTTGCATAAACCATAGTTTACTGTGTTAAGACAGAATGACAAACAATGGAGAAGGAAGCAGGAATGCACAAGCACAAGGCTCTGCTCATGCATGTAAGGCCAAACCATAGTTTAGTGTTACAACTGAGCATAACCCATGTTTTAGAGATGATGTGAGATGATATGGAAGTTCTGTCAGTGACAGCTGACGCAAAATAGATAAGTCACAAATGCAAATCATCGCTCACTGCTATGATCACCAGCTGATGAGCATGCATCTGTGAATGAGGCTGACAGATGAATCCAGATGTGCACTTAATATAATGAAAGTCCCAAGTTTTTCTTTTTTATGTATGACTGTTGCTCTTTGCCAAGCCTACTAGTGCACACTTTTAAGGATTTTCTGGCCATATTTAGGAGCACACACGGGCATCACATCACAGATAGGCAGCCATTCTCCAGGAAACAACCCTTTGGGATGCCTGCATGTACTCTGGGGAGAAGCACACAGACAAAATCCACAGGTTTCAGTGTGATAAATGCCTAAAGTCCCTGCCAGTGGGTTTTCAGCCACCCGCAGATCAGTTGACAACATGCAGGGTGTCTGTTTAAATAGGTACTACATGACTGCCCTCTCCTGGTTACAAGGAATACAAGGAACACTCTATGTCAATCAGCACAAGAGTCCGCAGAGCCCTGTTCTGTTGCAAATGTCTTGAAACCAAACCAAAGTAAGTTTTAGGGTCAGGCCACTACCTGCTTGAAAAGATTATGATGGTCTTTGTTTATATATTGCCCTCTCCCGAAACACCAGGGTAGTATACAAATGATTTTAAGGCACATTTTAAGGCAACTGCTCAAGTGTACTGGCATAAAAAGGTATCCAGGAGATTCTTGAAAGCCCATAGATGCCTGCCAAATACAGATTTGGAAAAGTGTTTCGCAGGATGGAAATAGCAACACTAAATGCTCAGCTCCTAGTGGAGGCCAGTTGGGCCTCTATAATACAGCAGGCAACAGCACTTCTCCAGATTCCCTCAATGTTCGGGCTGGGAGATAGGGCTCTGTGAGTTCTTAAGGTACCCTGGACCTAGCAGTAGTAACAACAATAAAAATAATTCTTGTTTTGTAGCTAGCATTGCTCAATATGAATGGGATCCATTTCTCACATTGCTTTTTCTGACCAAGGAGCATCATTTCTTTTTCTCAATCCAGGTATATCACATCAAACAGCTGAAACGTGGTAGGGGTCTTAAGACACACGATCGTCCAAATGTGGGGAAAAAACAATTTCATTTGATTCTTTTAAAAATGTATCTCTCACTTTCTCTTCAAAAGAAATCAAAGCAGCTAACAATGCGGGTGTAATTAAAACAATCTGGACCATCACAATACTAAACAAAATTGGTGCAACAGCAAATAATAAAGCACTGAAGCAAACCTGCATAACCCCATCAAAGCAGTAAGCAAAGAAATGAAATCAATATGAAGACACAATCTCATCAACAGCAACAAGAAGGACATTCAGAAATGGCAGTCAGCCACCACTAAAAGCCTCCCAAAAGAGTCAGATCGTATCTAGGAGGCTGACAGACAAGGGCTGTGTACACACTATTCATTTAAAGCGCACTCTCTTCCTCAAAGAATCCTGGGAACTGTAGCTTATCCCTCCCACAGAGCTACAATTCCCAGCACCCTTAACAAACTCTAATCCCCAGAACTCCTTGAGGGAGTGGAAATGTGCTTTAAATGATGGGAGCCAGCATGCTTTTCTGGGTACAGTGTTCTGTAGGGTTGGTATCATGACCAAAAAGGTATCACTCCTCAGACCCACCCACCCCACTTGTTAGCCAGCAGGCACACAACATGACCCAGAACCTCAGGTGTTGAAAAAAGTGCATGTGCTTTGGATTCTTGTTTTTGATTTGGGCATTCACTGTGACCACATGTACACCTTTTTTGGATGGATCCACTGTGGGTTTTCATGTTATTGCTTTTCATGTTTCATGTTTCGTTCACCTTATTGCTTCCTTCTCTTTCTTGCTCATTTCCTGCAGCCCAAGCAGCTCTTCTGGAGCAGCGACTGCACCCGCCGCTGCCGCTGTTTCCGCCGCAACCTCATCCAGTGCGACCCACGGCAGTGCAAGTCGGACGAGGAGTGCGCCCTCCGGAATGGAGTTCGTGGCTGCTTCAGCAAGAAGAGTTCCTACTGCATTGCGGCAGGTGGAGGGGTGTTCCGCACGTTTGATGGTGCCTTCCTCCGCTTCCCTGCCAACTGTGCCTTTGTCCTCTCCACAATCTGCCAGAAACTCCCTGATGTCTCCTTCCAGCTCATCATCAATTTTGATAAGTGGTCGTCCCCAAACCTGACAGTCATCTCACCTGTTTACTTCTATATCAATGAAGAACAGATTCTTATCAGCGATCGTAATACTGTCAAGGTACAGTACTGACTCATTTAGAATGCTAGATCGTAAGAGCCTGCTGGGTGAAACCAGTGGCCCATAGACCCAGCATCCTGTTCTCATAGTGGCCAACCAGATGCCCATGGGATGCCCACAAGCTGGACCTGAGCACAAGAGCGCTCTCCCCCTCTGGTGGTTCCCAGCAACTGGTATTCAGAAGCATTCTGCACCTAACAATGGAAGCAGAACAAGAGCCATCAGGGGCAATTTAATCTATAGGTAGCTGGTGGTCCCCTAGGAACTGTCTAAATCCCAAGACTCCAGTAATGATACACAGCATCCTATTCCAGGTAGTAAGCAAGCCCATGGGGGCAGGAGTGTTCAGTCAAGAGTTCATGTACAAACGGGGCTCTTGACACATCCAAGTAGATTCCTGGATGCGTAGAGAAGTTACACACCAGCAAGGATCAGATGGTGCTTCAGTAGCAATCTGGAGTTCACCGAGGTTCTAAATAGGCTGCAGTTCATTCCAGGTGGCTACCTTAACCCCCACCAATGAAAGACCCTGTATTTAAAGGGGCCATGCTTGATTCAGTAGGCTCTGGCAGTGTTGCAAAGATGGAAGCTCAGCTGCAATTTCTGGAGTGGACTCTTTGGGATACGAGAGTGATCACAACAGGCTCCAGGGAAAGTGGGATGGTTTGAGCTAAGACTGAATCCTTGCTCCAATCTGTCACTTTCTTGAAGTCCATGGTCTCACCCTTTAGGTACAGAAAATCTGATCCTGGTGTTATGACCTACTTAGGCTAATATTAGGTGCTTGTCTTGACTGTTAACTAGGACCTGAACCTGTAGACTCTGAAATTGAAAGCCCCTCTAGCACTAGCTGAAGAGTTGGCTTTCCTTGCTAACAGAAAGTCCCAATCTTTTTTTTGGTGAAAGTTTCTGGTTGGAAATTTGGAACACTGAATTCTGAAATTCAGATTTATTCATTCCCAAATTCAGCTAAACCAATCAGCTTAATCTGATGTCTTCATTGTAGAAGATGACCGGCATCAAGTTCTCACACACAATTTGAACATAGGAGTTTAACCTTTCAAAACTGAGTCTTACAATTTTTCATATGATCTTGTCCATTTTTATAAGTTAGCCAGAAAAGAGAAAAAGATGCATCAATGTAGCATGAAATATTGCTTGATTTCTTGATCAGGTGAATGGGACCCAGGTGAATGTCCCCTTTGTGACTGGTTTGTCAACCAAAATCTACAGCATAGAGGGCTTCCTGGTCATTGATACCAGCCCAGATATCCAGATCCATTACAATGGCTTCAATGTCATCAAAATCGCCATCAGTGAGCGACTGCAGAATAAAGTATGTGGCCTTTGCGGGAATTTCAACGGGGATCGCACAGATGATTATGTCACCTTGCGAGGGAAGCCGGTGGTGAGCAGTGTGTTCCTGGCACAGAGTTGGAAGACGAATGGCATGCAGAAGAGGTACATGGAGTGATGCAGGGGGGCTGGGGAAAGGGTTCACATTCCTGCCAGGCAAAAGCAATTGAAGGCAGGGCAAGACAAAAGCAATTGAGACAGATGTGGAGCAGCACCAATGAAAGACATGGCCTGAGGAGAAGAGGTGTGGTTTAGAGATGGGATGGGACTCAGATGCAATGTTTTACAGTGGCTCTGTTCCTTCCTGGAGAGGTGAACCCAGAAGGTGGTGCTGGGGGACTCCTGTTGGCCTGCGGGGTCCCTCAGGGTTCTGCTCTGTCCCCCATGCTATTTAACAAAAAAACACTAGGAGAGGTTGTTGGGCTTCAGTGCCACCAGTATGCTGATGACACTCAGGACTCAGCTATACAGCTACAAATAAAACGTTTTAAGTGTGTTGTAAAGTGCAATATACAAATGTGACACTAGGTGGCGACAGTGAGCTATGGCAAAGTCAATGTATTTTTTTCAAAACTTTTTTTTAAAGCATTTTCACAACGGTTTTTCTACGTGTGTAGATTCCACCTCAGTTCTATTTCTCCTTTCCACCTAGAGCCAAGGAAGCTGTCTCGGTTCTAAACCAGTGTCTGTCATCAGTTATGGACTGGATGAGGGTGAACAAATTGAAGTTTAATCCAGGCAAGATAGAGGTGCTCTTGGTCAGTCGGAAGGCAGAACAGGGAATAGGGATTCAGCCTGTGCTGAATGGGGTAACACTTCCCCTGAAGACACAGATTCGCAGTTTGGGCATGGTCCTGGACTCAGCCCTGAACATGAATAGCCAGGAGTGCATTTGCACAGTGAAGCACCCATTCCTTGAATTGTCTAATTGTTTTTCAATGATAGTTTTTTCTATGTTTTTAGCGATTCTTGTTTTTATTTGTAAGCTGTCTTGAGTCCCATCAGGGAAAAAGACAGGATAACAACTACTACTACTACCACAATAAAAGATTCCTGGGGGCCAGATAGTGTGTTTTGGCAGGCTGCATTGAGTCCCCTGGGACCCTGAGGTTCCCCACTCTCACTCTAGGTGAAGGAAAGGACAAATACTCATTTCCTGAGCCTGCTGCAAAAGCTGGGACAAGAGTTCAGAGACTGCAGAATCCCAATTTGGACTTGTCTCTTTATGTATTATATAAAAACAAGTAGACTTTTAGTTATTTCTGGTTGCAGTGAAAATCTTAAAAGGCCTGGACAATGTCTATTTAATGAAAGATAAGACAGGGCGGGCTTTGGTTCTTTCAGGGGCCAGGAGATGCAGCTTCTGCATACAAAACGCATTCATGTGCCAGAGCTGGGTCATATGCAAGTGGGAGCTAGGAATCATGCCAGGAGTCAGAGGTGAGGAGGCCAAGTCAGGGAACAAGCCTCAGCCAGCAGAAACTAATATTGCTCAAGCAAAGTCCAAGCCCACGTAGAAAGGCTTTTTATAGTCCCTCCTGTTGAGAAAAGCCAGTGGCCAGCCTGGGTGAGTGGAGCCACTGTGTTGCATGGAGACTACTCACTGCCTAGAAATATGTTCCATATTATAGCCCTAGTGGCTCATTGCACACAGGTTTCCTGATACAGCTTCCACCACTGTGCTCCTTGTACACCTTTCCACATCTTCAGTATTCTGCAATCTTTTGTGGTTTTTGTGATTCCAGCTGCAATGAGCTTCAATACGCTCAGTACGCTGCCACCTGTGACAACGTGCAGATCCAGGTCCTGCAGAGCGACAGCTACTGCCTCAAGCTTACTGACATGAAAGGCTTCTTTCAGCCTTGTTACGGGCTGCTGGACCCAATGCCCTTCTACGAATCCTGCTTTCTCGACGGCTGCTACAACCAGAAGAAGTACCAGCTCTGTGGCTCTCTGGCAGCCTATGGGGAGGCCTGCCGCTCCTTTGGAATTCTCAGCACAGAATGGATTGAGAAGGAAAATTGCTGTAAGCGAGCTAGGATTAGTTCCATCTTCCTACTGAGAAATTCTCAAACTTTGTCACAGTGGGCTTCCCTAAGTCAATAAAACAGCCGTTCAAGGGCACATTTGGCATGTTAGATCCTGCTGTTGACCAGCTACATTATTGCAGATTTATCAGGAGTACAATAAAGGGCTATCTAGGCAACACTTTCAGCATGTAACAGTCTTGGGTGCTAACTTTTTATTTCAAGGAAGCAAGAGGCATTGTAAAAAAAATTAAAATAAGAAATCCCAAACTCATTATTTCTTAGACTCTGAAATATATGAATTGTAGCCAAATACTTGGAGTGGAACCACTGAAGTTAATAGCATGGCCTACATAGATTCATTGATTTCAATGGGACTGCTCTGAGTAGAAGTTAGTTGGATGCAGCCCTGCATTACAGCCAGTTGATTCACTGTGTTCCTTGCCATCCAAGCTTAGAGATCCCTTCTGGATAGTATTCTTGAACTTCATAATTGCAATGGTGAATATAAAGACCTAACATAATTCCCTTGATTATGACAAATGATTGATTGCACCTTAGATTAATTCACATCTCCCCAACAAAGGCTGGTTAACATAGGAAAAAAGGCCCAGATATGCTGGTTCCCTAGCTATGGGGAAGGTCTTCTCTTGTGTTAGCACTTTGTGTGTAAGTGATCAACAGCAGCTCATGCAACTGGTCTTAAAATAAATTGGTTGTCCTTCTTTGTTTCCCCTCCTTTTTCCTTTTTAGCAGGAGTGGTTGAAGATCCCTGTGTGGGGGCAGATTGTCCCAACAGAACTTGTGAAGTGGAGAATGGAGGAGAGCTGTGTGGCTGCATAGAACCACCACCCTATGGAAACAGTGAGTTACCAGTGGCTGTGTTGAAGCTGCCAAGGGGTGACTGGAGAAGCATCTCTAACACATCCCTGTTACAGAGGGAGCATAAATGCATTCATAGATGATCCACACAGCAAGCATTCTCTACTTACTGTAAGGTAAAGGTAAAGGGACCCCTGACCGTTAGGTCCAGTCGTGACCGACTCTGGGGTTGCGGCGCTCATCTCGCTTTATTGGCCGAGGGAGCTGGCCTACAGCTTCCGGGTCATGTGGCCAGCATGACAAAGCCGCTTCTGGCAAACCAGAGCAATGCGCAGAAATGCCGTTTACCTTCCCACCCATGTGGTACCTATTTATCTACTTGCAATTTGATGTGCTTTCGAACTACTAGGTTGGCAGGAGCAGGGACCGAGCAATGGGAGCTCTTCCCGTCACAGGGATTCAAACCACCGACCTTCTGATCGGCAAGTCCTAGGCTCTGTGGTTTAACCCACAGTGCCACCAACTTACTGTAGGCTTGCGTAAAACCTGCAGCCCCCAACTCCATGTGTTTTCATAGATTCCCCACTTATGCAGGCAGTGTGCCTGTATCATGGATACTATACAGGGGATGTGAAATATCAATTTCAATTATTCTTTCTTTCTTTCTTTCTTTCTTTCTTTCTTTCCCCGCCCATCTAGCTGGGTTTCCCCAGCCACTCTGGGGCATTAAAACTTTACTAGACAGTCACAACCAGCAATGAGTCTCTGGCATGATCTTCTGCATGTATCACTGTGTCCTTCACTTATATGATCCAGGCACAGTGAATGAACAGTGCACTGTCCCTTTAAGAACAGTCCAGCCTTCTCTCTCCCTCCCATCCTTTAGTTTAGGACATGGGTAGCCTCTCTAGATGTTGCTCTCTAGATGTTGTTGATTTACAACTCCCATCATCCCTCACCATCAGCCATGGCGGCTGGGCTGAAGAGAGCTTAGCATTCGGTAGGCATCATATTGGCTACCCCAAGTTTAGAAGAAAGTTTGCTACCGTCCAGCGAGTAACTTGTGATGTCAGTCTTGGTGCTCGTAATTTCAAGGTCTGTTGAGGTTGTAGATCTGGTTTTCATGTTGGCTGAGTGTTGTATGCAATGCAGCATTAAGTTAAAGTCACCTAGCAGTGTATTTGTTCCACTGCCAGAAAACTGTTGCGCAAAGAAAAACAAAGTACATTTTCCAAAGAAATGTAAGAAACAGATTGCACAAAAAAATCAGCTATTGGACAACAAGCATTGGCTGTTTCACAAACAGCTTCCACAGCTGCATTGGATTCCTTTGTTGCTCAACCTTTGAACTCTTGCACTAGTGGATGGAGAACATTGGATGCAGCCTTGAGTTTTTCTCCTCGCAAATACCGTATTTTTTTGCTCTATAAGACTCACTTTTTCCCTCCTAAAAAGTAAGGGGAAATGTGTGTGCGTCTTATGGAGCGAATGCAGGCTGCACAGCTATCCCAGAAGTGAGAACAGCAAGAGGGATTGCTGCTTTCACTGCGCAGCGATCCCTCTTGTTGTTCTGGCTTCTGAGATTCAGAACATTTTTTTTCTTGTTTTCCTCCTCCCAAAACTAGGTGCATCTTGTGGTCTGGTGCATCTTATAGAGCAAAAAATACGGTAATATCAAGTATGTGTAGTCAAAAGGAACCTTGGTTTTCCCCCTTATATCTTCCATCTTTTCCACCCCTAGTTTAGGAAGTATCAGACATCACTTTTGTAAGTGTGATGACGCTAAATTTTTGTTTCTGGAATACTGTCCCTGCTCTTAGATACAAGGATGTTACAGAATGATCATAGGACTAAGATGACAGAAATTAATGATTTGAATGGAATTTTTTAGGACGGGGTGGAAGTTTCATACTGTCACAGAAACTTTGAATTGCTCTTCAGCTAAGATACATTTTGTTCTAATTCAAACAATTGTAGTTTGTGCAATGCCAAGTTACCTTAGTGGTGAGTCAGTCCACGGGAACATAAAAATGGCCCATTATTTCATCACCTTATTCCATCTCATTTTTCTCCCTTGGGTCTCAGCACTGGATTGTTTCCTGTGGCAGAATTTTCCATTGCTTCATCCAGCCTTGTTTTCTACTTGCCCTGAGTCCCGAGACTTCAACTGATTTCCATACAAATACACAGGGGTTTTTTTTATTTAAAAAAATCCTAACACCATTAAAAATCAATTTTGCACAGCTATCTTCCTTGCTGTCTGTGAATGTCAATTGCTTGTAGCCTCAGCTCGCCAGCCCTGGAAAATATCACTTGGAACTGTCCATCAAACCTGAATTGAGGAGGGAAGGGGATTTATTCTGCATCCCCATCAGAGAGTCTGGCTTAAGACTTTTGGTCCTGGTAGAATGCCAGGTGTATTTTGGGAGATCACATAAGAACACATGAATGGGCAAAAAAACTTCCTTGGTGACAAATCAAATACCATCTCCAAATTTAAAAGGATATACAAAACAGCTTTTGTAGTAATCAACATGAGAGATTATTGTATGGCACGACTGCATGGCTAACAATGGTTAAGATTCAATTAAACAATTATTAAGATTCAATTAAAATGGGTTAAATTCATTTGTCACCTGAAACTCAAGAAGCAAAACAAGGTCAAGGAGTACTCTTCTAAGCAGGTGTAATTTACCCAGGACAGGACAGACTCCTAGACCTCTCACATTTGGCTTGCAATCCATCAAAATCACCATCTTCTTGAGATTTATTTCCAACTTGTACTCTCTAAGGATTGAGTGCTGCACCAGAAGCTGATGTAAAACTTAAAATAGAGCTGGATGTTATCTGCATACTGCTGACACCACACTGCAGTTTTGTACAACTGCACCTATCACCTGCATATAAATATTAGACTAGCTTTACACTAGATAAGCCATTAATATATGCAAACAGTCATTCCTAGGCACCATACGCTTCCATCTTAATGAATTAATCTTACAATTAATCTGACTTCCTCAGTCTTGCATAAATAATAGGGGAGGAAATCAGCCGGCCATCAGGACTAAGGCTTTGATTGAAATGAATTGTTAATGTTCACGTCCTTTACTTCTATTTTCGACCATGTTGTGGCCTTTAAATGGTATTTTGACTAGTAAATGTGATAGAAATCCATTTACCAATTGCCTAGCCCTTATCTGCACACAGCTCCCCACTCCTTTTCTTTTTCATTGCAGACACGCAAGACATCCTGGATGCTGAGGTGACCTGCAAAGCTGCCCAGATGGAGGTGTCCATCTCCAAGTGCAAGCTGTTTCAGCTGGGCTTTGAAAGAGAAGGGGTGCGCATCAATGACCGCCACTGTCCTGGCATTGAAGGAGAAGATTTCATCTCCTTTCAGATAAATAACACCAAGGGCAACTGTGGAAACATAGTGCAGGTCAGAATGTTTGAGGAACTCTGGAATTGCTCCTATTCTCATGACACTCTTCTTCAGCTCATTGATTGTTCTGGGCTTGTGTCACTAGAGTCCTGCCATGAAAGGTTTTGCATCCCTGCCGTCAAAACATCATAAAATGCATTCTGAATGTTATATACATACAGCACCACTGGTGTATATGGTACTTTACAGAGTTTCATAAGCAAAAAATTAAGCCATGTCAGGAGAGCCAGTAGCAGTATATCACACTGTGCAAGCTGGAGTTAACTCTTTATTAACAAAACCCATGATCTGCACATGAGTGTCGGGCATAATGAACACAGCAACTCATCTCCAGTAGGTGTTGCCCCATGAAGCAGTTGCTGAGACTGAAGGTCCCTGCCCCCCACAGCTGCCTAAGTCTCCTGCTCTCCAGGGTGCTTCCCAAGCAATCTGAGACTGTGTTTGTGTGTCGCCAAACTCTCCTCTGACCTTTTAATGCCTCTTCTGGTTCTGGGAGGCAAGCAGGTAGGGGAGCTAATCTCCCAGACAAGGAGGTTGAGACCCCCATGACTCTTCAACAGCCTAACCCATCTCTGCTTCTTGGTCCTGTTACTTCCTCAGCTTCTGACATCTCCTCTGATCACTCATCATTGTCCCACCACCATTCCCTGAGCTCTGAGCCTTCCTCCCTTGTTGGTTCCCCAACTGGTTCCTCCCACTATTGCTCTGTATCCAACCAGTCCATGACAGGCAGGTCCTGCCCTTAGGAAGCTTATGATATATAATAGACTTTTATCATAATTTTAATTTATTATAAGTAATCCTGAAATTTTATTTAGGGCTATCCACAAATTCAAGGTTTTGTCAACTGATCATCTACTTTTTAATTGATTCCTCAACTTGCCAGACTTCCATTCTTCTCAGACTATCCACAGACCACATAAAGAGATTCTTCACTCAAAGTAGCTTCTTTTGGGTTAGTCTTCTGTTGGATGGTTCCCTCCATTTCACTCAACTTAAGCAAGAAAATTTAGACTGCAATTCTATATACACCCAGTTTAGAGTAAGTTCCACTGAACTCAATGCAAGTTACTACTGAGTAGACACATATTGCTGTTAAGTCTAAAGCACGGATTATGGCTTTGGATACTATTAAAGAGAACAATACAATTGTTGCGAGGGCATCTGCACATTTGAGAGGCCTTTAATCCTTCTACGTGTATCTCCCCACCCCCACATTTTTTCCCCTCTGCGCAGTCCAACAGCACCCACATCATGTACAAAAACACAGTCTGGATCGAAAGTGCAAACAACACTGGAAACATTATCACTCGGGACCGAACTATCAATGTTGAATTCTCCTGTGCTTATGAGCTTGACATCAAAATTTCTTTGGATTCCGTTGTGAGACCAATGCTCAGGTAATTAAAACACCTGCTTCTTTTGTACACGTGGAAAGGTCATTTGGGTGGGAAGGATAAAGGCCCTGCTCTCATTGACTTTATTTGGAAGGGTACAGGATCCTCTGAGGTGACACCCGCAGGAATATATGGAGTCAATTCACATGTTATATTGGATTTGACTTCCTTTCCTTCCTTCCTTCCTTCCTTCCTTCCTTCCTTCCTTCCTTCCTTCCTCCCTCCCTCCCTCCCTCCCTTTCTTTCTTTCTTTCTTTAAATGCTGATGTCATTCCTGTGTCTGAGTTCATGAGAGCACTGTCTGAAAATTGGCATAAATGCAATTGTTGAGACAGCTAGAGCGCTGGTGGTGGAAAACTCATTCTGAATCAGACCAGACACGGGCTAGAGCTCAACATCAAGCCTACCAAGTGGCAATGGTGACAGCAAAGAGGACCTTCTTCACCGCCTCTATTGCATCTGCAGAAAACAGTAGCAGGAGACTCTTTCAGGTGGTTCACAGTCTGGTCCTGAATGGGGTAACTGTGCCCCTGAAGGACCAGGTGCGCAGCCTGGGAATCATTTTGGACTCACAGCTGTCCATGGAGGCGCAGATTAATTCTGTGTCCAGGGCGGCTGTCTACCGGCTCCATTTGGTATGCAGGCTGAGACCCTACCTGCCCGTGGACTGTCTCGCCAGAGTTGTGCATGCTCTAGTTATCTCCCACTTGGACTACTGCAATGCGCTCCACATGGAGCTACCTTTGAAGGTGACCCGGAAACTACAACTAATCCAGAATGTGGAAGCTAGGCTGGTGACTGGGAGTGGCCGCCGGGACCATATAACACCGGTCCTGAGAAATCTGCATTGGCTCCCAGTACGTTTCCGAGCACAATTCAAAGTGTTGCTGCTGACCTTTAAAGTCCTAAGCGGCCTCAGTCCTGTATACCTGAAAGAGCATCTCCACCCCCATCGTTCAGCCCAGACACTGAGATCCAGTGCCGAGGGCCTTCTGGCGGTTCCCTCTTTGCGAGAAGTGAGGTTACAGGGAACCAGACAGAGGGCCTTCTCAGTAGTGGTGCCCACCCTGTGGAATGCCCTCCTTTCAGATGTGAAGGAAATAAGCAGCTATCCTATTTTTAAGGGACATCTGAAGGCAGCCCTGTTTATGGAAGTTTTTAATATTTAATGCTGCATTGTTTTTAAGACTTGATTGGGAGCCACCCAGAGTGGCTGGGGAGACTCAGGCAGATGGGCGGGATATAAATAAATTATTATTACTATTATTATTATTATTATTATCCAATTCATGAGCTCCAGGCATACACCCATTATGTGGTTTCTGTGACTGGAGACCCATGGGGTTTCCCCTATGTTTGCAAAAACTTACACTAGCATAGGATGTGAACCAGCCCTCCAACTGCCCAGTTAGTACTGTTATGATCACTCTTTGATCCTCATATGTTTTTACCTGGGACTGCAAAGATATTGTCCCTCCTGTAGAGGCCTCTGATGCCTAATGTTTGAAAGTTCTCATGTATGCATAAGCAACAACATAAAATAATTAGGAAAAAGAACAGCGAGTCATAATCCATGCTATTTGTCTGAAGAATGAGGTAGCTGAATTGCTGTTTACAGCTTATTTCAGTGCATTCATCACTTTATGGTGTTTTAGCATTTTATTGTAATCCATCCTGATAATATACTTGAAAGGGCAAAATATAATTAATTAATAAATAGGCACCTGAGGCAGATTTAGACTTGCTTCTCTGACTCAGCAAACTTGCTTCATGGTTTCTCCAGGATATTTTCTCTATTCACTCTTCGTTAAGTTTTATAACTCTCCTTTTCAGTGTGATTAATCTGACAGTGCCTACACAGGAAGGCAGTTTCACAACCAAGATGGCACTGTACAAAAACTCATCCTACAAGCATCCCTACCGGCAAGGTGAAGTGGTGCTGACCACCCGTGACGTGCTGTATGTTGGCGTCTTTGTCCTTGGGGCAGATTCCACCCATCTCATCCTAATGCTGAATAAATGTTATGCAACACCTTCCCGAGACAGCAATGACAAGCTCAGATACTTCATCATTGAAGAAGGGTAAGTGACAACCTTTTTCCTTCCTCGGTTTTGGAAATTCCAGAGATTCCTCACAGCTGTGTTGAAAGCTGGGACTTCTTTTTTGCATTGTAGGTGCCAGAATATAAAGGACAACACAATTGGGATTGAAGAAAACGGAGTTTCACTGACTTGCCGCTTTCACGTCACTGTCTTCAAGTTCATCGGTGATTACGATGAGGTTCACCTCCACTGTGCCGTTTCACTTTGCGACTCAGAAAGATACTCTTGCAAAATAGTAGGTTGCATGGAGCGTTATATCCTGGCCCGGTAGATTTGCATAGCTTAGACTCTACACAGGGGTCATTGACCATCTCATATAAGCTGACCTCGGTGTTTATGGTCTGCAGCAGAGACTCTACTCAAAGTGCCCGGGGACAGAATCATGGAGTTGGAAATGACCTCAGAAGTCATCTAGTCCAAACCCCCAACTAATGCAGGAAACCCACAGCAATAGCATCTGTGTAGATGGGGAAATGCATGCATTTTGAGGGATGGTGGTGCATTATGGATATCCCAGTAAGGTAAAGGTAAAGGGACCCCTGACCATTAGGTCCAGTCGTGGCCGACTCTGGGGTTGCGGTGCTCATCTCGCTTTATTGGCCAAGGGAGCCTGCATACAGCTTCCGGGTCATGTGGCCAGCATGACTAAGCCGCTTCTGGCGAACCAGGGCAGCGCACAGAAACGCCGTTTACCTTCCTGCCTATTTATCTACTTGCACTTGACGTGCTTTTGAACTGTTAGGTTGGCAGGAGCAGGGAAAGAGCAACGGGAGCTCACCCCATTGTGGGGATTCGAACCACTGAACTTCTGATCAGCAAGTCCTAGGCTCTGTGGTTTAACCCACAGCGCCACCCGCGTCGCGGATATCTCAGTAGTCACCTCTAAACTCTGGAATCCCCAGGAAGATTACCTGTGCTCTCCAGATGTTGTTGGACTACCATCATCCCTGGATGATGGACATGGAGTCCAACAACATCTGGTGGGCCACACCTGCTTTATGGCGATTTCTAGATGGATTTCTAGAGTGCACACACTTACAGCAATCTTCTCTCTTTGTTTGGTCAGAACTGTCCTCAGAACGCTAGGAGGGCCAATGACTATACCAAAGAGCTCAATGAGCAGATCATCTCTGTGGGGCCAATCAGGAGGAAGCGTAAGTCTGGCATTTCTTCAATTTCCTGAAGGATGATGGGTTTACTTTACTCCATGGCTACAGTGGTGCGGTTCAGCATGTTGCAAAGACAGAATCCTGCCTTTGTTAATAAACTCTCTGGAAAAAAATAATTTTGAGCACTGAAGGTGGAAGGGTTCAGAGCCTGACTAGCCATAAACCAGCATCACTGTGTAAAAATCAGTTTTAATATGAAGCAGTGGTAACTCCACAGTGTCACTGTGACCCAGACCATTCCTCCTTATTGGAAATATTCTACTTTCATTTTTTACATCTTGTGTTTTAGGTTTAGACTGGTGTGAAGACAATGGAGGCTGTGAACAGATATGTACAAGCCAGATGGATGGGCCTCTATGCAGCTGCGTAACAGGGACCTTGCAGGAAGATGGCAAGAGCTGCCGAGGTGATGTATCCAGGCATTCCACAAGTTATTCTCCTAGGAAGGTTTGGAAGCAAGGCCTCCCTTTAATGCCAGGAACTGCCCACTTACAAAAACTGACATCCCTTTCCTTTGAAATATTTTACTATTCTGGCTGTTGTAACTTTGTCATGAACATATGCTACAGACCATTAGTCCATCTATTCAGTACAGTCTCCTTCAGCAGTGGCTCCTTCCGGGCTTTTTTTTCGGCCGGAGCTCACCAGAACTCAGTTCCAGCACCTCTCAGGTGGGTGCTATTGCCATTCTAAGACAACAAGGGAGGCATTCATGGTGTGTTCCGGCACCTTGTTTTCTAGAAAAATAGCACTGGACTCCTCAGTGGTTAAAATGAGAACCTTCTCCATGAAAAGTATGTTGCTGACCACTGACCTTCCCTACTTACCCTCCTCCCCCTAAAATTTGTGACATACTTTATGGACCACATGTCACTCCTTCCTATATGAATATGTATGGAGAGTCAGTCCGGGCCAGCTTAGTTGATTAATCATAGGAGCTTTAGTTGGTTGGTTGGTTGGTTGATTGATTGATTGATTGATTGATTGAACGAACAAACTGCACATGGGGAAAAGCTGTATTTCTGAAGCACACTTTCTTTGATTTTTAGATAGGCCTGGTATATTGTAGCAGGCATCATCTTAGAAGCATTCTCTCACTGTAAGAGGACAGGGAGAATGCCTCTGAAGGTCCTGTGCTATCTCTAGTTTTTATAAGCCCTCATATTTTTTTAAAAAACTCTTAAAATTGTTCCCTGATTCATTGGGAGGTCCTTGTTTAAAAGTATTTTAAATCAATTAATCTAACTGGTTTAATTTATTATATATTTGCAGCCACAGTATAATTTATTGTACCATCGAGATCTCACTAGCTATATCCCGGGGCTACTAAGAAAATCAAAACCAGTACAAGAAATGCAGGCTCTGCCTCTTTAAAATGTGGCTCATGAGTTCTCTCTCTTCTTCTTCTTCTCTCTATAGCAACCAGCTCATCAAGTGGACCTCAAGCCAGGCTGCTTCCCCTCATTGTTACCCAGCTATCGTTATGGTGTATTCTCTGTAAACCGATTCCAACATAATAATTAATCTTCAGCTTCTACTTAAAGTACTGTAATTTACTTTAACCCTTCTAAGTCCCTGTAGGATACGCGCATGCAACCCTAAACCTGCGACCTGCACTGACAACAGTCATCACCATCTATGACAACACTTTGTCCGTTGCTGCACTGGAGTTGTTGGCCTGCTTTTAATGGTCTTAATCCTAAAGAAAGCTGGAAAAATTTAACAGGGCACTGCACTCTTCTAAACATCAGGGATGTGTCCAACATGATGCGTAGCAAATAGTCAACTGTGTTTCTCCCTCTTTGTCTTCATTTTTAGGACAATCCCCACTCTCTCTTCCTGTTTAAATTTTGGAGGGAAGTATTTTGCCTCTTTGATCACTACTTGATCTTGGAAGAAAAGGAAAATGGACTGTAGGTAGTCATGGAATTGGTGCCCTGAGATCTATGAATTGCTCCCTGTAGGCTCCTATAATGGAGGCCCTCCATCATTGTCATTTAGATCAGGCTCTAGCCATTTGTTTGTTCATTTTCTTTTTTATGTGGATGCTGTGAGTCTTGCATGCACAAGAGAAATTAACCATTGTTAATTTCTTCATAGAACATCCAATTGAAGTTCTCCATTCAAACAGCAGGGCTAAGAGAATCAATAGATGGGGGCAATCTACAGGTACCTTGAAAATGTCACCACAGAGTGGTTGGCATGTGGGAAGCCATCCCAGTTTTTGTTGTAGCTGCCATCGTTGCCACTCAGACATCCAGTTTAAATGAGAAAACTTTTGGTCATATGAAAAAGCATTTCTTCTTTTCTTGAGTTCTGACCACTCTTCTTTCTCTTGATATATTTGTTCAAATAGCTTTAAGACGAGACAACAGGCAACTTGCTTTTGGAAACCTTGTTTTGAATGTGGGGGTTCTATGGATATGCTGGAGAACATTCAGGTATAGCATTTTACCATAGAAACAAATCCATCAAGAGAAATGTCTGTGGTGCAACCTACCACCAAGTTTATCAGAGGTTTTGATACAGTGTGGACATAACAAATTTACATTGGTTTAAAACAGAAACCTGTGAGTTAAATTTTTTGTGAGGTGTGTAAGGATCTCTAGGAGAGAATTCTCAACACCTCATCAAACTGCAATTCCCAGGATTCCTGGAGAAGCCATGACATTTAAAGAGGCAAGGATTGATAACAGCTTCTAGTGTTTCAGCCTGAGATCCTATCCCTTTAATTATGCTCACATGTTATCACTGAACTCAGTAAATAGCTCACAAAAGAGCTTTGGACAGCTGGGATGTCTTCCCTCCCCCACCCCCACCCCAATTCAAACTCTGTCCCTTTTTGTTATACATTCAGCCAAATAATTTAAACATGGTTTATTCTTAATAAAACTTTGTGTTCAGATATGCTCATTTCCTGTTTGTTATTGCATCACATGGGGAATCAAGATAAATACAAAATAGTGTTACACTCACATACATTACTCTGAAATGAAACATAAGCATATAAAAAAGCCTTACATTATTCAGGTGCTCTTTTCCTCTCTTCTGTTTCTGTTAAATACTGTACCCTTTAAATTAAATATATCATACCGAATGAGTTAAGCATGTACCTTAGTCAATTATGTAGCAAGCTCCTCTATGAGAGCAGAACATCATTCTTGTTAAGGGAGAGATATTCTGTTAATAGTGCAAATCCTAGTTTTAAGAGGTGCAATGGACTAGATGCAGTAGAACAAAATGCCTCCAGTCATCTGCAGATGAGGGCATCTGCATTAAACTTGGCATACGTAGTACAGGGCTTTAAAAAAATGAATAGCCCAAAGCTGTTGTAAGAACATGAGTAGAGATCTTCTGGATCAGTATTAGGTCCATCTAATCTAGCATCCTGTTCTCACAGCCAACTGGATGCCTTTGGGAAGTCCACAAGCACAACCTGAGTACAATGGCATTCCACCCACCTGTGATACCCACCAGCTGGTCTTCAGAGGCATACTGCCTCTGAGAGTGGAGGTGAAACACAGCTATTTTGGCTAGCAGGCATTGATAACCCAGAAAGCCACCTCAGACAGCCTACGCTCAGGCCTCAAAGGACTATTTAGGCACAGAAAGGAATAACGATTCTAACACTCCCCCGCTGTGATTGGGCAGGCCGTATGGAGCGCCTGAGTTGGCAGATGGGTCAGGTATAAGGAGTCTTGCCTTCTGCCCTTTGCTGGTGCAAGGGAACAATGGTAAGCACACACTTAGAAAATAAGAGTTGAATGTCCTTAAGTCAATCATATTGAGATAATTCAGGCAGCTTCCAATAAGCAGCCCAGGTACTCAGATACCATGGTGGGGAGTGACATTCTGGGGCTTGCACAGGCAATCCAGCCTCTCTGTGCACTGTGAAGCTTCCTCATCAAGGTTAGTCCTACCTCTCAAAAGCCCCAAGTCAATCAGATGTCAGGGGCTGGACTCTGGCATGATAAGCTCCTGAAATGAGACTCTGGAAACAGTTGGTATCTACAGTCAAGGGGATTAAACAGCTCCAGGTCTATGACAGACACTTGTACTCCACCCACATATATGAACAGCAAAGAGCTGGACCGTCTCTATACACATAAATTAATTTTATGAAGCTTCCTGCCACAATTTGTGGTGATGGCCATGAGCTTAGGAGGCTTAAGATGGAATCACATACCTCTATGGGGGATGGGGAGATACATGTAACTAATTAAATGCAAAATCTGCAAAACACCACATGAAGAAAGTCCTTCACATAATGCAAAATTAATTACTTACTAATGGAAATAACTAATGGAATTTGCAGCTACTGCCACAAGATGTAGTGATGGGCAGCAAATGATTAGACAAATGTATTTATAAGTCTACTAAAGGGTATTGACCATGATAGCTAAATGGAACCTTCAGGTTCAGAGACATTCTACCTTAAAACAGCAATTGCCAGGGGTGGGGGGCAAATGTTCTTCCTGGAAGAATCTGGCTGGCCACTGAAGAAAATGGATGCTAGACACAACGGACCTATGATCTGATTTAAGAGAATTCTAGTGCTTACATTTTGTTGTTTATGCATTGAGCATTAATATGGATACAGTTGTCTGTCCCCCAAAATGCTTGTAATAAAACTACCCCCCAGCCACAGATTCCTTTCTACCTGAGCTTTCTTTTCATATTCCAGCAGATCTTCCATGTCCTCGTCCACCACTTTTTTCAGCTCTGTCAAGATAACATCTAAAGCCTGAAATACACAAGAGAGGCGTCCCAAAATTTAGATGAAAAGGAAAAAGTGAGGGTGGGAGCTGATCCAGGGAAAGAAACAAGCTTAACACTTTCTTTAAATTGAGGCTTTTACACAAGTCAGGTTACAGCACAAAGGCTTCATGCTCTGTTTTTTTTAAAAAAAAATATATGAAATGAGAGATCTGATTTGATGTGAACCACATTGCTGTTTTCATAATAAAAGTGGCAGCCACATGAGTAATTTGAGACAAAGCAATATCCCATCAGATTAGAGTCAAAAGAATGTGCCAGAGCCTGAAAACACACAAACCATGTGCCCTGCCAATCTTTCACATTTTAAGATCTATTTTTAAGGCTCCTTGCAGTACAAAGTAGAGTTTAAAACTTGCTTACTCTGCTGCCATCTGCTGGAAAAATTGGTTTACAAATCTTTGGTTTGCAATGATTTCAACATCACAATGTTTTCCCCTCCAATAATGATATACAACCCTTAAGAGTCAGTAGTCCATCTGATCTGCACAATGTACAAAGGTAAACAACAATGACTTCTTGAAAAACAGCACTTCCGTCAAATTAGGAGGGCAAAGCGCCTCCAGAGGCAATGGGCATTTGAAAGGTCATTCAAGGACGTATCAGGACAGGCATGCTTCCTGTGGCTATAGGATTTTGATATTCAGGACTCAAGAATGGTACTTTTCAACTTTCATAAGGCTTATAAATAAATCATATACCAGCCTTTGGTCCAGAATAATTGCACCATTCACCTTCTGGTAACTCTACGTTTGATGTGTGGCTAAAGTAAGCAAGAATCTACTGAGGATAATGGAAGTTGTGTTTAATACAGCAAGGAAACAAAGAATAATAATTCAGGGGTGGAAAGCCTGAAAATGTGTGCTCTAACTCCTAGGAACTATCTGATAGTAGTTATTCTGTAACTATCTATTCTGTAAAACTATTCTGTAAAAATAAGCTAAACCCAGTGGTTCTAGATTTCTGCATTACAAAACTGTTACAATCTGCAACCAGACTGTGAGAATGTTGCAAACAGATTATATTTAAAAGGTTGTCGGAACAATTGAAGGAGCACAGTTGTCTATGCATTCAGTGACAACTGGACACAAAGAATTAGGTTTGCAGTGCAGAGGGGGAGCCCATTTTAGCTTAAGCGCCCTAAGGCTGATAGGATAGTTCAGGACAGGCAAAAGAAAATACTTCACACCGTGCCTAGTTAAACTGGAATTTGCTCCCACAAGCTGTAGTGATGACCACCAACTCGGATAGCTTTTAAAGAGGATTAGAAGGCAGTACTGTATGTCTCTGTAAAACAGCTGCTGGGGACAGAAGTTGGGAGAGTTCTGTTGCTCTCAAATCTTGCTTGCAAGTTTCCCACAGCAAGGGCAGACTTTGGTAATCTTTCATAATATGGTGCCCTGTTCCATCTCCAGTTTAAAATGATCAGGTAGGAAGTATTGAGAAAGATCTACATATTCATTTGGAAGTAAATTTCACATACTTAAATGGGATTTCCTCACTTGCCTTGAGGAAGCCTTTTTTAATTATAATTTTACTTAGGATACATACAGCAGCATTCTGTACCAGCCTATGTGTGTGGAAGGCAAAGACCTCGATTTATCCTCCACCTCAGATACATATGATACTGTGAATGCAAAGCTGCTGTTCTGTGAGTGTAAGAAGCCCACTACCACTATGTACTTAGGGCAATTGCTACATTGAGGCACTTAGGACAACTACTGCACTGGAGTATTTGACTTAACTTCAGCACTGTGAAGGTTAAACAGAATACTTAATAGGGAAAGAGATATTAGGAGGAGCAATAATCTATGATTAGCAAATGAGGGGGAATCCAGCAGCCCATGATGAAGCAGTTCTCGACTAATCTCTCTCTCCCTCTCTCTCTTTCTGTGTGTGTGTGTGTGTGTGTGTTACATCCGACCCTTTCCCCTTAATTAGCTCTGAGCCTACTCTGGTAGAGGTGGAGGCAGGGTGGGTGAAGCTCCTCTGGACACTGCAGTACAGGAAAGATAAAAGGCAGCCAAAACAATCAACATTTTAAAATATGAGCCTACTTACCACCTCGGTAAAAGCTTTCAGATGGAAATCTCCCAGGGGGATGTTTTCAGAGGTAACTCGCTGCTGCTGCTGAATGCTAAATAACTGCTTAAGGAGAATATCGAACATAAAATCTAGAAAGAAAAAGGTAGGCAAGGAAGATAGAGGGCCAAACTGGACATGGCATTTGTCATGCGGTTTGCCCTGGTGAGCTTGGAATTCTCTCTTTTTTATATTTATTATTATTTATTAATTAAATATCTATACCGCTCTTCATCCGAGGATCAGAGGGCAGTTTACAATAGAAAAACACACAAATACACAGCACAGTAACAATGTTACTAGTAACACACAGTTTAAAAGGCCATAGATTAAAAACAAACAAACCTGAAATAGTAGAGGGCAGAGAGGAGCCAGGCTGGGACTCTGGCATGGGGGGGGGACACAGCTTTAACTCTTTCTCCTTGCCATCTTCCCTGTTGGAATCCATCCTCACCTGAGTGCCTGTTTTTGCAATGTGAGAGGAATTCTCACAGTGCCAATGGGCGCTTTACTCCCAATGCAAATAACAGTTGTGGGGAAGGCAATTCTAATCAGGATTCCAACAAGCCCCTGCCCTGCCATAACAGGTCCTGATTTAGCTTTCCCCCCACCAAATAGCACTGTATCCTTCCTGCCCCTAGAAAAATAAGCCATAACAACAGTGTGGCTATATCCCCATAAAACTGGTGTGCAAGGTTTTTCTTGAGGGATAATTGATATCCACTTGAGAAATGTTGGTAGGACACTACAGCCGTATGGGCAGGGCTTTTTTTCAACCGGAACACACCGGAACTCAGTTCTGGCAGCTCTTGGGTGGACGCCATTGCTATTATAAGAGAACAAAGGATGTGTTCATGGCGAGTTCCAGCAATTCCTTTTTTAGAAAAATAGCACTGTGTATGAGTGTAGCACTATGGGTAGCTACAGCCGTTCCTGCCAGTTGTCCATGCTCTGATGACTTCCTGTTTGGTCTACTGTGATGCACTATGTAGGGCTGCCCTTGAAGATGGTCCGGAGGCTGCAGTTCATGCAGAATGCAACTGCTTCGTTGGTAAGGGGAGCAGCCCAATGTGACTATGTGTTACCACCGGACCTGCATTGCACTGGCTGCCAGTGAGCTACAACTATTTATGAATGTGTAGAGCCTCTTTGAGAATTTTTACTGGCCTTGCCAAAATGCTGTTTACTGAATATATTGCAGATATTTTAGATATTTTTTTAAAAAATACCCCCCCCCAAAAAAAAAAATAATCTGTGAATTTTGTTTTAGGGAAAATGTGAGCATGCAGGGTCTATCTGACTGTTCAGTTCCGTCTGACTCCCAGATCATGGCCAGTGAGTGGCATGCAGAAGCTGCTGCCTACAGGATTCCACTTTCGCCATGCTACTACTCATTTGTTGTAACATGCAAAGGCTGACTCCTGCACTTGGTGACAGATGCCCCTGACCATCTGAATATTAAGGGTACTTTAAATCTGCAGTGCAGGTATGCCTAGTATGTGTCATATTTAAGCCCGACAAACATTGTTCATACCATGGTAACTTTCCTTGGAAATGTAATCAAAGCTCACATCTCCGCCAGCCCTTTAGTGTTTGCAAAAGGCTTCTTAGATCCCCCAGTGTTAAATAAATCCAAGATATTATGGCTTTCCCCAAAGTTACAGGCATTCACCTCCCTCCCCAGCCATTCAATACTCACTATCTAAAATCGCGCTTGAGTGCTCCTTCCCAGAAATCCTTGGGCTCTGCAAACTCATCTTCCCTATCACACGCTCCAGGAGAAATATATCAATAAGTTGTTTAGCGGCAAGCACAGCAACCTGGGAGGGGAGGAGACAGAAATAGACACCCCCATTACATTTCTAAAAGAAAAAGAAAACATTCTTCAGCAGCTGCTTTGTAAGGTTTCTCATTGTGCTCAAGGAGAGAGAGTTCCAGTGGCTGCCCTTATAGGTGTGCAAACAAAGCAAGCTCAGTTGACCCAGCCTGGTTTCAATACTTTCACAAGCTTTTTTTCTCTTTTTAAAAAGAGCAATAATGAAATATGTTTTTATTTGTTTTTATTCTTGCAACAGTTTTACCTTTTTTATACTTGAATATGATATTGTTGTAATCTGCCCTGGGACCTTATAGTGAAATGTGGGCAAGAAATCTTATTAATAAATAAATACATCTGCTTCCTGAGAATTAATGAAAGAACATATATTTCCAAACTCTACATGCAGCACATGCTGAAGGGGTAAACCAATTCCCCTGTGGAAGTGGCAGCAGTGTCCACCTAAAGTTCAGATAAGAGGTTCAATCCAGCAAAAACTGGATGCCTCTAAATCCAACCAAGATCAGTGGGAATAACAAGTATTTTAGTATTAATGAGACACTGAACTGTGACATGGCATTTAACTGTGATGGTTACACATACTTAACTTGCTGCATTACAACCAATTTCTTCAAGTGAGAGCAAGTGCATGACAGATTTGGAATGATTCGGCTTACCTCTCATGGACAATCTAAAAGTGTATAAATATTCTGACATTTTAAGAGATAATGATCCATGGCAGATCATATAGTGCAGGGTCAAATTGTTAATGTGCTTTAATTCAACAGCCTCATATTTTATCCATCCCCCAAAGCTTTTTTGTCCTCAAGTATGGTGACCTTAGGGTCAGAGAAATATTGTCTCTGGAGGCTGCACTGCTGATTTCCTTAATCAGGATTGTGCCAAGCAGCACTGAACTTGAAAAATGTCACAAAGTGTGATTTCTCTTCTTTCTTTAAAAAAAACCCCAAGTTTTATTAGACCTTCCAGTTTTGTGAAGAAGTTTGAGGTATCTCAAGCAATTTCTGTTGCAGTCTAAGAAGTCAACAAAAAAACTTGTGTTAAGTTTCAAGAGTCAGGATACCCCCTTCTTCAGTAGTTACTTCCTAATTATTTTATTCCTACCTGTTTATACTGCTGCTGTGTGTTTCTTGCTTTTACTTGCCCTTATATTTTTGCCACAAGCTTCCTGACATATTCCAAAAGAGCAAAATATTCAGGTGAAGTCAATTGTACTAAATTGTTAACTTGTAATAACACAAGTACAGTCCTCCTGGATCAGATCAAAAGCCTTTCTTATCCAGCACTTTGTTTCCCAGTCTGACCAACGACATGCCTCTAGGAAACCTCCAAGTAAGGTATGAGGGCAACAACTTTTCCCTGTTATTTGCACCCAAACAAGTACTTCTGAACATGGCTAGTCCATCTAGCTATTATGACTAATATTCATTGGAAGACTTATTATATTTCATCAATTTACCTTAACTCTTTTTTCTTCCAATATTTTTTCTTGGCTATTTGAATAACAGATATAACATCACATAACTGGACCCAACCACCACCACCAAAAGCAAATATCAGGTAATACATAACAAAACTATTCTCATCTATCCATACAGAGAATCCAAATATACAAAACATAACGTCTCGGGGGCTGCTTATAAATTATTCAGTTCATGAGAAGATCTTGTGTCCAGAGTGGGTATATTCAGTCTGTCCTGCTCATGACATCCAGACCTGCAAAGATGCCCTTGAAAGTCTGTTTCTAAGTTCAATTTTGTTAGTGGATGAAAAAAATGGCCCCCACACTGCATTGAATTTGTCTGGTTTTCCTTTTATTGCTTTCAAGTTACGTGTTTTCTCAGCAAGGGCTAGACACTAGACATTCTTGTAGCATAAATCTACAGTCCTTGAAATCTTTCCTTGTTTGCATTGTGGATAACTGAACAACCATCGGCAATATGATCACTAAGTCTTTAGATTTCATATCAGTACTCAAGCCCTCGACGATAGTTAGTAAGACACGTGGGGTGAGAAAACCAGCCTGAACTCCTTTTGAACATCACCTAAGCCAAGGGTGGGGGAACTCTGGCCTTCCAAATTTGGTTGAACTGGAATTCTCATAATCACTCAAAAATAGTCATGCTGGTAGGAAATGTTGGGAGTTAGAAACCAGCAACCTCTGGAGAGTTCCCCACCCCCAATCTAAGCTATGTGGTAGCAAATTCATTAAGCAGCTCATGAAGAAGTATTTTCTTTTAGGAAACACTATATATAGATTTTATAGATAAGGCTTATCGACACTTACCTTTCCTCCACGCTTTCCAGGTACCGTCCGTGATTTAAAGCTCCGTGTCCAATTGCCCTTTATTTTTGCTCTGGAGTTGTCCCCACAAAAACCCGCTCTTTAAAGCTCAATCAAGGCAAACAGCAATCCGTAGGAAACCCAAATTGGTGTTTGCTCCAATTCAGCTTTAAAGAGCCTGTTTTCATGGGGAAAGCACTGGCCTGTGCCTGGAAAGTATGGATAAGCCCTTCGTTAATAATAATGTATTCAAGTACAAAATCAGAGTTTTCCTGATGCCATGTTCATATCTCAAGTAGGGTGGCTATGAAATAAGCCTCACCTTCACACCTCTGCCTGGCCAAAGGGTGAGTTTTGATATGCTTCGTGGTTGCTGTTGTTTTTCAAAAGAGGTCTTAAAATGCCACTTTGATGCTGAGAATCACTAAAAGGAAAAATGCTTTGCTTGGGTACTAAAGGATAAGAACTGACAGGCGGCATAAATACTTGTGGCATATGATTTATAGATTACACCCTGTCGTGTTGTAGGGAACTTGGCATGCATTGTAATGGATTTGGTTTCTAATAAGGAAGAGTGCATTGTGATTTTGTGTAGCTCCTTGCTGACGTACATGCAGAGATGCTTGTTTGTGGAGATTACCTTGGCAGAAGAGGGGAGGTTGACGTGCTCCTGCCTGATATGCAAATAAATGAAGACAGGTCTCTGCATTGTGCCTGACAATAACAGCAATCTTTTCTTTCTTTTTTATTTCTTTCTCCAAGTAATTAGAATGTGAAGGACAGAGTCCAGACTGAATGATGTGCCTTAATAGTGAGATGAATCTCAAAGAGAAATGGCACTGAACAGACAGTGAAGAGTGGTGGTGAGAGAGGCAAACTCATTTCAGTGCATCAAGTGGAGGGAGCGTGCAACCCTCGCTGCTCTTGTGGGATGATTAGAAGTAATGAAGTTCATTTTATTAATGGCAATTAATATAAAATTTGAAAATGGCAGTGGAAGGAGAAAAAGCTCAATGGCGGGTGAAGGGGACTGTGCATATCCAGAAAACCACCAGGAGTCACTTGCAAAATTTCCTCTTTGAATGGCAAGTCTGAGCATCCTGGGCTTTGTCACAGAGACCCAAACTTCTGCCCTCCCCCAACTTACTTTATTTTACCTTCTGATACATTATCTCACCCTTCCTCCAGGGTGCCTAAGGCTGTGTAAATGGATTTCTTCCTCGTCCCCATTTTATTCTCACAATGCTCCTGTGGTGTAGGTTAAACTGAGAGATCGTAACTGGCTCAAGGTTACCAAGTGACTTAGATGGCTGAGTAGGGATTTGAACCTGGATCTCATAGGTCCTAGTCTAACCTCTATACCATACTGCAGCCTTCACCAAGCTGGTGCCCTCCAGTCAACTCCTATGTTACAGCTGTGCTGGTTGGCAATATTGGGAGCTAATATGTTTTTGTCTTTTGAGGCTTTATTATTTTAATTGCATAGTATGGTAGTTCTGTTTTCTATTGCAACATACATCTCAAAGTCACTATTTGCAATTTATATACATGCTGTTGTTTTGTAAAAAGCTTGTCTTAAGTACTAAGTGGTATGCAAATATAAAAAATATAATCTAGAATATAGACCCCCAATAGTTCAATAGCATAAAAAAAATAAAAAGTTACAGTTGTCTATTTCATGGTTTCTCTTAAGCGCAGCTAGCTTAACTGATAGAATAGTTTGGCCGTTATGATATAATTGTAATCGCTTATGATTAAATTAATGCAGGTCAATAAATGATTATTATCCATGACAGCAAAATGGACAATCCATGTTCCATGCAGTGTAACTTTCGGCTGGAGACAAACTGGAGGGCATCAGTTGTCTTCGTATCCTGTTTCTGGCTTCCCAAAGGTAAGAAACAGAATGGTAGAATACACAGACCTTTGTTCTGAGCCGACAAGGTACTTCTTAAATTCTTAGAGCACAAGTTCTAAGCTTACCTCTCCCTTCTGCAGTTTAAACATTTCAGAATGATATTCATCAAGGACAGACTGAACTAAGGCGTTGGCTTCCTCCTCAACAACACACAAGATGATCCCATCCAGCAGTTCCTCTTGGTCCAATTCTTGTTGTGCCTCTTGGATCTAAGCCAGCAGTAAAAGAGCATATACATTACACAGTACCATCAGAGAAATTCTGCATTTATTTCCTTTTGCACAGGGGGCAGGAAGGAGGAGATGTGGGAGAAAGGTGGCCAGTATATTACTCACTAGTTTTGGCAAAGCTGCATGGGCCACTTCAGTCACTATTTCATCCATGCTATTGAAAATAGCAGCCCTGTTGAGGTAGTCATCGGCAAAGTCCTTCACAGCACTTTTGACCACATCAGGAGACGTATCTCTTGCTGCTTTTGCCAAGAATGGGTCTAATGACAACGAGCGAGTGAAGTTCTCCATGTCTGACAGGGGCTCTTGTCTGGGAACCCTGGGAAAAGACTGGCCTTGATCCAGAGAGCTGTGAAAGACAATAAACTGTTTGTGCCTCTCTGTGCAAAGCTCTTGCACAATTAATGGGCGAGATGAACTAATCAACACAGCCCTGGTCAGCAAGCATTATTAACATCTTCTAAAACGCAAAACCATAATCTCAGAATTAATTGGATAATTCAGCAGTTGAGCCATACTTGTACATTAGCATTCATTAACTGCTTCAGTTAAAAGTGCAAGGTTTTGTATTTGTAATCTTTACGAATGACAAAGTATCTGGACAGTTACTGCTTATTTTCCAAGATACTTTGGTTTTTATTGATACATTAAAAGGTTTTTTTTTAATTCTTGTAATAGTTGTATATACCCCAGTGTGCATAGGTTGGCATTCAATTACATTTTACTCACATCAGGCCCACTGAAATTAATAAACATGACTAAATTAGTCCCATTAATTTTAATGGATCTGGTCTGAATAAAACTTGGTTGAATACCATCTATAGCCTCCTGGTTATGGGTGGAATTCAGTGTAGTGCTATTACAAACATTATGTCTGCACAAGCATATCAGCTTGCCAGATGGAACAATCCCCATTTTCCCTGCAAGCTGTTCTAAGCGTTCTCCACACCCACACCCACGCGAGCCAATTTGGGGCAGTGAGGGAGAAAAGAGGAGGGAAGTCCCATTGCACAAGTAGAAGCTCTTGCTTCTGCTGCAAGGGTTCATTAGGTGAGTCCTTTGTTTTTATTGGGTGGGGAAATCATCCTTTATTTTCTATTCTCTTATTTATCATGCTAATAGTTTATTTGCTGTTCCAGATTATTGCCACCAACAATTATTCACTTAGCAGCCTCACTTAGGCTGTCATACAATAATAAATGCTTGCCTCTGAGTACGTCCCATTGAATTCAGTGAGGCTTAACTTCTATGTAGGGACTGCACCATGGGTATAGCCAGGATTTATGTCGGGGGGGGAGGAGTTTTGTTTGGTGGGGAGAACTGAGCTACCCTTGATGCGATTGGTCAGATAGTTAAGTATTTTTATTTATTTATTTACTTGATTTAGGGGGGCAGTTGCCCCCCCCCCCCC
>JAXCMG010000018.1:21595056-21618656 GCA_034642415.1 Podarcis siculus | reverse complement strand
GACTGCACCATTTGTGAATCTGGCACATTACAGAACATTATTTATGCAAAGGGACGTGGGTGGCGCTGTGGGTTAAACCACAGAGCCTAGGACTTGCTGATCAGAAAGTTGGTGGTTCAAATCCCCGCGACGGAGTGAGCTCCCGTTGCTCAGTCCCTGCTCCTGCCAACCTAGCAGTTCGAAAGCACATCAAAGTGCAAGTAGATAAATAGGTACCGCTCCGGCGGGAAGGTAAACAGCGTTTCCGTGTGCTGCTCTGCTTCGCCACAAGTGGCTTAGTCATGCTGGCCACATGACCCGGAAGCTGTACGCCGGCTCCCTTGGCCAATAAAGTGAGATGAGCGCCGCAACCCCAGAGTCGGCCACGACTGGGCCTAATGGTCAGGGGTCTCTTTACCTTTACCTTTATTTATGCAAAACAATTCATTTCAGATGGGGGGAAAGTCATTTTATAAGAAATCCTAGTCTGATCATATAAAAGCAATATTCAACATGCAAAAACATTCAGAATTTGTTGTGGAAAAGCAATTCAATAACTTTCAATGCAAAGGGAAAGTATTTTATTACTTACTTGGATTTTTCATGTTCACCTTTTGAAGGTTTTCTGTAAGTGAATTTCAAAGGGTGAAGTCTCTGAATCTGTGTGATACAGAGGAACATTGGTCACTTACAGTGCCAGATTTATAGCTAAACAAGCTATAGCTTCGGGCCCCAATCTCTTGGGGGACACCCAAAAATTATGAGTCTTTGTAAATTGTATTTCTAAAGGAACTTTTGATATTGCCAAATGCCAATGTGTTTGCATTATTAATTTTGTTATGAATAAAATCATTTTAAGTTAGAACTTAATAATTATTTCACTATTTATATACTTCTTAATTCTTAATTGTATTTTAATATACTTCTTAACTGTATTTCAGTTCAGCAATTAGTTTAATAAAATACATATTTTGTTACGTGCAAATGGCTTTAGATACCTATTAGGTCCATAAATTACAGTGGTACCTCGGGTTACGAACTTAATTCGTTCCAGAGGTCCGTTCTTAACATGAGGTGTACTTTCGCTAATGGGGCCTCCCACTGCCATCGTGCCGCCACACGATTTCCATTCTCATCCTGGAGCAAAGTTCGTATCCCAAGGTACTACTTCTGGGTTAGTGGCGTTTGTAACCCGAAGCATTTGTAACCCGAGGTACCACTATACCATATAGTATATATTCAACACAAAAAACAGCGGCAATTTGTTGTTGACAAAAGACAGCTAGACATATAAAGGGCCCCATTACTTTCAGTAGCTTAGGGCCTCATAAACCTAAATCCAGCCCTGGTCACTTATCCTTTGGGGCAGATATACAGAATGCACCCAGGTGCCAGTGGGTTAACCCTTCCATTGCCCAAAATATCATCATCATCATCAGACCTATCCTCATCCATAAACCTGTATCAACCATTTTACATGTCCTTCAAAGCCAGTTGTAATCATCACCCCTTTCCAGTCTCCTGGGGAAAGAAATCATGGGCACAAGCCACTGCAAATGCTTCCTGCAAATGTGCCACAGAAATAAATAAAACTAACTGTATTATGGGAGAACTCCCCAATGGATTCTGCACATCACCTTTTTGGTGTGTGTGAAAGGTAGGATACAGTGAGAAGACACTAAGAGAGGTGGACTGCTGGCTATTATTTTGGTGTATTTCCAGCATTTCTAAGATGCCTTTCAGGGCAAATTCCTTTCAGAGCAGCTCACATGCAGGTTTGAAACTATGTAATAAATAAATAAAAAGCACTGCAAATGCAAACTAAAGCACCAGTCTTAAAACACTATACCTTGAGAAAAGTTGTGAAGTCTTCCATGAGCATTTCCATGAGGATTAACAGATTAGCACATCTGAAAGCAAACTCATCACCTCCCCAGAAACAGGGAATTGGGATTCTGGGTTCCTAGAAAGTATCCAGAGAGCAAAACTTGATTTAAGATCTGAACAGTTAGAAAGGAGGAAGCATAGTTCTCTATGTATTCTTTTGTATGGGTGAAATGTGCAGTGGTGTTTGTACTTACCTGTGTTGCTAGGCTGTGTGTTTTGCAATAGTTACAGCTCAGCACCTCAGAAATTTGTGTCAGACTGTCAAATTACAGCCACAGGATGAAAACTATTCCTAGCTTTGATGTTACTGGGCAGTCCCAACTCCTCTGCTACTCTTTGCCATTTCCTGTCCCTGTAATAATGCACGAGTTTTTTTTTTAAATGCATTCATAAACAAGTAAGTGAATAAGAGGAACAATTTTGAGGGTTGTTTACATATCTTCAGATATACTGTTACCCCTATAGCTCTGGCTAGCAATTATTTTTTAACAGGATCCATATTATGAACTGAGGAAGGATCAACATGAACAATTCAAGAAACCGTTCATGCACCACACATTTGGGCTCTGGGAACCAAGACAGGTGTGACTCATTGGGGATCCATAATTGTGGGTCACAAGCTGCAAAATTTAGCTGCTAGCTGGTTACCTTAAAACAAAAAATTATATAAAACAGAAGCAACTTACAGATTAGTCTGGATGTCAATTTACCAGTTATGCAAAACACAATCATTAGAATATCTTGTTCGTAGGGCATCTCTTAACTAAAATTTACCTAGTTTTGTGTCACTGAACCTAAACTAAACTGGAATTGTAATTAGACACATTATGTGGATATGTCTTTGAGCAAGCTGCCAGACTAGTATTTAACAACTGTAAACATTTATGATGCAATCCTTTGCAGGTCTGCTTAGAAGTGAATTCACCTGCAAATGCAAATGTGATTGCAGCTTCAGTATGGTTGGGGAAATGGCAGTATCATTAATACAGATCTTAAAACATCAGACCCTCCAAGCACCTCTATTTTCCATGGACATCCCTGATTTAGAGAAGCTGTCCTGGTTTCTGATTTGATCCCGGAATGTCCAACTTTTCCTTAGTTATCTGACCCCCGAGCCATCTGAAGGCAATCCTGTATAGGGAAGGTTTTTTAAAAAATGTTTAATGTCTTATTATGTTTCTATATATGTTAGAAGTTGCCCAGAGTGACTGGGGCAACTCAGGAAGATATATGGGGTATAAATAGTAAAATTATCATTATGGAATGAGACGTCCCTATTTTCATCAGAGGGCACAAAACATTTCCTGAATAAGGTTATGCACTCGGGCATACTAGTGTGCCACAAGTGAATTGCAAGCAGCCTACAGGAAATAAGTAAAGGTTCTTGAGAGCCCAACATACCCATCCTCAGAGATTACCTGTTCTGTCTCTACAAAAAATAAAAAAATAAAAAAAATCTACCTCTGAAGCTGGCAATCTCTGAGACTTTGCATGAGTCACTGTTCCAGGGTGTGCCTCCTTGCATTCATGAAGCACGTGCAGTACAGTGATTCCTTAACTGGGGGGTGAATTAATTCTTTTCTTATCTACAATCTAGAAGGCAATTAACGCTGTAGATCTATGCAGTTTTACCTGGATGTAAGCCCCATTGCAATCACTGGACTTTTCTTCTGAATCAGCATGCACAGGCTTGCCTGGCACAATTCAGACCCAACCTCTTATCTAAACAGAGCACGGACCCTGTTTTTGTGCTATTTAGTGATATTGCTTTAGATGTCATGGGGAATAACAGATGGGCAACATTTTACTGCGTCAACAGCCTCAGCAATTATCGTTATGTCATTTAAGGGGCATTGTGCTCGGCACACTTTGGCTCATTAGCACAAGGAAGTAACATACAGCAGAATTATTCTGGTGCCTCATAAGTGTACTACAACAGAACTTTTGTAGAATAAATACAAAGCATTTCCTTTTATACTTAATAAGAAAGGTTTCATTAAGTGTAAATATTGCAACAGACTGGCTTTTTAGTCCAAATTTGCCAAATTGTGAGAATTGCACCAGAATCACTTTCTTCACAAGGAGGCCCAATACCTGTTACATTCATGTACACAAATAAATGAGAATAAGCAGAGCAAAATGTTGCTATAAATTCCCCAGTGAAGCACCGTTGCTTTTTTCTTTCTTTCAACCTCTTCCTTTTTCTATGTGCCTGCTCACTCTTCAGCTGCTTTCTTTCTTTGCCACATTCTTATTTTATCTGTTTGTTAGGGTTGCCATACGTCCGGGATTTTGCAGACATATCTGAAATTCTGCAGTCGGCAGCAGTGTCCAGGTGGAAATCAGCAAAAAAAAAAAAAAGTCCTGTTTTTGCCAATTTCCCACAAAAATAGCTCAAAAACGGATTATTATTATTATTATTTTGCAATTTTGCCCAAAAAGATAATCAACTTTGGGCAGAACTAAAAAAAAGATCAACAACTTTGGCCAAAAAAGACAAACAAACTGAACAACTTTTCCCCCCCCCCCCCAAAAATATACCCCAGTGTTCATATGTGTGTGTGTGTTAAATCCTGTGTATCTCCAAAGTATGCAGAAATAGTAAAAACTGGAAGACCCATTCCCCCCCCCCAAAGGGGGTAAAATGGGGGAGGAGTGTGTCGTCTTCTTCTTTGGCAATCACTCGTAGCCGAGTAAGATTGTCTTCCATAAACATGGTTTTAACAATGAGTCCGTAAGTGACTGTGGAGGCTATGCTGGCTGGGTGACTGGGACTCATAGGCATTGTAGTCCAGTAACATCTGAAGGGACAACAGGTTCTCCATTGCTGCTCTACACACCCGCTTTCTCCTCGGCACACCAGCTCTCTCAAAGAACTAAGTAGGAGACACAGGGTTTTATTATTTGTTGTTGTTTAGTCGTGTCCGACTCTTCGTGACCCCATGGACCAGAGCACGCCAGGCACTCCTGTCTTCCACTGCCTCCCGCAGTTTGGTCAGACTCATGTTTGTAGCTTCAAGAACACTGTCCAACCATTTCGTCCTCTGTCGTCCCCTTCTCCTTGTGCCCTCCATCTTTCCCAACATCAGGGTCTTTTCCAGGGAGTCTTCTCTTCTCATGAGGTGGCCAAAGTATTGGAGCCTCAGCTTCACGATCTGCCCTTCCAGTGAGCATTCAGGCCCAATTTCCTTAAGAATGGATACGTTTGATCTTCTTGCAGTCCATGGGACTCTCAAGAGTCTCCTCCAACACCATAATTCAAAAGCATCAATTCTTCGGCAATCAGCCTTCTTTATGGTCCAGCTCTCACTTCCATACATCACTACTGGGAAAACCATGGCTTTATTATAGGACCCAGCAAACTTCAAAAGTTTCATGCTGATGCCCTTCTCTCACAGGACACCTGGCTCCAAGTGAGGAAGTGTCAGTGCTACTAACTAGGGCAACCGCATCATGCCAAAAGTCTGGAAGGAATCTCTTCCCATTCCTGTGGGGTCAATTTGTGTGTGGCCATAGTTAGGAAAGATTGCAATGCAATGCAATCCTGAAAAGGTTTTATTCAGAATAGGATAGGATTGACTTCTAGATAGGTGTGCATATCATCGAAGTCTTGATCCCTGGACTTGATGGGGTTGCTTTGGAGGCAAAGAGGTCTTCTAGGTTTCTGCCCCATCCTCCTCTCTTGCACAGAAATAATAATAATAATAATAAATTTATTTATACCCCATACATTTGAAATATGAGCAACAGTGTGAAATATTAAGGTTAAATTGAATGTATTGAATACTATAGGCAAAATACACAGCATTTGAGGGTAAATACAGAAACCATGAAAGGGGAGGATGGGAAGTCAGTTGATAAAGTAACTTATGGTTTATGTAAAAATTTGTAATGCTTTTTTTGTGAAAAAATAAAAACTTTTTAAAAAAACAAAAACAAATGCATAGTACATACACAGCCAGTCTTATACCATATGTGTGGCTCAAGCAGCAGATCTTTTATCATTATTTATTTTACTGCTCTTTTCATTCTAAACAGAGGACGGAGTTTATTCTGAATTTGTTAAACATGATACCAGATGGTGATCAAGCGAATATCGCATATCTGTTGTTTACCGGTAATTTGGGACAGCTGCGAGATTTGCAGCGGCTGCCCAAAAGCTGAGAAATTTTATTGAGGTAAATATGGTGAACTGCAAGTATTTAATGGGATGATTTTAATATATTAGTTTCCTTTAACCATTTGTATGTTAACATTTTTGAGTACTGTTATTGCTATTACTTTTGGTAATATTTTAATACATACATACATATATATATATATATATAATTTCCCCCCCTGTGGTTGATATGACCATGAAGATTGAAACAATAAACTATTCCATCATAAAATCTATAGTGACCATGTGAAAGTGGGCAGTCAGAGATGGATCTCAACCAGTTGAAGAGCGCTATATATAGTTTTCTCTTTTAAAAAAAAAACAAAACCGCTTTTGAGGGGTTTTTTTAACCATCACGTGGTGAATAATTTTTATGAAGTATGATAAATATAGGTGGGTGGGTGTGCGCGGCCTTGATCACTGAACGCTGGTCACGTCCACCTGCTGCTGAGGCTGACACACCTGAGGTAAAAAAAACAACAACTAGGCCAACTTTCCCCTCAGAGCCCCATCCTCCCCTTGAGAAGCTTCGGACAGGGTACTTTTTTACCTCAGGAACGGAAAAACAAAACCGCGCGACACGCCTAGCCCCGCCCCTTTCGACGCCCGGCCTGCTCATTCGCTCGCTGCCTCCTCCTTTCCTCCAACTGCCCCGCCCCTCTCTGGAGACCCGTCCAATCCGACGCCGTAGCTTGAGCCACGCGCGGGCGTCGTCACACAACAGGCCAGCGTCGCGCCACTCCTGGCCAGGGGCGCTGTCGTCCCATCAGGCTAGCCCTTCCTTCTCTTTGCCCGCCCACTCTTTCCCTCCTCAGCCATTGGGCCGCTATCCGGAGCGGCCACGCCCACCGCTTACCTGATCAACACGTCACTTCGCGAGAGCGTTGGATTTCGACCTGCGCGGCGCTTTTGGCGGAGTAAGAGGAAAAGGAGGCGGCGCAGGGCCAGGCAGGCAAGCAGGCAGGCAGAGGAAACACCTGTGGAGGGCTAGGGGCCTCCCTCGGCTCGAAGGACAAAAGCCGGGCGGGCGAGCGAGGGGGGGGCGCGGTTCCCAGAATGCAACGGGGTGTAGCACCCCACTAGTCCACCTTCTGGTCCTCCTCCTCCTGTGCGCAAGCCCCTTTTGGGTAAGTAGGATGCAGCTACTTGCGGGGCTTAAAATTCAGTCTGCTTCGGCGTCGTGGTGGCTTTTTAATTGCAGGAGCTCTTTTGGAAACAGCAGGAACAAATTGGCAGGTTCTGTAGCTTGTCCTCCAAGCTGCCTCTTACTCAGGCCATACATTTAAAACATGCTTTAGTTATTTATTGCATGTATATCCCACCTTTTTCTCTGAGAAGCTCAAGGTGGCATGTATGTTTCCCCCCATTTTCTCCTCGCAACAGCCCTGTGGGGTTAGGTTAGGCTGAGAGTGTGTGGCTGGCCGAACGTCCCTCCTGATAATAATAATATTTATTTATTTATTTATTCATACCCCAACCATCTGGTTGGGTTTTCCCAGCCACTCTGGACGGCTTCCAACAAAAGATTAAAAATACATTAAAACATCAGTCATTAAAAACTTCCCTAAACAGGGCTGCCTTCAGATGTCTCATGGGTGATTTCAGATCCTAGTCTGACGCTAACCACTGCACCACACTGGCATCACAATATAAAGTCACTTCCCCGGCTTCCTCTAACTCAGCCCTCCAGATGTTTTGAGACATCCCATCATTCCTGACCACTGGTCCTGCTAGCTAGGGATCATGGGAGTTCTAGGCCAAAAACATGGAGGGCTGAGTTTGAGGAAGCCTGCTTCAAACAGTCATAGCTGTCTTTCCCCCCCAAATAATTATGGGAGCTATAGTTTATTAAGAGTGCCGAAAGTTGGTAGGATACCTCCCAGAGTGAAGGCCAAAATGAGGAATTAGTACAGCTTTTCTAGCCACTTCTATCCATGTCCCCGGGTGGTTTCCTGCTTCCGATGTATCTAAAAACTATGTAGAAGTTTGTCTTACCAATAAGCTCTTTACATTCTTTTCCACTTGTCTTACCCATTAACTAATGCTTGTTTTGCCGCATTATGTGTTCCTTATTATTTTTATTTGAATAAGACATTTAAAGTAAAGCTTTTTTGCTTCCTTAACTCTGCTCATTAGCCATTCTGGCATTCTCTTAGATTATTTGTATATTATTAGTTCACTAAACATGGGACGCGGGTGGCGCTGTGGGTAAAACCTCAGCGCCTAGGACTTGCCGATCGAAAGGTCGGCGGTTCGAATCCCCGCGGCGGGGTGAGCTCCCGTTGCTCAGTCCCAGCGCCTGCCAACCTAGCAGTTCGAAAGCACCCCCGGGTGCAAGTAGATAAATAGGGACCGCTTGCCAGCGGGAAGGTAAACAGCGTTCCGTGTGCTGCCCTGGCTCGCCAGATGCAGCTTGTCACGCTGGCCATGTGACCCGGAAGTGTCTGCGGACAGCGTTGGCTCCCGGCCTATAGAGTGAGATGAGCGCACAACCCTAGAGTCTGGCAAGACTGGCCCATACGGGCAGGGGTACCTTTACCTTTACCTAGTTCACTAAACATATGGGAACTCATTTACATAGGGTCCTTGTCAACTCAGTGTTTTGAGGAAGACAAGCTTTTTATTTGCAGCTTTGTATCCTATTTTTAGAAAAGCCTACCTGTCGAGGTTACCATTCTTGTGTCTTCACTGTGGCTTGATGTATCCCCTTCCATTAATTCATGGCAATTTTATGCAGGTACAACAATGGATCTTGTCCTAGCATATGCAGATGACTCCGTTTTGACGCCTTATGTTTATCCAGCAGCATGGCCAGAAGATAACCCTTTTCGACAGTTTATTAGCCTTATTGTCATAACAAATGTGGGTGCTCTTGTCCTTTATTTGCTGATTGGCAGTTTCAGCTACTACTTCATATTTGATCACTCTCTAAAGAAACATCCTCAGTATTTGGAGGTGAGTCACTGTGTCACAGCTCTTCCCTTTTCTAAGTTCTTCAGTGGTCTATGGCTAGGCTCCAGAGAGTCTTGTATGTACCTTTCTGGAATTTCTGTACACAGACAGGCCTCTGTTGTGTGTGGTGCTTTTGTTTGTTTGTTTTCACCCTAGTAAATGCAGTCACGTTTTAACCAATATGGTCATTTTGGAACATCCTTGTAACACTAACATTTTGAAATGCAAACAGTTTAGATTTAAAGTATGGGTGTTTTCAGTGTGATTTGCTATTTCGGTGAAAGCATTTTCTTCTCTTAGCATTTATAGGCCTAATAATGCTGCTTAAGGTTGTTACGCTCCAACTTTTTTGTGGAAATGTTCATTGGGTCCTGGAATGTAGTGAGGTGGCCTTTTCAGTTCATAGAGCTTAAAGAGCTATAAGGGTGACTTTTCCACCTATTCTTTCTGAACCTGCATGTTTAGTCAGTGGTGACTAGTGCTTATGTAAACGAACCTGGATTACTGGAGAATGAACAAATGAAGTACTCGTATTCAAGTAAGGTTATTGGTATATCCAGTACCTAATTTAGGGCTTCACAGATGTTGTCAGACTTCAACATCCAGTCAGCATTCCCAGTCAGTTGGAATTGTTGTAAAGCAACATCTGGATTATGTAACTCTGATCTAGCCTAACAAGTTTCTATCTGACTGGCAGCAGCTCTCTAAATCTCTTGCAGGTGTCTTTCACAGGCTTTGATATGTGGTATCCTCCTTAATTAAGAGATACTGGGGTTTGAACCTTGCGATTTAGCTCTTCTAGTAAAGGAAAGCTCTTTGGGTGAGGTTAAAGTAGTTTTGTGGGGGAAAGGAAGCAAGCAGAGCCTCACAGCTGTTTTGCCATAAGTATAGATCCCCAGGGTAGTAACTCTAAAGTAGGCATAGGCAAACTCGGCCCTCCAGATGTTTTGGGACTACAACTCCCATCATCCCTATCTAACAGGACCAGTGGTTGGGGATGATGGGAATTGTAGTCCCAAAGCATCTGGAGGGCCGAGTTTGCCTATGCCTGCTCTAAAGCAGAATGCAGGCAACAGTAAGGGACGGGGTCCTAGGAATCTCACAGCTAGTTCGGCCACAAGCATTGTTACCTTATTGGGAGTAGGTTTTGCCTTTCCTTACCAGGTCTAGTAAACCTCATCTGTCTGAGATGAGTCCTTTTAACAAGGTGTTTCACAAAGAAACATGACCTGTTTATCTTTCTGCTTTGCGGAAGAATAGATACTTACGTTTTTAAAACATGCATGCTTCTCAAAGCAGCGTACTGTACTGGCAAAAACTAAGCTAGGAAATCTGAGTTTCAAATGCCATTTTGTCATGTGACATTAGACAATCCTCTCTTTGCTTCAGCTTCTCACCTGCAGTATTTAGATAACAATACGTCTCTGCCTTAAAAGGACTACTGAGATAATATTTGTGCTAAACTTTCTAAAATGCTGTAAATGTGCAGGATATTCTTTTATACAAAGTGTCTTCTCCTGTGTTCAGAATCAAGTGCAGCGTGAAATCAAATACACCCTCAAATCAATGCCATGGATCAGTATCCCCACGGTTGCCATCTTCTTTGCTGAAGTCAGAGGCTACAGCAAACTCTATGATAACATTGATGACTCTCCTTATGGTAAGGAAACTGCTTGGCATGTCCTCTTTATCGGGTCAAAGTCTCTGTCCTTTCCTTATCTCAAGAGTCCACTTTATGTAACTTATTTCTCATTTCTTCTAGCCACCATTTGTTGTACTTAGGATGGCCTCTTATTTATTTCTTCTCATGGGACCTTGCTACATATGACATGCATATTAAAGCCCAAGCACTAGAAACAAAGGGGGTCGGATCATTAGTCCATCTAGCTCAGTATTGTGTGCACAGACTGGCAGCAGCATTCTAGAGTTTCAGGCAGGTGTCTCTCCCAGCACTACCTAGAGACGCTGGGGCCTTCTGCATGCGCTACCACTGAGCTCTGATATTTCCCCATTGTCCTTGTTTTGGGGAGGGAAGGGGTTGAGTGTGCAAAAGCAGGAAAAGATAGAGTGCAAAACCCCACCTGCTGTTTCTCTCCTTCAAATTCCTTCCACAACTTGAACAGATGCTGGCAAGGACAGTAGAATCACAGGAATGTAGAATTTGAAGGGACCCCCAAGGGCCATCTAGTCCAACCCCTGCAACGCAGAAATTGCAGCTGAAGAATATCTGAGAGATGGACATCCAGTCCCTGAGCTAGCTTTTCAATTGCACGCCCTCCTCAGTCTCAGGCTATACTGCACACCCCTCATTTCAGCCTTGCCTTCACACTGACCACTTCACCGCAGAGAGCAAAAAACACCCTGCTATTTACTTTGAAGCACCAGATGGGCAACTATCTCCATTGTCTGTCATGGGATATTTATGCCACTGCTGAATCTTGCTCACCTGCCATGCAGGTAATAAGGGTATAATTATTAGGAGATCTTCTCCAGCCAGTGCTGTGAGGTGGGCTGCCGCTGCTTCCTTCCCCAACAGGATTCTTCCAGGATGTGCAGCTTTTGTGGGCTTCCCTTACACTTAAACATGCATGGAAGAAAATGCACCTAACTCTGCTTTATGGAGAATAATAAGGGCCATTATCGTGGAGGAACTCATGGGATTTGTAGAGACAGAAGGGTCATCTAGTCCAGCGCACCCACCACAATGCAGGAATCACAGCTGAAACACCCCTGACAGATGGCCATCCAACCTCTGCTTAGAAACCTCCAAGGATGGAGAGTCTGCCATATTCTGAGGGAGTCTGTTCCACTGTGAAACAGCACTTATCAGAATCCCCCCCAACCCAATGTTTAGTCAGAATCTCCTTTCTTATAAATTGGATCAGTTAGTTTGGGTCCTCCAATCTGGAACAGAAGAAAATAAGCTTACTCCATACAAGGGAAGTATTGCTCAGGTTTGTTTCTCAGCTCTGACTCAGCCCATCTTCTGGGCACCTGGGCAGATCACTCAGCAACCTCCTTGGGATGGGGAGTTTTTCCACCGCAGCTTTACAACAGCATTTCATCCCACATATTACTCACCCCCATATAAAAGGCAGAGACACACACAGAGAGAGTCCGCAAATTGTAGGGAGAAAAGTTGCTTACAAAGTAATGAGGCTTCCAGTGAAATCCCGTATCAGGCACTTCTCATCTGGAGAAAGTGAAGGAGAAAGAAGCTCCCAGAGTGCCCTTAGCAACAGCCTTAACAAGAGGACAGGGCTGGTCATGAGCCAGCCATGTGTGAGTGAGGCAAAGTATTATGTGTGTCTGAGAATATCTATTATGCTCGCCTTTTAGCCATGGAGAGAGCAATCAGCATCCGAAGTTGCTGTGGCAAGGGTACAACAATTCAGTTGACCACAGATGATTGACAAGTGATATCATATGACATTGTCTGATTGACATGGGGAAACAGTTTAGCAAAGAAGTGGGCAAGTTGAACCCCCTGGAAGGCAAAGAATGGTCTGCAGGCCAGACGTTCTGAGCTCCTGTTGTAGGTCAACAACATCTAAATCAGTGCCTTCGGCTTAGTCAATATGTGTTTCTAAAGCACCTTTGTACTTATTTGAGCACCTTGCCATGGTAAACTGTCCAGCTGGAGTTGCTCTTCAGGTTTTATCTCTTTAGCCTTCAGATCCTTTCCAATGTATTAATTAGCTCTGTTTGCTTGAGATTCAGCGTTGCCAAAGGCTCAAGTAAGGAAACTTCTTTCAAAATGGATTTCATAAAAACTACTTTTTGTTTTCATAATCCAATATTGTACAAATCCAGAAATATTCTAAACATTCTTAAATGTCTATTTTAAAAAGAAACTCACGCCTTTCTTTTTTTGTCTAGGTTGGTTTGGTGTTATCCTCAGCATGCTCTCTTTCCTCTTCTTTACTGATATGTGTATCTACTGGATTCATCGATTTCTCCATCATAAGCTTTTGTATAAGGTATGGCAAAGTGTTAAATAGTAAGACATGCTTAGAGAACGGTGCACCCAATCTGGAGGATGCATTCCATGTGCAGATGAGGGTGGAGTGAAGGGACTCTTCACGTATCAAGGCAGTATATCCCTCGTTACCAGATGCTGGAGACAAAAAGCAGGGAAGGACCCTCAGTTTCATGCCTTGCTTCTGACTGGCTGCTGGTGCAAATAGAATGCTAGATGTACCTCAGTCTGATCCATGAAGGCTTTTCTAGAGTTCCTACAAGGATCAGCCAGTTTGGAGATAGGAAACACTTGCATCCATTGTGCTCTTCTCTAGCATTGTTTCCTCTGCAGCAAATCAGTTATGTGGTCATATGCAGCTGCTTCTTAAGCTTTTCTGAGTTGTGCTGTTTGAGTCTAATTTCTCAGTTCAGTGTCTACATAACTTGCTTTACTGTAGACCACTAATAATAGGATTCAAGGCAGATGTGTGTGAAGCTGTGTGATAAATGTATACTTTGAGGTAGGAAACTTATGAATATTCATCTGGCCCTAGAGGCCACTTGCTTAACTTGCAGGAAAAGCCAGAGAACTAAAAGACTAGCACCAGCAGCCCACTGTTGATAGAATCAAGTGCAAAGGATGGCACGGCCCCGAGGTTGGTGCATCATGGCAATAAGAAAAGAAAACCAAGGAGTTACCTTTCTCCAACTGCTAAGGGGGTACCGTTATTGTGGTGCTAGATCTCAAGGCATTGGAGTATAGTAGAGCTGGAAAAGTTATCCAAAAGGGTGGCAAAAATGATGAGAGAATGGAAGGTTTTCTTTAAAAGAAATGTTTTTAAAAGTGTAATCAAAACATAGGACAGAACACAGTGGCTGCAAGGACAGACATAGTACAGATGTATAAATCATGAATAGCACAGAGAAAGAAATTGATGTAGCCCAACAAAAGGGAGTATTTCAGACACTCAGTAATATATGGATTTCACTCTTTTCACCAAGTACTTGATAGTAGTTGTCTCTCTTTTTTCTAAACTAAACTAAAAAGCCTCAGATGCGTTAATTCTTCCTTATGGAAAGCGTGGTCCAATTTGACAGTTGCATTTCCCTTTTCTGTATCTCTCTTTCTACCCATCAACTCTCCACACTTTGCTTTTTAAAGACTGTGAACTAGGTTTTAAATGTAATCGGGCCAGGGTTTCATGTAGCAGAATTGTGATCTTTGCCATCTTATTTTTCAATAAAATAGAAGCCTAGCTTGATTCTCACATACCTGTAGTAGCCACACACACAAATAATCCACCACCTCGCTGCCAGGGCATCTCAGAATGGTCTTTCGTTGCCACAGGTGATGCTTTCTGTTGCTGTATTCAAGTGAAAGTGTTCTGGGCTCTTTCTTGTTTCTATTCTAAGGTTCTAATTCCTCTCTTTTCTTCCACAGCGTTTGCACAAGCCCCATCACCTCTGGAAGATCCCAACTCCATTTGCAAGCCATGCTTTTCACCCCATGGATGGCTTCCTTCAAAGCGTCCCTTATCACATCTATCCATTCCTTTTCCCCCTGCACAAGGTGACCTATTTGGGCCTCTATGTCTTCGTCAATATCTGGACAATCTCCATCCATGACGGGGACTATCATGTTCCTGGCATACTGAAGGAAATTATCAATGGTGCCGCCCATCACACTGATCACCATTTGTACTTTGATTACAACTATGGCCAGTATTTTACACTCTGGGATAGAATTGGGGGCTCATACAAAAACCCTTCTTCTTTTGAAGGGAAAGGGCCCCATGATTATTTGAAAACGCTAAAAGAAAGCAAATTGAGCAGTTTTAAAAATGGCTGTGGGGATGAAGGAGTGCTAGAGGAAGGCAGTTTTAAAAATAAATAGGCTCCTCCCTCTCCAAGGATCGGAAAGCCCTATATGCATTATTTTTAAATAACTGTATATAAACTTCCCTCTCCTGTAACACTACTGGGAGACAGGCACTGTAGACATCACTCAGATATCTTGGTGATGGAATTATATAATTGAGAACTAAGTTGTTCTGTAATGAAAACTACGCTTGGTAAGGCAGAAATGCATAAGTTGCGAGTTGCAGAGCAACAACTTTGTTGTATACAGTAATGGAGAAAATGCCTGTAGCTGATGATGCTAATGGTAAGTTAATTTGGGAACACTGCTTTTTCTTGCACAATACATAGGAGCCGAAACCTGACATGAACTCTGTTGCCATTGGAATGAGTTTAGAAGCCATTTGCTTCTTTGTGCGACCCTTAACACTCTCGAATCCATAGTTTTGCAGTTCAGTTGTAATTCCAGCAAGATGCTATAAGTCAGTGTGTGGAGTTGACAAACTAGATAGCTGCCTTTGTGACTGCATTTACTAGCGTGAAAATGGGCTTGCAGGATGAATATCAAACATGCAACATTCATGTCACTTACTGTTTTCCAAGTGCCCCAGTTTATCAGATAAGATAAAACGGGTGGTTTTTCATGAAGCATCACATGTCCAGATTGCTTTATAGGTTGTTTTCAAAAGATGCTCCCTAGCTTTTTAGAAAATATGTGTTTAAATGCCCTTTTTTCTTAATTGAACCGCAAGGTTGATGCCTGACTTCTGTTGTGGAGTAGATACTTGTTTGGTATTTCAATGTCCCTCTGTTGAAAGCATCATAATGCACATGCAGAAAATAAGGCAAAGGAACTATCGCTATGTTTTCAGAATGCCTTTGTTATACTTTCAGGAATCTTTTGGATGATTATCTTATAGGGAATCGCAGTGAAGCATATGGTAACGTTGCCTTTCCATAGAGTGCATTGTATATTAGAAGCAGAGCAATGTGATCTAGCTAAAGATAAAAACGATCAGATTCTCAAGGCTGTAGAGCGCTCTTTGCATTTCTCGAGGGGCCCTATGAGAGTGAAGGGGACAGAGGTTTGGTCAAGTGAAAAAAAAGCCATCTTGGGAAGTTTTTTTAAGAGCTGAATCCCATTGTGGAGTTGGCTTCCGTTTTGAGCCTTGTCAGTGGGTCCAGTCCACCAGTAAGTTTATCTTAGTGGTGCTTGCATTAGTCAACTTATTAGTAGATTAAACCCAGCACATTTTCTAAGCTGTCTCATTGGCTCTTCTTTTTTGCAATTTGCTGTTACTTTCTTTCCTCTCAGCATGTGTCACTTTGAAGTCTAAATGCCAAAAACATTCAACAGTGCTACGCTTTACTGCTTTGATATAGACAAATGCATAGAATTTCAGAGACATTGCAAAAAGGAGTTCTCTGTCTGATAATTATATCATATGAAGGATTGTGTTTTCTGGTTAAACCAGGCAGCAGCCTGTGGAAACTGTCTTTTTCTTTTTCTTTTTTAAAAAAAAAGGTTTTCAAGAGATAAAAGCATGACTGCTATTAAAGTTATGAAGCTTTACAAATTACCTACAAATTAATGGAAGTTGTGAGCTTTCTAGAACTACATAAGGCATATGTCACAAGTAAGTTTGCTTGTGTGTGCCGTTTTCCTTGTATCCTGAACTGGGTAAAGAAGCAAAAAATATCCACTGAAGATTTGAGACCAAAAATTTCTGGCCTTCAGAATAAAGGAAGGCAGGAAGTGCCCCCCACACACACACCAAGTGAGACCATTCCATATTATAGAGGTGAGTCATTGATGACTGTAGTAAACGACTCTGGGTCCTTTTTTGGGCAGCCCTTCCAATAATTAGGTTAATTGCATCCATTCTTGCTCCTTTTTCCTTTGTGTGACACGCATCTCCTCACGCTGGGGAGCAACTTAGTGCTACTTAGTAATATGCTGTATATGTGGTGATAATTGTATTTTGCAAGGATACAGCTTGCATTTTTTTAAAAGCCCCCATTCTTGTGCATGACATTGTGTGGGCAGAAATCATCAGGGTCCTGTAGGAGAGGAACTTCCACTGATTAGGCAACAAAGCATATTCATAGTGAATGCCTCACTGTCCTTTCACATAACCCCCAGCACTCATGAAACAAATCCCCTAGTAATTCCTTTGTTCTCTTTCATCCATGTCCTTGCTTGGGTAGGAACAGGAAGAAGCTGAAGAAAGCCGAGTTCAGGTTGTTGTTGTTTTTTAATGTGGAAAGCTATCTCTACTGCTGAAAGAATCATGAATAATTCCATCCTACTGAAGGATCTGAACACCTTGTGTTTTTCCTTCTCTTAAAATACATATATGCATCTGTTCAGCTGAAGATGCAAATTAACATAGGCTGTGTGAGATTCAGTCTAGGGTTTCTTGAAAGCTGTCACTGAAGAAGGAGCTGCTGAAGCTATCTATCATTATTTGAAGATCCATCGTTGTTAACTGTTGCAGTAGAGAGAAGTCAGCTGGTTCTGACTGGGACAATGATCAAGAGGAAGGCAGTGAGAAAATCTTGTTTATATTTTATGTGGCTCTAGGGACCTCTGATGCGTGTGCACAGCTACCTTACCTGTTGGCATGTGTTTTAATGGCCATGCAAGCTCTTGTCTTGGCTGTGCCCATCACTGGAATGCAGCCGCTGGAGGGTTAGGCAAGGGCGACTTCAGGCCAAAAATATTGTTCCTCACCTTTGTTTTGAAATGGCATGTTTGCAGAAAGGGTTCTGCCCCCTCTCCCAGCCTTGGCATGACTGTTAGTTAAGTCAGACATTCTGTCTGTCTAAAGAGGTACAAAACAAACAGGGATAATAGGGCTTTGTATTTTGTTGTCTGTAAATAATAATTAAAGTGACTGTGGATTCCAAATGGCTGTCAAATGGAGTTGTTGATCTGCTTGTTGATCACTCATACTAATGTTTCCTGGTGGCAAATAATAAAGAATTTTAAAAAGAACTGGGTATAAATGAGTGTGTTTCCATGTACCTCTGTGGTTAACATAAGGCATCTGTTCCCCCAAATGCATACGGACTCCATCGTTCCAGTTGAGCCAGATGCTTGACCCTGAATGTCCAAAACCAAAGGTCAGAGCATCAGTCACGTTCATTTTAAAGCTTTCTCTGTTTCTTTCTTTTCTTTTAAACTGTCTGTTCTGTAATTAATGATGCCATTTAAAAGTTTTGGACGTTTACTCATTGTGGGTTCAACTTATATGGGATCCCTTTGGGGAATTACAGCGCATGCTTTCATTCTCTCTCTCTCTCTACACACACACACACACACACACACACACACCCTTTTTGCCGCTTACAGATAGGGATGGATAAATCTGTCAATTTCTGTTTCTCATTTTTTCCAGTCTTTAGCCCAGTTGTCCACATTTCTATATGAGTTTGTGGATTTCTTTAAAGTCCTCATGAAAATTTGTCCGCGTTTTAGAGTCTGTTTCTCTTACCACATATTTTTGTATGCCTAATGCTCACAGTCATGTGGGGTCAGTTCCCCTTATAGGATTTTTTTTTTTTTTTTTTTTTTGTATGCTATTTTCACTAATACATGCATGTTTGTACACATCATTTGGCTGGAGAATTACATCAGAACATTCGGGAAAGTGAATGCCTAAAGAAAGCTGTGTTTTGGTTCATGTATTGTTTCAGGAAGTGCAAATTAGGTTGGTTCCCTTCCAGATTCCCAACTTGCAGATTGAATTTCCACCCTGCTCTCTTCTAGAATACTGTCCAATAGCGCTGAATATTATTGCTAGCTGATAGTACAGTCAATCACAATTTATTGTTCACAAGCTGCCTAAAGTTCTAAGCAGGGTAACAAAAAATAGCACAGACGAAATCTTGCCCAAACGTGATTCCAAAGGAAGAGAAGAAGGTGGAAAGAAGAGTAAAATGAATTTAGTATTTCTATCTTTTTAAATGCCTACAAGGTGGAACAGCCACAGCGATTCCAGAAGGGAATAGCCCACTTTTGGCTTGTCCCAGTGAGGCTGCTGGAGTTGACCTGGTTGCCTTCTCGCTTTTGAGAGCAGCCACATAGACTGGCCATTTTAGGTGCAGCTGTGCATCCTATAGTTTGGTTTTCCTAAAATACAAGGGCTGTGCCCACACCATACATTTAAAGCACATTCTCACCCCCAAGAATCCTGGGATCTGTTGTCTAAGGATGCTGGGAATTGTAGTTCTTTGAGAGGTAAACTGCACATCCTAGGATTCTTTTTTTGTGGGGGGAGTGCTTTAACATGGGTACAGACCAAGACCCTAAAAAGCATAAAGGTTCTAAGAATGCAGGCTGGCCACGAGGGGGAGCCCTTGTAACTAGTCAGAACTTCCTGCTCTTGGAAAATAAATCTGGTAGATGGAAAGAGACCTTCAAGGTGCCAGAGACACCAGCAAGAAAACAAAAATAATAGCCCACTGCATGTCAGATTATTTTAAAAGGCAGACTGAGAAAGCAAATGCTTGAGTTAAAGATCCACAGGATGCTCCAATCAGAGAGTTTGGGGTATGTTGAGTATCTTTTGAAATCACCTGTTAGGACTGCTATGCTGGTTTAAAGGCCGCCACTTTTTATTCCATATTTATCTTCTTCAGCAGCAGATTGATAGCACTTTATGAGCACAGGGTGGGAGGGCTGACCATGCCACAACTGTAGGTTTCTATGAATTTGGAGTTGTGTGTGCTGCTGAAAAGTTTAAAGCAGCAAATGGCTTGCCTCTTCAGCACATGGTGAAAATCCCCAGTTCATCAGGATTTTCCTGTTTTCATTGTGTCTTGGGTGGGGGAGAACCTGAAAGTATATTGGGGATAAATTATTTCTCAAAAGTCTCATACCTTCAAAATGTACTGGACTAGAATGTGAGGGATAGCTTCCTATTCATCCATCTAAGAAGGAGTTCGTGTTTACCATATTCTGAAGTAATATGCATTACAATCTAAGTTGATCTAACTGCACCACTGCTGCCACCATCTATGGCTGTTTGCTCATTAAAGCTTTCCATTAGAGAAGGCAGAAGGTACAATGTGGGGTTGCTCAATGATGTCACAGTGCCCAACTTCAAGGCAGAAGAGGGATCCTTTGAATGCCTTGCAACAGGAACTCAAGAATGGCTTGTGAAAGCCATGCGGCTAAGCTGGAGCAACCAGCTTAGCTTCTTCACATGCTGAGTTCACCAGGTGGACTGAATGGGAACAATGGTTTGATTACTTAGTGCCTCCCGAGGTGAGCTAAGCCTGGCAGGATAGCTTACTCTATGGTCTTAACCCTTTCATGCATCAATTAGATTTAAGCATCTTGGTTATATGAGGCTGGCTATCCCACAGGAACAGAACAGGTTCCCAAAATGGAGACCACTATTTAAAAGAACAGTTTTGTAACTAAAAGATCATGCTGCTAGCATGGGATGATGGCAATAGGTGGTCTTTGATGGAGCCTCCAGACCTGTGTAAATATGGGGGAAGATAAGTGCTGAATACCAGATCCAAGCACCTGTGCAGCTGCACAAATGGCCTCTCAAGACCTGCATAGAGGTCAGAAAAAGTAGCTCTCCTCAATGTGACTGTCAAATGGATGCTTTCCTGAAATTGCCGTTTTAAAATAAATTAATTGCACGTGGTTGTAATTGCTATAACTCTTGAATGCAGGAACAGAAGTGGTCACTCTAATTGCTCCGTAACTGAATTAAAGTGACATTTGCAATATTAGCAGTTAAATTGTATTAACTTTCTTTCAATCGTAGTTCAATTTATCTTTCCAACAAGTGAGCCAGAGGCTAATCAGTTGCCCCATGTTTATTGGTGGGTCATAAAATGTGTGCTTAAGCTGATACTTCATTAGCTTTTTGGGGGGTGGAATGCATATTAAGCATTTAATGAACTCCATGTTTAGGGTTTTTTCCCTTAAACCCTCCCACACACTCCAAACTAAAAGATGGAAATCCAAGTCATAAAAATCTAGGAAAAGCCCTGTTGTAGAAGACCAATAGCCCATCTAAGGTAAAGGTAAAGGTACCCCTGCCCGTATGGGCCAGTCTTGACAGACTCGGGGGTTGGTGCGCCCATCTCACTCAAGAGGCCGGGGGCCAGCACTGTCCGGAGACACTTCCGGGTCACATGGCCAGTGTGACAAAGCTGCATCTGGCGAGCCAGCGCAGCACACGGAAACGCCGTTTACCTTCCCGCCAGTAAGCGGTCCCTATTTATCTACTTGCACCCGGGGGTGCTTTCGAACTGCTAGGTTGGCAGGCGCTGGGACCAAGCAGCGGGAGCGCACCCCGCCGCGGGGATTCAAACCGCCGACCTTTCGATCGGCAAGCCCTAGGCGCTGAGGCTTTTACCCACAGCGCCACCCGCGTCCCAATAGCCCATCTAGTAAGGTACAAATTCTTTATTATACCACTATAGACCCAAACAAACTAAAACCAACAACTACAAGTAAAATATCAAAGCAAAAAAATACATTAAAGTGGGTTGTCATATAAATGGTATAAAATAGCAGGAGTATCTAAAACGTATAAATATGACGTCCAACACAATACCTTAAAATATGGCAGCTAAGAGTGAGCCAATAAATGATATAACCAGATTAAAAAATGTAGTGTATGAGAACAGCAACTGGATGGAATGAGTTTAATTGGGGGAGATTTCCTTTTGTGTTTCTAAAGCCAGAAGGAGAAATCTAGCAACAATCTCTGTTAATTATTTGTTTGACTCTGCCAAAAGTTAGACCAGATATATTCAAAAATCGCACTTAGAAATCTTGAGAGAATGGGGGTCACCAATCCAATTCGACCACCTTTATAGAAATTACAGGTAATCAGATATCATTGCCAAAATTGGCACAAAGGCTCCCAAGATGGGGGCGACACTCTTTGCTGAGGTTTGGATGCCGGACGCCATTTTGAATCAAGGTGGCAGACTAAATTGTGACTTGTTGAACTCCCCCTAATTTTTGGCATGGCAGGTCCAAATTCACAAATTGCACTATCCATTTAAACATCTCAAAATGCCCAAGCAGCTCCAGGCACTCCCTGCTAGTAAAATAACATGTCCTAAAGATACCATGCAGGGACGCGGGTGGTGCTGTGGGTTAAACCACAGAGCCTAGGACTTGCTGATCAGAAGGTTCGCATTTCGAATCCCCGTGACGGGGTGAGCTCCTGTTGCTCGGTCCCAGGTCCTGTCAACCTAGCAGTTCGAAAGCTCGTTAAAGTGCAAGTAGATAAATAGGTACCACTCTGGTGGCAAGGTAAACGGCGTTTCCGTGCGCTGCTCTGGTTCGCCAGAAGCGGCTTAGTCATGTTGGCCACATGACCCGGAAGCTGTACGCCGACTCCCTTGGCCAATAAAGCGAGATGAGCGCCGCAACCCCAGAGTCGGCCACGACTGGACCTAATGGTCAGGGACCCCTTTACCTTTTTAAAGATACCACATTCTGAACTGACCTTCCTTCCAAGGAAAGTAAATGCTGGGAAAGTGCTGGAGTTCTCACTGTTCAGAGATTGGGGCTCACTCAATGTGAAAACACTGCAGCCAGATCAGGGTTGAGATGATTTGATGTTAAAGATGCGTGCGGTTGCCTTCATCCATATTATGAGCCATTAAATCAGTGATAGGAGACCCTTGCCTTTCTGGTGATGATGGACCACAGCTCCCATCATTCTTGTACATTGGCCATGCTGGCTAGTGCTGATGGGAGCAGGAGTCCTTGGACACTCCTGCCAAACATGGAAATAAACTCATAAAACAGCAGCTGCTGTCATGTTTAAAAGAAACCTCAGCCAGAGAATCACTTGACCTTGAAATAGTTGTTGCTTGCTTTTGCATCTGGTACCCCCAAATCAAGATAAATCATTCAAAGCGCCATCACTTTCAGACAGGACTTTTATATTAGTTAGGTTCCAGAACATGCTCTCATCATATATAGATGGGAGACATCTTGGAATTTTGGTCACAGAACGGAATTGTATATTTGATTGTAATCAGATTGGCAATACTATGCACTATTTGCTGTTCATCCCATTTGGACCCCAGTGGAAAAACATTGCCCTCTGTTCTCTTCAGTTGTAGGTGGACCAATCGCCTCAGGAAGTGCTAATTGAACTTCTGTCTGATAAACCATTGCACATTACATATTTGGCAGCTAAATTTTCACTGGCAGCTAAGAAGCTGCGCTCTAGTTATATTAAGAATTGCAATGCGTTCTAAATCTTAATTCAACGTTTTGTTGCCCTTGGAGGGTAGAATACATAGCTATTAGTGATTGTTCTGTAATTTTCCATATTGGGTTTTCTTTTAATTTGTGTACCGTGTAGGTATGTCTACATTTTAGATATTGTAAGGCCCTTGGCTATGCACAACGAAGACTGACTTATGTCAGAAGAGTGCACCTTATGCGTCTCTTTGTGAGTTTCTTATCGTGGGTGTGCTGCTCCCAAGCACAGCTAGTTATGTTTTGTACCTGTAGCAACTGATCCTCTCAAACCCAATGTGAGCATGTGCAAACGCTACTGAACCCCACACAGTCAAAGCTGATGAGAACAGAGAGCAAGCAATTATACAGAGATACATTCAGCAGTCTCCCTGTGACAAATGTTTTGGCCTCACAGGAACCCTTTTAACACAGAATCCTCTAGATATTGGGACGCGGGTGGCACTGTGGGTTAAACCACAGAGCCTAGGACTTGCCGATCAGAGGCATGTAATATATATATATATATGTGTGTGTGTGTGTGTGTATATATATATATATATATAT
>JAXCMG010000018.1:21536271-21590056 GCA_034642415.1 Podarcis siculus | reverse complement strand
GCCCAGCCCAGACACCAGATACAGGATCCTGCGGCCCCCCTCCCAACTATTGCTGCTGCTTTGATTTAGGTTCATAACCTGTCGAGTGCTGATTGCAGCTGTAAATTTTCATATAACATCTGCCTTCACTTTGAAAGCAGGAGGGAGCGGTAATTGCATTTCATAGGCAAAGCAGAGATCCATGACAGGGTGCATATCATTAAACCCTGTGGCAGAAGAAGAGAAAATGTGGATAATTAATATTTTATTTTATTTTATTTTATATTTGGTGCGGCCAAATTACCTATGAAGAAATGATAAGGTATCCAGAAATCATATTTATTCCTCTGCAGAGATCATATTTATTCCTCTGCAGAGATGTTCAGAGAAATTATAAATGTGGTCGGATTACCCTTTGATGCTTAATACCCGCCATCCCCCAAGTCATTCTAAGATTTTCCTCAAAGGCTATAAAAGCATGAACAATTCACATGTAATGCAGAGGAAAATAAGCTCAGCTAATCACAGCCTAGCTAATCCTCTCTCAAGTGCTAAACAAGCTAAAATTAGACATGTAGGGCCAAACCCACTCTCTGCTGTTCCCTTCAGTTGCCTTACCTACTGGGAAATGGGGTGTAACTCCAGCAATGATGGTGGGGGGGAGCTGTGAGGTACATTCAGACCCCACCCATACCACACACTGAAGGCACTATGATACCACTTTAAACATCATTGCTTCCCCTGCAAAATTCTGGGACTTGTAGTTTTGTTAAGGTTACTCAGGGTTTTTAGAAGGTTCCCTTTTCCCTTCCCAAAGCTACAGTTCCCAGAGTGGTTTAAAAATCATAGAATCTTAGACCTGGAAGGGACCCAAGGTTCATCTAGTCCAACCCCCTGCAATGCAGGAATCTCAGCTAAAGCATCCATGACAGATGGCCAGCCAACCTTTACTTGCAAACCTCCAAGGCAGAAGAAGAAAAAGAAGAAGACGAGGAGGAGGAGTTTGGGTTTGATATCCTGCTTTATCACTACCCGAAGGAGTCTCAAAGTGGCTAACATTCTCCTTTCCCTTCCTCTCCCACAACAAACACTCTGTGAGGTAAGTGAGGCTGAGAGACTTCAGAGAAGCGTGACTGGCCCAAGGTCACCCAGCAGCTGCATGTGGAGGAGTGGAGACGCGAACCTGGTTCACCAGATTACGAGTCCACCGCTCTTAACCACTACACCACACTGGCTCTCGGAAAGTCCACCACCTCCAGAGGGAGACCATTCCACGGCCAAACAGCTCTTACTTAAAGTCTCTCCCCCCCCCCCCCCCCCCCCCCCCGCCCCTATGTTTAGTTGGAATCTCCTTTCTTGCAACCTGAAGCCATTGGTTTGAGTCCTAACTTCCAGAGCAGGAGGTGCGGGTGGCGTGCCACGCCCCCGGGACACACGCCATGCCCCCGCGGGTGACATGCCATGCCCCCAGGACACACGCCCCACAGGATGGCACACCATGCCCCCAGGATGCACGCCAGCCACGCCCCCACCTGCTCTCCGCCCCCAGTGCCAGAGCATGCAGCTTCGCCACTGACTTCAGGTACAATTTTGTGGAAGAGCGGCATACAAATGAACAGATGATGTAGTAGTATGCCTGGCTGCAGGTTGGCTGGAAGGGCTCTGGAATGCCTTATGGAAGGGGATTGTTGGGGACTACAACTCCCACAAGCCGGAGTCAGCAGGGGCGACAATCAGGAATGATGGGATTTGTAGTCCAACACCTGTAGGACCCCACATTGGCTACCCTTGCTTTATAGGTCACCACCTGCTCACACATCTCTGCATGCACAGAATGAATTATACCTGTTCGTCCCTAGAGAAGTGGAGCTGTAAGTGGCTGTACCAAATCGCCCACTGACTTGTGAGTAGCAGCAAAAAGCTGGCAATTTTCAGGCTGGTTCAAAAGAAACGACCTTCGTTGCTATTAGATGCTGGGAGGCGTAAATTAAACGAAGGAGATTAATTGGCCTAAGGAGTACTTGGGAGAGATGAAGGCCGTCCATGAATAACCCGAGAAAGGCCTTAATTTATTCCCTCCAGATTGATTATTTATTCTTGCTCGGCCTTTGACCCCACTATTGATCCTGAGTTAATCTGCAAACAGCCATCCAAGTTCATTCGCGTGCGGGGAGGACGCTGGGAGTCTAACAAAGAGGCGGTGCCCATAAAGACACAAGGTCGCCGGCAGGGCACAGCAAATAAATGGTTGCCGGTCCTTAAGACAGTCTCCTAGGCAGCAAATCACCATCTTGCTGCAATGCAGACTCTCCAGGACCTTATGTTTTGTTTTGTTTTGAAATGGAGAAAATGAGAAACCTGGAAGCGTAATAAATATCCACCTCTGTTTTGTTATTAGGCACTCTAGTCGCTGGAAGGGCTTTGCAAACGGTAATGCAAAACCATGCCGGGGGACTGGGGGGGCAAGGGGCATCATCAGCCATGCACGTACATTTTGTAAACAAGGCTGCAGAACCGGCTTTGACATCATCTATTTAATGTAACTAATTTCCTTGAAAGGGTCGGGAAATTTTAACGCCGGGAGCGATGTTGTTAGCACGTGTAAAAAGCATCCACGCTCACTTAAAAATCTGGGCACACACAAGCACCTTTTTTTTAAGGAAACACTTCCATTTGCAATTCTACAGTGCTGCCTTTTTGGTCCTGTCCCACACATAAATACGATTTTTAAAATCTTGTTATTGCAAGCAAGGTGGAGTTGGGAAGGCAGGCAGGAAACAGGGTGTTTAAGAAGCAATAAATTGGAATCCGGTCAATTCTATAACATTCATAACAGCAGCTTTGGCCCATTCTAATTAGATATAAAGACAACATTTTATGATAAATTTACTGTCCAGCGTTGCTCAGCAGTTAGGCTCATGGGCGGTTGGGGCGGGAGTTGGGCAAACCTCTATCCCCTGACCCACTGACCTCTCAGGGTTGTTGTGAAGATACACTGCCCTGAGTACTTAGAGGAAGGGCAGGATACAAACTAACACAGTAATGTCTAAAGCAGAAAAAAAAATCTTACATAATGACAGCAGGTGTGGCCAATGCGCTACTCTCCAGATATTTAGACTTCAACTCCCATCATCTCTGGCTATCAACCATTCTGGTCGAGACTAATGGAAGCTGTAATGCACAATATCTAGAGTAAAAGGTAAAGGGACCCCTGACCATTAGGTCCAGTCGCGGATGACTCTGGGGTTGTGGCACTCATCTCGCTTTATTGGCCGAGGGAGCCGGCGTACAGCTTCCAGGTCATGTGGCCAGCATGACTAAGCTGCTTCTGACAAACCAGAGCAGCGCACGGAAATGCCATTTACCTTCCCGCCAGCGTGGTACCTATTTTTCTACTTGCATTTTGACATGGTTTTGAACTGCTAGGTTGGCAGGAGCAGGGACTGAGCAACGGGAGCTCACCCCGTCACGGGGATTCGAACCGCCAACCTTCTGATCAGCAAGCCCTAGGCTCTGTGGTTTAATCCACAGCGCCACCCGCATTACTTATTTACTGTTGTTAAGTAGCTTTGACTTGTTTTTTGTAAAAACAAACCAACCAACAAACCAGAGAGTTTTAATAATAATAATGTTGATTATAAAGATGAGTTGTCACCTGCAGTTCAGTGTCTCATCACATGGGGGCAGCTGCACATGAATCTCTAGGTTCCTGACACTATATTCAATCCTTGAAGCTTCACCTGCAATGATGAGCAAGTAGTCACACTTAAGAACTAGTGAACCAAAATTCAGAATGGATGGCAGAATCCTCAATGGCATCAGAAGACACCAAACTGCTCAACAAGGCTCAGAGATAGATGTGTTGAAATGCAGACGGTGATGAGATTCCAGCCAGCTCCACAGACCCATCCATCCAAATTTCCATTCACGTGAACTAGGGACAAATCCTGAAAATCTCACCCTAAATTTATCCCCCATCCGAAAAAGATAAGCAGCCCAAAGAGGACTGAACATGCTAACGAGGCATGGACAGTTGAAGTATGTGCATTTGTGTAAAACAGCGAGAGAGAGAGAAAGAAATCTTCAAAGAGAAGAATGGAATGGAGTCTCCAGGAAGCCGACGCATCTATTAGGAGGTGAAAATAGAGTTCAACTTTTTGTGGCAGGTCCCACTTGCCTGCTCTGCATCATGTTCAACGGCTGAAACGAAACAGTACAAAAGGTTCAGCTTCAATTGTAAGGCTGGCAACAGGGGCCACCTTTCTCTGCGCATGCATTTATGTATTTAGACAGGTAGCTTTCACAAGAAAATTCATGACATCAGTGACCAACAAATGGTGTGTGTGAGAGAGAGTGACACTGAGTGGTTCTTATCAGACAGCATGTGTGCACATTTATCATCTTATGCAACAGGGGCAAATTTTGCATGCAAGTCATGCATCTGAGTCCTAAAATGAGCTACAGATGTCGTTAAAAAAAGGTATCCAACAGGTGAACAAAGGCACCAAAGATGATCCTTACCTGTGGTGCCATTTAGTCCAGCACTGGCACTACCAGTTGGCATGGACCAAGACTGGCGAACTTTTTCAGATGTTGATGGGTGGCACCGCCCCTCATCCCTGACCATTGGCAATACTGGTTGCTGGGAGTTGGCGCCTGACATATGGAGGGGCAAACTTCAGAGGTGCAGGCTATTGCCCTAGATAGGTCAGTGGTATAGTTCATTGCGCCTCAAGCAAGGCTCTCTGTTTAAACTCTGGCAGAGCTGAGCGGTTGCGCAAGAGTTGTGCTAACTAAAGTTTATGGAACAACAGCTGATTCTTGTTGGGCAACAGCTGATTCTTGTTGGGCAATCTGCTGCACACCAGTCTTCAGGAATGCGCTCGTCTTTCCCCTTCCACCGGTGCAACAAGTATACCACAAAGTAACATTAACATTGGATACAACCCATGATAAGGCAGCTTCCTATGTTCGGTTTGCTTTGAAGTGCCTGGTCCACCCATCTCTGAAACATGCAAACGCTCTGAACAACACTCTCAACCACCCACAGCATTCTCCCCCCATCCATTGATGATCCAGCTAACAGATCCTAGTCTTTGCAAGTAATTCCTGGCCACCCAAACCTCCTTTTGAAGCGGAGCCTGGGGGGTGGTGACGCAAGAGCAGACTTTCTGTGGCAACATTTTGCAAGAGGCTCCGAAAAGGCCACCCATCGATCCAGCCAGGGGTCACTCAGAACGCATGGCCATCTTCCATGCAGGGAAAACAGAGTGTAGAAGGGAATGAATCATAGATCAAGTTAATGAAACCGTTACTGCCGCCAATGAAACTCACCCATCACAAGCAGTGGGAAACAGTGGATGTCAGATGAGCCAGAGCTGAGAGCTGCCGGGAAAATATTTTTTTGACATGCAACTGGTACCACATACATTCATCTGGTGGGGATGTATATCTGGGTCCTAGCTTCTAGAGAAGATATTCATTCTCAAGGGATGTCAAAGAAACAGCAATCTGTTTATTTATGTAATCACTATTTTTAAAAAGCCTACTTCTCAAATGGAAACAGGCCAAAGGAAACTGTCTGCAAAAATCCCTTTCCCAGTCTTGGGTTGTGACCCGTCTGGCTTCACTGCACACTTGCTTTTTGGTCCTTCTAAACTAGGATCGCTGCCTTATATCTCAGTCCCAGCCACTCACCTCATTCTTAGAGACATTCTGTCTCCCTCTGACCCTGATCTATCTTCCCTAGATCATGACTGCTCCCCATTTGACTCACTTAAGGAGCTACCACTTACCAGAAGTTTCTGAAGCTTATGTCTCCCCCCACCCATGTCCTTTTTATTACGCATTCCTCATGGCCTGTGCTCATGGTATTGGGGCAGTTATACGCCATCCTGTGTACTGCTTGCACCTGCAGATGTTTTGGGTCAGTCATACTGCTTGCATTCTTATCAGAGCATGCCCAGTAAATTCTTACCTAAATCATCATGTACCATGAATGTTCTGGCCAGTGGGAGCCAGTGTGGTGTAGTGGTTAAGAGCGGTAGTCTCATAATCTGGGGAACCGGGTTCGCGTCTCTGCTCCTCCACATGCAGCTGCTGGGTGACCTTGGGCTAGTCACACTTCTCTGAAGTCTCTCAGCCCCACTCACTTCACAGAGTGTTTGTTGTGGGGGAGGAAGGGAAAGGAGATTGTTAGCCACTTTGAGACTCCTTTGGGTAGTGATAAAGCGGGATATCAAATCCAAACTACTCCTCCTCCTCCTCTTCTCTATATTGTTGTACTTTTGTTGCACTGTAGAACAAGAGTTCCCCTTCCAGGGGAATGCAGTAACAATGGGGAAGCATTGCAGAACAGCTAATAAAGTGGAATTATGTGTGGACAGTCATGTATAAATCCAGCACTAATGCGCTATTATTGCACCAGTGATAGGGTACAGAATACACCTGCAATAAAACACCAACTCAGGGGGACCCTTAACACGAAGAGAGTTCCACAACTGCAGGGCCACCACTGGCAAGTTCCTGTGTCATAGGGCCCAATGTCCCTTCAGCCCTCCCCCCTCAATAAAATATTTAAGGAGGCCAGCCCTCCCAAAGTTGATGGGCATCGCCATTCAAATGGTGTTTGTGTGTGCCGCATCTTGGGATCGATTATGCTGGGCGGGGCTTACCTCCCTCCCCCCATAATATTTTATACAAGTTGTGCGTCCCTGCCCTGCCTTGTGTGCTTGCCAAACTAAGCAATTTCACCTGTGGACACATGAGATAAAGCCCTGCTTGAGTATTTTCTCCAGATGATTCAAGGCAGCTAATTGGGTAATAATTACAGGGCTCAGAATGAGCATGGCCCACCTTTCAATCACCGGACATCCTATGACAACATCACACTTCAAAGGGAAAATTCTTCCTTTCCTCATTTCCAGTCCTGGATTTCAACAAAGCGGGAGTTTTATTTTAAGAACTCTGAACTGCCTCGAGTCCACTGGTAGAAAGGTAGCATATAAATGCAATTGGTGAGTAATATAAATGTTGTCTTTATTGGGGGGGGCACCCATTCGAAGGAGTCTGCTTGGTAAGCCATTTTGCAGTGGATGACCACAGCTAGAATGCAAGGGCTGTAGCTCAGTAGTAAATCACCTATTTTGCATGCAGAAGGACCCAAGCTCAATATAGGCACCTTTCTATATTCCTAGAAGGTGAGAAGGAAGGATGAGCTGTTTTGTTTGATTTCTAAGTGCAAGCTCGTGAATAGCTGAATTATCAACAAGGCTGGCCTTTCCCTTAGAAGGCTTTTTTTTAAATCCACAAAAAGTTGGTACTTGCCCATTAATGAGATGAAATAGTCTCCCCATCCCTTCTTTTTTTATCTGTCTGCAGCAAAGAGGATACATAAGCAAACCTTGAAATATCATCTCGCCACCCCACCTCCTTGCCAGCCTCCTCTTGCCTCCAGCAATGAGTGTCTCTGGCTTGACTTTCCATCCATCTGGGAAATGGCACAAGACAAAATGTGCAGACAGTGGCCAGAGGACATGACTTTGATGGAGCGGCTCTGCTCAAGGAATGCTTAATTCTTCCCAGCCCTATTACCTGAACATCCCTTGGGATCCCCTTAGTCACCAATCAAGAGTACAGAGCAGCTCAGTTTCTGTCCTCTGATGTCTGTAGTTGCAAACACCAGGAAGACAGGCTGCAGGAATTAAAGGGCAAAGATATAATTATTATGATTATTTCCATTTATTAATTGCTTCCTATGAAAAATCTTGAAGCGATTCCAGCATTCCATAAAAACATTAGTTGTAGCCCATGCTAATCCTACTCAGAGTAGACACACTAAATTTAATGGACCTGGCTAACTTACATTTATCAATTTCTGTATATCTAATCTGAGTAAGGGACACGGGTGGCGCTGTGGTCTAAACCACAGAGCCTAGGGCTTGCCGATCAGAAGGTTGGTGGTTCGAATCCCCGCGACAGGGTGAGCTCCCGTGGTTCGGTCCCAGCTCCTGCCAACCTAGCAGTTCAAAAGCACGTCAAGTGCAAGTAGATAAATAGGTACTGCTCTGGCGGGAAGGTAAATGGCGTTCGCCAGAAGCGGCTTAGTCATGCTGGCTACATGACCCGGAAGCTGTCTGTGGACAAACGCCGGCTCCCTCGGCCTATAGAGCGAGATGAGCACACAACCCTAGAGTCAGGGATACCTTTACCTTTAATCTGAGTAGAATTTAGTAGGCTATAACCCATATAAATAATAAGATAAATGTTTTAAAAAATAAAATCAAACCGAGAACAGATGCTGACTTGGATAAAAAAAATCTCTGCTTCGCACAATCCTTTCTCCCATCTCAGTCTTGACACAGAGGTACTGCGGACCCCTAGAATTCGGAAGAGGGACTTGTGGTCCTCCAGATGTTGCTGGACTCCCTTTCCCATCAGCCTCTGTCAGCATGGCCAATTGCCAGGGGTAATGGGTGCTGTAGTCCCAACAACAGAAGTTAAAAGAGCAACAAGATCACAGCATTACAGGAGTTGTAGTCCGGCAACATCCAACAGGCAACAGGATCCTCACCCTTGCCTTAATATTTTATATATAAAGTCAGAACTTTCTAGATCCAGCCAGCACCAGTAGGACTTGAGGTATAATAATCAAATGAAAAAGAACATTGCCTCTACTTTTTTTCTAGCTCTGATAGTGAAACATGTTTTCTTTGTGACATGTGACAGCTCTTAGCTACTGATCACACTTAATGTGGATGCATGGGGTGCATTTCAGAAGCGATAAAATTCCTAAAACATTTGCAAGGCTAAGGAAGGCCTGGTATGGCTTCGAATTGGATGAGGGACCACGTGCTGAGATCCCTGAGAAACTGAAACTGACATATTTACTCATCCCTAGCGATATCCCAAGGACGGGACTCAGAATAAAAGGGCTGTCTTGGAAAAATTGAGCCATCTGGAGCCTCTAGACTCCACAAAACCAACCCAGAGAAACCAGTGATCAAAGAGACTGGCTAGGAGAGGGAATCAGTCACGGTGAAGCATCAGACACTCTAGCAGCAATGTTTACAGCCTGATGGACTGAGCTGAATGGATTCTGTAACCTGAGATCCCGGAGGGCATCCTCAGAAGGCTGCCGGTGAGGTCTGTTGTTCACAGTTGGCATTGTCTGTGTACATGTTGGCACTTCGGACTGGGTGGTAGGCTCATTTAATTATTAAATGCTTTCGTGTTCTGGCAAAGGGGAAGCACATCAAAGCGCTCTCCCAGCCCAGGAGGGGAGGAAAACAGGCATGTTTACATTGTTCTTGGTAATGCCACAGAGCCCACGTCACAGCTGCAATTCAGTTGACGGCGCGTCAAACCACAGGAATATGCAGATCACACTGAGGAGAACGGTTTTCTTGAGGCTGCAATCCTAGGCACCCTTAACTTGGCAGAAAATGCTATTGAACCCAGCACTGGCTGGAGGGAGAGCAGACTCGCTTATGTGTAAATATGTTTAGCTTTCAGCTACATAATGCCTGGCAAGAACCTCATAGGAATTCTTCTGTCATGCAAGCTGGACAGTGGGGTGGGGCATCAACAAAAAGGACAAAAGGGAATGGAGATTTGCATAAAATTTACACATGCAGATCCTCCAAGTGTCCCTGTTTTCCAGGAACAGCTCCAGATTTACAGAAGCCATCCTGGTTTTGGATTTGATCCTGGCATGTCCCGCTTTTCCTTAGGACGTCCCTATTTTCATTGGAGAAATCTTGGAGGGTATGCATATGCTGATTTCTATGTACAGATGCACACTTAGAAATGTGTACTGCAATTTAAACAGAAAGACAACCCATCACACCCTAGTGAGAAAGACTGTGGCCAGCCAGATGACTTCTACGCTCCTGCTGTTCAGTTTTCAGACAACCAGGGTTTGCTAATGGTTGATGAGCAACACCATAGTCTTTGCAGTTCTCCCTTCTTAGGGTTTCTTACCTTTTAACCAGATTTGGGTTCAATAGTGCTGCAATTAGAGGGCTCACCTCTTTAAAGAACCAGTGTGGCTTAGTGGTTAGTGTCAGACTCCCAGGACCCTAGGAGACCAGGGTTGGAATCCCTACTAGGCCATGAAGCTCACTGGGTGACCTTGGACCAGTCACTGCCTCTCAACCTAACCTACCTCACAGGGCTGTTGTGGGAATTAAATGAGAAGGGGAGAATCATGTATGCCCTATTGAGCTCCTTGGAGGAATTATGGGATATAAATGCAAGAATGAATGAATGAATAACCAAACAAACAAAGTATCTGACGAAGTGTGCATGCACACGAAAGCTCATACCAAGAACTAACTTAGTTGGTCTTTAAGGTGCTACTGGAAGGAAAAAAAATTTTTGTTCAAACAAACAAAGTAGGACCTCTGGACAGCCTGTCAACATCATGGTACAGGCTGCTCCTGAAAACTGCCTAAATGACCCCTTGCCATGCAGTGATCAGTGTGTTTGTACGTATGTGCCTATGTGCCCATTTACCAAAGACAGCACCTTTCCTTTTTGTTCTTGAACCCTGGGAAACTGCTCTCCCTAACTGGACCCTATTCTTTGCCCTTCGAGTGTGCCTTCCTTGTTGGTGTGGGCCAAGGCGGAGCTTTCCCTCATTTCGAGTTCAGCTCCCTCCCCAGGTTCTCTGAGATTTAAATCCCTGAGCCCAAGCCAAAGCACTGCCATGATGTACACAGCCTACCGTTTTGCGCCTTGCAGCCACCATGGTCTGTTTTCGATAACAGATCATGTGTAATTAGGCTTTCCCAGTACATGTGTAAATAAAAGGTACCTTCTTGGCTTTGGAAATATTATTTTATATTATTTATGTATTTATTTACTGAATTTGTATACCGCCCTTCATCCGAAGACCACAAGGCAGTCACGACATAAAAATACAAAATGAGAACACAAAATACATCATGAAACAAAAACAAACCAATAACCACTCTCTTCAAACACATTTAAACGGCCGCAGAACATTAATCAGCTCAAGGCCTGGTTATAGGGCATGGGAGGCCACTGCAAGGAGGATGAATGCAGGGTCCTGCAGGCGAACAGAGCTTCCAGGAATGTATAAGGAGGGGAAGAAATAAGGTGGTGATTCTTGACATGATAATACGGTCATTACAAGTGTGTGTCTGTTTTCACTGCAAAATGTTGCAGGGCATGGTGTGGGTGCTTCGACGTGTGTCTCTGCTGTTCCAAGTACCAGTGGCCTTTTAAGTGCATGTAATTAATTGGATAATTATTTGGGTCTATGCTTGTGTTTACCCTAGGATAAAAAGGCTTGGGGGGATTTTTTTGGCTTTAATTGGCACTGCGTAAGTTGTGACTTGCCAGGGCACTTTACACATTAACGATTAAAATAATGTGTGTGCACACACTGTGTGTGTGTGTACTAGAAAAAGCTTAAAAACATCTGCAGCACTAAGTAGATCTAGAATGCAAATTAAAAGGACTAGAGCGCGAATGTTTTCACTGAGCACATTAAAGATGTAAGAACATAAGCAGAGCCTGCTGGATCAGGCTGATGGCCCATCTAGTCCAGCTTCCTGTTCTCAACAGTGGCCACCCAGATGCCTGTGGGAAACCAGCGAGCAGGAGCTGAGCACAAGAGCCTTGTCCTCCTCCTGTGGTTTCCAGAAACTAGTGTTCAGAAGCATTAGTGCCTCTGACTGTGAAGATAGAAGATCGCCACCAGATTCAGGTAGAAATGCTGGCCTGACAGGTTACTGCTACACTATGGTTAAGTATGTTAAAGGTATAAGTTCAGTATGCATAAAATGCTATGTTTGAACACTTTGTATGTAAAACGCTATGCAGAGAGGTTTGCATTTAGGCAAGAGAGGTTTGTGTCTAGCTACAGGTGGCAAAGAAAAGGGTGGGTGTTTCCATTCAGGTCTATTGGTGACCCATCCCAGAAAGCCAAGAGGATAATCCCCGCTTGGCCATGAAGCTCACAGGCTGACCTTGGGCCAGTCACTGCCTCTCGGCCCTTCCTACCTCACAGGGTTGCTGTGGGGATTAAGTGAGGAGGGGGAGAACCATGTAGGCCACCTGCAGAAAAGGCAGGAAATAAATGCAAGAAGTATTAAAAAAACTATGGTGCTTAACTGCTATTTTTAAAAAGCAGTGCCCCTTTTCTGCCACATTAAGAAGCATGCTTCTTTTAAGATGGTGATGTTGCACCTCTCTCTCTCTCTCTCTCTCTCTCTCTCTCTCTCTCTCACACACACACACACACACACACACACACACTGCTTTTTCTGTGGGGTACACATACCCCTAAACATTTTGTGAATCTAAGTTTGGCTTCATTGTGGGGCCGTATTTCAATATGAGTTGGAAAATGAGAGTACCCCTAAACTTTTTTTTTTTAGAAAAAAAGGAATGCATATACACAAGCACCTCTTTATTACCATTGATTTTACAATTGTGAGGAAATTGTTTTAGGATGGCACTTCACAAATTATTTTATCAGGAGACAAGCCTTGATTCATCCTCCTTGTGGCTGACAAGGGAAGTAGGAACCCATACTGTTTGGGGGGTGGGGAGTCACCTTTAGTGAATAATGCGACAACCACTAAATTGCATGCACAATCTTATTGCCTCCAGGCTTTCCTTTGCAAAGAACATCACTCTCTGTCCAGTCCAAGTCAAGTTTTCTGCAGAAAGAGGATTTGGAAATATTAGAAAGGTTTTGTAAAAATGGAATGCAAGCTCCCTTGGTCTGAAAAGTAACATTGTTCAAGTCAGCTGCTTGTAGCTGATGACCTGCACAAAGGCCAGAATTTATCCTTTCTGAATTTCCATGCTGAAAAAGACTACAGATATTCTTTGAATGCCTTAGCCAAATGTTCACTGCGGATTTTCCCACACGGACTGTTCTAATTTCCAAGCGGTGGAAGTTTCAGGGGTTCCACTGTATACCCTGCGTTGGCTTCCTTTGGAATGAGTTCACAGGAGCATTTTACAATATGTGCATTTACCGTATTTTTCGCCCTATAGGACGCACTTTCCCCCCTCCAAAAATGAAGGGGAAATGTGTATGCGTCCTATGGGGCGAATGCAGGCTTTCGCTGAAGCCTGGAGAGCGAGGGGGGTCGGTGCGCACCGACCCCTCTCGCTCTCCAGGCTTCAGGAAGCTATCCGCTAGCCCTGGGAGACGCAGCTCTCCCACGGCTAGCGGAGAGCTTGCCGGCACCCAGAAGCTTTTCGCGCAGCTCTACGCTAGCCGTGGGAGAGCTGCACGACTTCGTGCAGCTCTCCCACGGCTTGCGGATAGCAGCCTGTTCTGGGGGCTGGGGTCGGGGGAAGCTCGGGCTCAGTGATTGGATAGTTACAGAAAATGGTTACTGTTGCATTCTAGTGGAGCTCTATATAAGCAGGCTGGCTGAACCTTTCAGTTTAGTTCTGTTCTGGCCTGCGAGTAAACAAGAGCTGTTTGAAGAATCGCTGTGTCGTCTGATATGTTCACCCACAACTTAACAGCTCCCTTAAAGGACTACAGCTCCCATAAGCGGTTCCCTCATTGCGAGAAGTAAGGTTACAGGGAACCAGACAGAGGGCCTTCTCGGTAGTGGCGCCTGCCCTGTGGAACGCCCTCCCAGAAGATGTCAAAGCAATAAACAACTATTTTACTTTTAAAAGACAACTGAAGGCAGCCCTCTTAAGGAAGTTTTTAATGTTTGATGCTGTACTGTTTTTAATATTCAGTTGGAAGCCAACCAGAGTGGCTGGGGAAACCCAGCCAGATGGGCGGGGTATAAATAATAAATTATTATTATTATTATTATTATTATTATTATTATTATTATTACTCTTGGAGGGAAGTCATGTCTGTTTAAATGGGCATCACAGCACTTTGAATGGATGGTGGGAATGTGGCTCATGTCTTTCCCAGTTTGAATTTAAAAAAATGTAGGCTAAACTCATTCCCTCCCTCTGGACTGGTATAGGTACTATTTTATTTCCTCATTTTTCTGTGTGATCAATTAGTCTGCTCCCCCTTTTGATGTTTTTACTTTGCACAGCCATGCGCCCCAGAAAAAGACCCTACAGATTCTGACCCTCCCCTCATTTAAGAGGAAAGAACAATTCATCTCATACCTGCATCAGCCTCCAGTGAGAATAAAACACTGCTCCATTGTTCTCCACTTTCCCAAGAAAGTTTAGAAGTTCCAAGGGCAGCCTGTCCAGGATTTGTTTTCCTTAAGACGAGAGAGTGCTGCAGAATTATGATGTGTGTGCAGTGTCTGTGTGGAATCCTATGCATGTCTACTCAAAAGAAAAGGCCTATTCTGTTCAATGGGACTTACCGTATTTTTTGCTCTATAAGACTCACTTTTTCCCTCCTAAAAAGTAAGGGGAAATGTGTGTGCATCTTATGGAGCGAATGCAGGCTGCGCAACTATCCCAGAAGCCAGAACAGCAAGAGGGATCGCTGCGCAGTGAAAGCAGCAATCCCTCTTGCTATTCTGGCTTCTGGGATTCAGAATATTTTTTTCTTGTTTTCCTCCTCCAAAAACTAGGTGCATCTTGTGGTCTAGTGCGTCTTATAGAGCAAAAAATACGGTACTCTCCCAGGAAAGTGCGCATAGATTGCAGCTTGTGTGTATTTGCAATATTTGCTTGATGCACAACTATGCAAGCGGAACGTAAATGGAGACGGACACCAGGATTATCAAGGAATGGATCAAATGCCCTACATCAGTTCCCCAGACAGAGGGGTCCACAACCAAAAGGGGGGCTTCCATGTGAGCTAATCCACAGCTCCTTCTCTTCACTTCTTTTTCTGTCTGCTCCACGCTGCCGGGGGGGGGGGGAGCTACATAAACAGAGCCTCCTGGATCAGACCAATGGCCCACCTGGTCCAGCATCCTCACTGTGGCCACAAATATGTCTGTGGGAAGATATCAAGAAGAGCCCTCTTCCCTTCCTATTTTTTCCAGAAGCATTACTGCCTCTATTTGTAGCCTTCTCCTCTATGTATTTGTCTGATTCTCTTTTAAAGCCATCCAAGTTGATGGCCACCGCTACCTCTTCCATACCTTACATCTGTTCTGTGTGAAGAAGTACTTTCCTTTATCTCCCAACATTCAGCGTCATTGGGTGTCCACTAGGGCTGGGTGATAGCTAGATTTCAACATCGTAATAGATCACCAGCTAAACTTCACAATAGACTGATATATCGTGATGTCTGAAATAAGAATGGAACTATGTAGAGGTGAACAGTAGAGCTGGGCGATATCTTCGTGATATATCACCAGCTAAACATCACGATATACTGATATATCGCAACGTCTGAAATAAGGATGGCACTATGTAGGGGCATTGGCTGGCTTCACGGTTTTTCCCACATTGTGATTTCCCCCCAATATATCATGATTTGTGATATATTGCCAGGTCAGAAACTCTGAAACCAATATCATGATATGGACTTGAAACTGGTTTTGGATGATATATTGCCCAGCGCTAATGCACATCATGATTTACGATATATTGTCAGGTCAAAAATGATGAAACCCATATCACGATGTGGACTTCAAACTGATTTGGGACAATATATTGATATATCACCCACCCTAATTCCCACAAGTTCTGGTGTTTTGACAGAAGGAGAAAAACTTTCCTCTATCCACTTTCTCCACATAGCTTTTTTAAACAACAACAATGTTCCTGTTACCTTTTACTTTCCTTTTCTCTAAACTAAAGAGTCCCAAATGGGCAACCTTCCCTCATGGGGAGTGTCTCCAGCCCCTTGGTCACCTGCCGTTTTCGGAAGCTTTTCCAGCTCTACATTACCCTTTTTGAGGTGAGGTGACCAGAAGTGTACACGGTAGTCCAAATGCAAAATTACTCATTCTTCACACTCTTCCTCTCATGCATCCACTAGCATCAGGTCCGTTCCCTTAGTCAGGGAGAGGGGAGGCCCACTTTCTCCATCGGACGCCTGTCGCTTTCAAAGAATGTGATTTCCCCAACTGTCTCCTAACAATTACTGTGACATCAGCGACATCAGTGGACCATACTGTGCAGTTTAATAAGTGTTGTCACTAGCAGTTAAATGGTCAGCCAGACCTAACAATACAGTCTTTGTTTAGTTCTTTAAAAAAACCCCACACACTAATTGTCAGGTCATTCCACTCGTACAGTAGCTCATTCACCTCTTGGGGGGTAGCAGTACTGTGTGTGGTGCCTTTGTGACCATCCCCTGGGACAGGGCCAGCTCTACCGTTAGGCAGAGCGAGGTTGGCATTTCAGGCTGCAGAAGCTGGGGACTGGGCAGCAAGATGTCGTGAGGAGGGGGCCGTGTGCCTCCCGGGGTCTGCTGTTTTCTTATAATAAAAATCAGTGGCTAGTCTGGTCAGTTCCTATGTGCAAACTGAGGAGATAGCATATTGTTCTACATCTCAGGCAGGAAGATGACTCAGCCCCCCACCCCCAACTTGCTGTGGGCTATCAGAAATTGCTACAGTGAGAATATCACAAGACCTTGAGGACAATATCCTGATATCTATAAATAAAACAAACCTTTTAAAAGAAAAAGATTACCACCTTCCCCTGCCAACGCCAATAATAACAAATATTTTTATTTCAAATAAATAAATAAATAAATAAATAAATAAATAAATAAATAAATAAATAATTTCATTTCCAGGGATTGTGAATTAAATGACCCACATTTGTATGAGTTTGTGTGCAATCTTAATTTTAATTCAATTGCATTGTTCCCCACCCCTTTATTTCTTTATTTCCATATGCCATTGAAGCATATGATCTTGATTAAGTAAATACAAATACTGTACATTTATTTATTTTAAAAAGAAACCACCACATCAGGTTCTCACACCTGGAGCACATTCTGCCTTCCCAAGGAAAAGACGTGGTTTTCCAGAAGTCCCACAGGTCAGAAATGACTGCGCATAGGTCTGTGGTTAGGGATGGATGGAGCCCATGGTTTCAATGTAACCTGCATTGTTTCCGTTCCGCTACAGTTTGGCTTCCGCTAAAATCTGTGTCTCGTCATCTCACTATCCACCCTGGCTGAAACTAACATGGAGCACAAAACGTGCTCAGCTTGCCTTGATTTCACCTGAAACAGCCACATGTCAGGCTTACAGATTTGGGACGCTCTCCGCCTCTCTGGCCCAGGCATTTCAAAATATGGCAGATGGTTTTTAAATAGGCTTCCTCAACAGGACCTGATTCTGCCTCTGTTCTCCAATGAAATTAGGAGCAAAAAGAAAGAAAAGAAAGCTGGATCAGAGTGGGCTCTGATGTTTTTAAGGGGACCTCCCGGATCTGTCATTTGCTAGGAAGAGTGTGCAGGATGAGGGATCAATATATTGTATCCCCCTTTCCTGGGAAGAGACTGAAGCGGAACGGCTGGCAAGCAGTTGCTATGCAGGGAGAGAGAGGGAGAGTTCTGCCATCATCTCGAAGGGATGTGCCATCCATCTCCCAGGCAGAGAGACTGCAAATCGCCGTGTCTCCTCGAGTCTTTAAATTGCTTCTGTCAGTTCTGCATAAGCAGGCAGCGGGTGATTGCAAAGGACCTTGAGCTCCTGTAGGACGTGCCTTTTTCTGCCCCAAAGTGCATCTGCTACCCAAGAAGTTTAAATGCACCCCAAATGTGTTTGTGTGTTTTAAAAGCCTCGGACCTTTTGAGCGTCATAGTGTAGTGTCGCATGCCAAGGTCTCTCCCTGACATATGAACGGCTGAGTTTCATGAACCATGGACAGATCACTCCCCCAGCAGCAGCAGCTGTTTCCAGAAAGGAGCTGCAAGAGATGTTACTGCTAAAATATGGAGCCTTGAAATTGCACTATTACAATTTCAATAAGGAGCATGGGAGGAGAATGATGATGCAGGAAATACGCAGTCAGGGGCGCTCCTCTTCTGAGAAGCTGCCATTCGTACGGAAACCAGCTCTGGGTTAGAAATCCAGCGCCAAGCTAAGAACGGCAACCATTTTTGCTTTCAAGGAAGTATGTTTGCTGTCAGAACCTCATTCTTGGACAAAGTTTCTTTAAGAAGAAACTCAGAGGAGGAGTATCAGGACGTGGGCAAGTCTTGAAACACAAGCAAGAGCACCAGGGACCAGAAACAGCTGAAACTAACTTGGAAGAGGACCTCATAGTTAGCCCAGCACCTACCGGGGGTGAGGGGAGTTGGCATACACTGAGGGACACCCTGGAACACATATATTCAAAGTCAGAGGACTCGGTGCTCACCGGCTGGGCACAAATCTTGGCTCCAAACACTCCATCTTCACCCATGTACTGATGGGACCACCTCTCCTGCTATGCCCCGCGGAGGACCTTAAGGTCCACAAATGACAACATTTTGGAGGTCCCAAGTCACAAGGTGGTTAGGTTGGTCTCAACTAGGGCCAGGGCCTTTTCAGTACTGGCCCCAACTTGGTGGAATGCTCTGTCACAAGAGACTTGACATCTTTCTGCAGGGCCTGCAAGACAGAGTTGTTCCGCCTGGCCTTTGGTTTGGACTCAGTCTGACCCTTATGTTTCCCTCCCCTTATGGTTTTGATCTATGGGATGCTTTTAAAATGAGGCTGCATTTTAAATTGCATTTTAACCTCTATTTTAAATGGTTCCCCCCCTATTATGTTTTTACTGAAATTTTATTGGTGTTAGCCACCCTGAGCCCGGCTCTGGCCAGGGAGGGCGGGGTATAAATAAAATTTATTATTATTTATTATTATTAGGATCCCAGGCTAGGAGACAGCGATAACCTCAAGCTGATGTTCAGATGAGAAGGTACAGGCAGGGTCATCTCCAGGAACTGCAGGGAGGTCACCTTGGGCAAGGTGCACTCACTGGGCCATCTCTCTGAGTTTCCCACTTGCTTTTCCTGCAATCCATTTGCTTGCCAGATCTGGCGGAATGCATGGAGGTAGTGGGGCAGGTGGCTTTGTCGCCTTGCATGGTGAGAAGATAATGGGGAAATAGGCATGGACAGCAAGGAGGAGGAGAGCAGGACAAGGGGCTTTGAGGAGTTGCAGTGAGTTCTCTGCTGGGCCTAGCACCTACCAGCGGTGAGGGGAGTTGGCATACACTGCGGCTGTCCTGGCACCGGCCCTGTCTGTGGGGCACACTTGGTGGCATGAGTGTCATGGGCCGGGAGTTGACTTCACCTGCTGAGCAGCAGGCTGAAGGAGCAGGAGGCGAAGTGACTCCACCTGCTGCTGATCAGCCTTCTTGCTCCCGATGAGAACCAGCTGGCTCCAGCTTTCTTAGGCAGGGTTTCCACCTTCAGTCATTTGTCATTCCTGGCCAGATCTTGCTGCTTCTTGTGACCTTGGACCCTCTGTTTTCTTGACCCCTGGGTCATCTGACTACGTGAACTGAGATACACCTGACCTTAGGACTGGACTGGACTGAACCTTGTATATAGACTCTGCCTCCAGGCAAGTAAACCCCCCCCCCAGGCTCGGCTGGTTGGCTGGCTTCTCCCTCCACTGAGCGTTGGCGACAATGCGACGCTGAGCTGTTCTTGGAAGGATGATGCAAGCATCGAGGCATGCTCCAGATAAGATGCACCAGAACTCGAACCTGAGCCTCAATGGGCCTTCCTCTTAAAATAATGGGCAGCGGGATCCTCGGGTGGCCACTTGCACAAATGGGGACCTTGGGGCATCAGTCCTCACCCTGAGGCACAGTGATGTGCCCAGAAGACACTCTGCCCAAAAGGGGACCCAAGGAGGCCCCACTGCCCTTGGTTGTCCCCACATCACATGGAGATGTGTACTGATCATTGCAATGCATCCCTAGAAAGCTGTGTATTTCTAGAAGGGAGCTTGGCTATGAGGGGCCATGGCTGTCACTATGTAGGCAGCATCTAAACTCTGTAACTCCCTGCTTATTGACATTAGGCAACCACCTTCACGGTACCCTTGACAAATGTTGCTATAAAAAAAGAATTCTTTAGTCAAGACAGCCTGTGCTGAAACTCAAAAGCTGCTATGGGTTTGGTTTTGTAATTTTAGCTTAATTGTAATTGTATTTTGAATTTTTTAAAAAACTTGTTTTTAACCTTTAACAGATAATGATAACGTATTTTTTGCGTTCTTTTGTAAATCGCTTAGAAGCTTCATTTACAATTAGGACGCACGTAACTTTTGTTCAGTTAAATTAACTGTTGCACGTCTGAATCTGCCACCAGCCGGTTGGGTCTCATAAATGGAGGTGCAAAATGTTTAATCATGGCAGGATTTCCTCAGGAACTGGGATGCGTGAATTATGCAGCATCGCTTTCCCCCCCCCCGACGCCGCAGCCTTCTATAGCAGCGTCCTTGTGATTCTGATTTAAAGGTTGCTTTGCCCTGGCAGCTGCTCCATCTCTCCCAGACCATAATAAACTTGCTTGTTGTTTTTTTCGGAATCCCATTTTCTCTCCCTCCAAATAACCCAGGGCGCTCATGCGCACGGAGCGTTAATTAGCTACAGCAGCCCCTGACTTGAGAATCGAACGGTGCTGAGCTACTAAGGAACTGCAGCGTGTCAGGATGATCTGAGCTGCCCAGGAGGTTAAGTGACTAAATGCCCGCAGGGAGGGATCACAGGTGTGTCTGTTGCCTAAGCAGGCCTGGCTTTGATGCCACTTCTCAGGTGTTGGGCAGAGCTAGCTGGTCTGCAAAGGGGAGCCCTCAAAGGCAGGAGTGCTGGGAGAAATTTAGTGCAAATGTTTACTAATGCACATAAATTTGCGTTGCATGGGGATGGGCTAGTCCCTTTCAGCTCGAGGATTCTACATTTCTCATGACACTCTGTCCATTATAACACCTCCTTTGCCCTGCATTGGCCACCACTTGTGCCCTGCATTTCCTCTTATGTATGCATGTTCACACAGCAATTTCTCCCTATATAATGCATTTGCATGTAATTTTCACTAATACCTTCGTTTTAATGCACACTCTACCCCAGTAGATGCCTTTCAGTATTCATTTCTCTGCTAGAGAACTGCACTGCAAAACTCACCGAAGTGCAAATTTCAGAGGATGGTTTCATTTCCGTTCCCGTATTGTTTTGAAAAGCAACAATAGGTTTGCTTTTTCACGTGAACTGAATTTAACTCTCCACATGTGGAGAGTGCATGGAAACCTAATCTGCACTTCACAAAACAATAAGAGAACTGAAATAAGACAACTGCTAGAATAGTCATCCTTCAAAACTCTCTGAATTTTTTTTGTGCATTTCTTCAGCCTAGTAACATGTACAAGAATGCATATACTGGGGTCAAAGTGTCCCCCCCCCAAAAAAAATGCATTGTGAAAGCAACATACAGATATACATTGTATTCAGGAAAACAGCTTGCAGAAGCATGGGTATGAAGCAAAACTGCATAAGATGGGTGAAGTTCATACATCACGGATTTTCTTGAGAATTTTAAATCACAAACTAATGTGGATAATTTATTTTTATTTTTTTAAAATCACAAACTAATGTGGAGAAAGGGACGTGGTTTAACCCACAGCGCCTAGGACTTGCCAATCAGAAGGTCAGCGGTTCGAATCCCTGCGACGGGGTGAGCTCCTGTTGCTCGGTCCCTGCTCCTGCCAACCTAGCAGTTCGAAAGCACGTCAAAGTGCAAGTAGATAAATAGGTACCGCTCTCGTGGGAAGGTCAACGGCGTTTCCGTGCGCTGCTCTGGTTCGCCAGAAGCGGCTTAGTCATGCTGGCCACATGACCTGGAAACTGTACGCTGGCTGCTTCGGCCAATAAAGCGAGATGAGCGCCGCAACCCCAGAGTCGGCCACGACTAGACCTAATGGTCAGGGGTCCCTTTACCTTTATGGCAACCCTAGCTAACGTGTCGACATTCTGACCCCCAAAGTGGGTTGTAGCGCCCCCCTGGTGAAAAGTGGGATTACCAGGGGGCAGTAAGAATCAAGGTGGCAGTGGGGGGCCAGCGCTGGAGACAGGGCTATTTTTCTGGAAAAAGAGGTGTTGGAACTCACCATGAATGCCTCCCTCATTCTCTTAGAATGGCAATGGCACCCACCAGAGAGGTGCCAGAACGTTCAGGTGAGTTCATGCTAAAAAACTGCTCTGGCTGGAAGTATAAATGACTCTCAGACATAGGAGCCAAATCCTAGGGGCCAAGGTCTCTCTCCCCTCCCCCATAAAGTATTTGAAGGGGGTGGGCCGCCCAAAGTTGATTGGCATTGCCATTCAAATTGTGTTCATGTGCTTATCATGTGATCGATGGTGCAAGGTGGGACTTACCTGCTCCCCTCCCAATATTTTATGCAAGTTGGCACTTCTGCTATCCAACTTTGAAAAGCTGGTGTCACTGGATATAGGTCATCCATTTTGTGGAATTAATTAAGCTAAATAGTTTTTACTGGATGTTGAAGGAATGTGCAATTAATCGCTGATTTATTGTGTTATCATTTTCCTTAGTGGGTCATGCAAACTGTTACTCTGAATGATGCTTTTTATAGGGTGGCATCGGGGATGAGTTTATGGGACCCAGTGGCCAGAAAAGGTCTGGCAACCGCAGCTCTAATACCTTTTGCTTTCTAGGATTCCTACTTCCCTCTGCTTTCAAAACTCTGCGATTTCCCTCTCGGAGGCCAGCAGAAACCACATATGGGCCGCAGACGCCAGCAACCACAGGCGTACCCACGATTGGTCCCTGTGGACCAATGAAGCAGGATCAAATTTCGGGCACAGCAACCACCAAAAGCAGCAGCTGAAGCTTTTCGGTGCCTTTATTGCAGCAGACTTGGGATGAAACCGTGGCCGTGGTGGTGAAAGGGGTGGCCTTGCTAGCTGAAGCCTAGCAAGGCAGCACAGAAGGCTGCAGGGTTACTGAGCACCCCCTTTCGAAAAGTGCTAAGGAAGCTGTTTTTTGAGGGGGGCTTTATAACTGCTCTGCAAAGCAACTGGCCAAAAGGACGCCGGAGCCTGCCAAGAAATGTGTTCCCGTTTCCCTGAACGATAAGAGAACTCCAATAAATCACACTGTAAAGAGCAGGCTGACTCGGGGGCAAAGAGGACTTTCCTCTCACCCTCTTTCACCATTGTGCACCGTCAGATTGCATTTATTCCAGTGTGTGTTTCACTGACTTTTGTTTCTCGAGTGAAAGAAGGCTTTAAAAAAGCTGGGTTTTTAAAATAAAGTGCCTCAATGTGCTTGTTTTATTTTGCATTTATTGTTTTAGTTTTATCCGTGAGCCAGCTGGAGTGCACTGCTTTGCAGAAAGGCAGGGCAGAGAAAATCTTGCAATAAATAAAATTAACACATTTGCGCACCACACACGCTAAGAGTTCAGTGCTACACATGGCTACTGAGAAGTAAGACATATTCAGTTAAATAGAGATTATTCCTGTTTCTGTGACTGCAACCTAAGAAGCCAGTGGTGATTTCTGAGATCTGTCTTGGCGAAAAGAAAGCTTCATGTTTGTTAAAGAGCCAAGTCCACTTCCTTCAGACCCCTGAAACCAAAGTAGGTAATCAAGAACCAGTGTTCCTCTTGTGAATGGACCGGACTCAAAATCTTCTTCTATAAGTCAGTGGTCTGGTTTGACAAAAACCTATGGTTTGTTAAATTGTGGTCTGTGAAACCATGGCTTAGAGCTATGTGCAAACACCACCCAGTGGCTTCAATATGGTTTGTTTACTGCCAACCAATTATGATCTGAAGCCATGGTTTGTTGCTGGCTTACAAACCTTGGTTTGTGTTAACCATGTCTTGGAGCTATGTCCAAATTGAACGTCCCTCTTTAACAGTGGTTTGTTTGGCTGCCCCATCAGACGAGCTTCAAAGGCATGAGGCAAGAGCATCTGGCAAACAAAACAAACACCTGTGGGACAACTTGCAGATAACTCATAGCTTCTTAAACAAACCATGGCATAAACAAACCACAGCTTAGCCTGTTTGTGAACCAGGTCACCAGCTGTCAGCCTGTTTCCCATATATGCAGAGGAAATTACTACGATGTACTTAACAAAGCCATATGAGGACAGGGAGAGCACAACTGCAAAGTATAAAATGTGCTACATAAATGGTAAATGATAGGGTTTTTTTATTTGACGGGGGGCATTGTTAGGGAGTGTCTGCCAAAGGGTGTTTACACGCTGCCAAAGGCAAAGCAACAAACCAACCAGAAGTAACGGACAAAGGCCATTTGGGATTTGTCTCCCTGTCCCTGCCAAAGTCCATCTTTTAATTTTGCATCTCTTAACGCTGTGCTCTCCCCGGGAGATTACTTCCCCTTGCCTGACACCAGAAGCGGATTTACTGCAGCTCTATAGTGTTATTAACAATAAGATCCAAGACCTGCAGGAAACAATTCAGCCCAGTGGATTACATACAAGCTGAGAAAACTTGGCTGGACTGTGCGGAAATGGGAAACGATTAAGCGGTGACCTGCCTGGCTCGTTTTTTTTGTGTGCCCACCTCATGAGATTTGGCACTTTAAGAAAAGTGCCTGCTAATTGCTCCAATAAGAATGAGAAGGCCACTCAAAAAAGGCTCAGACAGGCTTCCTTCCTAGGTATCATTCCCCCACCTAACTCCACATCGGGAAACTGGCCTTTTTTTGGCTGCATGTATCCACTGCAGACTTGGCTAGACAGCCATTCCCTTTTACCTGTGGATTGGGAAACGTTGGCAGAGAATTCTCAGCACACACACACATTCCCCTGATCCTTTGCGGGAAGCAGATATAATGATATGAGGAATATAAGACTGCTGGGATAACATAATAGCAGCCTCCAAACATATGCTTTGACTCGCGGTCCCTACAAGTCGAGGAACGACTAGCAAAGGAGATGGGTGCGCACAGGTGGTCTTCCATATCTTTGCTGGTTTATGAACCGCAGGATTGCTTTTGAAGGAATGCACATCCCCATTCATCATTCTGGCTCAACTAGTCACACACAAATATATTTTACAAGTTACGGCAGCCTCTGTGGAAATCACAAGTGACTAATGTCGTGGATGGAAATAAAGGGTGGCCCTTGCGCCTGAGCTCTGGGTCTTCTGCACTGGCCAACAGATTTCCTGCTGCTTGACCATTAAAGAAAAACAACACCACCATTTGCATACAGGGTGGCTGGGGACTCTGCAAAACATATGGCTGGCGAGACCCCAGCTAATCACCATTTCTATTTGTCCAGAGGCAAATGTGTGTCAGGGGTGGGGAAGAAACTCAATTCATTTAAAGACAAACCTACCTAACTTGTGAGTTCCAAAAAAATATGCAGACTCGGGAACCAAAATGTTCTTAACAGTGCAATCCTACACATGTCTACTCAGAAGCTCCATGGAATTCAGAGAAATTTACTCCCAGGTAAGAGCTGAAAGGATTACAGCTTTTGGCCATCTTTGCCTTTTGGAAATATTCATAGCCTTTATCAAAACTTCCTTTTCCTCCTCCTCCCCCTTTAATTTTTTTGTTTGTCTCAAAATTTGTCAGGTGTTTTTCGCTTCAGAAAGCTAAATTTGTACTTTGTTTGCCTATGTTTATTTTTAGTTTTCGTTCTGTTCGCTTGTTTTTCATTCTTTTGCTTTGCTTGGTGCCTGCACATTATTGAAGTGTATGTTCTTGTTTAAGTCAGTAAGTAGGGAAGTACCGGTAAGTAAGTAAGGAAGTAAAACCTGGAAGGGACAAATCTTCCTTGTTGTTTTGCTTTAGGCAAAATTCAGTGTGGCAAATGTTGGGTCCTGCTGATCCCATCAGCTTGTTTGGACAAAACGCTGACTCTGTATAAGGCCTCTTCGTAGCCAGCGGAAAAGGTAATCAGCTCTGTCTGTTCTTTGCAGAAAAGATTTGTTGCAATTACTTTAACAAAAAAATATGTTACACTAGTGCGTCTGCGGGTCTGAAATGTAACCCACACCCCTGGAAAAGGGAATTCCATGTCAACACACTTCTCATTTGCTGGAAGGTTTTAAACTACTCCTTGAGTTTTCAATCTCTCTCTCTCTTTTTATGAAGCAATGTGGCAAGGGACTTCTTCTTTTTTTAAGTCTCTTTACCTAAGTGTTCGGAGTTCATGCTGTTCCTTGCTGATGGGTTCCAGATGCAAGATAAATTCTAATGTGTTTCCCTCTCTGCCTATAAGCTATAGGACGGAGAAGCTGGTAGCAATGCATTTAGCATTTCTTTCAAGCGCAGGCGTGGAGTGGAACTAGCATGTTTGGTTCACTTTGCTCCTTTGTGGGAAACCACTTCTCAGCGGAGTCAGTTGTTGCAGTGAACCAGGGCTGGTGCAACACAGCAGTTAAAAGCATCGGCTATGATCCAAAGCTGTTTACAAGTCTTTGGGACGATGGACGGAACATAAATTTAATAAATGAATTAGGGTGTTGAACTAGGTCTAGGACCTGGGAGACTAGGGTTCAAATCCCCTCTGAGCTATGAAACTCACTTCACAGCCTTGGGCTAGTCACTGTCTCTTGGCTTAACCTACTTCACAGGGTTGTTGTGAGGATAAAACAGAGACAGGGAAAATCATATTATGTCACCTTGAGCTCCTTGGAGGAAGAGTTAACGACAACGATCAAACCCAAAGCAGAAAAATGCAATAGACAAAAAATAGAAACAGAAAGCTCTATATAGAACCAAATGAAAACCATACACTTACTGTTGGGAGCAAACAAACAACTTAAAGCAGGAACCTGGTTTAACTATCTATCTGTCTTGTCTGTCAGTCAATCTACAATATGCCAAAGTAATATAGCATAATACTGGCCTACCTTGGAGGTTTGTTGTAAGGATTACGGAGATTATGGACGGGAATTGCTTTGAGCAAATGTAAAAAATGTGATATAAATATTTGTTTATAAATTTTCAGTTGAGAAAGCTGTTTATTTAATTACATTGATTCTATAGTAAATCCTCCAAAATTTTATCTACGTCTTCTAACAAACTCATTTCATCATGCATGAGGTTTGTTTTATTCTCATGGCAGTCCTGGGGGGTAGGTTTGGGTGAGAGATTGGCTGTTTACCTTCCCTCCGGAGCGGTAGCTATTTATCTACTTGCACTTTGACGTGCTTTCAAACTGCTAGGTTGGCAAGAGCTGGGACCGAGCAACGGGAGCTCATCCCGTTGCGGGGATTTGAACCGCCGACCTTCTGATCGGCAAGCCCTAGGCGCTGTGGTTTAACCCACAGATAGTAATACTTGCCTAATCAACATCATTATTATCATCACCCACCCTGATCTGAAACCTGAAGTGTTAAACAGTTCAGGATTCCACCACACAATTCTGTGCTGTGCTAGAACAGCTTTTTTTAAATCTTTGGGGATCTTCAATGAAGCTCTCCTCTGCCATGATCACAGAATATGATCAACCCTTCTATAAGGTCAATTAGCAAAAATCTTGCTGCAATCAGGGTTTCTTCCCCCACCCTGTCCCATTCCTATCCAGCACCGCCTTCCAACTGAAGCTTGTACCGTAGAAATCTCGTAAGGAGAAACAATTTCATACCCTCCTTAATATCACGACCCCTAATACTCTGGAGAAACATTTCTCACTGATTGAGTCAGAACAGCTGAAAGGTACATAATTGCAGTTCACTCAATCAGTTAAAAAGAAAGCAAAAGGATGCTAACTAAATTTGGAAGTATAAAGCAGATCACAGGGAATGGCCTCAGCAAGATAAACACCAGTCCAATAGTAGGGATGGTCTGGCTTTAAGATCAATGTGTCGATGTAAAGGTAAAGGTAAAGGTACCCCTGCCCGTACGGGCCAGTCTTGACAGACTCTGGGGTTGGTGCGCCCATCTCACTCAAGAGGCCGGGGGCCAGCGCTGTCCGGAGACACTTCCGGGTCACATGGCCAGTGTGACAAAGCTGCATCTGGCGAGCCAGAGCCGCACACGGAACGCCGTTTACCTTCCCGCCAGTACGCGGTCCCTATTTATCTACTTGCACCCGGGGGTGCTTTTGAACTGCTAGGTTGGCAGGCGCTGGGACCGAGCAGCAGGAGCGCACCCCGCCACGGGGATTCGAACTGCCGACCTTTCGATCGGCAAGCCCTAGGCGCTGAGGCTTTTACCCACAGCGGCACCCGCGTCCCCCTAATGTGTCGATGTACAGATGTAAACCGCTTTGAGATTCTCCCTTTAAAATATAAGGCGGTATAGAAATAATTGATCCAGTAGAGAAAGTCATAATAAAAAAATGTGTCGATGTACAGATGTTTTATTATGACTTTCTCTACTGGATCAATTATTTCTATACCGCCTTATATTTTAAAGGGAGAATCTCAAAGCGGTTTACAACACATCAAAACATCAAATGAAACAATCCAGAATGAAACATATTCAAGCTTCAAGGAGAATATTTTAGATCCTTCTCCAAGGGGTCAAAGATTATAAGGTGTGTGTTCTTTGTTGTATATTTTGTTGCTGTAAACTGCCTTGTGAATAGTAATGTAGAAAGGTGGTATACTAATTAAAAGGAAATAAAATAACATCAAGTCTCCTGCCCTTCCTCGACCCTCCCAAGTACATATGGTGGGGGGGAAAGAAGAGCTTGGCAGGGGGTTGGACTCGATGGCCCTTGTGGTCTATTCCAACTCTATGATTCTATTCTAAGAGCACAGGAGAGCCCCCCTTTTTATTTGCTAGCTCAGCAAAAGTGCTTTCCCTTTCATCATGACACCCTCGGCATCAAGATCAGCCCTCTGAGCATCTTTGAGAGTGGTAGGAAGAGAGGTTGATGGGGACTAGAATATTTAGCATAGCTTTAATATTCCATAATGGGCCTCTGCCACCTGCACACGGAGAGTCAATCACATTCCTCTTTGCCTCTAACCCTAGGAGAAGCCGAGTGCTTCATTCTAGCCATTTATCATACAAAGCCCAGAGACGGAGGAAAAGACCTCAAAGGTCAGAAAATCCATCTTCCCGTTGTCAGGGGAGAATTGGCCATATATTATCATATATCATCCCACAGAAGGTCTGACCTGGCTCATGCAGGCGTCAGGAGGAAGAGGCATGGCAGGATGTGTTTGACAAGTGTTTGGGCCACCCAAAGGATCCTGGGAATGTTTGCTGGATATAATTTACTTTTCCCATTTAAATCCCACCTTCCCTCCAAGGAGCCAACAGAGGGGGAACACACAGTTCTCCACCTCCCCATTTTATCCCCACAACCCTAGGTTAGGCCGAGATACTGTGATTGGCCCAAGGTCACCCTGTAAGCTTCGTATCTGAGCAGGGATTCAAACTAGTCCCCCAGGTCCTAGCCCAACATTCTAACCACTACACCACACTGCCTTCTCCCACTCTGGCTCAGGTCCTGTTCTTGTAGCATCAACCAAACCACCCATTTAAGGCAGGGGTCACCTATGTGGCCCTTATGGGTGCAATGGTGCCCTTGAGGTCTGCCCCTGGTGTACATAGAATCATAGAAGTGTAGAGTTGCAAGGGGCCCTGAGGACCATCTAGTCCAGGCACCCCCAAACCTGGCCCTCCAGATGTTTTCGGACTACAATTCCCATCATCCCCAACCACTGGTCCTGTTAGCTAGGGATGATGGGAGTTGTAGTTCCAAAACATCTGGAGGGCCAAGTTTGGGGATGCTTCATCTAGTCCAATCCTCCACAGTGCAGGAATATTTAGTTGTCCCTTACAGGGATCGAACCAGCAACCTTGGTGTTATCAGTATCTCCCTGCCAGCCACTGCCCCTTTGGTCATGAAGTGAGGGTGGTTACCTTCTTCCTGAAAAATAACATAAGAGAATGGAAGTAGGAACTTGGAAGAATGATGCTCCTTCCCACTTGCCTCTTTCACTTCCATGTGCTTTTCAGTGCTCTCCAGATCCCTTGGGAAAGCAACGTGTGATTCAGTGGTGGAGGAGACATCAAGAAGTGTGTGTGTGTGCCCATGGCACTGGCTCAAAAATCCAAATGTGCCCAGCAGTCCAAATAAGTAGGCAGCCCTTGCATTAGAACATCAGAGAAATCTTTACAGAGTGTATTGTGATGACAAACGAGACTAACAGTCCCCTGTTGCCTGCCTCTTGTATACGGGACACCCCATTGGCTGAGCAGTTGTGACATCATGGAATGTTCCCTCAAGATTCTAAGCACATGGGGGAAAGGAACCAGTTATGGAATGCTGACAATTTAGGAGCCTGGTGAATGGTCCAAGGGAACTTGACGCTGCAGCACCGGTGAAACTGAAAAGATGGAGAAAGGAAGATGGGAGAAGCAGTGATCAGGTATGTGTGGACCACCTCTAAAGGAAATGGAAACACTAAGCACACAATAGCGGAAGGTCGTTTTATACCAGGGTGGCTAACCTATGGTTAGCTACATGTGCCTGGACTCCAAATCCCATCAGCCCCAGCTTGCACGGCCAATGGTCAGGTATGATGGGAGCTATAGTCACAGGTTAGCCACCCCTGAGATCTATCTGTAGTCAGATCACCACCTTTCCCATGAGTGCTCCTCCTCACTGCGTGTGGTGTAGTGGTTAGAGTGTCAGACTAGGTGTTGGGAGAACAGGGTTCAAATCCCCACTGGGCTGTGAAGCTGGCCAGGTGTTCTCGGGCCAGTCTCTCTGCCTAAATTATCTCAAAGGGATGAAATGAATAGGTGGATATGTACACGCATTACTATGAGTTCCTTACTAAAAAGATGGGATATAAATGCAGTAAGTAAGTAAATAAATACAGTTATTGAATAAATAAACATAACGCTAGAACAAAACGGATGCATTTTCCAGCTCCAGCATATTTAGTATGCTGAGCTTACCCGCTTTCGTTTTACAACTTAAGAAAGTAAAGGAAGAGGAGCCGGCTGGATCAGGCCGCTGGCCGACCTAGTGCCTTCGTTTATACCCCTGCGTAGCTTCAGAAAAGCGCTTGTCACATGAGACCATGGGCTCTTCTGTAAAGCTCTAAAGGTGCTTTGAAACACACACGTGCACGCACCAAAACACACACACCGCAGGGAACCCGGAGGAACCTTTCCAAGGCTTCACCTTCTTCTTTTTGCGCTTGCAAAGAAAACATTTCTGCGCGGGGCGCAACAAATAAAGGCGATGTTAATGACTTTTTAAAAAAAAAAATTCGCGAAAGCCCTTTCGTTTTTAAGGTCCTGCTGCTGTACTTCTGGGAGGTCAAAGCCAGGAGCAGGCAAAGAAGATTACGGAGAAAAGCGTGCGTGCGTGTGTGTGTGCGGTGGGGATGACACGTGACTTGCACCCGCACACCGTGGCCGGCTGGTGCAAGCCGGAGGCTGCGAATGCAAATACAAACAACAACACCCAAGCGAATAATTTCGCTACGAGCGCGCTCGCTCGCTGCTTTGCCCCGCACCGCGCAAAAAGCAAGGAAGGGTTGCAATGCCCCGGGAAGCAGCGCGTGCAGCCCCGGGCCCGTGGCGCACGCCGGAGCCGAGCTGCCTGCAGCTGGCCTGAATCTGCTCGCTGCTGTTGCTCCCTCGCCACCCCCCCCTTTCTCCCCGCCGCCACCGGGTTTCCCGGCTTTGCAATCCTATTGCACATTCTGTCCTGGCGGCGGCGCCCCACTTTGCAGCTCGCCAAGCCGGCGGAGCGCGGAGGCAGCGAACATGGCGACAGGGAGAAGCCGCGCCGGGGAGCCGCGCTCTCCGCTCCGGGAAACGGCCGCCCGGCTGGAGATGCCGCCGCCGCGTCTCGCCCTCCTCCTCCTCCTCCTGCTGCTCTCCGCTTGCAGCCTCCGGCCGGCCGAGTCCGCCGGCAAGACCTTGCGGCTGCACGCCGCTTCCACATCCCGAGCCCAGGACCGGGGCTTCGAGGTGGTGCAGGCGAGGAGTCCCGATGGCACAGTCAGGCAGCCGACGCCGGGCGAGATGCTGCGGAGCAAGCGGAGCGCCACCGCCGCCGCCGCCACCCAGCAGCAGGAGTCCATGAAGGTGTACGGACAGGTGAGCGGGCACCTTTGGGGCCACCTTCTGGCACCCCTCCATCGCCTTGTCTCGCAAGGCTCCCCCCGATTTGGCAAGGCAGCCAGCCAGCCAGCATCGCGCGGAATTTGGAGTGGGGAGGGGGCGCGCGCTCTGCTTCCAGGTCCTTTGCAACATCCTCCACTCCACCCCCTCTTTGCAAAAGGAGCTTTTGTTATGCCCCCCCCATCTTTGCGCGGCGCTGTTTGGTTGGAATGCACGCAGTTCTCAGTCCAATGTTCCTTCGTTCCCCGCCGCCTTTGAGCCACGCGCGGTTTTAAATTGGGTAGTGGGCGCCCTTCAGTTCGCCCTGCCTCTTTCTCTCCCCACCATCATACTCCGCATCCCCCTCCCCAAATGCATCAGGGGCTCTGGGCTTCCTGGCTCTTAGGCGATCTCTCTCTTTGCTTTTTTTGTGTGTGGCGGGGGGAGGTTTTAGACTCAGGTGACTCGCAGGTCCAGTTGCAAGGGTGGTTGGTGGTGGTTGTTGTATCACACGCGTAACTGGTGGGAATCGAACTGTAAATATTTCTTCTTTGGAATCGTTCCGTGTCAGATGCAAACAATGCAGTGCGGGGAACGGAGCGCTGCAGCAGCTTCTCAGCCGCTGCTCGGGCAGGAGGCCAGTTTTGGGCAACCTTGGACCACACTGTCATTTTTTTAATTTATTTTTTTTTGCTCATCTTGCAACCTTCTCCCTCCCAAAAGTTTAAAAGCGTCAGACTGGGATTCGGGTTGCCACTGTTGTTTTTTGCTCTGGAAAAAATGGCAAGGAATTGATGCAATTCAGGTTAGCTTTGCAAATTAGTCCAACATTGTGACATAGCCCTTTTTGTTTGTTTATGGTTGATGGAAGGAAGGAAAGAAAGATATCCAACTTTTGCAAGACCTCCTTTCATGGTCACCTGATGGCAGTTCTGCATCACCATAGGTGAGCAGCTGTTTACAGTGCCTTTCACCTTTTTGTCACAGGTTACTCTTTCTGAGATCCAGCCAAATTAGAGGTTTAATTCTCATCTTAAGTTCTGGTGCAGCTTAATTGGCACATCCCCCCTGGGAACAAGAGAAACGCACCTGTGATTTAACTTAAGACAGTTGTCTCAGGAGTGGGTCTGACACACCTTTCTGTTGCTTATGCATGTGAGCAGGGGGGAACTTACTTCAGGAGAAAAAAGCCCTGGGGTAGCAATTTCTGGATTTTGATTGTTCAAACATCTTATTGTTTTGCCTGTTTGCAAACCTGGGATGGCAGCAGGCATCTCATACTGAGTCCTTTCAGAGAAAACAAGTCTTTTTTTTGCTTTTGAGTTTCCCTTTCTCCTCTTCCCTCCAAATCCCTTTTCCTTTTGTGTTGTGTTTTTGGTTGTAAGCCCTGAGGGTGGGGACCGTTTTATCACTGACATTGGTAAGCTGTTCTGGGAACCTCCCTCCCCCAACTGAGGAACAGGATAAAAGAGTTTAAATAAAAAACAAACAAACCAGACCCTCTTTGAATGATTTACCACAGGGGAAGGTGTGTAAGAGGATAATACCACATTCCTCTGAACATGAAATCTCTCAAATGCATCAAGTTGCATACCTGATAATAAACAGGTGCAGGTTGCGTGTTAGATCGCTCTAGGCCAGAGAGTAGTGATAGGTTTCTGGGTACCAAATACAGTGGTACCTCAGGTTACAGACACTTCAGGTTACAGACTCCACTAACCCAGAAATAGTACCTCGGGTTAAGAACTTTGCTTCAGGGTGAGAACAGAAATCGCGTGACGGCGGCGCACTGGCAGCAGGAGGCCCCATTAGCTAAAGTGGTGCTTCAGGTTAAGAACGGTTTCAGGTTAAGAACGGACCTCTGGAACGAATTAAGTTCTTAACCCAAGGTACCACTGTTGTTGTTGTTTAGTCGTTTAGTTGTGTCCGACTCTTCGTGACCCCATGGACCAGAGCACGCCAGGCACTCCTGTCCTCCACTGCCTCCCGCAGTTTGGTCAAACTCATGCTGGTAGCTTCGAGAACACCATCCAACCATCTCATCCTCTGTCGTCCCCTTCTTCTTGTGCCCTCCATCTTTCCCAACATCAGGGTCTTTTCCAGGGAGTCTTCTCTTCTCATGAAGTGGCCAAAGTCTTGGAGCCTCAGCTTCAGGATCTGTCCTTCCAGTGAGCACTCAGGGCTGATTTCCTTCAGAATGGAGAGGTTTGATCTTCTTGCAGTCCATGGGACTCTCAAGAGTCTCCTCCAGCACCATAATTCAAAAGCATCAATTCTTCGGCGATTAGCCTTCTTTATGGTCCAGCTTTCACTTCCATAGGTACCACTGTAGTCTCCAGCTATTGTTGGACTACAACTCCCATCACCGTGTCAGATGGTTGGTCTATCTACCCCATTATTGTCTACACTGAATGACAGCAGCTCTCTGGGACTTCAGACAGGCCTTCCTCCCAGTCCTGATCCTGGGGCCTTCTGCAAGCAGAGCAGATGATCTGCCTCTGACCTGTGGCCCGTCCCCTAAAAACACACGGTTCTCTGCCTTGGATACCTCCATCCAAGCTGAGATGCAGCCAAGGGACTCCTTAACCTCCTCTTCTGCATCGTTAACACAGCATGGGATTCCTGCCTTGCAGGGGGTTGGACTAGATGACCCTCGGGACCCTTCCAACTCTACAATTCTATGATATTCTCTCTCTGTGTCTGTCTGTCTCACGAACAAGACACAGGGAAATGGTACTGAGCAGCTGAGTTCCGAAGGCCTGTCTTGCTGTTCCGGGGAATGAGGTTAAAAAGCCAGTATTTTCATTATGACATTTGGATCTCCCTTTCCTCCAAAGTGGTGTGCAGACTTCTTCACCCCCTGCCTCCATTTTACTCACACAACAACCCTGCATAGTAGGTCAGGCTGAAAGACAGTGAGCAGTGGCTTCCAAGGTCACCCAGCGAGTTTCGCAGCTGAGTGGGATTTTGATCCCTGATCTCTCAAGTCTGTGCCTGATTCACTATACCTCAATTGTGGATCCATGGTTTGCTGGCTGGTGCCTCACCCTATTCTGTATGGCCTGTTAAAAACAGCCAGGCCAGTGCATGGGTGGGGAGCCTCCGGCCCTGGGGCCCCAATATGGGCCTCCCAACCTCTCCATCTGGCCCCCTGGACTCTCCACATCTGTCCACAGCCACAGCTATCAGTCGCCTTGCTTTGTGCCTTCCTTGAGGCTTCATGCCTGGCTGGACTTTGTCCTTGAACTCTGATCATGCCTCTTGTTCGTCTGCTGGAAGGACAGAGGAGAGAGAGAGAGAGAGAGAGTGTGTGTGTGTAGAAACTACCCCACTGTAAAAGGTAAAATGTAATTTTTTTTTCTTCGTCCACTTTTGGTTCCGGCCCCACCCACCACCACTGGGATGTGGCCGCTGGAAGATTGTTGAGAAGGGACGTTGGCCCTCCGTCAGAAAAAAAAATGTTCTCTCCGGCCCTGTATTGGAGGAACGTGTAGTCCCCCCCCCCCAGTGAATTAGAGGACTCATGTTTCGTTTTAGTCCCAATGGGAGGAAGGGAGGGAGGATGCTGGACTTGTACGAAGTGTTAGAAAGGAGAAGAGTTAGAACATCCTTGTGGAAAGACTGTTCTTATCCGTGCTGAAATCAAAGAGTTACTTGCATTTCTAACAGGCTGCCGGATCCGTTTTCAGAAAAGGCAACCACTATTTTTAGGCGATACAGAAAAGGAGCATTCAGAGCACAGTTATGCTTCCTTAAAGGCGTTCCCAGACTTTATCCAAATTGTTCTTATTTGGCTCTTCCCATTAAAAAAGACTTGGCCTTTTTGTTGATGGCGTGTGTCCACATGTTGGACTGGTTTCCATTTATATTCCTTCTTTCCACCTAGTTTCACAGATCTTTTATATATATATATATATATATATATCAGAAACTGGAACCAGAAGTGACCCCCACTGTGAACTATAGAGTAGACCGTAAAGAGGTTTATTGATCCAACACATTTCAACTCCTGCTGGACTTCCTTCAGAGAAATTCTGAAAACTGATTCAAAATATATAGGCGCTACCTCTCTTCTATTTCTTATGCTACCTTATTTCATTTGCCTACGGCAATCGAATGGTTTTCAATCTTTGCTTCTGCTTTCACTTCCTTTTGGGGGTTCCTGTTTTTGTTGCATATTTTATTTCTAAAATAGCCCTGTAAGAAATAGGGAAATGTAGCCAGATTGAAAGGACAGCAACATCTCACTTCCAAAAGCAGAGGGGATAGCGGTTCAGAAGGTATTCAAGCCAAAGATGCTCCGCAGCAGAGAAGTTTTCACTTGTCGTTTTAAATGCCGCTCAGTGAAATCTCCTGGGGCAGGGAGTTCCACGGGACACTTCAGTGGAAAAGGCCCTTTCCCATGTTCCCACCTACTGTGACACAGATGATGGTGGAAAATAGAACAGACCCCAGTCTAATTTTAAATCATAACGCATATGGTTTTCTGATTTTAAAGCATTATATGGTTTTTTTTAAAAAATTGTGTGCTTTTATAGATGATTATTCTAAACTTCTCCGATTTTTCTTCTTCTGCGCAAACCAAGGTTTGCAAGCCAACAGCAACAAACTATGGATTTAAGCTGTGCTTTGTTGCCAATAAACAAACCACAGTTAAGCCTTCCCATGGGATCTTGAATTGTAAGCCAGGGTTGTCATCACGGTATACCGAACTGTGGTTTATTAAACAATGGCTTAGCATTATGTGTGAACCTTTCCCAGTGGCTTAACTGTGGTTTGTTTATTGGCAACAAAGCACAGCTTAAATCCATAGTTTGTTGCTGTTGGCTTGCAAACCTTGGCTTGCTAGAACTATGGCTTGGCATTCTGCCCACTTCCTTAAGCATGGTGCATTTGACCACCCACCCCAGACCCTCATCAGGCTACAAAGACAAGGTCAGTTCAGGGTGACAGTCAGTGTGGGAGCAGGCATGACCCCCCTCCACCAATTGTCCAAGACTGGCACTCTTGGAGCACTCTTTCCCCCTGCAAGATCAGCATCGTCCAAGAGGCTTGGGAATCCAGCTTGCTAGAAGCTTCACAACCCCACCTACCATTTTTGCAGTCCCAGGTAGGCAGCAAAATCAAGAAGTAGGGTGGCTGGATAACTAGGAGCATGGGAAGAAGCTGCCTTAGTCCATCTAGCACACCATGAATTTGCCTCCATCTCCTCCAGATGTACGGGACGTGGGTGGCGCTGTGGGTTAAACCACAGAGCCTAGGACTTGCCGATCAGAAGGTCGGCGGTTCAAATCCCCGCGACGGGGTGAGCTTCCGTTGCTCGGTCCCTGCTCCTGCCAACCTAGCAGTTCGAAAGCACGTCAAAGTGCAAGTAGATAAATAGGTACCGCTCTGGTGGGAAGGTAAACGGTGTTTCCGTGCGCTGCTGTGGTTTGCCAGAAGCGGCTTAGTCATGCTGGCCACATGACCCGGAAGCTGTACGCCGGCTCCCTTGGCCAATAAAGCGAGATGAGCGCTGCAACCCCAGAGTCGGCCACGACTGGACCTAATGGACAGGGGTCCCTTTACCTTTTACCTCCAGATGTTGCTGGACTGCAACTCCCATCAGCTCCAGCAAGCACAGCTGATGCGTAGGGATGATGGGAGTTGTAGTTCAGAAACGTTGGGAGAGCCAAAGATTCTGTGTGCCTGGTCTGCACTGCCAGGCCATGACTTTCCAAGGTTTCAGAGAGGGTACATTCCCAGTCCTAGCTGGAGATGCTGGGGACTGAATTTGGGACCTTCTGCAGGCAAAGCAGATGCTTTTCCACTGAGCTGTGGCCCCTCCCTAAATAGATCCACTGGATCCACCTACTTCAGTACTGCCTTCACTGACTGGCAGCACTTGTCCAGGATTTTGGACTAGGTTCTCCTATAGAGACGATGGGGATAGAACCAGGAAGCAGATGTTCCATTGCTGATCCACAACCCTTCCCATAGCCTCCTGTATTTAGAATGGTGGATCGCCAGGCCCCTGCCTGTGCCCTCTTTATTTCTTTGTTCTCCGCTCAGACCTACACACCCCTTTCTGCTAGCAGAAATTGAAAGCTTATCTGTCAGAGGATTTACTTTCAGGCAGATAACTTCCCACAGTTATTACGTGTCACATGGCTTTTATTTACCTCCCACCCCACAAATAAAAGCAGACACAATGGCAGCCTTTTAAAACTCAAAGAAAAACAAAAGCTCATTACAGTCCCCTGCATTACGATTTCTCCTTATATCGACATTGATGGGTAATTTTTTTTAAAACCTAGTTATTCCCAGAAGTGTTCTGGTTATCTAAATTTCATGGCCAGGCTGAATATGTCATTGTAACCTTGTGTCAACAATGTGTTGTGTTGCATCAGCTGTCTGGATATCCAATTGTTTTCCTCCGTGCCCCTGGGGCTGTTTGGATGAAGGGAGTTTGCACGGAAATGCTAATAGTTTTCCAAGATCAAACAGGATTCTTGCTTATCCTTGCTCATCATGGTTATGTTTTGGGGTCCACCTGCACTATTCATTTAAAGCAGCATCGTAGCACTTTAAACTGTCATGGTTTTCTCAAAAGGACCTTGAGAACTGTCGTTTTTTATGGGTGCTGTGCGGTTGTTTGTTTAGTTGTTTAGTCGTATCCGACTCTTCGTGACCCCATGGACCAGAGCACGCCAGTCACTCCTGTCTTCCACTGCCTCCCGCAGTTTGGTCAAACTCATGCTGGTAGCTTGAGACCACTATCCAACCATCTCGTCCTCTGTCATCCCCTTCTCCTTGTGCCCTCCATCTTTCCCAACACCAGGGTCTTTTCCAGGGAGTTTTCTCTTCTCATGAGGTGGCCAAAGTATTGGAGCCTCAGCTTCAGGATCTGTCCTTCCAGTGAGCACTCAGGGCTGATTTCCTTCAGAATGGATAGGTTTGATCTTCTTGCAGTCCATGGGACTCTCAAGAGTCTCCTCCAGCACCATAATTCAAAAGCATCAACTCTTCGGCGATCAGCCTTCTTTATGGTCCAGCTCTCGCTTCCATACATCACTACTGGGAAAACCATGGTTTTAACTATACGGACCTTTGTTGGCAAGGTGATGTCTCTGTTTTTAAAGATGCTGTCTAGGTTTGTCATCGCTTTTCTCCCAAGAAGCAGGCGTCTTTTAATTTTGCGGTTGCTGTCACCATCTGCAGTGATCATGGAGCCCAAGAAAGTAAAATCTCTCACTGCCTCCATTTCTTCCCCTTCTATTTGCCAGGAGGTGATGGGACCAGTGGCCATGATCTTAGTTTTTTTGAGTGGTTGTTAGGAGGCCCTTATTCCCCTTGTAGATCTACAGTTCCCAGAGTTCCCTGGTAAGAGGGATTGATTGTTAAACCACTCTGGGAATGTGGCATTTCAATTTGGAATAAGAATATAGAAGAGCCTGCTGGATGAGGCCAGTGACCCATCTAGTCTAGCATCCTGTTCTCACAGTGGCTAACCAGATGGCTGTGGGAAACCTGCAAATCAGGATCCGAGCACAAGAGCACTCTACCCTCCTATGGCTTCCAGCAGTTAGTATTCAGAGTCGTTCCTGCCTCCATCCACCCTGGCTAGTAGCTGTTGATAGAGCATGTTCTCCTTCATGGAGAGCATGTGTTGCGGTGGGAGCAACCATGACATCCCCTGTTTGCTGGGCGGGTTAGTTTGGATGGCCACGGATTTGAATGGGCACCTCCAATGTTGCTGGGGAAAATTGACTGTTGCAATTTTATTTGATTGATGGGGGTGCTATATAGGTCCCTGTGCGCAGCGCTGAGCTTCCTCTTTTCACTGCACACATGGGATTACCTGCCCACCCTCCCTTTATTTAGGGTTTGTTTGCTATGCCTGTCATGGGGTCGTCTGCTTTGGAGCAGGGGCCTTGTAGGAATTTTGCCATTTGGCTGATTGGCTGGTGCCATTTGGGTTTTGCCTACTGCGTAAAATTATGCCAAAAACCAAAACAAAAATGATGTGTGAACGTGTTTTTATTCAGGGGTGTCTTGGGGGTCCTTGACACGCAACCTTGGCTTCCATGAATTTGTCTGAGCCACCAAATTCATGGCCGTCACTGTGGGAGTGAGTTCCATAGCTTAACTTCCTGTCTTGGTCTTGCTATTTTTAGTAGCAGTATTTAATCACCTTCCACACATGTCCCAGTGCAGTGTCCAAAATATAATAAAAACAGCTAACGAATAACACAGAAAAGACAACAGATAAAATTTTAAAAGCTCTGTTCCCAAGTCACTGTGGTGTGTTGCCTCCTGAGATCTTTGGAACTTGAGAGAGACATTCTCCTGCAGACTGCAGTGACCCCACAATCGAGATGTAGGGAGCTTTTGGCAGACGATTTGGATTCCACCTTTAAATTATCTGGACTGAGCACATGGCCCAGGAATCTTCTAGGCCTGGGGTTTTAGAGGAAGATGGCGGGCAAGCTGTAGTTTATTGAGAGTGCCGGCAATTGAAGCTCTGTTAAGGGTAAACTACAGTTCCCAAAATTCTTGGGTGTGTGTGTAAATGTGCATTAAATGTGGTTCAAATGTGGATGTGAATTTGTTTGTTTAAACCTATATTTTGTGCTTCAGTTTTTGTGAGCTTCTCTAGCCTTTGCAGAGTAAGCCTTGCATTCAGCTGAATTCTTGAAGCAGACAGGTTGAAATTAATGAACCTAACTTAGTCGTGTCCATTAATCAAGGGGTCTACTTTGAGAATGACTGGCATTGGATACAACAATCCTGTGTGATTAGATTATTTGTGGTTTTAGACTGAATGAGGAAAGAAAATAGCTTGGGCCTGTTTAGCTTTTTTAAAAACAACAACAGCAACAACATTTAAAGTGGTTTGTGAAGCCAGCTTCGTTAGCATAGTGAAAATGGATTTCTGTGTTTGCCATGAACCATAGTTAATTTTAACCCAATTTGCTGGCTTGTCAGCCATGGGCCTTTTCCAAGAACAATCAGACCTTAACCTCCTAGTATTCAATTTTCTTCCTAGCAGGATCTGTTTGGCATCTCATAAAAACGGCTTGATTAAGGGGGAAAGCTCTATAAACATTAACTTTTGCTTAGTTTAGATAATGCCCCCCTTTACAGCTGTTAAAAAATTAGTTATTACACAGAATTAGTTCCTTATAACCCTATTTCATCATCTCATTACTGCTCCAGCCCTGCAGGAGTGAATTATTATTTTAATTATGCAGATCAGGAAACTGAGGCTTGAGAGGTGAAGTCTTGGCTCACGGCCACCCAGTAAGTTGGCAGCGGTTGGGGCGGGCAGCTGGATCCTACAAAAAGCAGGCAGAAGTTCAGTTCCCTTCCCATCTTTATCTCTGTGCATCTGACTCCCAAAATAGCTAAACATTTCATCTCCATCTGTTGTTCTCAAAACAGTTTACAAGTTGAAAGTGTTTCTGTTGTCCCACCAGGGAGCTGGTGATGGAATAGAGATATCTTGACCAAATGGCAGGATAAGGAAGAAATCCTTTTTTCTCTGAAAGCCCCAGATTTTTATTCTCCTTACCTGCCGCATTACAGTTGTACCTTGGATCCTGAACGCCTTGCAAGTCGAATGTTTTGGCTCCCGAACGCTGCAAACCTGGAAGTGATTGTTCCGGTTTGCGAATGTTCTTTGGAACCTGAATGCTTCCACGGCTTCTGATTGGATGCAGGAGCTTCCCGCAGCCAATCAGAAGCCGTGTTTTCATTTCCGAATGTTTTGGAAGTCGAACGGACTTCTGGAACGGATTCCGTTCGACTTCCGAGGTACAACTGTACTTCCCTTCCAAAGGAATCAACCACACCCCCAATCCTGCATTATAGTGGAGTAGTGGCAAATTCAAAAGTGCAGAGTCCCTCCATCATAGTCACAGCCACACATCCTTCTGTGATTATACAACAGGATAGCTCAGCTTGTTAAAGCATGGTGCCGATAACGCCAGGGTTGCTGGTTCGATCCCCGTGTGGGAATATTCCTGGACTAGATGTTCCTCAGGGTCCTTTCCAGCTCTTCAATTCTATGATTCTTTGATTCTAACCTTTTAAGGCTATACAATAATAATAATTAGGGATACATTGCAACAATCAATGCAGATTTCTATGTGTCGTCTTTCGGCTAGATCTATTTTCTGTGCATGTAGATGGGCAATTGGATTTGGAGTGCTCCAGTCTTTTCTTTTGGAGTGACTTAAGTTGTGTTTTCCTTGAACTTCTGTTGTACACAACAGGACTTGAACACTATTCTCTTGAAAATGAAGCACCTTGTTTGCAAATGCTTAGCTTTGGAGCACAGAGCTCCTCATTGTTCCTCCCATGCGCCTTCTCCAAAGTAACCTCAGGAGCCAATCCTTGGTGGTTGACTCACCTCCTTTCATGCTGATAGTACACTGGAGACTGGGACCCTGCAGCTGAAATAGTAATGGGTTTTGGCCCCTGTGACCCCCAGCCCCCTACACCTCTGTCCTGCATCCAGCATTATTGCAACATCTGAGTGGGAAAAGGGATTGTTTTATCTTTTTATGAAAACATCCAAATGGGACCGCTTTCTCATGCGAAAAACATGGGAGAAAGATCTGGGTTATGTTATTAAAGACAGAATTGAGACAATTGTGGTCAAGCAACCATGTGAAGACAGTTTTTTGCTAAAATCAAAGAGACACACCAATTATATAGGAGACCTTTTAGGGTTGCCATATTTCAAAAAGTGAAAATTCGGACAGAAAAGTTTTGGGGAGGCAAAGTTGTTGAGCCTTTTTTTAATTAGTATGACAAGCCTAATACCTGTGCAATTGGCTCACTTGACCTCCACGATTAGCCCTGGGTTCAGGAGGGTATGCAGCACTGAAAGCACTTGTCTGATGTACATAAGGAACTGATTAACATTACAAGTGATAATATTGAATTTTCTTTGTTTAAGGGACATAAGGACATCAAGTCTAAGGACTGGATTTCACATTTGTTAACTGCGACTAGACAAACTGTCCCTCAACAGCGGAAATTTTTGGATTCCCTAAACCTAAACTTACTTGCGTTGTATAAAAGGATTTGGAGTTTAGCAATAGCAGAGCAAATTACACGTAAAACCCGGTTTGTGCAGGGAAAAGAGAACCCACAATAATTTTATGCCACCTGGCAGAGCTTTATTACATATGCACCAGGCCAACACACAACAATGCCAGTCATGGATATTTGGGAACTTTCATGTATGTGACATGATCCCTAGAACTTGTTAATCTTTGAGGAGGTTGTGATGAATCCTGTATAGTGCACTGGTTCTATAAGTGTTTTGTGTTTCATATTATATTTAGTTTAGTTTTGGCTAAATAAATTCAATTTTAAAAAACCCCATGGATGACAGATAATTAAATACTTACTTAGTTCTGCTACCTGAAACACTGGAATTTTCAGATGAGATCTGTTCTGTTTTACCTGCCAATATGCCTCCCTGATCCAATAAGTGTAAGTCCCAAGTGGTGTAAAAACTGAGATACGAAAGCTAGGAGCTAAATGGCACCTTGAACCTAGGTTATGGGTGCAACAATGGAATGTCTAGGCACGCTTTTTTATAACAAGAAAACAAAGCCGAAAATGAATGAGCGGCAGCTAAAATATTGTGTTCATTTTTCACATGGTCTAGTCCTTCTCCTGCCCACCCACCCCTAATATTCTTAAGAGGGTCTTGGTCATGTTTATCTCCATCTGACTTTGTCCTAGGTTTCAGCCCATCTGTTTATGTCTAGAAAGGTAGCTGTGCTAGTCCGTTCTAGCAAAAACAACAAAGAGTCTTATGGCAACTCAAAAGACTAAGGAATCTATTCTTTATTATGTATTTAGAACTCAGTGACCCAGTGCGGAGTCAGACACAGTGTTCTTGATGTGCAGATTGTGACCGAGAGACTAGGAACAGGTTGCTCACCTGTATTTTTCATCCTTTCCGTCTCTCATGTGACTGGAATCTTGTTGTTTATGCATAACTGTTTAGCATTGTGCTTGCATTGGGCCAAACAAACTGTGGTTAAGGCTTAAGGCTTTGGGAACTGTGATTTGAAAGCAGATTTTGATACTTATTTGTAATCTTTTGTACCTCGCCTCTTAAGGTTAAAGATCTCCAGGGCGGATTACCAAAGACATGATGCAAATAAGAGTAATTTAAAACAATTCAAGCTATTCAAAAGAAGTTTAGTAGTGACTCGGCGGGGGCAGGCTGAGGGAGCTCATTTTAGCATGTATGAAAAGCACCCTCTTCCATGTCTGCAGCACTTTGCAAAGAATGAGCAGTCATAACATATGTTTGTATGTTACTTTCTCTAATGTATAGCCCCTTTTTTGCAGACTTTCCCCCTAACATATGCGTTTGTTTACACATTGGTTGGTAGAAGAACAAAAATGCGAATTTTGAGGATAGTGAAAGTGTTTCGGCTTGTGTATGGGATTGAGATGTGTGAATTTGCTAGTTTCTCATTAAAATGCAAAACAACCACAACAACCCCACACACTTTAATTTCTCTGCCATCCTTAGTGACCCCTAACTTAGAACCAGATGCTAGGTACACCACAGGGAAAGGGAAAGGAAATGGAGACTGGGGAAAACTTAGGTCCTGGCTATCTGCAGGGCTGTATTCTCCCCTACAAACCTGCCCAGGCTCTGAGATCTTTAGGGGAGGCCCTTCCCTCAGTCCTGCTACCCTTTCAGGCACTCTTGGTGGGGATGTGGGAGAGGGCCTTCTTGGTGGTTGCACCCAGACTTTGGAAGTCCCTCCCTAGAGAAGCTAGGCTGGCTCCCTCCTAGTTGTGCTTCCGCCAGCAGGTGAAGGCTGCGGTATTCCTTTTTAAGGGAAAGGCCTTCAGTAGTGACATTTTTGTTTTAGAGTTTAATTGCAATGATCTTTTATAGGCTTTTAGCTTTTTGTGTTTTATTATCGGTGACATTTTAATTAGTGTACACTGCCTTGAGTCCCAGTCTGGGGAAAAGACTGGGTATTAATCATGATACAAATCAGGGCAAGAATATTTTCAGTTGTACGGTCTTAGGATTCGTTACAGTGCGGCAGGGGTGGGGAGTTGCTGGCCCCTCAGAAGTTGTAGGGATATAATTTCTACCGTTCCTGAGAATTGGCCATGGTGGCTGGGACTGTTTAGCATTGTGCTTGCATTGGGCCGAACAAACTGTGGTTAAGGCTAAGGCTTCAGGAACTGTGATTTGAAAGCAGATTTTGATATTTATTTTTTATCTTTTGTACCTCGCCTCTTAAGGTTTAAGATCTCCAGGGCGAAGTCCCTTCCCCTCCATGGGGATTAGAGAGTTGTGCCAGCACTGAAAAGGCATTAAAGGGGTTCTAGGTAACCCTGAAAGACCCTCTCCACCTGCGGGGAAAGGCTGCAATCTTAGAGCAATCTTAGTTGGCCTTAAGTGTGTACGTTGCTACAGATGTAGCTAATGCAAAATCACTTGACGAGGGGGTGAAGGAATTGTTCTCAATAGGAGAATGAAGAAGAGCCAGCCAATTCTAGGTCCCACAGTCCGTCCTGCAATGCTTGTACCATACCAATGAGGATGAAGCGACCGGCACATCTCCTGTCTCTTGCCGGAGGTTGGCAGAACAATGAGAATGGCCTTTTTGTGCCTGTTGACGTATGGTTATCCTCCCCACCCCCCAATTGCCTTCTAATGCACATTAAGGCCTCGCCGGAGAGAGGAGAGGGGGTGTAACGTAGCTCTTGCCTTGAAATAGTTGCTTTCACGCTGGAACCTGGCAGGTGAAGTTTCACTAAGGTTGGTTTATGGAACGGCATTCAGGCGATGCTTCTGTTCTGCCTCCCCGCCCCCTTCTCCTTAGAACAAAAAGAGGAAAGCCGCAGCTCAGCCGTTCAGATCCAGGGTGGATTTGTTATGCAACGGCGTATTTCCCCCCCAGCATTTAGACTTCGGGCAGCATGTGGATTAATTCTGTTCTGCCAGTCTGGTGGAACTGGCTACGGACGGTAATTCCAAAACAAGCCAGTGGCTTGTGCAGATGGGCTGACAGCCCTGTGATGTTAGAAGCCCGGAAAACTGCTTTAACCCAAGGCTACATTCACACAGCAGTTTATTCCATTCCGTTTCCCTAACTGCTATATTTGAGCTTTCTCACAACGTAAAACCCACATGCAGAAAACTAACTGTACATAGCACATGTTCAATGCTCATTTCTATGTTATTAGGTTCCAGGGAAAAAAATCAGTTTGCAGCCCCCTTAACCCAGAAAATGTCAGTTATGATGAAATTTGGTGGGGGGTATTCTGCCATATAGATGTTCCCTGCTGTTTTCATGGGGGAACAGAAGCAGGCATGTGCAGCAATGGGGGGGGGGAGTAGCAGCGATGTTGTCCAGTGGCTCCCATTGTTGTATCACACCATGTCCACTGATGTGAATGAAATTCATTGTGAAATGCTTATTTCTTGGACAAAAGGCCACAGTTCCATAATGCAACAGGTACCGCAGTGTGAAAGGAACGCTAGAAAATGGGACAGAAGCACTAGCATTAAAATCTGGAAAAGTGACACAATTATCCCTATGTCTGAATGCACCCCTAGGCAGACCATTGGGTCCATCTAGGGCAGTATTCCAGGGTTTCCCAAACTACAGCAGTTTTTGGACTATAGTTCCCATTATCCCTGACCACTGGTCCTGCTAGAATGATGGGAGTTGTAGTCCAAAAGCAGCTAGAGAGCCAAGTTTGGGAAACCCTGGTCTACATTGACACACAGCAGCTGTCCAGGATTTCTTGCAGAAGTCTATTTCAGACTTACCTAGAGACGTGAGGGATTTGCATGTGAGGAGTGTTCTTTACCGTTGAACTGTAGCCTTTCCTTTCAGTAATGTTACTGCCTTAATCTAGATGGCATTTATTTATTTCAGACAGATACACACACACACCCCATTTAATTATTTGCATTTCTAAGCAGTGTACATACAAACAATCCACAGAGATGGAACGATAAAAGAGTGTCACAACATGGGTGAAAGGACTGCACTGCTTGCATCTGCTTCCCCAGGTAGCAAAACTCCCTGCCAGTAAGAAATAAACCAACCCTAGGCCATTTTTTCACAGATCCTTCTCCGTTGCCCTGTGAAGCAGCGCAGTTCATTCTGGAGCCTCGTGCTCTGTCCATCTCATTTCATTCTGCCAGGCCTGATTCATTACAGGGAAAATAGCTATTTACAAGTCAGCCTTTCAGAGTTTTATGACTCAAATAAACCCAGCCTCCTCAACATGATGGGGATTAAGACATAAATTTGGGCATTGTGGTCTTGCGGGGGGGCGGGGGGCGGGGAGAGAAGCCAGGAAGCCCAGATTTTATTGACTCATCACAAAAAAGAAAAAAAAGAAAGAAATCCAGTGAAGGCGATTATTGGGTTTGGGATTGTGAAGGTGGTTTTCGAGTTCAGAAAGGCGGGTGTCTTGTGGCTTCTGCTGCTTGTCGTTCTCTCCTGCTTCTAGTTTCCTTACTCAGTCCTATCGCATGATTCGGCGGCGCCAGATTCACATTGTGGTTTTCGAAAGGCACACGTGTCAGTTCCCTCCTCAAAACCTGAAGGTCTGAAACCTTATTGTGTCCACATCTTCAAATCTGTTCAGACCCTTTCGGCTGAAGCTGCTTCTTTGTGAAAACACAATTTGCCTCATTGCATCACATACACTGGGGCTGGGGCTGGTGGGAACCTCAGACCTAAGGGCCAAACATGGCTCCCCAGGCTTCTCTATCCGACCCCTAGGACTCTTCTCAGGCCGTACCCCTCAGTAGGCCGTACTCTTCACTGACTCTGTCTGCACCTTCCTCGAGTGCTTTGGCATGGCTGGAATGAGTCCCCGAACCTGGGAGACCAGAGTTCGAATCCCCACTGGGCCACAAAGCTCATGGGGTGACCTTGGGCCAGTCACAGCCTCTGACTGTAACCTGCCTCTCACGGTTGTTGTGAGGCTAAAAAGGGAGAGGAGGAGAACCATGGACACCACGGAAAGGCGAGATAAAAATGTAACAACAAATAAATGAAAAGAAATCTGGCCCTCCGGTGGGAAAAGGTTCTCCGCCCTTGACAGAACATCATGTATATTGTTGAAAGAGATGGTCGTGTTTTGGGTTTAGATGCTGAAATTCGCATCGTAGACTCATAGGATGGCAGAACTGGAAGGGAGCACGGGGATCAACTGGTCCAACCCCCTGCAATGCAGGAATCTTTTGCCCAATGTAGGGCTTGAACCCACGACCTTGAGATTAAGTGTCTTGTTCTCTACCGACTGAGCAATCCCTCTTGTGCGTCCTGCATCTGCTGTGAACTCGCAAAGCCGCACATAACTCTCTCAGCATCGACTGGCAGTGGGAATAAAACTGGCCTGCCTTACACAATTGTGGTTAAGGGTTGCTGAAAGAGTTTATGTGAAATGCTCTCAATTCTGAAGCATTGCAGAAGGGCTGAGTATTATAAATCAGTTTGCCAGGATCTCTGTACAAAGAGGAATAGCTGAGATGCAGGCATGGTAGCAAGATAGCCTGTTGTCTGCTCCAAGCATTTGGGATTACAGTGGCACCTCGGGTTACAAATGCTTTGGGTTACAAACGCTTCAGGTTACAGACACCGCTGACCCAGAAGTAGTGCCTCGGGTTAAGAACTTTACTTCAGGATGAGAACAGAAATTGTGCGGCAGCGGGAGGCCCCAATAGCTAAAGTGGTACCCCAGGTTAAGAACAGTTTCAGGTTAAGAACGGACTTCCGGAACAAATTTAAGTTCTTAACCAGAGGTACCACTGTAGTGTCAAACCTATCTGCCTGGGTGTGTCCCCTGCTCCCCAATTCGAATAAAACTGGGAAGAGAAGTGCTGGGGTGCAGGTGTTCATATCTCTCATATGAAAGAAACTGGTTTTGTATTGGGGCTTCCTACAAGTAGAGATGAGAGAGGCTGAGCAGAACAAATCTTTTCTGCTGTGTGCTACGCTCAGTGCAGGGTTAACGTTACCAGCAGCAAAACACCTGCTTCCAACTCCTGTTTACTTCTTAAGGGCGGCTCCATTAAGGAAAGCTGTTCCTGGGGCAACTGAGTCCAACCACATTGTCTGAGTCACGAACAGGTGATTAATTAACAGCTGAATGAATGCTTGAAAACACCTCCGGCAGGCTGAATCTTCTGGGAGCTAAGTATAAATATCAGGGTGGGTGTTGAGGCGTCATTGTGTTGCAAGCTTCTGAGTGCTGTCTATCACACTGTCGAAATATATGTGACATGCACGCACGCACATGGGGCTGATCGTGATGTGGCACTACAGAACCTCCAATGGGGGACTGTGTGATGACAGCCTTACATTTTTATGTGTATGGGAAGATATATATGACTTGCAGCATTGATGAGAGGTGTATGGATACAAGGAGAAGGAAGCAATGGATGACCCTGGATGGACTATATGACATGGCTTGTAATAAGCTGTCTTGTTCGGGGTTACAGATATTTATAGGAACAGAGGACAGGATGAAAATTAAAGTTTTGGTCATGGTGTGTGTGTGTGTGTGTGTGTGTGTGTGTGTGTGTGGACAAGCCAGTGTATTTGAAAGGTTGGTTTCGCATGAGTGAAAGCAAACTACAGTAAGCCTTTTGAAGAGCTCTTGAAGGAGCTGGGAGTATTTAGCCTGGAAAAAAAGGGACTGAGAGGAGATATGATAGTCATCAAATATCTTAAGTGCTGTCACGTGGAAGAAGAAACATGCTTGTTTTCTCCTGCTCTGGAGGGTAGGACTCAAACCAATGGCTTCAAGTTACAAGAAAGGAGATTCCGACTAAACATTCGGAAAAAACTTTCTGACTGTGAAAGCTTGTTTGACGGTGGAACAGACTCCCACGAGAAGTTGTGGACTCTCCTTCCTTGGAGGTATTTAAGCAGAGGTTGGATGGCCTTCTGTCATGGATGCTTTATCTGAGATTCCTGCATTGCAGGGGGTTGGACTAGATGACCCTTGGGTCCCTTCCAACTCTTAAGACTCTATGATTTATTTATGATTAAAGTATCTCCTACCCTTTGTTTCATAGGGGCCTAGGGTGGCAAACAAATGCTAAAACCATAAAAACGTCTTTTAAAAAATCTAATACAGATGCAGACTGTCATGCAAGCATCTTGCAAGCATGACATCTGTGGCTAAGCATGATGGCTTTCTTTGTCACACATGTTTCTGACTGCCACTTGCTGGAAAAGGCGGGAGGGGAGAGGACTCTTGTGCTCAGCTCCTGCTTGAGGTTCCTATGAGAAGAAAATCCTCACCTGTACAATTGAAAGGGAAAAGTGACCAGTTTCTAAGCTTATTTTTGTTTGTTTCCATGTGTGAAAACATTTGAACCCTCCGGCCTGTGTTTTAAAACACCCACAAGGTAACAAGCGATTGCTTAACATTTGATATGGGTTATAAAACCAGGCAGCATAAAGAAAACCCACAGCACTTCATCAAAATGACAACCAGCTATTCCCCTAAAGAGCAGTTGATAGGGATCAATTGTTGGATGTCTTGTGAAACGTGTTGGTCTTGGCGAGAAAGGCAACTGTTGTTCATCATCCCTTTAGGGCAGGCACACAGTGTTAGGGTCAGAACTGAAAAAGTCCTTTCTGGTGCTTCCAGTATCTGGAGCCCAGACTGGTTTTGGCAGAGATGGGGAAACTGTGGAACTCCCTGCCTGTTGACACCAGGCAGGTGCTTTCACGCTACTCTTTTTGGCCCCTACTAAAAACATCATTGTTTTGGCAAGTCTAGCCAGATATGTATAATGTGTTTTAATATGGTCTTTAACTTATCGCTGATTTAAATTATTTTTTGAATGCTTTAAGTAGCTGTGGTTTTTTAAAAAAATATTTTTTATTAAATTTTCTAAATTACATTTCAAAATATTCATTTAAACAACCTTAAATCAATGACTTCCCTTCTTTTCTTTCCGTGGTTCATTTTGCATACCATACTATACATCCCTGCATATTTTACATAAACCAAACAATTCAGTAATCCATTGTTACATCCATCAAAACTTATTTACACTGTTGAATTTATCTTAACGCTACCAGCATTTTAAAATAAACACAAATTTCACCTGTATATTCAGTAAACATTTTCCAGTCTTTTTAAAACTTGCATTCTTCTTGTTCTCTTATTCTATAAGTCTGCAAGGTGCGCATATTCCATCAGTTTAAGTTGCCTTAAATAGCTGTTTTTAAAAGTTTTATTTAAAAAACTAATAACCTTTATTATTATTTTCTTTTTGTAAACAGCTTTGAGGTTTTATTACAATCAAACAGTTTCTGCACATTTTGGAAACAAATGAATACATTTTTTCCCCAGCTGGATAAATGAGTCTGTACCACGAGGCTCTACTTGTTAGAGTTTTAAGTCTTGTTTAAATCGATTTGTTGTTTGTGTTTTTAAGTATCTTATGTGTGAATCACATTGAAACAGAAGTTTAGAAGGCTATTGATAAATGAATTGCAATTATATAGTAGTGAAATAAAATTAATAATACTGAGCCAGGCCATTGGTCCAACTAACTTAGTATTGTCTGCACTGACTGGCAGCAGCTCTCCAGGGTTTCAGGCAGAGGTCTCTCCCAGACTTGCCTGGAGATGCTGTGGTTTGAACCAAAAACATTCTATATATGAAGCAGATGCCCCACTCCTGGGCTGGGGCTTTTCTCTCAAGACGCAGGTACCCATATGGCTGCCTTATAGCGTCAGACGGTTGGCCAGTCTAGATCAATATTGTCTGCACAGACTGGCAGTAGCCCAATAGTCAGGGATGATTGGTGCTGTCATTGAGCAACATTTGAAGGGCCAGAGGTGAGCTATCCCTGATCTAAGGCTTTAACCATCAACACCAGCAGTTGCTATATTTAAGAAACGTGGAATTATAGAACACAGAGAACAAAGCAATAAAACCACTAATTAAGGGATGAGGACCTGTCACTGATTACGGTTCTTAGTATATAATGGGCGGAACAATTAGAATAAAGCAGCTCTAAAGAAATGTTAATGGAGTTCTGCAAAGTTTGAATGCCCCTGAATCACAGTCAGAGTAAGATGTTGGCATCTGAACTCAACTGGGATGTGGTCAGAAACTTCCGCTTTCCTATACCGGCGATAAATGGAACTACGGGGCTGCGATACCTTTGATATTCCTTGCTTGTTGCACTTTGCTGAGTGGCTTTGCACAGAATGCTAGGTAGGCTCTCAAATTTGATCAATCCACTGTTGAGAAGGTGGCTTGGGAGACTCCCAGCTATGTTCTGCAGCATGCAGTTACCGTATTTTTTGCTCTATAAGACTCACTTTTTCCCTCCTAAAAAGTAAGGGGAAATGTGTCTTATGGAGCGAATGCAGGCTGCGCAGCTATCCCAGAAGCCAGAACAGCAAGAGGGATTGCTGCTTTCACTGCACAGCGATCCCTCTTGTTGTTCTGGCTTCTGAGATTCAGAATATTTTTTTTCTTGTTTTCCTCCTCCAAAAACTAGGTGCATCTTATGGTCTGGTGCGTCTTATAGAGCGAAAAATACGGTACTTAAGAAAGGTCTTGAGGCAGGAATCCAGGAGTCCTTTTGTTCCAAACCTATGGTGATGTATGGCTGCGTCATGTCTTTTGAACTGGGACCTGGCATAGTTATTTCACATTTGGTGAAATAAGCTCTCAGCCGGTGACTCCTGGTCAATCTGGTTTAATATTATCCACACTGACTGGCAGCAGACCTCGACGGTTCTAGGCAGGAGCTCGACATCCCTACCTAGGGATCGCAGGGATTGGATTTATTTATGTCACCAGTTTGTGAATCACCTTCCACATTGACCTCACTGCAATTTGCATAAAAGCAACTAATAATATCTTTTTTGAAAGTCCAGAAAATGACAACTACAGATAGGTTTAACAACACCCGAGCCTGTACTCAGCTGGGAAAAAGCTTGTAGAATCTAAAACGGCTTCGATTGTTTCTGGAAAGCACAAATAGTGGGTACCTGATTTATCCCGATGGAGATGCTGTATGACACAATAAGGGGAGCCTCTCAGTAGGCCCTGCTCAGATTTATGGTGGAGCAGGCTTCTGATATTTTTTAGGACCTTGAAGGAGAAACTCCATTGAAGAAGCTGTGGCCTGCTAGCATATAAGGGGTGAGGCAGTCTCTCAAGTAACTTGGTCCTGAGCTGTATAGGACTTAATACAGTGGTACCTCGGGTTAAGTATTTAATTCGTTCTGGAGGTCCATTCTGAACCTGAAATTGTTCTTAACCTGAAGCACCACTTTAGCTAATGGGGTCTCCTGCTGCCGCTGCGCGATTTCTGTTCTCATCCTGAAGCAAAGTTCTTAACCCGAGGTACTATTTCTGGGTTAGCGGAGTCTGTAACCTGAAGCAGAACCTGAGCTGGGCTCCCATCTTCTCTGACCATTGGCCAAGCTGGCTGGGGCTGACAGAAGTTGCAGTCCAGTGTCATGGAGTTCACAGTCACCATGTTGCCTGTCCTTGTTCTAAGACAATTCCGCTCCTTGGGTGAAGCCTCACCTTTAAAATTAAGGGGGGGGGAGAGAAAAAAAAGACAATACCCGAGGAGGAGTGGGGGCCGAGGGGAGCCAAGGAGGCAGCACCTCCCCTTACGGTTTTGACTTTTAAAATGAGGCTGCATTTTAAATGGCATTTCAACCTGTATTTTAAATTGTTTTTTCTTTTTCTTATTATGTTTCACTGAAATTTTATTTTATTGGCTCTGGCCAGGGAGGGCGGGGTATAAATATTTTTTAATAATAATAATAATAATAATAATAATAATAATAATAATAATAATAATAATAATAAT
>JAXCMG010000018.1:21435235-21531242 GCA_034642415.1 Podarcis siculus | reverse complement strand
TCTTTCTTTCTTTCTTTCTTTCTTTCTTTCTTTCTTTCTTTCTTTCTTTCTTTCTTTCTTTCTTTCTTTCTTTCTTCTGCTTCCCCAGGTCAGTCTGAATGATTCCCACAACCAGATGGTCGTTCACTGGGCTGGAGAGAAGAGCAACGTCATCGTCGCTTTGGCCCGTGATAGCTTAGCCTTCCTAGGCCCCAAGTTAAGTGATGTAAGTAATTATGTCTGTGTGTGTGTTTTGTGTTTTTTGTTTTTAAATAAGTTTAAGGTGGAAAATAACACAGATAACCAAACTTCGACACAGTTAGTTGCTTAGCATGGATTAATGCTCCAGCCCTCAAATCAGTTTCTAACTAATGCCTAATTTCTGTTTTGTACTGTTTTTGGCACCCTGCTAAAATCTTCTTCATGTAGGCAAGTATAGCCAGTTATGTAAAGCTGACATGTATTTTTACGTGTAATTTTATTTTATAGCATATCTTTTAAACTATGGATTTAATTTATATTGTGATCCCCTCACTCTGGGGTCATTGCTTTTAAGTTCTGACTCTTATTAGTAATTTTAATGCATACTTTATGTAAACCACTTTAGAGGTGTGGTTTTTTTAAACAATTAAACAGTATGGAAATGAGATGAAATAATAAAATAGGCCTTGATAAGTAGGCAGCTATCAAAGCCGTTTCAGGCTATCCCCAAAGTGTGCCCCAATCATTTTAGGGAATATTAACTTGTACTTGTTGTAGGCATGGCTCAGTTGTATTTAGTTTATTGCAAGCTACCTTGTTGTACACCACTTTTGGCGGGAAGAGGTTTCTAAATCTGAAAATGAATAAAACAAGGAAACAATTGCTGCTTCCTTTGGCATTTACAAATGAGTGAAAAAGCAGGGCTCCAATTGTCTTTTGAAAAGGATGCTACTGCACAGGGGGTTGCAAGGATACTGGAGTTATCAGCAACTTACTAGAAAAAGCTGTCATTAAATATTACTCCTGGGAAAATGAGTCCATTCCCACTGTCTCCTCTGAGCTTCTTCCTCTGCCACCATCTCCCCTCACCTATTTAGCACACTGTTGCATTTTGGGATAGGATAGGATATGATATGGAATCAGAGGGAGGTAATGGTGAGAGGACCTCTTTATAGGAACCATCCCTATAGATTGCACGACACCATTCGTTTTCGAGCTGGGAGTGGACAGGGAGGAGTTGGAAATCTTTAATGAAACCAGAAGGTCAAATTTCAAAGTAATTATGATTTATCAGCTCAGTATAACAAATAGTAAAGGTTCCAGAGACATGACATTTGCACTCACCTTCTCTGTTGTTGGAAGGGGCGCGGGTGGCGCTGTGGTCTAAACCAGTGTTTCCCAACCTTTTTTGGGCAAAGGAACACTTGTTTCATGAAAAAAATCTCGAGGCACACCACCATGCCAGATGGGGAAAGGTCACTTTTTACTTATGTAAAAAAAAAATAAAAAAATAGTAACAGCATAGAAGGTAATGGTAGATGACTGTTAGGGTCTCCCCCCAAATGCAGAATTCTATTAATATCTTCCTTAGCGAGCCGCGTTAACCCCTGTAATGCTTTCTATAGAGTAAGCATAGGGGACACTGGGGGATGTGGAACCAAGGGGGCAGTGGGCCAAAAGAGTTCGGGATCTACTGCTTTAAACAGAAATAAGAGCCAGTGGGTTCTTCCTTTTTTAAAGTATCGTTTCAGCGGGGACAGCAGTCCGGATTTCCAAAAAGCGGCGCTTTTTTGCGTCTGAGCAAAGAAGAGAGAGAGGGGAAAAAAGAGAGAGAGATTGATTTGTGGCTGCGCAAAGGGGGGAGGAGCCCAGGAGTAAAAGTAGGAAGGACGAAGGGAGGGGAAAGGAAAGTTAATAGAAGGAAAGGCGGGTGGGAGAGAAAGAGAAAGAAAGAGGGAAGGAAGGGGGGAAGAGAAGTGGAAAGGAGGGAGACCGAGGCGGGGGAGAAGCGTCTGGAGAGTTGCTCCGAAGTTTGGGGGCCGCGGGGGTGGGCGCGCGTCCCAGGAGGCGGAGGCCAGCCCGGGCTGGGAGCCGCACCGCGGCCCGGGGGCGGTAGGCGGACCGCGGCTCCTAGGATGTGGAAAGGGGACGGCGGCGCAGGGGGAGGAGACCCGCACGGCTAGGGCAGCGCGCAGGGGGAGGGGAGCGGGCCGGAGGCGGGCGAGGGGGGCCGCGATCCCGCGCGCCGCGAACATGGCCTCCTTCCCCGCGGGCCCCGTCGAGCCCCCCGGCCGGGGAGGGCGGCACGCCCCCGCCACCGGAGGAGGAGAGCAGAGGCAGCAGGAGGAGGACGAAGGCGCTGCCGAGGAGGCGCGCCAACTTCTGCCAACTTCGGCGCCCGCCCCGTCGCCGCAGGCTCCTCCCGGCCGAGAGCCAGAGGATGGCGGCGGAGCAGGAGGAGGAGGATCGGGTTTGGCGACGGCTGCTGCGTCCTCTCCAAGCGCGGGGCTGGCCTCCGCCGCGCCCGATCCTCCGCGCTAGCCGCGCTTCTCGGCGGAGCAGGTCTCGTGCGGGTGCGAGGCGCTGCTGCAGGCGGGCGACCCCGGCCCGCTGGGCCGCTTCCTGGGCTCGCTGCCGCCCAACGCCGAGGTGCCGTGCCTGGAGGCGCAGGCGGGCGAGAGCCTGGCCAAGGCGCGCGCGCTGCTGGCCTTCCAGCGCGGCGACTTCGCCGAGCTCTACCGCCTGGTGCAGAGCCGGCGATGGGATGTGGGAGGGAGCTCGCTCGCCGCCCCGCGTGTGCCTATGTGGGGCACGTTACAGCCCCGTGACGTCAGCGCCACGCAGGCAGCCAGGCAGGCAGACGGCGAGAGCCCCGCGCTGGGCGGCCTCTCCTCGCCGCCGCTGCCCCGCCTCTCGCCGCCCGACTCGCCCGCCTCCCTCCCACGGCACACCAGGCAACGTCTCGCGGCACACTAGTGTGCCGCAGAACACCGGTTGGGAAACACTGGTCTAAACCACAGAGCCTAGGACTTGCCGATCAGAAGGTCAGCAGTTCGAATCCCCATGACAGGGTGAGCTCCCATTGCTCGGTCCCAGCTCCTGCCCACCTAGCAGTTCGAAAGCACGTCATAGTGCGAGTAGATAAATAGGTACCACTCCGGCGGGAAGGTAAACGGCGTTTCCGTGCGTTGCTCTGGTTCGTCAGAAGCTGCTTAGTCATCCTGGCCACATGACCCCGAAGCTGTACGCCGGCTCCCTCGGCCTGTAAAGCGAGATGAGCACCGCAACTCCAGAGTCGTCTGCGACTGGACCTAATAGTCAGGGGTCCCTTTACCTTAACTTTACCTCTCTGTTGTTGGAAAGCTCCACAAGGGCAGAGACCTTTTGTTCACTTACATCATTCTGTGTAAGTTGTCATGCATTAATGGCTCTGTATAAATATGACAAAAATAATATTGTTTAAGAACAATGAGGAAGCTGGTCTGTTGAGCTGGTCCATCTAGCTTGGTGCTGTCTAGGGTTCCAGACAGGGAATAATTCCCAGCCATACCCAGAAATTCTGGGGATCGAACCTGGAACCTGCATGCAAAACTGATACTCACTACCAGTGAACTGTGGCCCTTCAGGAACAAGTGATTGTTGTTGTATGGTAGCCTGTTCCCTGATTTGCAAACTCACTTCCCTACTCCCTCACAGACCTGCTCCTCTTCCATTTGTTGTAGCTAAGGGTGAGCAGCTGCAATAGTCCGTCCTGTCTCCTGAGCAAGCCTGAGGACGCTCAGTTGACACCGTTCTTAATACAAGAAGGCAGCCGCCATAGCTCTGCACCAGGAAGCCCCCAGTGCAACGCTATAGCAGCTCCTTCCTCTCGTCCTGGTAAAGAAAAATAATTATCAAATTCCTTGGTTTATTTTTTTATTTTTTTAAAAGAACCACATGATTTGGTGGGGTGGAACGGTCTTTTTGTGTGTGTGTGCGGTTTGTAACATTAGCATCTTTCCTTGCCAGGTTTATATTTCTTACGACTACGGGAAAACGTTTAAAAAGATATCGGAGAAATTCAATTTTGGCCCGGGGAACAGCAGCCAAGCAGTGATTGCTCAATTCTACCACAGCCCAGCCGACAACAAGAGGGTAGGAAATTGGAAATTGTTTGAATTTGTAAACAAAGGATTTCAACTGCACACCCCCTAGATTTAAATAAGGGTGTTCTAAATATTTTGGGGTTGAAACTAGGGTAGGTTCCACATTTTTTCCTGAAAAAGATCTAATGCAAGTATTTGGCTCTTTCTCTCCCCTGCGCCGCTTTGACCTCTACTTTTTTCTCTTTTCTGGGCTGGTTATATGGTTGATCTCACCTAACTGGGGGATCTCCTGAGCGGTGCTCAATGTGGTTTGACAATCCTTCTTCCCCGGGAATTCTGGGAACTTGTAGCACTGTGAGAGGAAAAGGGGTCTCCTTACAACTCTGAGCACCATGAACAATTGACAGCTCCCAGGATCCTTTGGGAGAAAGCCATGCCTGTCGTGTGTTGAATGTGTGATGTGAATGTGGTAAAGGCAAGAGACACATCCGTTGCTCCACCCACTTTTGCCTCTGGCTCCACCCACTCCAGGCACGCGGCCCCTGGAAGCCTGCCTGTGAGGCCATGTGGCCCTGTTATGATAAGTAGATGTTATGGAAGGAGAAGCTGTACTTGTGGTTTCCATTTTTGGCAGCGGCTGCGAGGTTTGTTTTGTAATGTCTAGTTCCATCCTTGGATGAGCTTCCCGGTTTGTGTAGAAAATGTCAATTAAACTCAAACCCCCCTCCCCAGCTCCTTGTTTTGACCTCTGCGAAGTCTTTGCTTCACCGTTTTGGTCAGTGATGTAGCGTCTCTGCCGTGCCTTCAGAGCAGAGCTAGAGGTCTAAGTGTGTGCCATGCTCAGGCAGAACAGTAGAAATCGCTGCAACCAAACAGCTGTTTACCTAACAGCAAATGGGTTCGTGTAGCCGAGGGAAAATATTTGTCTCCAGAGGATTATAGATTGCGTTTGATCAAGAAAACTGACTGAGTCGCTTCTTATTTTGCGGTGGGGAGATGGGAGAGGGCAGACTAGAAAACAAAAGTCTTCCATCTTTTCTTTTCTTTTAATTCTCTCACTAAAAGCAAAGGCTGTACAGTTGTCTTCTGCGGCAGATGTGAATCCTAAACTAGCTTTGCAAGCCAAATTGCAGAAAAGAAGTTGCCAGGCTTGTCATCTCCACCACTGAAGGAGGGAGGCCTAGTCTAGCATTTAACTCCATAACCTGTCCCCCCCCCCCCCCCGTCCCCCTAGCCATCCGATCCTAAGGGAAGGTCTAAACTGCACGTTTTGAATTTTGTTGTGCTATTATCTTCTTTAGTGGGTTGTGCAAACTGCTGTTCTGAATAATGCTTTGAATAGGGTAGGGGGCACTGGGGATGAGTTTGTAGAACCAAGAGGGCAGTGGATGAATTTTTTATGTTTTTATTTGGAACCACTGTTTTAAAATATAATTTATTGCATCGGTGAGGGATTCTGGCTACAGAAACTGGTGAAAATGTAACAAAAAGTGGCATACAGTTTGTGTGTGTGTGTGTGTGTGTGTGTGTGTGTGTGTGTGTGTGTGTGTATGGAACTTTCACATCCAAACAATTCTGCCAAGATCTGCATGCTGATTTTTGAAGACCCACTGATTTTTTTGTCCTACCCCATCTCCTTTTCCTTCTACAGTACATCTTCGTTGATGCCTTCACTCAGTACCTCTGGCTTACCACGGACTTCTGCAACACCATCCAGGGCTTCTCAATTCCGTTCAAAGCAGCAGATCTGCTTTTGCACAGCCGGCTCCCAAACCTCATCTTGGGATTTGACAAGACCCATCCCAACAAGCAGGCGAGTAGATCCCTGGCGGATGCACATGCCGAAGGCTCCCAATTTCTGCTTTTCTTTCTGTGCGTGGGGAGTGGGTGTCCTGCAAATGAGATGCTCTGCGTGGGAGGGTGCCTCGGTGATCACACGCAGCGCAGTTAAACTGTGGAACTCCCTCCCACTGGATGCAATGACGGCCGCCAACCTGGATGGCTTTAAAAGAGAAACTGGACAAATTCACAGAGGATACAGCTATCAGTGGCTACTAGGCATGATGGCTGTGCTCTGTCTCCATAGTCAGAGGCAGTAAGACTTCTGAATGCTACTTATTGGGAATTGCAGGTGGGGTGAGTGCTGCTGTTGCACTAAGGTCTTGCTTGGGGGCTTCCTATAGGCATCTGCTTGGCCACTGTGAAAACAGAATACTGGCCTAGACACAGCATTGGCCTGATCCAGCAGGGCTCGTCTTACGTTCTTAATCATTTGTCTGTCTTTTGTGTTTTAGGTTGTTAACCCCGTTCAGAACCCAACTCTTTTACATCATGAGACTCTTAATCTTAGGGTTGTGGGTTCGAGCCTAATAATAATAATAATAATAATAATATACAATATACGATATCTTTATTGTCACTGTCCCATGCAGAACAATGAAATTGAAAAACTACATTAAACTACATAAAAACTACTACAAAACTACATAAAATATTCAAAAACCCCTAAAAACTCTGATAATAATAATAATAATAATAGTAATAATAGTAATAGTAATAATAATAATAATAATAATAATAATAATAATAATAATAGTAATAATAGTAATAATAGTAATAATAATAGTAATAATAGTTTTATTTATGCCCCGTCCACCCTGGCCAGAGCCAGGCTCAGGGCGGCTAACACCAGTAATATTACAGTAAAAACATAATAGGGAAAAACAAACAATTTAAAATACAGGTTAAAATACATCCCACGAGGAGCAAAAGATCCTGCATTGCAGGGAGTTGGACTAGATGATCCTTGAGGTCCCTTCCAGCTCTACAATTCCATGATTTTAACTTGGTGCCCTCTAGATATTTTGAGCTGCATCTCCCACCACCCCTGATCCTCGGCTATGTTGCATAGTGGCAGTTGGGGTCCAACAACATCTGGCAGGCACCATATCTGATAGAACATCTGCTTCACATGTAGAAGGCCCCAGGTTCAGCTCCTGACATCTCCTGTTGTTGTTGGAGGGGGGCGGTGTCCCCTGCCTGAAACTCTGGCGAGCTGCTGCCAGTCAGTGTAGACCAAAATGAGCTGGATAGGCCAGTGGTCTGACAGGTTTTATGGAAAAGAGGCCTTCTGCGACCCTGCTCTTCTCAACCATACTGTGTTCAGAGCCTTGTGAAGGAAGAAATTAGGCCAACGATTCCCACTTCCCAGCAAGAAGCCTGCCTTTGTTCCTCTCCAGTCCTGCTCTGCATTGTTCTCACGCCCGGCTCTCGAAATGGGCAGGAGCCCGGGAGGTGGAGGGGCGCCAGACAGCCTAACTCCGCTGCCCTGGTACTTGGCAGGAGCAACAGTGTTTGTCTTGTGTGGTCACATTTGGCTGGTTTTGCTTCCCCGCTCCCGCTTTCAATGTTTGGATGTTTCCTTCACCATAACTGAAAGGCGGTTAGCTCCCTGGGGTTGGTGGTCAAAGCTCAGAGACGATTTCTCGCTTTGACTCGGTTAGCCAGAGCGACACTTCTCGCCCTTTAAAAGAAAAAAGGGAGGAGAAATATCTCCCAGCAACAGAGAGCCAGAAGGAAGCATCTCTTGCAATCTCTCCCTGGTCCTTTCCCTTGCCGGTGAGCTCTCCTCTCATTGTGTTCCTCCCTTTCCACCGACATCAGCTTGCCCTGATCTCAGCAGCCATGGCGCTTGCTACTCACTGGCAGGGTGAAATTGCTCGTAAGCTCTTTCTGCACCAGATCCGCTTGGGGTTAAAAGAGCATGCTGGCTCTGTGAAGCTTTCGTGAGATTTCACGGGGCCACCGGCGTTCCCACAAGGATCCCCGGCCTTCCAGAGCCGTCACACTGAGAGGGTCTTGCCTCTCAAGCAAGGCCCTTTCCCCCTACCAGGTTATTTGGAATAATAATAATAATATTAATAATAATAATAATAATAATAAGAAGAACCCCAGCCACTCTGGGTGGCTTCCAACACAATATTAAAATACAACAATGCCTCAAACATTAAAAGCTTCCCTAAACAGGGCTGCCTTCAGATGTCGTCTAAAAGTCTGGTAGTTGTTTTCTTTGACATCTGGTGGAAGGGCGTTCCACAGGGCGGGTGCCACTACCGAGAAAGCCCTCTGCCTAAAAAGGGCTTTTAAGCACTCTGGCTTGCTACCTGGGCAAGGAGCTCTGGGAGCACAGGAGATTTTCTCCCCCTGCCCCACTTCTACCTGTGGGGCAGCTCCAAGGATTTGGGTATCCCTGATTTTCGGGTACACATGGAATCCTTGGAACCGAAACCCTGGGTAAGATGTGATTGTACTGGACTTGCTTTGTGGTGCTCAGGACTTTGCAGGCTTATTGTAATTTGAACCAGAGTGGTTCATTGGATGGATGAGGGGATATCGTGTCTTCTTAACCACTGTGTGCTCATGTGGGGGAACACGGCTGTGGCCGCCAGTCCCCTAGCCAAGTATCAGGTGCAGCATATTTCTTGCACTTTTAACTCCTTCCTGAACCCATCGTCCCATATTTCTTTTTCTCCCCACCAGCCTTTGGCAGCCTGAGACAGCTTAATGCACAGCATCTGGGATCCACCCTGATCCATGCATTTCCCGGCCATCTGTGTTTGGCTGGTCCACCAGAATCCAAACATATTTCCCCATGTTCTAATTTCTTGCAGCTCTGGAAGTCGGATGATTTTGGGCAGACGTGGATAATGATTCAGGAGCACGTGAAATCGTTTTCCTGGTAAGTTGTGGAATTCTTTGCAGGCTTCTTGGGAGCCTCTTCTTCCTTCCCACCCATTGCAATGTCATCTACACCCCTTTCTGAGCAAGGGGCTCAAATCCTGGGCTCTGCTCCTCCAGGATGAAGGTGGAGTGTGTGCATCGTCTCCTTCCTTAGAAAAAATAAAAAGTTCCTTGCATGGATCATCAGGGACAGGAGTACTCTAAAGGTTTCTTTCAGGTGTGCATGAGGTTGCCTTTGTGCCTGGTTTATGAATTTCCTAGAGGCATCTGGCTGATCACTGTTGGAAACACAATAATGGGATAGTAAGGCCTTTTGTTCTGATGCAGCTGTGCTGTTCTTATGCACTAAGTCTTGACTACAGGAGAAAAGTCAATGAGCAGCTATGCTTGGCTTTCACTTTGGAGGTGCAGCCATTGTGTTTCTTAGCATTTTTGAAATCTGAAACCAAGGCAATGTGCGTCTTTTATTATTTTCTGCATCAGTGAGGGCTAGAAACTGTACAGTGGTACCTCTGGTTATAAACTTAATTCGTTCCGGAGGTCCGTTCTTAAGCTGAAACCGTTCTGATCCTGAGGTGCGCTTTCGCTAATGGGGCCTCTCGCTGTGCGTGCGCCTCCGGTGTGCAATTTCCGTTCGTATCCTGGGGCAAAGTTCACAGCCAGGAGCAGCTACTTCCGGGTTAGTGGAGCTCGTAACCTGAAGCGTTTGTAACCAGAGGTACCACTGTATTTAGAAGTGTTTATTATACAGGTCTATCTCCCAAACAGATTACTGATCAGGTCTAAACACCTGTCAGGCTGCACGCTGTCTGGTGTTTCATAGACCTGCGGATTAGAAATGCAAACGATGAAATTTTGAGCAGCGAAACTTTTCAAAGGCCACTGCAGGTTGCACCATACTGTCTAGGAGAAGATGGCACCTATTGCCCATTAGGTAGAGTAGTGAAAATGACGAGCAGTAGATTTAGAACAGACAAAAAGGGGGGATATAAAGGTAATGCAACAAGAATGGTATACATAGAAAAGATGGCTTCTTTTCTTTTCTTTTTCTGACAAGGGGTGTTGAACCGTATGACAAACCCTACACAGTTTACATCGAGCGGCATGAGCCTACCCGGGCCTCCACAATCCTCCGCAGCACCGATTTCTTTCAAACCAGAGAAAACAAAGAGATTCTCCTCGAGGAGGTTGAAGACTTCCAGCTCAGGGAAAAGTATCTTTTTGCAACAAAATCTGTGGTAAGGAGCATCAAGTTGACGAACTATAGAGCAGGAGTGGGGAACCTCAGGCCTGGAACTCTGAACACGGCCCTCAAAGCCTCTCTGTTTGGCCCCTGGCAATCTTCCCAGGCCATGCAAAGCCTGCTCCTCTTTCACTAGGTCAGTGTTTTTGCTTAGCCAGGTCGTGCCTCTTTCTTCCCTGGATGAAGGGTTGTTGCTCCACCCACTTTTTCCTTTGGGCATGCCCACTACTGGCAAGTGGCCCTCGGAGGATTGCCCAGAAAGGAATGTGGCCCTCAAGTTTCCTGTCCCTGCTGTCGAGGGAGCAGCTTAAAAGAAAGGCACAACCCAAATTTATAAAGCAGCACAGTGCATAGATGTCAAGGAAGCAGAGCCAGATTTTTGAGCATCCACCACTGTCCCAAAACAATGCTCCAAAAACCTTTCTGCGTTAGCTACAGAAGAAGAGGAGGGGAACATGCTGTGAGCCTCAAAGGAAAGCATCAGAGTCTCCTTTGACTTGTGTTTGTGATCCAAATTTATTATCCCTTCATGGGGGTCTGGCAGGCAGCCTGTATGTGCTGCAATACTTTTTTTGCTTAGGGAAGATTAAAATAACCTGGAGGTTTGTCAATATAGACCACAGATAGGGAATCTTTGGCCCTCCAGATGTTGTCAGACTACAACTCCCATCATCCTGGAGGATTGGCCACGCTAGCTGGGGCTCATGGGAGTTGGAGTCCAATATCTGGAGGGCGTCAAGTTCCCCATGAATGAGCATCTTGGTCCAAATGCAAAATTTAACTCAGTAAGACATTACCATTGATGACTGTTTTAAACAGGGAACCCAGAATTTTTGGGTTAAAAGCCTCTCTTTCTGCTGTGCCTGCACATTATATGTCCAGAAAATGCACATTATGTAGTTGCAATTCTCTTGTGTGAGAGTCAATGGGGGTATAACGGTTAGCAAGCTGGACTGGGGCTTGTTTTTCAAGTCCACACCTCAGCCTCTAAACATGCTTGGTGAGCTTCTAACCTACCTCATAGGGCCGTTGTGAGGATAAAGCAGGGAGCCTGTTCACTTCCCTGACCTCTTTGTAGGGAGAGCGGGCAGAAATAGCAGAACGAGCCTGAGTTTGTGGTTCAGGAGCATGCAGGATGCAACAGCAGGGTAAAATGCCAGCCTGCTTCTATTTGATTTTAGTACTTTAGGCAGATCTAGGTCAGTGTGAAACACGGAGGCTCTGGGAAGGAGAAGTTTAGATGCCTGTAAGTAATAGGCATATGTAGGTGGGAATGGGAGAGGGGAATGGATGGGCAGGGTGTCATGGGAGAAGAAGAGCTTTTGCAGCACTATCGAGGAAAAGTATGTTAGTCAAGCAGAACAAGGCCCTGATAATATCTCCTGATTGTCTGGATAGAGGATGGAGAGGAGTGTTTGAGCGTGTGTAGAAACTAGCTGACTGCATACAGGGAACGCTTTCGTATATTGCTCCACCCACGTTTGCCCCTGGCCCTGCCCACCTTTGCACACGGCCCCCAGAAGGCATGCTGTATGCTCACATCTGGGAGAGTGGCTGTAGGTCAGAGGTAGAGCTTGCCCCCCTCATTGCTGGACACGTCATGTTATTTTTCTTTCAGAGCTCTTAACATGGGGTGCAGCTTGCTGACCTAGAAATAAGCTTTGCCACTCCCTCTCTCCCCCTGCCCCGATTATTCTGGTGCGGACGCTGCAGGCAGCGTAGCCCACTTTTGATCCCTGACATCTCCACTTAAAAACTGATGGGAGAAAACCTTCTCTGCTTCGTGGGGATTGGTAACCTTGTGGGACTACGACTCCCATCATCCCTTCCTCATTGGCCATGCTGGCATGGGCTGATGGGAGTTGGAGTCCAACATCGCATTGAGAGTCACAGGCTCCCCCAGTCCTGAGCTGGATGGTTTGAATTGACACAGGGCAACTTCATATATGGGCCATGGTACAAACTGATGAAAATCTCTTTTCCCCTCACTTCCGCCCCACTCTTCAGCCAGTTAAAAGTGCAGCCCTATGGGCTAGTTAGGGACGCTGGTGGCGCTGTGGGTTAAACCACAGAGCCTAGGACTTGTCGATCAGAAGGTCGGCGGTTCGAATCCCCGCGACGGGGTGAGCTTCCGTTGCTCAGTCCCTGCTCTTGCCAATCTAGCAGTTCGAAAGCACATCAAAGTGCAAGTAGATATATAGGTACCACTCTGGCGGGAAGGTAAACGGCGTTTCCGTGCGCTGCTCTGGTTCGCCAGAAGCAGCTTAGTCATTCTGACCACATGACCCGGAAGCTGTACGCCAGCTCCCTTGGCCAATAAAGCGAGATGAGTGCCGCAACCCCAGAGTCGTCCGCGACTGGACCTAATGGTCAGGGGTCCCTTTACCTTTATGGGCTAGTTAAAACATTGCAATGCCACTTAATGGCTTGAACCAGCAACTATGTGAATGTTGGCATAGGTGGGAATTCCAGAACCATCATCATGTAATCCATCCCATTGTGGGTTTGGGTCACAGGGAGTTTGGAGAGGAAAAGCGGTTCATGGCAGACTCCCAGGGAAGAGGGCAATTAAAAATAATAATAAAACCCAGAAAACTGTGGTGTGTGCATACCTGTAAAAATAACTTGGCTAGATACAACCCAACATGGTTCCTTTTTCCCTGCTTCAATCCAGATGTACCTACATTAGTTACTTATAGCTAGGGATATTGGAGAATCCCAGTGGTGGCAGAAACGGAGAGTGTTTGTTCATTTGTCTCAAGTCTGCAAATGCTAATGTCTGCATATGAGTCCCCACTCACCCTTGATTTGCATTGCATTTTCTTTGCATTGAAATGAGTGGTGTGGAGTAAGGCAACAGGATCATAATTAATAATGTGATTTAACAATGTAATTAAATATGTAAAATTCCGCCACAGTGGAGAGCAAGCTGAATAATGTAATTTTTGCCGGAAGCTGAACTGCAGCAGAATGGAAACATGGGTCGGGATGGAGGTCATTGCATACGTCCTTTGCTTTGTGACATTGAAATCCTGAAAGAGAAAGATTCAAAAGAGCCAACTCTCTTCCAGTTTACAATGGCTCCCTTGTCTGGTCATCTGCCTTTTTTTAGGTTCGCCATAGGTGAGCAAGCAAGTTGCACTTTCCAAGAAGTAAAGGGTTGGAAATGGTTAACACCATTCAGGAAAGAAACCCCATGACTTCCCTTGCCATTTTATTCCATTGCTGAATCTATCTTCGTCTTGGGAACTGTCACCAAAATGTGCTTTCCTTTAACTTGGGAATGGGCAGCAGGTCAATGTGGGAAGCTGTGCCTTCGTTGCGTGGCTTTGTTTATTTGTACAAGCTCGTAAATCAGGCACAGGCAAACTTGGCCCTCCAGATGTTTTGGGACTACAACTCCCATCATCCCCGACCACTGGTCCTGTTAGCTAGGGATGATGGAGGGCCGAGTTTGCCTTAAACCCTACAGCAGTATTTCCCAAACTTCGGGTCTCCAGCTGTTTTTGGACTACAACTCCCATCATCCCTAGCTAGCAAGACCAGTGGTCAGAGATGATGGGAATTGTAGTCCAAAAGCGGTTGGAGACCCAAGTTTGGGAAACACTGTCTTAAAGCCGCCTTTTGTAAACAATAACAAACTAAGATTAATAAGGTACTCACTACTTTGATTTCTTCCCCCCAACCCCTTTTCTTCTCTCAGCATCTTTTAGGGACGCAGCAACCATCTGTTCAGCTTTGGGTATCCTTTAACCGCAAGCCGATGCAAGCAGCCCAGTTTGTGACAAGGCACCCCATTAAGGTATTGACATGTAGGAGGGAAATCCTTTTACTGTCAAGGGCCACATTATCGCAGGAATAATCTGCTGGGGCCACATGTTGCTGGTGGGTGGGGTTTAAACCAGTTGTGGGCAGAGTCAAAAGTGGGGGGCATCACTCCTTTCCTTTCTCATTCCCTCCCTTTTTCTCTCCACCTTCTTCCCTGCCTCAGGGAAGGACAGATTGCTCTTGCAGCAAGTCTGAACTTGAGGGATCCCCCTGCCCCAAATTTCTTCCGTTATCCCCTCCCTCCATTTCAGCCTTCTTCCTCAATTTCTCCTAGCCTTCTTTCCCTACTGCTTCATCCCTCTTCCCTAGCATGAAATCAGATCATGTGCCACATATCCCTTATCCCCACTGTAAGGGATGGCTGCAATCCAAAGAGAAGGTTTGGAGAGATGTTTCAAACCCTTTGCTGCTTTTCTCAACAATGGCTGCACTCCCATGCACCTTTTTTCCTTTTAAAAAATAAAATTTTATTAACACTTTCCACAGTACAATAAAAGACAAGCTAATTTACAAAGAATACCATATTGGCCTGAATATAAGCCTCACCCCCCCTCCAAATTCTGACCGTGAAAAATTAAAGTGCGGCTTAAATTCACGGCCTTACAAAAATTGGCTTCTGTGATACCTCTGCTGAAACAGACATACGGTAAAACAGAATGGGTGTGAGTGCCTGTGGAATTTTAAGGGAGCAGCTTATGTTTGGGTATCACCTTTTTTCTCTCTCTCCCCCCCCCATTGAATTTTAAAGGCGCAGCTTATAATCGGGTGCGGCTTATATTCGGACCAATATGGTAATAAAAAAGAAAGGAAAAGAAAAGATAGAGAAGAGACAGAATAATAAAAGGTCCTCTCTCACAAATATATTTTACCCTCCCAGCTCTCACCTGGGAGCATCCCTCTCTTCTCACAGCCTCTTGCCCTGAGAGATCTCCCCTTCCCCATCTCTCTCACACAGACTGTATATCTCCTTCACTCTCATGCACCTTTAATGTGGGAATGGATCCCATTGAACGGCGTGGGGCTTGCTTCCTAGTAGGCATGCATTAGGATCACACTGCATGCCACTTTTTAGGTCTGTTTCCTTTTGTAGTTGATGTTTATAGTGTGAGTTTCAACCAATTTAAAATTCACATAAACGTACGTGTCAGAGAAACAATAGGGGAAGAGAACATTTATTTGTTGTTGTTTTTCGATGATGCTTAATGTGTTGCCATTGTGTTGCCTTAGAAAAGGCACCTCCCGCTCTGGCACAGAACAATTAGGTAGGCATGCGGCGGGGGCCTCTTCTAAGATAGCTTCCTTTCTATCTTTGAATGTACAGCTTACAGTCACCATCTTCTTTTGCTTCCTAGTCGAACATACGCCCATACATTTTTGTTTGTTTGTAATCCTCAGAAGAGCTCCATAAGGCAGTATAATTATTACCCCCATTTTACAGATGGGGGAAACTGAGGCTGAGAGAGAATGGTTTGCGTAAGGCATGTGATTTCGCGGCAGAAGTGTGAGTGCTGAACTGGTGGTTTCCTGGCTTGCAACTCACATTCGCATGCCTTCAGCAGAACAAAAAGATTTTATTTTTTCTTCCCAACTTTTTCTTGAAGGAATACTATATTGCAGACACATCTGAAGACCAGGTGTTTGTGTGTGTCAGTCACAGTAACAACAGCACCAACCTCTACATCTCTGAAGCGGAAGGCCTAAGGTTTTCGTTGACTTTGGAGAACGTCCTGTACTACAGCCCTGGAGGAATGGGGAGTGACACTTTGGTCAAGTAAGTAGATAGATGTGCTCCACTTAAGTGGAGAGATGTGTCTGTGCTGCTTTTGTGGATTTTGTCCTTAGCTTGGAAAGGTCAGAAATGGCCTCAAGAAATCTCCGTACCACACCTGACTGCCAAGCGAAGGTGCATTAGAATGAGAACAAATCATTCCTGTTTAAACAATGATGGCAAAGCACAAAATCATTCCAGCCAGCCAAGGAACAAATCTAATAAGGGTTTCAGCTCCCTCATTGCAGGTAGTGGGAAGTCTTCGAAGGATTTAACTTCAACCAGCTCCCACGTAACCATCCAGCCACAGCTTCCAAACATCTGATCAGTGTGGGGCCGAGTCAGGATGGCTGTCCATCAACAGATAGAGTTGGGTGTCATCAGCATACTGATGGCAGCCCAAACCAAAACTCCAGACAAGCTGGACAAGGGGGCACATAAAGATGTTGAAAAGCATTGGGGAGAGTATTGCACCCTGCGGCACTCCACACACCAAGGAGTGGCGCGACGGCAGTCCCCCCCCGTGCTACTCTCTGTCCCCGACCAATGCCCCCCTAATTCTTATTATTGTATAATTACATGTTTATTATTTAATCTGTTGTGTAATCTTAGAAGAAGGGACGTGGGTGGCGCTGTGGGTTAAACCACAGAGCCTAGGGCTTGCCAATCAGAAGGTCGGCGGTTCGAATCCCTGCAACGGGGTGAGCTCCCGTTGCTCGGTCCCAGCTCCTGCCAACCTAGCAGTTTGAAAGCACATCAAGTGCAAGTAGATAAATAGGTACCGCTCTGGCGGGAAGGTAAATGGTGTTTCTATGCGCTGCTCTGGTTCTCCAGAAGTGGCTTAGTCATGCTGGCCACATGACCTGGAAGCTGTACGCTGGCTCCCTCGGCCAATAAAGCTGGATGAGCGCTGCAACCCCTGAGTCGGCCACGACTGGACCTAAGGGGGTACAGCTGTGACAGGGTGCAGCTGCAACTATCGTGAAGTGGCCCTGCAGTTCCGAATTCACTGGTCACAATGGGGAATTGCAGCTAACGGAGGTGTGTCGCTCAGTGCTTTTGTTGTTGCCCCCCCCCAATTTCGGCAGGTACTTTGCGAACGAGCCCTTTGCGGACTTCCACCGCGTGGAGGGGGTGCCGGGGGTCTACATTGCCACCTTGATCAACAGCTCCTTCAGCGAGGAGAACATGCGGTCTGTCATCACCTTCGACAAAGGTGGGACTTGGGAATTTCTCCAGCCGCCAGAGTATACTCGCTACGGCGAAAAGATAAATTGTGAGGTAATGATGCTGCGATGCAAAAGACGTCTCGCCACCTCTTTGAGGGCTTTTGGATTGGGTGTTTATGTTAATGTTCCCTGGATAGGCTCAGCTGAAGCTTGTAGATGCATGTGATGTATATACTTGCTGGGTTGTGAATGGGCTATTCTAGGCTCCTGCGGGAAGTGCAATGCTTCTTCTAATAATAAATAAATAATTTTTTTATTTATACCCCACCCTTCCCGGTTCAGGGCGGCTAACAACAAATTTAAAACACTTAATTGCTACAACAAAAAAACAACATAAAATACAGTATAAAACATGAATAATAAATTCAGAATTCAAAAATCAATTTAGGGGGAAAATCCATCCAATAAACATTAGATGATCACCAGGGCTAGCTGGCTAAATTAGTCCTATTTGGGCCAGTGAGGAGGCCAGGGGAGAATTAGCTGTGGGATCCCAGGTCGGGTAATCTTCATAAAAAGGGGAGGGGAGTGAAGGAAGGGGAATAAAAGATCAGGCTAAGTTCAAATTGAAAGCCAGGTGGGATAGCTCTGTCTTACACGTCCTGCGGAAGGAAGTTAAATCCTGCAGGGCCCTGGTCTCATGGGACAGAGCATTCCACCAGGTTGGAGCCATCACTGAGAAGGCCCTGGCCCTGGTGGAGGATAATCTGACTTCCTTAGGGCCCGGGACCTCTAAACTATGATTATTCATGGACCTTAAGGTCCTCTGCGGGGCATACCAGGAGAGGCGGTCCCGTAAATACGAGGGCCCTAAGTCTTCCTTAGACTTCCCTTGCTATTCCCCACTCAGTGATGGCCAGCGACATAGTGTGGGTGGGGCTGCTGAACACCGTCCTTCCCAGCAACTTACCACAAGGGCAAGGCAGCGGGACCTAGGGAGGTGTGGGACTGTGGCAGGAGGCTCAGATTGACTCTGCCATTCTGCCTGCTCTTGCTGAGCTCCCCGCTGCCTTGCTCCTCGCTCTCTTCCTAAGCAGAATACACACCTGGGAAGAAACAATGAATTATCTATGACTAATGATGTCAAATTCTTGAGAATAATCTTTTGGAGAATATTCTCGAGAATATTCCTCATTAATGAGAATATTAGAGAATTTTCATTTAAAATAGGAGAATATTCATTTGAATGCATTGAAAATGATATAATTAGATAATATACATGTTTATTCATGGGTAAACCTGTTCAGAGGCCATCTCACATGCTGTTACACATAATTGTATAGACGTGGGTGGTGCTGTGGGTAAAACCTCAGTGCCTAGGACTTGCCGATCGTATGGTTGGCGGTTCGAATCCCCACGGCGGGGTGAGCTCCCATCGTTCGGTCCCAGCTCCTGCCCACCTAGCAGTTCGAAAGCACACTTAAGTGCAAGTAGATAAATAGGGACCGCTTTATAGCGGGAAGGTAAACAGCATTTCCGTGTGCTGCGCTGGTGCTGGCTCGCCAGCTGCAGCTTCGTCATGCTGGCCATGTGACCCGGAAGTGTCTTCAGACGGCGCCAGCTCACGGCCTCTAGAGCGAGATGAGCATGCCACGACTGGCCCGTACGGGCAGGGGTATCTTTACCTTTACCTTAGGTACTTTAAGTGTATAAAGCATTAAAGCTACTTTCTGTAAAAAAAATCACACAGAGCCGAGGGTATAGAATTGCTAAGAATAAGGTCACACCAAAATAGAAAAAAGGCTATTACATATAGTTGAAATACATGTGAATTCAAATGTTCATCAAATTAAATGAATAGCATTTTTAAAACTAAAAAAAAAAATGTTTTCTGTAGCTCGCATTTCAGAACTGCTAATGGTGAATGACAATATTAAAACTTGACTTATTATTTACTAGGTTTTTTAAGTGTGGGTTGTAAAACTGGTTCTTACATAAGAATTTACAGTTTGTGGAAAATATTCTCCGGAGAATTTTCTAGCTGAGAATATTCTCATTCTGAAGAATATTCTCTGGAGAATATTCGCACCTCACCTCACTATCTGTGACCCTCAGTGTGAAAAACCTTTCCCATGTTTCTTTCTGTTTATGCAATCTACACAGCTTCCAGGTTTGGGGTGGGTGGCGTGGAGAGGGGCTCAACCAACATTTTGTTGTTTTATGACTGTTTTCTATTTTAGTTTATCTTCTTAATTTTTATTTTTATTTTTAAATTTGCAAGCTAGATTTTACCAGGACTGTTTTGATCCGCTTCTCTTGCATGGCTGTAGTTCTTGACTCTGTGCTTTTTAAATTATTAACTGCTGTGATTATTTCTATCTTTTAATTTGTACGATGCATCAGACAGGTTTTTTGGGGAGAGATGAGGTATGCATAAAAGAAACCCACAAAGTGAGAAATAAATGGCCTCTAGCCTATACACCTGTGCCTCCAGAAGGAAAAGAAAAAAGTCCTAGCCTTTAAGGGTTCTTGTTTGCTTTCTCTGTATTTCCCTCCCACGTAGGCAAAAGGGTTGTGCAAAAGAAACAAACGGCATTATGTGGTTTGGCTTTGTAACGTGAAACGGAAGCTGTGCACATTTAGCGTGCTTGAATATGTACTGGGGGTGGTGGTGGTGGTGAAAGCTTCAGACCTCCAGCATTGCATTTGTTTGGAACAAGGGCAGGCACACATGCTGCCTGTACCATGGGGAAGCACAACAAGTAATACTCGTATGATTCAACTCTGCTAGCTTTCCAAGGGCTGCTCTCTTCACCTGGCCCAGCGGCTGAGCCAGCTCCTCAACTTCCAACTGCGCAGAATGCCCATCCTCTCCAAAGAATCAGCTCCGGGACTGATCATCGCAACAGGTATGGCTTTGTTGGCTTGTATTGATCTGTAGTCCATTTCCCCCACTCCAGCAGGTCTAGGAAGACTCTGGTATAAGTAGAACACCGGTTAAAATGATTAAGCTGATGTGTTTCTCTATCCCTCACCGTCTAAATCTAATTTGAATTGCCCAATTTATGGAAGGTGCACAGGTTCAGGCTTTGGTGAACCTCCAGAATCTCGAAAGATGACCAAGGATGTTTCTATGTATTGTTCCTGAGCTGGCTTGGGGCACTGATGGTGTGCTTCAAAGAGAGAGCTGTTCCCTATCAGCCAAGCTAACTCCTCACACACACACTGTTTGCTGTTTAGCAGCCATGGCCACACCTCAGTGGGGAACGATGAATTAAAAAGCAGCCAGACACTGACGATACACACACTTGCTTTTGTAGGATCTGTGGGCAAGAACATGGCGAGCAAAATGAACGTGTACATTTCAAGCAGCGCGGGAGTCCGGTGGAAAGAGGTAAGGCTTTTGCAAGTCTCCGCGCGGGGTCTTCCCCTGGTCCTGGGGTAGCAAGGAAAAGCGCTCCGGAAGAAAACAGTTCATTTATCTGCGAAGCCTTGTTTATAGATGCCTTAGATCTTCCAGCTGTTTGGGACCATAGCTCCCAATCAGCCCAGCTACTTTGGCCATGTAGGCTGTTGCTGATGAGTGTCGTAGTCCAAAACATCTAGAGGATGTCAGGCTGGTTTAGGTTCCCTCTACCTATGCAAAAAGGGACGCGGGTGGCGCTGTGGGTTAAACCACAGAGCCTAGGACTTGCCGATCAGAAGGTCAGCGGTTCGAATCCCCGCAACGGGGTGAGCTCCTGTTGCTCAGTCCCTGCTCCTGCCAACCTAGCAGTTCGAAAGCATGTCAAAGTGCAAGGAGATAAATAGGTACCGCTCCGGCAGGAAGGTGAACGGCGTTTCCGTGCACTGCTCTAGTTCACCAGAAGTGGCTTGGTCATGCTGGCCACATGACCCAGAAGCTGTACGCCGGCTCCCTCGGACAATAAAGCGAGATGAGCGCCGCAACCCCAGAGTCGGCCACGACTGGACCTAATGGTCAGGGGTCCCTTTACCTTTTTACCTATGCAAAGGCCACAGTTGGGTTGCCACTTCTGTAAACTGTTACAAGCAGGGGATAGGAGCCTTCTCTCTCTCTCTCTCTCTCTCTCTCTCTTCCCCTCTTCCCAGTTTTGCTAAGCAAACACTGCAGACAGTGGTAGCCTTTATATGGAATTCCCTGACATGTTCCAGCCAGGCAAGGATACTAATGGTGCAAAACTGGGCAAGGGAGAGGGGTGTGGTCTGGGGATAGGAGTTGTCCCAAGGGGCCAAATGGAGAGGTCTGGGAGGGTCACACTTGAACCCAGGCCTGAGGTACCCCACTGCTGACATGAAGGAAGCCACAAGAGTTTCCTTGAGCACATACCATGCCCCCTGCCCTCCTGCCCTTTCCCTCCTTGCAGAGTAACTACAAGCAGCTCTCCCATGTCTCTCAGATTAGGAAGAAATAATCCGGTTAGAGCCCATGACTTGGATCCCTACACCTCTCAGTTTGCAAATTAAGCACAGCTCTTTTTGAATTTAATGGCAAGAGAGCTGTGCATCTGTAGCGAATTGGGGTGTATGTGTGTGGATTTTTTCCTTCTCAAAATCACAGCTTTTGAAAAAAGAAGTCTGGCTGGTTTACTGTCATGTGTTATGTTTGGCTGTTAGCCTTTGAAAACATAGTCAGTGAGATTCTCTCTCTTTTTTAAGGGGTGTGTGCGTGTGGAGAGAGTATGTCTGTGTGATCAGCCAAAGAGTTTTGGCCAACTTCCATCAGGGTAGGGCTTGGCCCAAATTTTACAAGTGCTTTTGGCTGATTGGGTGGTCTGGTCTGCAGTGGGGTTTGTGGCAGGCCTCTCCAGACGGATGTTAGTCTAGGGCTGCATTCTAACATCTGCAAAGTGTTTAAATGCTGTGAACGGAGTCACCTCCTTTTCCTTTCTGAGAGTGGTGTGGGTTTGGTTTGGCAGCACCAAGGCCGCTAGGACAACAGCAGCAGCAGGCAGGGATTTTTTTCTGTCTCTGGCCTTGTAATGTACATCATAGAGAAAACTATTTGGGAGCGACAAATGCACTGTCATCTCAGTTCAGTTATATGTTGCTTTTTCCATGGCAAAGCGGCTCATTACTTCAGAAAGGTTTGCGTAACAATTGACTAACAAATCACTAATTATAAGGTGTAATTAAAATCTGAATACAGTGGTACCTTGGAAGTCAAACGGAATCTGCTCTGGAAGTCTGTTCAACTTCCAAAACGTTTGGAAACCGCGGCACAGCTTCCGATTGTCTTCAGGAAGCCACACCAGACATTCGGGTTCCAAAGAACGTTTGCAAACTGAAACACTTAATTCTGGGTTTGCTGCGTTCGGGAGCCAAAACGTTCGAGTCGCAAGGCGTTCGTCAACCAAGGTACAACTGTGGTCATATAAATAGCCCAATCAAAGCAAATGGGGATTTTACCTTTTATACCACTGGCCTTACAGCATATACCATATATAAAAATGGCTTGGGAGTGACTAATAGACTATCATCACAGTTCAGTTTTATGCTGCTTTTCCATGGCAAGTTGCTCAAAGCAGCTCAAAGCCTCAGAAAAGTGTGTATAACAATTCACTGACAGTTCTAAGGCATGACAAAATTTAAATAGCTGTGTGCATAGGAATACGCTATATCAAAACATTTTGTATTAAAAATTAAACAATCCACTAATAATGCCTTGCAGAGTGCCTGGGTGAAACTGCCTCAGCAGAGGCCAAAGCATCTTGTTTTTTCTACATTGCGGTAATAGTAATAATTTATTATTACTGTCAAAGACCAGTTCAAGAAGCACAACTGAGTCTACTTTCACAAGAATGAAATAGACATTTAAAACAATATACAATAACAGTTTATAGATTAAAATTAAAATAGTCGCATGAACACAAAAGGAGCTAAGGTTAAACTAACATGCAGATTGCCCCTGGGACACCCAGGAGGCCAGCTATGGCAGTTTTCCTAGCGATCTATTTGTTCCAGGGGGTGTTCTACGCCTACAAGTCTGTGCGCAGAATCTGGCGACCATCCGGGTCATCTTGTGATTTTTGCCTAAGAGGAGAAAATTTAGTTTAGGCTTGTCCGGGAGGTCAGCAAGCCTCACCAGATGGGGGTCGATGGTATCTCTACGTGCCTCATCGTAAAAAAGGACATCTAAAAAATAAGTGTTCAGGGCTTCCTATTTCCCTTAATGGGCAGACGCTACATCGCGGTGTATCGCCAAACCGCGATGTTTGGCTGACGATACACGGCAGTGTTGAAAAGCTGATATCGCCCCGCCCTAGCCTCCAGCCTTCTTCCACTCATGTGTCCCTGTTTGCTTCTTTCTTCAGGTCCTGTCCGGACCCCATTATTACTCATGGGGCGACCATGGAGGGATCCTCATGGCCGTAACACAGGGCACAGAGACAAACCAGCTCAAGTAAGTTCCATGGGCAAATGGGCTGCTGAATCTGAGCTAACAGAAAGCAGTAGAATAGCCGATAATTAGCTCTCCACTTGAATTCCTTTAGGCCACACAGGGAATGATTATTGTGATTTGTTATACTGAAGCTTTACCAATGGAGAGCTTGAAGAATTGAGAAATGGTGTGATTCCTCTCCCCCCATTCCACCCGGCGCTGAGCTTTTAGAGGTGGCGGTTGTGAGCTAGAGAATCTGGAATTTTACTACAGTTTGTACAAAAAATGTTTGCAGCAGATTGCTCTCAAGGACAAACAAGCCATCCAAATTGCTGTTCAGATTTGCATCACAATGCCTGTAGCTATTGCTGCTTTTCCTGTAGCTGTGAACAATGGGCTGCCTTCAATGCTAGTTCTACTCAAGAGTTAGACCCATTGCAATCAATGGACTCAAATGACTTGTGTCCCTTGATTTCCATGGGTCTGCTCTGAGTAGGGCTAGCACTGGAGGCAACCTAGCATCACAAAGCACCTAAAATTTTCTAAGTTATCTACACACGTTAAAAGTGGGAAGCTGACACTTCTCATGCTGTGCTTCAGGAAGAAATTGAAGACCAAAACAGAAGTTCTGTATTTGGGCCTCTTTAACCTCTTTTTAAAAAACTGAAAGCAGCTGGTCCAAGCTCTGATTTTGATTGTAACAGGGGTACCTGGGCAGGGACACAAAAGGATATATGTGAGGCAGGGCCTTTTCAGTGGTGGGACCGAGACTGGAATGCCATCTCTGTGGAGATCCACCCCTGGGCTTCTTCTTTTAGCCTTTGGGCAGGAACAGGTTGTCCCTGTTGAGCATGTGCTCAAGGGATCAACAGGCCCTGATCAGTGTTTCCCAAACTTGTTTTTGGACTACAACTCCCATCACCCCTAATTAGCAAGACGGGGATGATAGGAATTGTAGTCCGGAAGCAGCTGGAGGCCCATGTTTGGGAAACACCGGTCTAGATTTTACTTTGTATTGATTACGGGAGTAGAGCAAAAGTGAACACTGAACAGCCTTGACCTGCCATTCTCTCTGTGTAGGTACAGCACAAACGAAGGGGAGACCTGGAAGGTGTTCACCTTTTCGGAGAAGCCGGTCTTTGTTTACGGCCTCTTGACGGAGCCTGGGGAGAAAAGCACCATCTTCACCATCTTTGGCTCTTACAAGGAGAATAGGCACAGCTGGCTCATCCTGCAGATCAACACCACGGACGTGCTTGGTGAGTGAGGGAGTTGCTGTTTGGTGTCCCTCAAAGTTCTGCAGAGGGAGTCTGAGTATTGCACATTTTAAGTGTCGTAGAATTATCCTATAGAAGTACAGTTGTACCTTGGATCCCGAATGCCTTGGTACTTGGACGTTTTGGCTCCTGAATGCCGCAAACCTGGAAGTGACTGTTCCGGTTTTCGAATGTTCTTTGGAACCCGAACATCCGATGAGCCTTCCATGGCTTCCATTTGGCTTCTGATTGGCTGCAGGAGCTTCCTGCAGCCAATCAGAAGCCGCACTTTGGTTTCCAAACGTTTTGGAAGTCGAACGGACTTCCGTAATGGATTCTGTTCAACTTCCAAGGTATGACTGTATTCTGGAAATTGCATTTTGGCACTGAGACATCTCTGTTATGTATCCTCCCTCATAGAATTATAACTCCCATGGTTCCTTGGTGAGAGGAAAGGACTGTTTGAGTTGTTGTGTTGTTGTGTTGTTGTTGTTGTTATACTGCCCTATACCCACAGGTCTCGGGGTGGTTTACAACATAAAATCACAATATAAAAACACAAAATACCTAATAAAAACAAGAACAACCCAGTAACACCCCGCCCCACAATAAACACATTTTTAAAAGGTGTTGGATGTCAGTTGGCCGAAAGCCTCATTAATTTAATTTAATCTTCACTGGATATTCATATATTTAGGAGACTCATTGAGGAAGTACACCTTCCTTCCCTCGGAAGTCTTTTGTTTAGACAGGACTCTACAATATTATTTTTTCAGTCAGGCAGTATTTATTGATATTTATTGATGTTTTTTTACAAATCTTTTGTTGATTTTTATCATTATATATTATACTTGGCCTTGCTCTTTTTTTTAATGAAAGCACAGATTATAAATTTGCAAGTAATTAAAATTATAAACTGCTTAATTGAGGGGTAGCCAAAATGGTGCCGTCCAGAGGCTGCTGGACTACAAATCCCAGCATGCCTGACCACTGGCCATGCTCACTGAGGGTGATCCTCAGGTGGCACAATTGGTCAGTGCAGCTGGCTGTTAACCAGAAAGTTGATGGTTTGAGCCCACCCAGGGACTTCTGTATTGTAGGATTTCTGTATTGCAGGGGGTTGGACTAGATGACCTTTGGGTTCCAACTCTATGATTCTATGTGACATGTTCAATCCCCGGCATCTCCAGGTTGGACTGGGAGAGAACCCTGTCTCAAATCCTTCAGAGAGCTGCTGCCAGTCCGTGTAGATAGTACTGAGCTAGATGGGCCAATGGTATAAGGCCGTTTCATATGTGGTGGCATAGATTTGTGGGGAGTGGGAGGCAGGAGAAATTTCCAGTCCCGAAATCCTGCTTTTATGGGTGTTTAAAATACTGGCATGCAATCACATCTGGAAACAGGAGAAGCAGTTAAACATGGCAGAAGAACGAGCTTGACTAAAACGTAGAACTGATGCCTTCTAAAACTGTAAGTGTTCTAAGTGGAGCTTCTTGGCAGCCCAAATGGGTTTGAAATATAAATAAGATATGTGACTCACTCCAAGGAATGTTCTTCAGAATAGGTTTGTTGCTGTCTGTCGCGGTAGGTATGGGGGAGAAATTTGATTCAGCTCACATTTAAGGATGGACTTGCCTAATTCACACCTTGTGAAACATCACATCAGCAGAAACACAACCATCCTGAGAAATCTTTTGCGTTTCCTAATTTTGCAATGTAGTTCTCCAGCTAAGCGATGTGTACAAAAAATGCATAAACTAGGGCAAAAAGTGTGCATAAAAATGCAAAGGTTGGTAAAAAATAAAAATAAAAAATTGAATTGGGGAAAATTATGTACAAAAATGTGCAAATAGTCAAACCAACATTAAAAATGCTTGTTAAAATAAATTTGTATTTAAATATTGCAGCCTCCCCCCCCTTTTGAAAGCAGATATGTTGAGTCCATGACATGGTGTACCCACTTTACGTTTAGACGCACAAACCCTTTGCTATCCTCCTCCCCCATCTAATGTTGCTTGTTCATTGCATAGGGGTGCCTTGCACTGAAAACGATTACAAAATGTGGTCCCCCTCTGACGAAAGAGGCAACGAGTGTCTCTTGGGACACAAGACGGTCTTCAAAAGGCGAACTCCCCATGCGACTTGCTTCAATGGGGAAGACTTTGATCGCCCGGTCATGGTCTCCAACTGTTCTTGCACCAGAGAGGACTATGAGTGGTGAGTTTGTTAAGTTCCCTGTGGACTGCAGCTCAGATTACCGTATTTTTCCATGTATAACATGCCGCCACGTATAAGACACCCCCTATTTTAGGGGACTCAAATTTAAGAAAATGGGGGGAATATGGCACAGAGTTGTTGAGCTCTTTTGGTGGGGGGATTGCTGAAAATCTGCCTCTCGCCTGTCCCCTCGCTGGCAGAAACTGCCAATTGCCCGCCCAGTTGTTGCGGCATCAGCCAATCAACACCAGCCATTGATGCAGCAACCAATAACACTCCCAATAGCCGCTGACAGCAACCAATCAAACGTCCACCCTATGCACTATCCATGTATAAGACGACCCCCACTTTTTAGAATAATTTTTAAAGAAAAACACGGAAACGTATGGTAAATGTCAGCAATGAAGGGCACTTAATGGCTGTTTCTGTTTTTGGGTGGGATTCAATCACATAGGGCAGTGGTGTCAAACTCAAATTCATCAGGGGGCCGCATCAGCAGTTTGGTCACCCTCAAAGGGCCGGTTGTATCTGTAGGACTATGCATGTAACGTGGAGGTTTCCTGTGTAGAACGGCCGGCGCCGCTAGAGGGCAGACGTTCTCTGGCTTGTAGGCTGCAGCGCATGCGCTGAAGAGGCGGCTTTCTTGTGTCAAAAAAAAAAAGAAAAGAAAAAAAGAAAGCGAGAATAAAAGGTGAAGGCTGGCGGCCGGCGGCGGCTACACGGGCCACATGACGAGGTCTGGCGGGCCGGATTCGGCCCGCGGACCTTGTGTTTGACACCTGTGACATAGGGTGTGCATTTAAAGTTGATTTGAAGCTTTTCCAAATCTTCTCCCCCCCCCCCCTGCCAAAAATAAAATACAAAATCAGACATTTTGCTGTATGGATATTGACAGGGAAATGCACTGCAGAGCATTGAATAACACTTGTTTGGCACAGCCTCAGCAGTGGTGTAATGATCTGGGGTTGCAGGATCCTTATTATTCCTGCTGAAGGGTCCCTATCTTCAGCCTCCTAGAGCCACCCAATCAGCATGAAAGGGGGGCTTTTTAGCCGTCTTAAGCTCCAAGGCTAAACATTTAGGAACACTGAAAATACTGAACCATTTCAAAAGAATGGCGGGCAAGTTCTGTTGCATACACTGGAACTTCAAGGAAAACTCAAACTTAAATCATGCTGAACGATTAGCCCATGTTATGTGCACGGAAAATAGTAGATATAGCTGAAAGACAGCACATGGAGATCTGTGCAGTTTGTTACAGTGCACCCCAAATTATTATTATTGTATAATTGTCAAATTATTGTATAATCTTGGAAGGGGTCTTGGCTGTGACTTATCGCGAAGGGAGCATTGTATAATCTGCCCACAAACAAATCAGAATGAATGCTCACTGAACAGACCCAGCTTATTTGAGCGCTGGGTATCTTTTGGCTTGACTGGCTAATCTAAATAGGAAAGCGCAGTGGGGAGTATCCTTTCCCCCCCACCACCACGAATGAGGTTTTAGCTGAGATTGTTGGAGCATCCAGAAATAGAGACGAGCAATTATTATTGCCTTGTCACTTTTTCCTTCAAATGAAGGCAGCTTCCTGAGGGAATGTTGGCTGCAGTTCCTTGTGTAATTATGAGCGCATAACTCCCACTGATCAGTTGGCCTTGAGCACTCAAACCGAACAAGGGATTATTAATACCTTAGCATTTATATAGCATTTTGGCATGTGTAGAGGGGCTTGCATACATTGTCATGTTGTCATCCTTGGTACATACTCTGTGAGGTAGATTAGTATTATCCTGCCCATATTACAGATAAGGAGGCCTTGCGAGGAATTGGCTTGACTAATGGTCACCTGGTAAATTAAGGGGAGAACTCACTAGGCTGTGGGTATATGAATATTCGTCAACACAGGGAAATGACAACCTCAGATATTGGGAATTTAGGTCTGTGGGTGAGGGGCTAAAAGTAAATGGAATTCTGGTTGCTGCATTTTGAGGTATTGATGCTTTGTCAAAAACTACTGATGGATTGCTGTGAAGTGTCCCTTAAAATGATATTTAAAACAGCTTTAAAAAACCAACCAACACAACTTTCCTCAAAAGTACAAGGTGACTTTCTATCCAATAAAACAAAAGTCAAGGTGATCTAGATTTCAGTGTGCATGTGTTGGTTTTTGGAGAGGAATTTATTTTATCCAATGAATTATTCAATATAATTCGAGGCAGACTTAGCCACAAGATAAAAGTAAAAATTCTGGAATTCATTAACACAGCTGCCAATTACCTTGGATAAATTTTGACAGTGGTTTGGGCCTCAGTGGACCCATATTGCAGAAAGCAAGTAGCTCTTGGGTAGCATACAACCACTTTGATATTTGAAGAACTTCACTGGAAGAAGAAAACCCCTTGAGGTGAATGGAGCTTGTGGAAATAACTGTTACTGTAACTTGGAGGTGAGCAGCTTTGGCATTCCCCGGGGCCATTTTGTTTCCCTGGCAGTGGCCTGTGGACTGGATGAGTATTTTGGCACACAAGCCAATCCTCCCATGGCCAACCTCTATAATAAATTTATTGTTGCTGAACTGTTAGGGATTGCCTGTTCTAGAGCATGTGTACAGAGAGAAGCTGGTGGGAAGAGCTTTGGACCAAGCTCGACAAGACTTGGGTTGATGTTCTTCTTCAGCAATGAAGTTCTCTGGGTAATATTGGGCCAGAACTTTATCCCTCCTACCCCATGGGCCAACTTTACTGGTGGGTTTGATCACCCACTGTCAAATCTTCTGATGTCATATTGAAAACCAGGTGATTGGCAGGTGGGTGGTCAAAATTGGCCCACCAGGAGATGAAGATGCTGCACAAAGCAGGATTGAGCTCCATGTGCACCACCAGATGGGGTTCAGTTCTGCTTTGTGTAGGGTTTCGGTTTTGCTGGCTAGTTCTCAATGAGAACTACTTGGTGTACCTGAACTGAGATGGTTTGAAGTCCCCACGCCTCAGCTGAACAGGCTAGAATGGGCCAGATGAAAAGAGCTGGTGAGCCAGGTGTGGATTCTCCATCCCTGGCCTAACTTACTTTACACAGTCCTTGTGAGCGCTCTCTCTCTCTCTCTCTCTCTCTCTGTGTGTATGTGTACATTGAAATATGGACTTTCTTGCAGGTGTAATTGCAGGTTAATTCATTTTTTACTACACTCTGATTAAAATGCGGTGGAGCTAGCATCAGAAAGAAAGAAAGTCCATCATGGAGAAGCAAATGAAATTAATTTTTGGCAAGGGCAGGTGGGAGGGGGCGTAAAGATAAATTCTTTCAGCATCTGGCTCTCAGGCTGTGGAGCTGCCAGCTGGCAAGGCCTCCTGGGATGCATTAACATGTTCACAGGTCCTCCAGTGAAAAAGGGCATACTGTGAGATATTTGAATTCTGCTAATAAAAGCCTTTGTTTAAATAGCTGCATTTCCAGAACATTTGGTGCTTTAGCTTTTTTTTTCTTTTCTAATTGTAAAAATGTAGTTAAATAAATACATATGTATATGAACCTACACTTGAAGGGCACATTTCCTTCTCCTCCCCTCCCCTCCTCTGCTTTTTCCTGGCTCAGTGACTTTGGCTTCAAGCTGAGCGAAGACTTGTCATTAGAAGTTTGTGTACCAGACCCTGAATTTGCCGGCAAACCATCTTCTCCCCCTGTGCCGTGTCCCATTGGTTCAACTTACAAGAAGACCAGAGGGTAGGTGACTGCCCTGGTGGCATGCATTTATCTATTATTATTATTATTATTATTATTATTATTATTAACAACATTATATACTGCTCTCCCTCAAAAGGCCACAGGAGGGCCACAGGTCACCCACCTCAATGTAAGCAGGATAGTTGGTTATATGTGAATGGTGGGTCATGTATTCATGTAAGATTAGATAGGGATGTGGGTGGCGCTGTGGTCTAAACCACTGAGCCTCTTGGGCTTGCTGATCAGAAGGTTGACGGTTCAAATCCACACGACGGGGTGAGCTCCTGTTGCTCAGTCCCAGCTCCTGCCAACCTAGCAGTTCGAAAGCACAACAGTGGAAGTAGATAAATAGGTACCACTGTGGCGGGAAGATAAACAGTGTTATCGTGTGCTCTGGCTTCCGTCATGGTGTTCCAAGTAGTGGTTTAGTCATGCTGGCCACATGATCCGGAAAAGCTGTCTGTGGTCAAACACCGGCTCCCTTGGCCTGAAAGCAAGATGAGTGCTGCACCCCATAGTTGCCTTTGACAGGACTTAAACGTCCAGGGGTCCTTTACCTTTACCTGTTCCCTTTATGATGCCATTCTTTCCAAATGGATTCAGAAGAAGGAACTGGTTTAAGAGGGAATGGGTTTGTTCTTCCTATGGGTCTCAGTGGGACTGGCTACTGAGTCAGTGTGCTTAGATAAGAACATAAGGGGAGCCTGTGCAATCAGTGGACGCAGAGCAGGACTGCAGCATTAACACCCTTCACTTTTCTGTGTTAGTTACCGCAAGATCTCTGGAGACACTTGCTCAGGGGGGGACGTCGAGGCTCGGCTGGAAGGGGAATCTGTACCATGTCCATTAGCAGGTAAGTGGGAAGGAGGCAGTTCTCGCCCCCCACTAGAACCACCAACCAGAGCGACTGTTCTAGCCAGAGGTGGTGGAGACCAAAGCTACATCCAATGTTCTCTTGTCTGCTTTGTCTGCAGAGGAGAATGAATTCATTCTCTACACCACACGGTACTCCATCCACCGATACGACCTCTCCTCTGGCATCAGTGAAGAGCTGCCGCTGACGGGGTTGCGAGGGGCGGTGGCGCTTGACTTTGATTATGACCGCAACTGTTTGTACTGGGCCGACGTGACGCTAGACATTATCCAGGTGAGTTTTGCCTTCTGAGCTTCTTTGGTGAAAGTTTTTGAAGAAAGGTGGCGCTGTCTAGGAGTCCCAGGGAGAGTTGCAGCCATATGGATTAGCAAGGGCGTAATGTTGGGGGCTGTTTTAGAGAAGAGGGCATCCTAGGACAGACTATCGCTTTTGGTCAAGGATCAAAGATGGTGGGCAAAGATATACATGCAGGGATATCATAGAGTTGGAAGAGACCCTGAGGATCATCTTGCCAATCCCCTGCAGTGCAGGAATATGCATCTGTCCCTTACGGGAATCGAACCTGCAACCTTGGTATTGTCAGTGCCACTCTCTAACCAATGGAGCTATCCAACGCTCTTAAAAATGAGTTAGATATCATAGGGAGCCTATTTCATTCTGAGGGCCACATTCCCTTCTCAGCAGCCTTTCAGGGCCACATGCCAGTGGTGGGCAGGGCCAGAGGCAAAAGTGGGTGGGGCAATGGATATAAATGTCACCTTTGCACACTAGGGCACTTTATAGACACATTCACATGTCCCTCCATCCAGTCAAGCAAGAGACAAGATCGGAGTTCAAGGACACATCCAAGCCAGGCAAAAACTTTAAATAGTTTTTTGACCTGATTTTCAAAATATGTGTGTTTATAGATTATTATTTTTTCATCTTGTAACCCATAAAAACACCAGTAATTTTATTTTACAAACCAGTAGCAGCTGAAACATTTTCCAAGCACAGCACATTAAAACTAGCCATTTCAAGACTGTGCATATTTCCCTGGGGGAGAGAATTCTAAAGGTGGGAAGGAGGCAGCACCGAAAAGCCCCTGCCCTTGTTCCCTGTTAGTCTTAGCAGCGCTCACAGCTGAGCCAGATGATGCTTCTTGCTTGCCTGAGTAGAAAAGGGTGTCTGTGGAAACTAGGCTATGATACAAAGGTGCAATTTACACTCACTGCTGTGCTCAAATTTGCTTCACCTACCGCCAACATGTGTCCCCCAGAAAGTTTTCCGGATGGAAAAAAAGCTTTCCCCATGTTGATTCAAGGTGCCCAGGGATGTGCTTGTTTTCTATATCTCCAGTCCCCCTTTGGTTTTCTCTGTGCTTGTACTGGAATTGAACTCATAGATGCTTTAGATTCCTTGTTCTTATTCATTTTCATTTTTTTTTAAAAGAATTTTTTATTGTGTTTCTTTTCACAATTTCATATATTCCAAACAGTACAGAGAAAACCAAGTACAAGAAACAATTTTTTTGATTTTTTTAACAAAAGAAAAAGAAAAAAAAACCCTTGGACTTCCCCACACCTTCCAGATCTGCGTTCTTTGTAATAGCAATATCAGCAATTTGTTAACCCTTATTTCAAACTTTGTTAGAACTTTCAATTATTATGTATCCATATTCAATATATTTGTATCTCAATTTTGTTGCCTTTAAAATAAACATAATATATTTAATTCAGATTGTCTTCTTTTCTCGTTTGTCACTTATTTTACCATTTGCTTAATCATATTTGCTAAAGCATAGCATTTCCAAATACATGCACTATCTTAAGATTCATACAGCTTATAGTATTTTTGCAAATAGTCTTTAAATTTTTTCCAATCCGCCTCCACTGATTCTTCATCCAAATCTCGGATCCTGCCGGTCATTTCAGCTAGTTCCATGTAGTCCATCAACTGCGTCTGCCATTCCTCCAACGTGGGTAAATCTTGTGTCTTCCAGTTCTTTGCAATGAGTATTCTTGCTGCTGTGCTAGCATACATAAACAAAGTTCTATCTTTCTTTGACACTTTCTGGTCTACCATGCCCAGCAGGAAGGCCTCTGGTTTCTTAGGGAAGGTATACCTAAATACCTTTTTCAATTCATTATAAATCATTTCCCAGCAGGCCTTCACTTTTGGGCAGGTCCACCAGAGATGAAAGAATGTCCCTTCTGCCTCCTTACATTTCCAACATTTATTATCAGACAGGTGATATATCTTAGCTAGCTTGACTGGGGTAGATTCCTTGTTCTTATTCATTTTCAGCGGCTGTGTCTTAATGGGAGCTCGGGACAGGAGATCATCGTCAGCACCGGTCTGGAGACGGTTGAAGCATTGGCCTTTGAACCCATCAGCCAGCTGCTGTACTGGGTGAACGCTGGCATTCCAAAAATCGAGGTATGTATCTCTGCACAACCTGGATGTGTTGTTGCCCAAAGCAGCACCTGCTCTTGGAGCTCAGTGCAAGCCGGGATGGTCAAACCCAGGAGGTCAAAATAATAAATTAAGCCAAGAGTCAGTACAGACTATCATTGTCCAGGCAGAGTCCCACCCTGAAGCTTTTATAGCCCTTCCTGTCAAGGAGAGCTAGTGGCCAGCCAAGACAGGCAGGGCCACTGCAGAACCTTCACTTGGCGCATCTGTGCACAGAGCCACAGGGTTCTGTTTCCTATCATGCCTGACCATTGGCCATGCTTGGCAGGGCTGATAGGAGTTGTAGTCCAAAACACCTGGAGGACACCAGGCCCAAGAAGGCAGACTAGGCAGAGCATAGGTTGACCCTAAGGGAAAATTAAGTTCTCCTTTCCCTCCTGCGAGCCATGTATCTGAATGTATTTTGTTGCTGTCCTGAAAAGCTCTTGAGTGGGGCCATTTTGGCCACATGAGGAGTGTTTCCCACAGCCTGGATGTTGGAAATAGTTTGCCATCATCCCCTCTGTCATCCTTGGCGCATCTGTGAGCTGATAGTCCCCACCCACCACTTCTCTCCAGCTGCTTCCTGGTAACCAATCCATTTGCCCCAATAAGGCTTGGTATACAGGTGACCAGAAGGCTGAATCAACGGACAGATTAATCCAAGTCAGTGGCAGGAAGCTGTTTGCTGTGCTTTTACAGAGTGCGTTCAGGCTTTTGCTTTGTGTTTATCTATCTGTCTATCTCAGTAGAGCCAGTGGCACAGGGCAGCATCGCAACCTTCTGCTTCCTGCTTTGGTCAGGTTGGTAGTACAAGGCTGGGGTGGGCAGAGATGGGATTCGGAGCTACCAGTAGATCTCTAGGTAGTTGACAGCAATTTGGCAAGAGATCCAAACAACAGGTTCCATCTTCCTCCTTTATGAAGCTGGTCAAGTGAGTGGGCAACTTCTGACCTGCAGGGCCAAACCTCATTCTGTCAATGCAAGGATTCATATTTGCACATGTGTTCCCTAAATATTTTTTTTTTGGGGGGGGGGTTAGGAGCATCCTACTCTCATGTAGGACCCTGGCAGAGACACATGCCCGACTGGCATGTTCTCTCCCTCCTGGTCGATTGTTCAGGAGCTTCAAAAGCTTTCTCCAACCCAAACATCACAGCGACCGATGCCTTGGAGACATCAGCACACTTAGGGATCTGCAGAGTATTCAGTTTGCGTAACAAACTCAGTAGCTCAACATTTTGGCTAATCTACTTTTATTTACATATAATACACTCAGAGCATTCTGACTTGGCTCCATCCTCTTTCTCATCAGACAGCAAAGAGAGAGAAAAAAGGACAATAGTCCCACTTCACGAAACATAGTACCAAAACATCCTGTCTCCGTCACTTCCCACACTGTGGAATGTAAACATACACCGTCATGTGATAGACAGCAATCCCATGACTGCAAACACGGGGAATGAATCTCCAACACCTGCAACCTTCTGGAGCAGATTGAGGTTGGGGGGAAGAAGGATTGGAGCGAGTTCTGTCATGCAATCATAAATCCTTTGCTAAAAGAACATGTGCATTGAATTCTGCCCACTGCCCACATCCTTGGCTATAAGCCTTTGCAATGACTATAATGTTGACCAATCTGTACAGGAATAGTGCTGCTGCTGCCGCCCATGATGACAGCCAGATATGCTCCTTGTTTCTCCTCTTTGTGGTGTCACACTAGGTCGCCAACCCAGACGGAGACTTGCGACTTACAGTGTTGGATTCCTCTGTGCTCGAACGGCCGCGAGCCTTAACTCTGGTACCTAAAGAAGGGTAAGTGAGACGTCAGAAATACTAGCAGCCAGATTTATAAGACCCTGGGTGGAATGGTGGCCAGCTCCACAGGGTTGCTGGGAGGATGAATGATGCGAGGGCAGGACTGGAATTAATGCGTCCTCTTTCAGGGTGGTTAAATATTAAGCTTCTGCACTTAAAATCTCGCCAGAGACTAATTTTAGCAAACTTGATGGGGTTTTTTTTCTACACCTCCTTTTCTGTAATATGGTAACATGTAGGGATGTTATTGTTATGATCCTTTTGTTTTGTTTGGAATTACTTTATATATTTGTACAGTTTCTTTTTGAATACTGTTCATTTTATGGAGAGTCAGGGGAGGAGGAGTACCTCTCGTGGGGGACACAGTGTACTCCTGGGTTAGTTTTTCCACCTTTGGTCCCCACCCTGCTCTCAGCTCTCACCTGTGGCTCCTAAAAGCTGTCAGCATGCAACAGTGGCCACTCCCCAGGAAATGGCTTCAACTGGCCAGCTAAACCAGATGAGGGTAGCCAATGGGTCTCTGACCCTCAGTGAGTTAGGGATTTCCCCTGCATACGAAGACAGGCTCTGGTAGATTGAGTGGACAAACCAATAGTCTCTTGACCAACTGCCAAGAAGGCGGTTTCTGCCCATGCTCTAGAGGGCAGTGGGGCGCAGATGGGGCTCATCAATCTAGGAAGATAGCCTATCTAGAAGATGGAAAGCTCTGATCCTAAACCCTCCACTGCCTTGCGAGATATCTTTGGGGAAAGAAAAGGCTAAGGAGTAAACCCTACCCAAATTTGTAGTGGTGTCCCTAAGATGGTAGATGGTACGCCTCTTATTGGCAACTCCTGCAGCCTGGCTGGTGCCAAACTTATCACTCTGCTTTCCTTTGGGCTACATCAGTGAGGCCGAGAGGCGGGTCTGGTCATCTGGGCAGTCCAAGACCTCCATACACCCTGCCCAGGCTTGCACCCTGTGGAGGTCACTTCGGTGCTGCTAATGCAGTGGTTTGACTTCACGCCCGAAGGCGCACTCCATTGTCCCTTGAGACAGACGCCAACCACAACAGCCATTCATTGACCTTAATAAAGAGATTTGGATTGATTGATCGTGTAACCGCGGAGTGCAGTTCATTTATGCAGAGTGTAAAGTAATGCTTTCGGAATCAGGGAGTACATTTTTCTCCACTGTGTCCAGAGAGCAGTCTCAGCACAGAGAGAAAGCTTGGAGCTCTCAGACCCTTGAACAGATGCTACTCCTTGCCCAAGAGACAGGGTTGTTTTAGAAAGGCAGGGGAAACCACTCCCTCTAGTGAAGTTGGAAGTTAGTCCTGTCTGTTGACTGGGAAGAGAGACCTTGTCCTAAATTCAGGGAAGGGGTGATGTTCAGTGATGGGGCACTTGCGTTTAATACATGTGTAGTCCCTGGACCATCCAGTCAGGGTTAGGAAAGGCCACTGTCTGAATGTTGCTGCCAGTCAGTGTAGGACTCCATTTCCCATCACTCCTGGCCCGCATGGCCAGTGTTCTTGGATGATGGGAGTTGTAGTCCAACAGCCACTGGAAAGTCACAGGATCCCTGTCCCTGATGTGTCTGACTCGGCAGCTCCTTATGGTTGCTCCAGGGATGTGCTGAAGAGCAATAATTCTCTTGTAACGTCCATAATTTGCCTTCTCAGGCTGATGTTCTGGACAGACTGGGGGGACTCCAAACCTGGCATTTACCGGAGTGAGATGGACGGCTCTTCCCCGACTTGTGTTGTCTCCGAGGGAGTGAGGTGGCCAAATGGTATTTCGGTGGATGATCACTGGATCTACTGGACGGAAGCCTACATGGACAGGATCGAGCGCATCGATTTCAACGGCTTGCAGAGATCGGTAATCCTGGACAGCCTCCCGCATCCTTACGCCATTGCTGTTTTTAAGGTATTCCTTCATTTAAAGCTTTCATTTTTTATCCCTCCAACATGTTTCTCTCTCTTGGACCAAAATCTTGGGCTGGAGAAGGAATGAGGATCCTGTGTAGCCTTTTGGATGTTGTTGGACTTCAGCTCCCAGCATGCTGAGCTGGGGCTGATGGGAGCTGGAATTAGGGGAAGGTCCCAGCTCAGCAATCTACCTTGCATGCAGAAAGTCCCAGGTTCAATCTTCCGCATCTCGGAGCAGAGCTGGAAATGCCCCCCTCTGAAACCCTGGAGAGCTGCCATCAGTCAGTGCAGACAGTGCTAGATGGACCAATGGCCAGAACAAGACAGCTACGAGTCTGTGCCTTCTAGCCTGGGCGTCAGTTCAGACTAGGCACCGTTTCTTGAATCGAAATACACATGGCACCAATGGTGAATTTTCCTCCCAATACATAAGGACGTAAGAAGAACCTGCTGGACCAGGCCAATGGTCCATCTAGCCAAGCATCCTGTTCTCAGCAGTGGCCAACCTGATGCCATCAGGAAGTCTGCTAGCATATTTCCAATCAACTGGCATTCAGAAGCATTCTGTCTCTGATACTGGCGGCAATGTAGCCATCATGACTATGTATATAATAGCTTCAGATAAGAGATTTTCTTCTGGACCACAGCAGAGGAGGAAAGGCTTAAAATCCCACCCTCCCAATGCATGCCCTGAGACCATTAATTATCTGCCCTCTCTGGCTGATTGTATTTGCGTTTAAAAACAAACAAACCTGCAACTTAAATGTAGAGCCACCTTTCTCCTGTCTAGTTTGGCCTTCTGCTCCTCGGATCGATGGCAGATGTTCTAAAGCTTTGGGTGTGTGACCAGCTGAGGGGGGTTGGGTCTCCCCAGTTGTGCAGATTCATGGAATGATGCATCATTATCTTATCATCTTATCTTATCTTATCTTATCTTATCTTATCTTATCTTATCTTATCATCTTATCTTATCTATCAAAATGTATATTGTAAGTAAACTTGATTGTAAGTAAAACATCCAAGCAGTTTTCTAAAGAAATGAAAATAAGCGCCCAATAGAAGTGCAGTTTAAAAAAACCAGATCCTTTTAAAAAGCAAAATATAATTGAGACCAGTTGAGCTTAAAAGCAGGTTAAAACACATGTCGGTCTTATAAAGATCTGGAGAGCCTTGCCTGAGCAAAAATGTTGTTTGCAGGTGCTGAGAAGAATACAGTGAAGATTCCTGGTTGACGTCAATAGGCAGGGAGTTCCAAAGTGTGGGTGCTTCCACACTAAAATATCCATTTCTTACAAATGCAGAAAAAAATATGTGGATAGGTGCCAGTTTTGCAGATTATCCTGGGGGTGATGAGGTGAAGTTGCTGGTTGCCTACCCCCCATGTTGGGGTCCCCTCTCACCCTCCTCTGAAGAGATCCATCCACTTCTGGTTCCAGGCTGGCCCTGATAGGAAGGAAGGTGCATTGACATGGCACTCCCAGAGAAACCCATGTCACTCTATTGGTATAACTAACAACCTTAAAGCTATTGCTGAAATCAGTTAGGGTGGACTAATTGATCCCAGGATAGAGACAGAAAGCGTTTAATGTTTGTGTACAAGCCATAAAAGTTATGTTCCAGTCAGCCAGTTTCCAATCCCCCTCTGGGTATCCTTGTCCAGATCAAGGTTATGGGGTTGCCCCTGGCAACCTGATAAAGAAAAGATGTCCTTCTGTACAGGATGTCCTTGCAAGCACAGCGAGAACTGAGAGTAATATATGGCAATTATATTGCTAGTTAAACAAGAATATCTGCGGGATTTTTTTGCAGAGCTTGTCTAGAGAAAGCATCACAGTCCTGATTTCTCTATCAATATAGAGGAGGGATGTGCAAACTAGGTACAGCTTTGCCCCTTACAGTGGGAAGAACCTCCCTTCCTCCTCCTCCTCCCTAATTTTGGTCCTGCCTGCTCCATACTAACAGGAAGCTTTGGTGGTGAAATTGCTCCTCTGTTTGCATATGGAAAAACTGCCTTATACCACCCCATCTTGCCCACTGTTGCCCGTTGTGATTGGCAACAGCTCTCCAGGGTTCCCACTGGAGAGTCTCTTCCACCAGCCATTTCTGGGTTCTTTTTAACTGGAGATGCCAGGGGCAGACCCAGGGACCCTTCCATTCACAAGGCACGTGCTTGCATCGCTGAGCCAAGGCCTTTTTGTAGGGATGTGTATAGATTCTAGGAGACAATACATTTATTAGATATTATCCTTCCTTCCTCACATTTGTGAGTTCAGCAGAGTGCCATCCCTTTGCAGCTTAAAAGGAAGCATCACATGCACCGTTGGTTCGACTGCATTGTAAATACCTCTCACTTTCTTCCTTGAGTTAATGCTGCATTTGAATTGTATGGCTTTAAGTCTGTTTTGAGCCGCTTTTTGAGCTGACTTGCCCGAGAGGTAGCGTGCAAATGTTGAAATAAAAAAACAAAAGCAAAACAGTGTGATTGAAGACATCCTTGACTGTGTGGTGTAGTGATTCAGAGCGCTGGACTCATAATCTGGTGAACTGGGTTTGATTCCGCGCTGGGAGCCAGTGTGGTGTAGTGGTTAAGAGCGATAGACTCGCAATCTGGGGAACTGGGTTCGCGTCTCCGCTCCTCCACCTGCAGCTGCTGGGTGACCCTGGGCTAGTCATACTTCTCTGAAGTCTCTCAGCCCCACTCACCTCACAGAGTGTTTGTTGTGGGGGAGGAAGGGAAAGGAGATTGTTAGCCGCTTTGAGACTCCTTAGGGTAGTGATAAAGCGGGATATCAAATCCAAACTCCTCTTCTCTTTTTTCCTGCATTGCAGGGCTTGCATTAGTGCAGGCATGGCCTAACTTGGCCCTCCAGCTGTTTTGGGACTACAATTCCCATCATCCCCTGACCACCGGTCCTGTTAGCTAGGGATGATGGGAGTTGTAGTCCCAAAACAGCTGGAGGGCCCAGTTTGGCCATGCCTGCTTGGGTGTATTTGTGTGTGTAGGCTAGCTGACCTCCAAGCTCTGTTCCCATTGAACGGTTGTGCGATTCCTTGGATTAGTTAACATCTGGAGGGCATCACATTTGCAAAGGCCGTAATAGATGGAGTCAGGGAGGGGATAGTGGAACAATAATTGATTGCTTTGGATTGGGGGCTGCCATGGCCCTGACTGGTTCTGGAGCAGCCATCTCGACAATGTGCTTCATTATTCTGAAAAAGGAAGAATCCCATTGGGACATAGTAAGCTGCCTTATACCAAGTCTGACTATTGGTCCCTCTAGCTCAGTATTGTCCAGGCCAGGCATAGGCAAACTCCGGCCCTCCAGATGTTTGGGACTACAATTCCCATCAGCCCTGGCCACTGGTCCTGTTAGCTAGGGATGATGGGAATTGTAGTCCCAAACATCTGGAAGGCCAGAGTTTGCCTATGCCTGGTCCAGGCTGACTGGCAGCAGCTCTCTGCAGGGTTTGAAACAGGAGTCGCATTCAGGCCAACCTGGAAATGCCAGGGATTGGACCCGGGACATAGAATCATAGAGTTGGAAGGGACCCCTCATCTAGTCCAACCTCCTACAATGCAGGAATGTCAACTAAAGCATCCATGGCAGATGAGACTATTCAGCTTCTGCCTACAAACCTCCAAAGAAGGAGAGTCCATCACCTTCCAAGGCAGTCTGTTCCACTCTCAAACAGCTCTGACCATCATAAAGTTTTACCTACTTTTTCATTAGAATCTCCTTTCTTGTAGCTTGAAGCCTTTGGTTTGGGTCCTACCCTCTAGAGCAGGATTAAACAAGCTTGCTCCATCTGCCTTATGGGTTGAACCTGGGACCTTCTGCATACAAAGCAGACCCTCTACTGCTGAGATACAACCCTCCCCCTTACAGTCTCAAAAGTAGTGCAATGGAATGAAATGAAATGAAATGACACAGTGGTTTGGTGTACAAGCTGTGATCTGGGATGGCTTTGGCTCAAATCTCATCTCATCCACAAATTCGCAAGGTAGCCTCAGCCAAGCCTCAGTCCCCGATCTATAATATGGCGATAATAACACTGATTTACATTGCAGAGCTGTTTTAAAGATAACTGAGATAATATACGTGACACATGAAATTCATAATATAAATGTTAAGTATTATTGTTGCGTTCATATATCTAAACGGTACTTGCTTTGCTTGGTTTCATTTGTGTGTGTGTGTGTTTTAGCTTATCTGCAGTTGTGATTCTCATCAAACGTTATTGCTTAAAAGATAAGAGGTTTGCTTTTCAGAATGAAATCTATTGGAACGATTGGTCGCAGCTGAGCATTTTCAGAGCTTCCAAACACAGCGGGTCCAAAATGGAGACGTTGGTTGACCATCTCAATGGTGTGATGGATATGAAGATCTTCTACCGAGGAAAGACAGCAGGTATTTCTTGACCGCTGATGAGCATGGTTCTGTTTATTCCATTTCATGATCTCCCTGGATAAGAGAAACAAAATCTTGGTGTACAGAGGTTGGACCTGCAACAAAAAGAGTCCTTCTCTTTGGGTTGTTCTCCCTTCCTCCTTCTTCTCCAGGGTTTCTTCCTCCTCCCCACAGTCAGTCAGAATTCAGCTAGTGCTGAGGATGCACAATCCCCATTGGACTGTTTTGGTTCCACACAATTTTATGCAATTGTTTTAGTATGTGTGTGTGTGTGTGTGTGTGTGTGTACGCATACCCATTACAGATGAGAGGTTAATACAGTGGTACCCCGCAAGACGAACGCCTCGCAAGACGGAAAACCCGCTAGACGAAAGGGTTTTCCGTTTTGGAGGCGCTTCGCAAAACGAATTTCCCTATGGGCTTGCTTCGCAAGACGACAGCCCATAGGGAAATCTCCGGGACAGCGGGGAAGCGCGTCTTCCCCACTGTCCTCGGACCTCCTCCCGCCGCCAGGCTTCGGAAGGCTGCTCCGAAGCCTGGCAGGGGGGCGGAGAGGTTTTTAAAAAACCCGGGACAGCGGAGGACTTCTCCGCTGTCCGGGGCGATTTAAAAGCCCCTGGGAAGGCAGACAGGGGGGACAAAGACTTTTGCCCCCCACCAGCCTTCAGAAGAGGTCCTGGGGGACAAATGTGGCCCTCCATAATTCTCATTCTGGCTCTTGGAACTCTCCCTCTGCCAAACCCCTCACTGGTCCTGCTTAGCAGCCTCCTTGAGTGTTTTTACCTTCCTGGAATGCGCCCTTGAACTACGAAAATCCATCTTGCATGCCTGGGTGGAGGATAGAGAAGGTTGTGTGTGTAGAAACTAGCCTATTGCACAATGGTAAAATGTACCTTAGGTTCTGGCATATAAGACGACTTTTGAACCCCGGAAAATCTTCTCCAAAGTCGGGGTTGGCTTATACGCCGGGTATGGTTGTGGCAGGTGGCGGCGGCTGCGCGACAGCCTGCAGGCTGGAGAGAGTTAACCCACGCGGAGACTGCTGTGCGGGAGGCAGCCAGGCAGTGGCTTCCCATCCACTCCGTTCCAAGCTCTTGCCCTCTCGCTCGCTCGCCCGCCCTGCCACCATGGGAATTGCCGGATAGCAGGCAGCTATCCCGAAGCAGCAGCAACTGCGGCAGCCCCCCCTTCCCGTGGCAAGGTGGTGCGCGGCTTCGGCCGGGGCTCCATGGAGCTGGGCATCCGCACAACTGCCAGAACTACCAACTGGTGAGCACAGCCTGCTGCTTTGCTGGATGGCCGATCGGGGCTCACTTGCCTTGGGCTGCTGCGATGGCAGAGGCAGCGGAGGGGTGCACGCTCTGCCCCTGGCAGCACTTGGTGGGTGGCGCTTGGCGGGTCAGACCTCACCTGGAGTACTGTGTCCAGTTCTGGGCACCACAGTTCAAGAAGGACACTGAGAAACTGGAACGTGTCCAGAGGAGGTCAACCAAAATGGTCAAAGGTCTGGAAATGATGCCTTATGAGGAACGGCTAAGGGAGCTGGGCATGTTTAGCCTGGAGAAGAGGAGGTTAAGGGGTGATATGATAGCCATGTTCAAATATATAAAAGGATGTCACATAGAGGAGGGAGAAAGGTTGTTTTCTGCTGCTCCAGAGAAGCGGACACGGAGCAATGGATCCAAACTGCAGGAAAGAAGATTCCACCTAAACATTAGGAAGAACTTCCTGACAGTAAGAGCTGTTCGACAGTGGAATTTGCTGCCAAGGAGTGTGGTGGAGTCTCCTTCTTTGGAGGTCTTTAAGCAGAGGCTTGACAACCATATGTCAGGAGTGCTCTGATGGTGTTTCCTGCTTGGCAGGGGGTTGGACTCGATGGCCCTTGTGGTCTCTTCCAACTCTATGATTCTATGATTCTATGGTTGGGGGGCTGGCTATAGTTGGCTGCAGGCGGGGGTAGTCTTATACGGTGAGTATATCCCAAACTCTATATTTTAACAGGAAAAGTTGGGGGTCGTCTTATACGCTGGAAAATAGGGTAACCTTATTGTCCTGCCCAGTTTTGCTGCCTGTGTGGCCCCTGGAAGATTGCCCCTAATGTGGCCCTCGGGCTGCAAATGCTTCCCCCCACTGTTGATGGAAATAAAATCATGACTCAGTGGCTTATCCTGAAGAAAGATCTCTGGAAGCTGCAAGATTTTACAAGGTGTCTCTCTCCTTTTTCTGGACAGGGCAGAATGCTTGCATCTCTAAGCCTTGCAGCCTTTTGTGCCTCCCAAGATCAAACAACAGCCGAAGCTGTAAATGCCCCGAGGGAGTTGCCAGCCATGTGCTCCCATCTGGGGAAGTGAGATGCGATTGCCCGCCTGGGTATCTCTTGAAGAACAGCACCTGTGTCAAGGAAGGTAAGAAGCACACCTCCACACTCCGCTGCAATGTGTGCATCTCTTCTGTTTGTGCATGTCTGCACTGCAGGATTAACAGTAACTCTCTCTTAAGGGAAACCGGGAAGTGTAGTTCTGTTAGCTGTTAGGAAGAGCTAGGGCAGTGTTTCCCAAGCTTGGGTCTCCAGCTTTTTATTGGACTACAGTTCCCATCATCCCTGACCGCTGGTCCTGCTAGCTAGGAATGATGGGAGTTGCAGTCCAGAAAAACAGCTGGAGACCCAAGTTTAGAAAACACTGAGCTAGGGCTTTGTGGAAGCCTGTCAAACTACAATTCCTAGAGCTTGCCGGGAGAGTACACATAACAGTTACTGTGGTACAGAAACTGATATAAATGTGTGCTATACATACTCATTTATTTCATAAAATGTATATGCCTCTTGATGGTAAAAAAAACAAGCAGACCTTAAACAGGTTTATGAAAAGAATAAAACGATCAATTTATCAGTAAAAAATAAAAAACCTTCAGAAACAATTAAAACAAAGAATAAGCTAAAAAGCAGTTTAAAACACCTGACAGTTTTCTATCATAATCATAATCACAATCATAATTTATCATTTATACCCCATCCATTTGGCTAGGTTTCCACAGCCACTCTGGGTGGCTCCCAACAGAATAATATTAATAATAAATAAAATAAAAAGTGATAAAAAATCAAACATTAAAAACTTCCCTAAACAGGGCTGCCTTCAGATAGTTTTTTATTTCCTTGACATCTGATGGGAGGGTGTTCCACAGGGTAGGCACCACTACCAAGAAGGCCCTTTGCCTGGTTCCCTGTAGCTTCACTTCTCACAGTGAGGGAACCGCCAGAAGGCCCTCGGCACTGGACCTCAGTGTCGGGGCTGGGGTTGGAGACACTCATTCAGGTATACTGGGCTGAGACTTAGATAGGCTTTCCTAAAAATGTTTTTAGCAGGTGCCAAAAGAGTACAGTGAAGGTGACTGTTTGATGTCAGTAGACAAGAAGTTCCAAAGTTTGGGTGCTGCCACACCACAAGATTGATTCCTTACAAATGTGAAATGAGCATTATGCAGCACCTGTAGCCATGCTAGTTCTGCAGATCAGAGCGGTCGAGTAGGCATATTTGGGCTAAGGCAATCTCTCAGGTAAACTGGTCCTAAGCTGTTGTGCTATTTCCCTTACAGGGCTAAAACCTGCCCCTTGTCTACAGTGAGGGGCCAAAGTCCCAAACTACTATGAGAACTGTAGCTCTCTGAGGGGAATAGGGGTCTCCTAGCAGCTCTTGGCATACTTACCAAACCACAGCCCCCAGAATCCTTTGGGGGAAGCTACGTCTGTTAAAGTGGCATGACAGCGCTTTAAATATGACATGCTAATGCTGTGCTGGGACCTGGCTTCTTAACGCTGCATTGTTCATTGAAGCCTGGCTGTACTTTCCTTTTAATTTTTTGTTTGTCTGCGCTGGTTTCCTCACCTGCCCCTCTCTGCCGCTGCGTACCAGAAAACACCTGTCTCTCCAACCAGTACAGATGTTCCAACGGGAATTGCATCAACAGCATTTGGCAGTGCGACAACGACAACGACTGCGGGGATATGAGCGACGAGAAGAATTGCCGTAAGTCAACGTCGCCACTCTGGTTCCCTCAAGTTGATTTGCACGGGAGCGTACACCAAACAGTTCCCTTTCTCGAGAAGCTTTTTTGATTTTTGGCAAGAGGAAAGGGAGGTGTGAGAGGAGCAGGAAAGACATATAATATACTGTATTTTTCGCTCCATAGGGTGCACCGGACTGTAGGGTGCACCTAGTTTTTAGGGGGGGGGAACAAAAAAAATTATGGATCCCACTCGCTGTCTTGGCTTCGTTTTTAGCCATGGGGCTGGGGAAGCCTGAGCTTCCCCCGATCCCAGCCCCCAGAACAGGCTGCTATCCGCAAGCCTTCGGAGCCCAGCGGGAACTCCCACCGGGCTCTGAAGGCTTGCGTATAGCTTCCTGAAGCCTGGGGAGCGCAGCGGGAGTTGGCGCTGCGCTCCCCGGGCTTCAGGCTGCAGGCTGCTGTCCGCAAGCCTTTGGAGTGCTCCGAAGGCTTGCGGATAGCTGCCTGAAGCCTGGAGAGCGAGAGGGGTCGGTGCGCATTGACCCCTCTCGCTCTCCAGGCTTCAGCGAAAGCCTTCATTAGCTCCATAGGACGCACACACATTTCCCCTTCATTTTTGGAGGGGAAAAAGTGCATCCTATAGAGCGAAAAATACGGTATACAGGTGCATTTCTATGCACTGAGTGTCCTAATTCTTCCAGCACTGTTGAGTGGCTCGATATCCTTGATGCCTTACCAGGAGCTGTTCAGTGAGTCTTAAAGTTCAGGTTATGACGGGAACTCACAGACAAGCAGCACAGGCAATATTGGATGTTGCTTCAGCACTGGTTAGACTTCCGCTGAGCATATCTATAGCTGGTGTTGCTGCTGCATCTCTTCCTGGCCTGTCATCATAGATCTCATGCACAGCACACATGGAGTCAGATGTCTTCAAGAGGAGGACTCGGGTGCTGTCACCATTTTAAGTTTCCAGTCAGACATGCTGCAGCCTCCGAACACACGGCTGACTTAGGCCTCATGGGGTAGTCTCTTTTTTAGTTTAGGAGCACTTTTAAAGAGAATGAGATACTTCTTTTTAAAATAAATAAATAAATATTGAAGCAGTGGTAAGTCTGCTTCTATTTGGAATTTGTCTCAGTTTGGAATTTGCAGACTGCAAAAGTTGAACCACCGATGTAGCTTGGGGTGTTTCTGTCTTCCAGCTCTGGTAGGCAGCAGCTCTCCAGGGTTCCAATTGAGGTCTTTGTGAACCCTGTCAAATGAAATCCCTTACCTGCAGGCGATGGTAACTGAATTTCTGGTCCCAGAGCTACAACTTTGCTCTGGCTCTCTGCCAGGATTGGGGACAGAGTCGTTGTAGATCATGGCATGTCGAAGACACAGTTCAGACAGGGAAATTTTAAGGATGGCCACATGGAATGGCTCCCCACTATCTGCCAGGCTAAGGAGAAACATGCTCCGACTGCCTGGGTTTATTTTAATAAAGCTGCTGGCCTCTGGTGGTGACTCGTTTAGGCTCTCCAAATACTGCTCTTTCCTCCCCTCCCAATAGCAACCACTGTGTGTGATGTTGACACTCAGTTCCGGTGCCACGAGTCGGGGACCTGCGTCCCGCTGTCCTACAAGTGTGACCTGGAGGATGATTGTGGAGACAACAGTGACGAGAGCCACTGTGGTAAGTGTGCCAGCACCATACATCTCAGGGGCTCTTTGCACATATGTTGGATTTGCTGCTTAGGCAGTGTGTAACCCAGGGTCTGCCAACCCTTTTTGGGCCAGCTGGAGAATTTGAAATTTTGGGAAAGCGCACTGTGGGCGCCAGTCACAAAATGGCTGCCGTGAAGGTATGGCTGTCGCATCTTAAAGGAGCAGAAAAAAGAGGCAAAATGGCACAGGCATTACCCCCCCCCCCGGCTGCCCTGCCTCTGTGTTGTTGTTGTTCATTCACTTATTCATTTATTTTACTTATTTTTTTATTTATTCTGCCCATCTGGCTGGGTTTCCCCAGCCACTCTGAGTGGCTTACAGTACATATAAAAACATGGGAAAACATCAAACATTAAAAAGTTCCCAATAAAGGGCTGCCTTCAGATGTCTTCGAAAAGTTGTGTGGTTCTTTATCTCATTAACATCTGATGAGAGGGCATTCCACAGGGCGGGCACCACTACCAAGAAGGCCCTTTCTCTGGTTCCCTGTAACTTCACTTCTCGCAGTGAGGGTACCAGCAGAAGACTTGAACAATGAGGGTGGAGACGCTCCTTCAGGTATACTGGGCTGAGGCCATTTAGGACTTTAAAGGCCAGCACCAACACTTTGAATTGTGCTCAGAAATGTACTGGGAGCCAGTCGAGATCCTTTAGGACCGGTGTTCCCTGTTCCCTGCAAGCAGCTGCCCCATCAGTAGGGAAATGGTATAACTAGGATAGGAAATCCATTCTTTCACTATAGCTCAGTACTTTGTATTTGAATTCTCACACTCCCTTCCCTGGGTCTCCCCCCCCCCCCCGCCCCCATGTTTGCAGAAACCCACCAGTGCCGCGAGGATGAATTCAGCTGCAACTCAGGGATGTGTGTTCGCCTGTCATGGAAGTGTGATGGGGATAATGATTGCCGAGACTGGTCTGATGAAGCAAACTGCACTAGTGAGCTATTTCCCCCCATTTTATGCAAGCAATAAATCCTTGGTGGGAATTGATAATGACCTGATTATTCTTTAGCATTTTGGTTTGACCACATATTTTTGTTTTGTTTTGTTAAAAACTACTGGGGAATTATTTTGCACTTGAGGGTAATCTTCAGGGGCAAAACACTGATTTTTCTCCCTTGGCTTTAGGCTCTCCCTCTCCTTTGTGGGATAGAAGTTTAACAATTAAATAAAATAACTCTGATTCTCTCTTCCTCTCTTTTTGAATACAAATTCCTTGCACCTCGTTCTAAACGTATTATGAGGAGGGAAAGTATGTCAATAACACAGTAGACTACAAATACTACAACTAATTCTCTGATATATTTTATCCAAGTTACTATTTATTAAAAAAAATCAGTGGCACCGCTTTTTTGTCACTTTTGATGCTGTTCAACCGCAGTTGTCCTTTTTTTGTAAATTCTGTTCTTCTGTCTTTGCCTGCAGTGTTTTAAATTGGTTGGCAACTTTTGAGGAAATGTAACGTTTTTATTATCAGAGATGCACCTTGCCTAAAGTCTTTGGGCAGAGAGGCAGTTCATAAATATTAAAACTAATGATACATCCCTTAGGAAGGACATGTACCTATGCATGTCCAAGGAAATTATGGAGGGGAGAAAACAGAACTGTTTGTAAGAAGAAGAAGAAGGAATGGTAACACTTATTCAGAGCAAATTTGCCAGGGTTTAAGCACTGAATTCTAGCCCCAGGATTAAAAAATATTCTACATACACACACACACACACCCTTGTTCTGCACACCTCTTGACTTCTACACAAGAGGGGAGAAATTAGAATTCAGCAACAGAATGATCAGTCTCTTGCCAGTGAAGAGAGTGAATCTTTCCCCTCAACAGCAAAATAATTCCCCTTTGCCCCCCCCCCCCATGAAATCGGTGCCTTGATGTTTTCCTCACTGTTTTTGCCATGAAGGCATTAAGGGGAGAAAGGGCAGGGAAAAGATAAGCTCTGAGGGGAAAGAGGAGGCTGAGGAGATAGGCTGCTTTTGCTTTTTGTATTTGATGCTGGTGAATTGGGGCACAGCTGGAAGAAAGAGGGAGGGAAGAAAATAACTTAAAAGCCTGAGGGGAGGAGAGAGACAGGCGAAGAGCTGTGTCTCAGTAGGTATGCTCTGAACCAAGGGAGGAAGTGAACTGTGGCCTCTGTGGGAAAGGAGGGGCAAAGTCTTCCTTTGAAACCTCAGAGTTTCCCGCCTTTGAAGAACCTGCATGCAAACAAACTGAGTGCCCCGTCACAGAACTGTGGTCGCTCCTCACAAAGTTGCTTAGCTGTTACGATTTCTATTTACTAGTCACTTCCCTCACGAAAGTCACCCAAAGTGACTTACAATAGAAAATAACAAAACCAATTTCAGCAAACGAAACCAATAAAAACCTAAGAAACACGGTCTGTGCAAATGAAAGACAGGTCTTAAGAGATCCTGCCCCACTAAAAGAGGCCACAAGGTGCTTCAAATTCAGGGCCAAATGCCTGAGGGAAGCTTTTGCCTGGCACATAAAAATACATAAAAATGGTACCAGTTTAGCCTGCCCACGAAGAGCATTCCACAAGCAGGGAGCCACCACTGAAAAGGCCCTTCTCATGTTGCCATCCTCTGGACCTCCCATGAAGGTGGCACACTGAGATGGACCACCAGTGATGATCACAGGGTCCAGGTTGGTTCATTTGGGGAGAGTTGATCCTTGAGATATCAGGGCCCGGAGACTTTTATTATAAGGCTCGATAGGTCAAAACCACCATTTGGAATTGAACACAGATATTTTATTGGCTCTCACTTGACTGTATTTGTCTTCATGTCCCCGAGGGCTGTCAGGATGGAGCAGTTGGTATTCTCACGGCATAGGTACTCCTCGAGGGACATACATAACATTGCAGTGGCTTATCTTTCTTGCGAGTTTCCAAGAGTGATAGGACAGCAGCCCACTCTGAAAAGTCTGTTGTTGTGGAATGTCATTTTGTTAAGGCCTGGCTTGAAATTATCTGAGGATAGCAGTTATTTTAGAAGCAGCTCATCTGGCGGCTGTGCAGGCTGAATTCATGCCTCTTATCAAAAATAATTGCATTTCACAGTGATTCTTAATAGAATATTACTGCCGGAAGAGCATAGCAGCTTAGAATATCAGGAAGCACGTCACTTGCATGTTGGCAGTAAGTAGCGTGCAATTCAATTATGGCGAACGTTACTTCCTTTCTTGATAAATAGAGTCCTGGCAATATATTTTTATATATTGGCAATATATTTTTTTCACTGACAATATGAAATCCTAAAAGCTCATCAACTTTTGCTTCCTTAACCCAGCCTTGTGCCTTCCTCCTGTGGCACATGCTAAAGGTCTCAGTATGTAGACCTCAAAACCCCACAATATACAGGATACATTTTTCTTCTCCTGCTGAGTCCCCGTTTGCACTGGCTCAGCATCTCCATTATTGAACATGCCTCCTTAGATATGTTGGCTTAGTGTGTGTGTGTGTGTGGGGGGTATATAAAAGGAGTATTCCTGGATGCCAAGATCCACGTTTGGGAAAGTAGTCTTTGATGAGAGAACCCCAGCAGAGAATTAAAATCATGAAATAAGGGAAATGTGGCAATGTTAGACTTTTAAAATATACCCTTGTAAGCTTCCTTGTAATCAACCACGGGTCTGGAAACCAAATCTTATGAGAAGTGGTTTGAGGGAGTTGGGTACGTTTAGCCTGGAGAAGAGAAGACCTGAGAGGTGATACGATAGCCATCTTCCAATATCAGAAGAGGCTGTCACATAGAAGATGGAGTAAGCTTGTTTTCTGCTGCTCCAGAGGGTTGGACCTGGACCAGTAGATTCAAATCACAATAAAAGAGATTCCAACTAAACATTGGGAAGAATCTTCTGACTGCAAGAGCTGTCTGACAGTGGACTCCCCCAGAAGGTGGTGGACTCTTCTTCACTGGAGGCTTTCCAACAGAGGTTGGATGGCCATCTTTCAAGAGGTCCTTAACTGTTTTTCCTGCATTGTGGGGGGTTGAACTAGGTGACCCTTCCAATTGTGCAGTTCTGGCATCTCCATGTAGGGCAGGTAAAGACTCCTTCTTGAAGTCCTGGAGAGCTGGAGCTGATGGGCATAGGCAATACTGAGCCAGATGGACCAGTGCTCTTGAGTCAGTGTCAGACACCTTCCTGCATTCTTACCGCTTAAGGTCACCTCTGAACAGTGTCTCTGCTGTTTTTGCTTTTCAGCAGTGTACCACACTTGTGAAGCCTCCAGTTTCCAGTGCCATAATGGGCACTGCATCCCCCAGAGGTGGGCGTGTGATGGTGATGCCGACTGCCAAGATGGATCTGATGAGGACCCCACCAACTGTGGTATGGGAGGGGCTCTCAGCTGCACTGGGGAGGGTGGAAGATGGTTTCCCTCTGCCTAAATGGACAGTCCACAGCACACTCGAGGAGAGAAGAAGGTCTTGGGATGTTTGGCTGAAGACTAGGTCCCTTAATACAGAGTTAGCTAGCATGTTATTGGACTACAGCACCAATGTGCTCCAGCCTTTGTGGCCAGTGATCAGAGCTGATGAGAGTTGCCGTTTGAAACATCTGGAGGGTGCCATGTCGACCACACCAGCCCTATTAGGAGGTTTCTCTCATTCACTGCAGCCTTACCTTTATCTAAGGGTAGAACATGCTATGGGTTGGCCTTCCCAGGTATGATTTCACGTGTCTCTTTCTGGAAGAGAGAATGTGGAGTGAGGTACTCCTCCCACTCATTCCCACCTCAGCATTTAGACCAACTTTCCATTACCTTTGACCCTTCAAATGTTGTTAGACTACAACTCCCATCAGCCCTGACCTTTTTCCATGCTGGTTGGGACTGCAGCATAGTTTGGTCTACCTATTGGCCATGATGGCGGCATGGGTCTCCATTTTCCAAGACCTAGGCCCCAAAACTCAGTCCATCTGAATGCCACTGAACAGCTGTTGCAGCTGATTTCCCAGCAGCATCAGGCTGATTCCTGTAGAAAACCAGGTGCTGAACTTGATGGAACTTGGATGCGACCTGCATTGTGTCTTTGTTAAACGTCCACAATCCACCCACCTCTAAGGTACACCTAAAAAGAACTCCAAATGTCTTGGAAGAAACCTTAAGACTGTCTTCCCCAGCCTGATGCCCTCCATCAGTTGTTGGCTTCCAATTCCCATTGGCATGGTCAGTGGTCAGGGATGGAAGGATATCCAACAGTAACTGCATGACACCAGGTTGGGAGAGCTTGTTTTAGACACCGTCCCTTGTGATGTGGGAGGAACTCCACCCCAGTTTCTGCCCTGCCTTCTCTTGTAGAAACAGGGTGGTTTTTTAAGAAACTCCTGTTCCATTGTTTCTTATCCTTTGGTCAGGGAATGGGAGGAGAGGAGTCCTGGGTGAACCTTGTGAAAAACCCAACACTCTTCCTTTATTCAAGGGCCATTGGTTAGAGCCAGTGTGGTGTAATAATAATAATAATAATAATAATAATAGTAATAGTAATAGTAATAGTAATAGTAATAGTAATAGTAATTTATTTATTACCCCCCTCCCTAGCCAAGACCGGGCTCAGGGCGGCTAACAACCAATAATAAAACAAGTTGATTAAAATACAATTTAAAAGATTAAGATACAACATTAAAACGTTAGTGTAGTGGTTAGAGTGTTGATTAAAGACCTTGAGAGACCAGGGTTCAAATCCCTACTCAGCCATAAAGCTCACTTGGTGACTTAGAGCCAGTCACTGCTTCTCAGCCTAACCTACCTCACAGGGTTGTTGTGAGGATGAAGTGAGAAGGGGAAGAACCATGCACATCACCTTGGTCTGCTTGGAGAAAAAATGGGATATAAATGTGATAGATAGATGATAGATGATAGATAGATAGATAGATAGATGATAGATAGATAGATAGATAGATAGGTGATAGATAGATAGGTGATAGATAGATAGGTGATAGATAGAGAGATGATAGATAGATAGATGTGATCCAATTTCTGCAATTTCACCCTTCCTGGTGAAGGAAGTCTTGTGTGTTCACTCTTGGTCTGGGCTTGATGTTCATGCCAGCCATATAATTCTCTACCTGGCCCCGCTTTGGTGGAGCATTTTGGATCTATGGAGGCACACCCTGGAAGTTGTTCGTCATTGAATGTTTTCTGTGTTTGTTCTGTTATTACAATTGAACTGAACTGAGCAGAGAAGAAGTGCAACGGCTTCCAGTGCCCTAATGGGGGTTGCATCCCTTCCAGCAAGCGCTGCAATGGGGTCCGCGACTGCTCTGACGGCTCTGACGAAGAGCATTGTGGTGAGTGCGCCTGTGGGGTTGTGTGCTGGGATGATAGGGGGTATTGGTGGTGTGAGGAAGGTATTATTATTTAATACTATTCTAATGATTGTTGAATGTTACCTTTTTGATGTAGGTTGCCTCTTTTAAAGTTTTATTATTACATTGTTGTATTGCATTAGATTGTTACAAGATGTACATATTTTGTTTCTTCAGCTTGTTAACCGCCTTGAGTAATGTAAGATAGAAAGACGGCATACAAATTAAAAAATGAAATGAAATGATCCAGGAACGTCAGGAGATAAATTGCCCCACCGCTTTAAACCCTAGGCAGGCTTCACGCATAATGTTAAGCAGCGGTCTAATAATTAACCATGGTTTTATTAAACCATGGTTTACTGTTACATGCAACCAAACAAGCAAGCGATGAGCAAAAGGAAATAGCCAAAGGAGAGCCCATTCTAAAGGAGAACACTGAACATGTTGGGGGGGGGGACACAACCCTGGTTCACTTCACCTTTTAAAATTCTCTATTTTCTGTCTGATTGCTTGACTGTCTGCAGAGCCCATCTGTACACGCTACATGGATTTCGTGTGTAAGAATCGGCAGCAGTGTTTGCTGCGATCCATGGTGTGTGATGGCACCGTGCACTGTCGAGATGGCTCAGATGAAGACTCTGCCTATGCTGGATGCTGTAAGCATTGTTAAAATTGTTTTGATTTGCTTGTTGTTTTTTTCTTCCAAGCAGGGCAAGGCTTGGGCACCATGGTAATTAAGCACTCTGCAACAGCAGCTGGTCCACCTTTTCTCATATAACCTTCCTGTCTTGGAAATAAAGAGCCACAAGGGCTTTCTCATTAAGCAATTGTAGAGATGGTACAGAATCTCCAGTTTCTGTGCTGTTGAGCCAATGCAATGCAGAGGAAAGGAATATTTTGCAGCCCAGGGGCCACATTTCCTTCTGGTCAAGCTTCCAGGGGGCCACATGCCAGTGTGGGTGGGGCCAAAGGCAAAAGTGGGCTAAGCCACAGGTGCAAATTTTACATTTACACTATATGCTCAGCTCTATACTCTGTTGCCTTACAAGGTTCTGGTAAGAAGATAATATGTGCGAAGCAGCCTTTGAACAACCTCTGAAGCGCTGCATAAACACTAGGTGTTAGATAACCCAGTTGCTGAATTTAGCCCCATTGTTTGTAACGTATCATTGCAGAATCACATAGTATTTATTTACCGTATTTTTGCTCTAGAAGACTCACTTTTTCCCTCCTAAAAAGTAAGGGGAAATTTGTGTGTGTCTTATGGAGCGAATGCAGGCTGTGCAGCTATCCCAGAAGCCAGAACAGCAAGAGAGATTGCTGCTTTCACTGCGCAGCGATCCCTCTTGTTGTTCTGGCTTCTGAGATTTAGAATATTTTTTTTCTTGTTTTCCTCCTCCAAAAACTAGGTGCGTCTTGTGGTCTGGTGCATCTTATAGAGTGAAAAATACAGTATTTTAATGATTTATATATATTGCTTAGTATGGCAGTTTCTAAGCAGTGTACAAAAGGGGTACAACCTAAAAATCATTTAAAATTAACCATAAAATCAGAAGGAGAAAACTGTGAGAATAAAAAGGAGTCTTCATCATGAGCTGGAAGCCCTACAGTAACTGTTATCGCGGGGTGTGTGTGTGTCTGTCCAACTTTTCATACCAAGTGGGCTGCAGGAGTACTTCGACACAGAACCTGCGTCCCACACCCTGAATTAAATTTCCATATCATAACCTAAAAGTGTTCACAGTATAGTTAATATCATTTAATATACACAATGCATGTAATTAATATACACACAATCAATGCAATTGATATACAGTGAACACAATGTGCACAATTAATATATACAATATAGACAATTAATATATTTAATTAAACATATATAATAAAATACCCAATTGGTAAATTTGATTTGTTTAATATTCATCAAAATCAGTACACTAGCGGATGCATGTGCTTTCGTTAACAACTCATGACACAAAAAATAATTTTTTTACAGCTTTAATATGTTTTCTTCTTGGACGTTGCCGAGGGTCGCAGGGTGTATAGGCCAGTGGTCAGCAAACTTTTTCAGTTGGGGGCCGGTCCACTGTCCCTCAGACCATGTGGTGGGCCGGACTATATATATATATTTTGGGGGGGGGGGGGGATGAACGAATCTCTATGCCCCACAAATAACCCAGAGATGCATTTTAAATAAAAGCACACATTCTACTCATGTAAAAATATGCTGATTCCGGGACCGTCCGCAGATCAGATTTAGAAGGCGATTGGGCCTTAGTTTGCCTACCCATGGTATAGGCTTTCTTCTGCCTTGTCCACATGTATACCAAATGGAAGAGGCAGTGACGGGGTGTAATCTGAAAACATTGCCTTATAACTGCAGTTCTTACATATGCTAGGTGGGGAGGCGGCAGCAATCGCTAAGGAGGCACAGACTTGGATAATGCCATCTGGTTGTTTCTAAAACAACAAAATCAATTCTTTTACTTGCAGCCCAAGACCCTGAGTTCCACCACACTTGTGACCAGTTTAGCTTCCGGTGTCAAAATGGTGTGTGCATTAGTTTGGTGTGGAAATGTGACGGCATGGATGACTGTGGGGACTATTCCGATGAGGCAAACTGTGGTGAGTAGAAAAAGGAAAGAAAAAAAGAATCCTTCTGCTCCTCCTCTTTCTCTCTCTCTCTCTCTCTCTCTCTCTCTCTCTCTCTCTCTCTCTCTCTCCCCCCCCCCTCCCTCTCTCCCCCCTCTGATCATGGAAATGGATGAGGAGCAGCCCCCTATGGAGCTAGAACCCAAGGCTTGGGCCTGTTTGGGGCAGAGTCTCCTCATCAGTGGTGTAATGGCCCATGGTTGCAGGAGGCTGAAGATCCATTACTATTTCTGTAGCCGGGTTTCTGTCTCCATCATCCAAGAGTCACCCAATCAGCATGAAAGGGGAGCTTTTTAAACCACCTGAGATGAAGCATTCTCACCCTTTGTGCTGATTGGTGCCAATCAGAGTGACAAGAAATTAGCCAGCCACTGAGGATTGGCTCCTGGGGTCACTCTGGAGAAGGTGTTAGGGCAGAGCACCTAGGAGGGTGCTAAGCATTTAGGGAACACTGAAAAACTCAGGATTCTTCCATTTCAAGAGAATAGCGTGGAAGTTCTGTTACCCTACCATGGAGCTTCAAGGTAAACACACTCTAAAAGAAGAAGCACGCCAGATCCCTTGCCCGCGTACTTGCACAGAAAATTGCAGATCTAGCTGGAAGGCAACACTTGGAGATCTGCATTGATCGTTGCAATGAAATCCTGCAATTCTATACAGAGCTACAATTTCCAGAGTTCCCTGCGAAGAGAGCTTGACTGTTAAAGCACTCTGGGAATTGTAGTTCTGTGAGGGGAATAGGGGCCTCCTAGCAACTGCCAACACCCTTAACAAACTACAGCTCCCGGGGTTCATTCATGCCTTTTTAAAGTGGTGTGATAACTGCTTTAATGCTGATGAGGCCTCAGTTTCAGCCTTTGTTTCTTTTATTCTGTGCTTAATCAATTGCACTTGGTAGGCAGGAGATGATGGGAACTCTTTGTCCTCCTCAGAAAACCCAACCGAAGCCCCAAACTGCTCTCGGTACTATCAGTTCCAGTGTGACAATGGGCACTGCATCCCTAATAGGTGGAAATGCGACAAAGAGAACGACTGCGGCGACTGGTCCGATGAGAAGGCCTGCGGAGGTAAGAAAGTGAGCAAAAGGAAGGAGTTGTTTGGAGGACTTGCTAGACCTGCGGTCAGGTTGCGCTAGGCTGTTCTTGACGAGATCCTGTATTACCGGTTTAATTTTAGGTTCAGCCGTCATCCCCGTCACCACCTTGGCCCCTGCCACGTGTTCGCCTAACCACTTCCGGTGCAATGGCGGTGCTTGCATCATGAACAGCTGGGTTTGCGACGGATACCGGGACTGCGCAGACGGCTCTGACGAGGATGCTTGCCCCACGACACGTAAGGCTCCCTTGCTAATGGCTACTCCTGCTTTAATTTTTCTACAGCTTCTTCATCTGCCTCCCCCCTGCCCCACACTGGGCTTGTGGTCTACATTGCATTGAAAAGGGGCTGAGGAGAAAGCTAAGGGGTCATATGTGTGGGAATGTTGAGGATAGTAGGAGAGGATATATTGATTAAATATTATCCTTCCTCACTCACGCTAGTGAGCTAGTAGGAGAGCACATTCCCTTGTACATTGCAGGAAGCTAGTTGATGGATTCATGAGAACCATTTGAGTTTAGTGATCCAGTCCGGCTTGTCCAGATTGGATTGTTCCCTCTTGAAAACAATAAAGACACAAGAGTCTTCTTTTAAAAGTAATGATAAGGTTTACTTACATTCAGTTCACAGTATGCTCCTGAAGGCAGGCTTTTGCTTGTAGTTACAGAGAAAAGTGTGGGTTCATCCTCTGTGAGGAGTGAGCCCATGTGCTGCTGGCTGAGAGCCAGCACACAGGCAAAAGGCAAGATGGAATAAGGCAAAAAAGGAAAAAGGAAGATGGCTGCATGACCAGCCCTTTTGTAGGGTCTGCTAGGGTCACGCCCATCTACCTGGTAAAACGCAGGGGGAAGATGCTCCAGACCAGGTGTGACAGGAAGTCCTCCTGGCTGGACACTGAGAGCCAGTGCCGAGGGCCTTCTGGCGGTTCCCTCATTGCGAGAAGTGAGGTTACAGGGAACCAGACAGAGGGCCTTCTCGGTAGTGGCGCCCGCCCTGTAGAACGCCCTCCCATCAGATGTGAAGGAAATAAGCAGCTATCTTATCTTTAAAAGACATCTGAAGGCAGCCCTGTTTAGGGGAGTTTTTAATATTTAATGCTGTATTGTTTTTATCACTCGATTGGGAGCCGCCCAGAGTGGCTGAGGAAACTCAGCCAAATGGGTGGGGGGTATAAATTATTATTATTATTATTGTTGTTGTTGTTATTTTTATTATTAGTATATCCCCCTGTGTGTCCACTCTGGGCAAACAGGAAATGTTGTATTTGACTGCTTTTGTGATGTTACATCCCACAATATGGAGCACTGAAGGCAGAGGCTGGCATGCTCAGAAGCTTGTCCAGGGATTGCCTGAGCCGATCGGGAATGGCAGGCTGGCTCCACCATTAACATCTCCTTGCAGTATGCAACCCTAAAAGTCTGTCTGGGACCACGTCTACACCATACATTTCAAGTGCTATGGCGCCACTTTAAACAGTCATAGCTTTCCACCTAGTAATTCTGAGAGCTCTAGTTTGCTAAGGATGCTGAGAATTGTTAGGATCTCCCCACCTCCTAGAGCTACAATTCTCAAGAGTTCCCTGGGAAGAGGGACTGGTTGTTAAACCACTCCATTGCCATGGTGGAGATTTGCTCTTCGTTCAAACGGGTCTGTTCAGCACCCCGTATGGATTGAGCGAGCTCTTTAGAACGATTCCAAAAAGTGTCCTGGGGTTCTGGAGCAGAAGGAAGTAAGTTTGGAAACCTGACTTAGGGGAGCAGCAGGTGGCAACAGAGACAGAGGTTCCTCTGGAGTAGCACTCCAGCCTTCTGAAGCCCATTAGCAGGGTGGACGAAGTCTTGGCTCAGCTTTTTTTGAGGCTGCTGTAGGTTGTCCTCATCCCTCACGGCAGGCAGAGGCTGCCATCTGGTGGTAAGGAAAGCGAATCAACCTTTTCTTTTTTTGGACCAGTGAAAGTCATAAAAGTGAAATGCACATAAAAGATGCACAATCTAGTTTTGCTTTTAATGTGGGTTTTTAAAAAATATGCTTCTTTCTCTACTCCTTCTGCCCAGCAATTGGTGCAACTTCAACGTCACCCAGTGTCCCCGGACGCTGTAGTCGATTTGAGTTTGAGTGCCAGCAGATGAAGAAATGTGTCCCAAATTGGAAGCGCTGCGACGGCTTGAGAGACTGTCAGGATGGCACTGATGAGCTGAACTGCCGTAAGTGCTTATCGGGGTTGTGTTGAGCAGAGCACCCCTACCTGCTTGTCCTCTCCCCTCCTCAAACTCTGGTTCAGATTGTGCAAAACGAGCCTCTTTATTTCTCTGGCTGTTTATGTACAAGGCACAAGGGCCACAGATACCTGTGGATATCCAAGAAATGGCTCACTCCTAGAGAGAGGTTCGAATCTGCAAGTGAAGTGCTCTTGCTTGCTGTTGATAGGGAAGGGAACATTTACTCGACTTGTCTCCCTGTGCCTGCAACCCCCCCCACCCCCCGTCCCCAAACCTCAGTTCGTTGATGCCTTCATCTTTACCTGTGCTGTCATCTGCACATATGCAATGACTGATTCAACTGTACACACCTTGTTTTGAGGGATGTGGGTGGCGCTGTGGTTTAAACCACAGAGCCTAGGGCTTGCCGATCAGAAGGTCGGTGGTTCAAATCCCTGTGACGGGGTGAGCTCCCGTTGCTCGGTCCCTGCTCCTGCCAACCTAGCAGTTTGAAAGCACACCAAAGTGCAAGTAGATAAATAGGTACCGCTCTGGCGGGAAGGTAAACGGCATTTCCGTGCGCTGCTCTGGTTCGCCAGAAGCGGCTTAGTCATGCTGGCCACATGACCTGGAAGCTGTATGCCGGCTCCCTCAGCCAATAAAGCGAGATGAGCGCCACAACCCCAGAGTCGGTCACGACTGGACCTAATGGTCAGGGGTCCCTTTACCTTTACACCAAACAGAAATAATTCTCAAGGAACTATGGGATATTTGTGGATTGTGATTAATGTTATGCATACTCGGCTTCAAACACCGGAGGTGGGAACGCACTGCAGGCAGAGTAAATGGTAATGTGTGCATGGCCTTATTCTTTCTGTCTTCCAGCTACTCACAGCACCTTGTCGTGCCCTAATGGGTTCAAGTGTGAAGATGGAGAGGCTTGCATCACAATGACGGAGAGATGTGATGGGTTCCTGGATTGCTCAGACAGCAGCGACGAAGGAAACTGTACCGGTAAGTCATGCTGCCCTGCTGGCACCATGACCCTTTGCAACATCTTCCGTGTTTCAGTGGAGTAGAGGGTCAGCTGACTGCAGACCTTGCAGCACTCAGGGAACTCTCCCAACTGCCGCTCATCCCAGTGGAATTGGTGGTGGTGCTGACAGCACCCGCCCCCTGGGAACTGGGAAATCCCAAGTGCAGCCAACCACAGCTGCAAACCTCACTTTTGGCAGGGACTAGCTGTGCTTGGGACTTCCAGGGCGGAACCAGTTCCAGCAGGGTTTGCATCTGGCGCCAAAGGCAAGTCATCAAATGCAAGTCTGGTTGGGACAAGGAGCAATTTGGGGGTGTGCCCGAAGGCTCTTGATTGCAAGATCTTCACCTGTTATCTTTAGATGACGTTGGGTGAAGGGCAGACGGGCATGGCTTGGATAAAGCAATTGGGACTGTTTAGAGAAAAGGAGAGTAAGAGGCAACACAATAAAAGTTTATGCAATTATGAGTAGCGTGGAGAAAGTGGGTGGAAGAAAGTTTTTATCCCTCTCTCATAGCATTTCAATCTCCAGTGAAGCTGAACGTCGGAACATTCAGGATGGATAAAAAGAAAAGCACTTTTTCATGCGGCACATAGTTAAACTGGGACTCCCACGGAAGGCAATGATGGCCACCAACCTGGATAGCTTTAAAATGGCATTAGATGAATCCATGGAGGGTATGACTTAATGGATGATGACTGTGCTGTGCCTCCAAAATCGGAGGCAGCAATGCTTCTGAATTCCCATTGCTGGGGACGACAGGAGCAGGGAGCACTCATGTGCTGGGGTCCTGCGTTCAGGTTTCCCATAGGGTGGCCACTGTGAGAACAGGATGCTAGACTAGATGGGCCATTGGCGTTATCCATCAAGCTCTGCTTATGTTCTTATGAACAGTGTCTTGCAGGTCAGTTTCGGACCCCTCCTGGGCCTTAGGTGGACCATGGACCAGAGGCTCCCCAAGCCTGGCAAAGTCCTTGTGGGCTAAGATGCTGTCTTGGCAGATCCCCCCCCTTCTTCCTCTCCTCCTTCTCCTATGGATCAGCTTTGCTGGCAGAACACTGTTCTGTCAGCACAATCCCTGACCCTCAATTCATTATGGCTTAGATAATAGTCACACTAATAGTTATCGATCACTTTCTCTCTTTCTCTCTCTGCCCCCACTACACCTCTCCACCTTGGGATTCAACCAATTTCCTCCTAAAGCACAGGGGGGGGGGGGGCTGAGCATCAATCAGTTTTTAGTTCTTTAATTAAATATTGATTTGGAGAGGCTGCCCAGACTCGGCTCACCCACCAGGACACCGAGATCGGCAGGCTGGCCGCAATTCTAAAGAGACACACACACAGAGCAGTTTTGCGTTATCCTCCTGAGTGTAAACTGCCTTTGAGAGGCTTTGCAACCTCCCGTTGATGCTTAGAGAGACTTTGAGCTGACCTGTGAACATAAGGACATATGTACGTGCCTGCTGAACCAGGCCGAAAGGCTCATCTAATCCAATATCGTTCTCACAGTGGCCAACCAGATGCCTCGCTTGGGAAACCCAAAACCAGGACCTGAGAGTGCAACAGCACTCTCCCTGCTTGTGATACCCAGCATAAGGTACTCAGAGGCATTACTGCCCCCCACAGTGGAGGTAAAATATAGCCATCGGGGCTAGCAGCCATTGACAGTCCTATCCTCCAGGAATTTGTCCAATTCCCCCTTTTAAAGCCATCCAAATTAGTGGCTATTGCCAGTAGCTTTTGCAGAAGTGAATTCCATATAACTATGTTCTGTGTGAAGAAGAATTTCCTTTTGCCTGTCCTGACTCTTCCAGGATGACCCCGGCATCTGGAATGACAAGAGAGGGAGAAAAACTTGCCTCTTTTTATTTTCTTCAAATCAGGTATAATTCTATATACACCTCTGTCACATCCCCTTCCTCACAACTTTTCTAACTTGAAAAGCTCCAAACGACGTAGCATTTCCTCGTAGCGGAACTGCTCCCACTTCCCACTCAGCTTGGTTGCCCTTTTATGAAGTGTCTTCAACTCTACAATATCACTTTTGAAGTGTGGCAACTGGTGCTGTTCCCAATGGCATTTGTCCCGGGTGCTGGCTGAGACGGATGGGCGTTGTGGTACAAAACATCTGGAGAATGCCAGGTTTGCAAACTTAAAAGCCCCCCCTCCCCAATGCAGAATTTGAGGGATGAATTCAGATGGGATGCATATGAATGCAAAAGCTACTTAAAATACTCAAGCGAGATTGAGAATTCTTACACTCCCCATCTGCAAAGATGCACCCAAGGTGGTTGGTGTAAAACAGGCTTCCTCAACCTCGGCCCTTCAGATGTTTTTGGCCTACAACTCCCATGATCCCTAGCTAGCAGGACCAGTGGACAGGGATGATGGGAATTGTAGTCTCAAAACAGCTGGAGGGCCAAGTTTGAGGAAGCCTGGTGTGAAAGCTGACCCGTCACTTGGTCACTGTGGGCTGTGATAGGCGTTGTGTAAACTCATTCCCTAGCCTCTTCCAAACTTGGGATTTTTACATTATGTTTCCCTAGATGATACTCTTGTCTATAAAGTGCAGAACCTCCAATGGACAGCTGATTTCTCCGGCAACATCACTTTAACCTGGACCCGCCCTAAGAAGATGCCCCTTGCATCCTGCGTCTACAATATCCATTACAGGTAGCCTGGCTGGGCAGCTTTAGCATAACAGTCATGACTAAAATCAGGCTGTGTGTGCAAACACCTAATTGAATCCGAGCTTATTAGTACAGTGGTACCTCAGGTTACATACGCTTCAGGTTACAGACTCTGCTAGCCCAGAAATAGTGCTTCAGGTTAAGAACTTTGCTTCAGGATGAGAACAGAAATCGTGCTCCAGTGGCGCGGCAGCAGCAGGAGGCCCCATTAGCTAAAGTGGTGCTTCAGGTTAAGAACAGTTTCAGGTTAAGTACGGACCTCCGGAACGAATTAAGTACTTAACCCGAGGTACCACTGTACAGTTGTTACTATACCATGAACAAATTACAGAGGTCCATTTCCAGTAAGCAGAATCAAGGGCACTGCCCCCTAGGAGACTACAATGTAAGCAGAGAAAAAAGCAACAGAAGGAGAAGAGGGATAAAGATGATTATAAGAGTTGAATGTAGCCCAAAGGAGTTGTAAAAAAGAATTGATTTTGGCTGTGGAACGATGTTAAGGAATGGATCTCTATTCAAGGCTTGCCCAAATGATGCTCTTGGCGAGACGTATTGCCTCCTCTCTGTTCATACTTAAAATACATTAAAAAACAACAATGTGTGTCCCATTTTAGGTTTTGCTGCCTGAGTATCTTGCATATAGCTGCCCCCAGCCATGGCTTTGGTTGGTGGGTCTCAGGGTTCTAGTAAACGGCATTGGAGATCCTTTGGTTGTGCCTGATATAGGTGCTCCTTTTAGATAGACCAGGGATGGGGAATCTTTCGCCCTACAGATGTTGTTGGACTTCAGCTCCCATCAGTCCCAGCCAGCCTGGTCAGGAACGATGGGAGTTGTTGTTCAACATCATCTGGAGAGTCACAGACTCCCCATTCCTGTTTTAGACCATTCCTTGCTGACATTGTAAGAGTACCAAAATGATCATGCCCCACAGTAGAATTACGTGATGGATTATGTTTGTGTGAGCCAATTCCATGATCTCCAGCTGCTGAAATGGCTCCTGCCTGATTTACATTTCGAAGCAGTGTTGCTGATGCTTCTTTGAAACTCCCAAATCTAGGATGGTTGGCGAGAGCGTCTGGAAATCCTTAGAAACCCACAGCAACAAAACCAACAGCGTCTTGAAAGTCCTGAAGCCAGACAGCACGTACCAGGTCAAAGTTCAGGTTCAGTGCCTGAGCAAAGCGTACAACACCAACGATTTCATCACCTTGCGTACCCCGGAAGGACGTAAGTCAGCTCACTCGTTTGTGGCACATGTGGAATTAATTACAGAATGAAAGATGCCTTTGTTAAGCCCAAAGCACCGATTTACAGAGGACGTGGCTTGCAGTGTTTCTGCACGATCCGTCGCCCTTGCATTATTTTGCAGTTTTCTGCATTGGGTGAGATGGGCTCATTCAGTTTGCCAGCGCGGTGCGCACCTGCTAACAGGGGAATACCCTGTTGCTCACAGGGTGCTGACTCCTGTCCCTCTTCCCGCTGAAATTAGGCTTGAAATTTTGTGTGGTGACTCAGGGTGGCGTTGCTATTTAATACATAATTCCAGTGTACAGAACTTGATTAGAAAGATGCTTTCCCCTCATGCAGAGGGAGGCAGAGCGAATTAGCTGCTTCAGGCAACAGGTGCTGAGGGGCAGGGGACAGACAAGAGCTGTGTGTGTCCTGAGGCCTGTCTCGTGCCCCCTAAGGTAGCCCTCAAGTGTACTGGGGGAGGCTGTCCCCCCACATGACTATTAAAGTAAGGAATACATGAAAAAAGTTGGTGCTGAAGCTTAAAAATTAACATGCAAAAGTTTAAAAGGCACAAGGAGATAGGATAATAATGTACTAAGGATGGAATAACAAATAAAGTGAATAACGCAACAATAAGAAAAATGATAGTAGGTAAAGAAGATTGCACACGGGTGGAGGGAAGTACTGGGCTGTGGGGGAGGGAGGTGAAGGGATTAATTGAAATTGTTAATGATTGGTATAGGATTTAAGAGATTTAATTTTTTATAAAGAAAGCAGCAAGAAATATTAAGTAAAGGTATCGGAGAGGAGATTGTTGTAAATGAAAACATGAGACTTATGGTTTTGTTACATATGATTTTATTTTGGAGTTGTCTGTTTATTTTGGAGTTTGTTGTAAAGAATGTATATTATGTGAATAAATATAATAAAGGATTTATTTTATTTTATTTTTATTTTTTTTAAAGTAAGATTTGGTTGCCAGTCTGGTCAGTGTCTATAGATAGCATTGTTTATTTATTACATCAATTTGTGGGCTGCTTTTCCACAGTGGGACGTGGGTGGCACTGTGGGTAAAACCTCAGCGCCTAGGGCTTTCCGATCGTATGGTCGGCGGTTCGAATCCCCGCGGCGGGGTGCGCTCCCGTAGTTCGGTCCCAGAGCCTGCCAACCTAGCAGTTCGAAAGCACCCCCGGGTGCAAGTAGATAAATAGGGACCGCTTACCAGCGGGAAGGTAAACGGCGTTCCGTGTGCTGCGCTGGCTTGCCAGATGCAGCTTGTCACGCTGGCCACGTGACCCGGAAGTGTCTGCAGACAGTGCTGGCTCCCGGCCTATAGAGTGAGATGAGCGCACAACCCTAGAGTCTGGCAAGACTGGCCCGTACGGGCAGGGGTACCTTTACCTTTACCTTTTCCACATAAATGTGCCCAAGGAGACTCATAAGAGCATAAGAAGAGTGATGCTGGAGGAGACCAGTGGCCCATCCAGGCTAATTGAGTAAGCAAGTGCCTTTAGGAAGCCTGCAAGTGGGACCTGAGCACAGCAGTGTCTTTCCCCGCTTTCGATTCCCAGAAACTGCCATTAATAGGCTGCCAAGAGTGGAGTCGAGATATTGTAACATTGGAAATCCATCATAAAATAAACTATCTTTCATTAAAACGTATTACTTAACATTGGTTAGTTAACATTTATAGGCCAGATTCTGTATATAGACAATCTTTGTAGAATCCCTTCAAACAATAACAAGTTCAAAATGAAATCTTAGACTCAAAGTCTCTGAAAGTCTTTAAATGAAGAGAGGTATCAAACTTTGTACGATGAAAGATAAGCTGTGAAACTTTGTATATTCAGCAAATATAATGTCCAACACTGAACAGAGATTCTGCATATTTACTGCTGTTTCATAGATCTTCGTCAGCATGGTGGGAAAATATAGAATTGTTTCATAAACTGAAAATAAACTTTTACAGACGATGACCTGTGTGACATATCACTTTACAAAAATTATAAACTATGATACAAACAGTAATGAAAAAGAGTACATACCCCATCTTATTTCGCATGAATATATGTGAACTAAACATTGTTGATGTTCTCTTTTGCAACACAGGGGTTTGTTTGGATACGGATTCTGTATATGACAAATCATTTCTGTGCAATGGGATATTCATGAAATGGAAGGGGTGCAATCTTGTGCAATCAGCAAAATGTCTTAGGCCGGCTCTGTCCTTGTCACTAATCATACCCACCCACCTTTCCCTCCACCCCCAGTGCCAGACCCTCCCCGACATCTTCAGTTGTTGCTGAAGAGAGAAGCTGAAGGCGTTGTGGTTTGCCAGTGGGCACCACCAGCGAATGCCCACGGCCTGATCAGAGAATATGTTGTAAGTATTAACTGGACTGATGCCGAACAGAGGAGAAACCTTGGAGAAATGTGTGTGCTCACAAAAGTATTTCTGTACTTTCTATATCATAAAATACCAGGGCAGTGTGTAGCAGCACTGAGACATAAAAGCATAATTAAAAACAATACATGTAGGAAAATGATAATCAGGAAATTTGGCCTGGGGCCTCATTCTTAGAGCTGAAAGGGCAGCCCTCTTTGGATCTGGCTGACTTGGCCAGTGGGGAGTTGGGGAGAACAGCCCAGAAAGCTCAGAATGGAAGTTTCACTTCCACCCAGTGCATTGTCTTGAAGAAGTGGGTCTGCTGATGCTTTGCTGTAGCTGCAAACCAGGACTCCTCCTCCCTCTTCTCTGCCATACCAGGTTGAATACAGCAGAGCTGGTTCCAAGGAATGGTCGTCTGTGAGAGCCGCAAGCAACTACTCGGAGATAGAGAGCCTGCAGGTCAACATGTTATATACAGTCAGAGTGAGTATATATCTTGAAAGTGATTTGCTTATAACACCCCCCTCGCATAGGCAGATGGGAAGCTGCCTTTATACCCAATCAAGCTGTTGGGCTTTTCAGCTCAGTATTCTCCACACTAGGTCAGCAGTGAAAGCTTGGCCTGTGGAGCTTATATTTTCAAAACAATGTCCACCTGTCAATCAGCTGGTGTCATTTCAGTGGGCAGCTGGCATCAGCTGACGGGTGGGGCGTAATTCTGTATTGGCGCTGCACTGTTCTGACCATTGGCACGTCTAGTTCTGGGGTGGAGAACTTGCAACCCTCCAGATGGTGTTGGAGCACGCATTTCATCCGGCAACATCTGGAGGGTCACAGGTACCCAGTAACCCTTGGTCTAGATCCATGGCTAGCAGCGGGACCCAGACAGGTACTGTATTTTTCTCTCTATAAGACACACTTTTCCCCTTCTAAAAATTAAGGGGAAATGTGTGTGCGTCTTATGGAGCGAATGCAGGCTGTGCAGCTTTCGCTGAAGCCAGGAGAGCAAGAGGGATCGATCCCTCTTGCTCTCCTGGCTTCAGGGATAGCTGCCTGAAGCCTCCTGAGCGCAGTAGGAGTGCTCCCACTGTGCTCAGGAGGCTTCGCATTGCTTTTGCTGAAGCCAGGAGAACAAGATGGATCGATCCCTCTTGCTCTCCTGGCTTTGCTTCGCTGGAGAGAAACGGAAGGGGCCCCGTTTTCCTGCCGCTTCGCTGAAGGGGCGCTGCGCAGAGAGGGAAAGCTACGCAGCGTCCCTTCATCAAAGCGGCAGGAGAACGGAGCCCCTTCCGTTTCTCCTCCCACTTTGCTGGAGAGGCGCTGAGCAGAGAGGGAGAGAACATTTTTTTTTCTTGTTCCCCTCCTCTAAAACTAGGTGCGTCTTATGGTCGGGTGCGTCTTATAGAGTGAAAAATACAGTATTTCCCAGCCCTGTCTTGGGAGAACAGAGTTTAAACAATGGGATGTTCTGCATGTAAAGTGGGTGCTCTAGCGGTGAGCTATAGCCCCTCCTTATACCTGCTTCCTTCCTTCAACTTGGTCAACATGTTGCTGAAGAGGGTAGGTGGGCATCATGGTCTCCCTTTGCACCACCAGCCTGCCCAAAACATGTCTTGAGTGCCTGACAGCTGCATAACAAAGATCTACATGCCCCACTCTTTGAAAAACAGCCCCCAATGCAGCTCAGCAAACTGCATTTGAAACTCTCCTGAACATCAGAGACAGTCTGTGATGGCAGCAGCAGAAGCTTCTCTGTTCCTTTTTGCTCCTCTGAGTCCTGCGTGAAACCAGGCATTGCCAGAGGGATGGAGAGCAGGTGGGAGGAGGCGATGATGCTGAGTGAGGGTTAGAGAAGTGGCCTTGCTGTAGCAGCCGTCAGGACCCCTGGCTACTACTGGCACCTGGAGGCTTCTTGCTTCCCAGAACCTCATTTTCAGGCTCCCAAGCCTGCAGAGGAACAGAAGCAAGGCACTTACACACCATTTCCCCATCAGCTGTCGCCTGTAAACCTGCTTTGTTTTCATTAAAAAGTCAAACAGCATGCCTTCTTGCATATTAACTAGCCTTCTCATTTGAAAAGGTTGCTGCGGTAACTAGCCGTGGAGTGGGAAACTGGAGTGATTCCAAATCCATACGAACCGTAAAAGGCAAAGGTAAACTATTAACTGATTAATTTCTTTTACCTCTTTTGTTTTTCTGCACCAGGAAGCAGACCAGAGAGAGCAAAAAACCCAAAACCTAAATCTATAAATGAGTCTGAGCCGTCTCACATTTTGTTATTTTAATATTAATATATTCACTGGCAGCCTTGGGACGTTCATTATGTTCCTCTCGCTCTCTTCTCTAGGCTGTTCAGTGTGCCAATTACAAATCCATCTATAGTAGCTAACGACTTGCACATATTGTAAATATTAATCACTTGCTACATTAAACAGCTATGCCTTTTCCCAAACTTAACCATTCCCTACTAACAACACTTTTTTTAAACCCTCCAGCTGTTAACGGACTACAATCCCATCATCCCCAGCCACCATGGTAAATGATCAGGATGATGGATATTGTAGTCCAGCGACAATATTGGAGAAATCTGGGCTAAATGATCAGGAATGGGACTGTGAGAATGGGCCTTTTCCTCCCACCTGCTCATCCCCTCTTGCCTATAAATTATGCCCCTCTACACACACAAACACACACACACGCATACTTGGGATGCCTGTAGCAACATCCATCCTAACCCTAGAGCAGGGATGGGGAACTTGTTTCTGGACTGCAACATCCATAATCTCTGATCGTTGGCCATTCTGCCTGGGACTGATGGGAGTGGGAGGCCCCTTAGCATCAGGGGTGCAGGTACTTGGTTTCAATTGTTAGTTTAAGAGGATTGACTGTAATTAATTTAACACAGTCAAATCATACACCTAATCATGGTTGGCATTGACTTTGCATGCAAGAGGGAGTGGGAATGTGAGACTTTACAGTCCATGTTTTGGGGACTGTAACGTATACATCAGCCCCTATTATTTAAAAAGGAATGGGTTGTTGTTGTTGTTTATTAAAGGCTGTTGAGACCTACTTGTGGGTCACAATCTACCAGTTCATTACTAGTGTCCAGATACATTCACTGTGATTGACTGGCAGAGTAAGCTGAAAACACAAAAAGAATTTTCCATTGGAATTTTGCAAATTTCAGTTTAGTGGCTGATGCCAGTTTCCTCTGTTTCCTCTCTGCCTTAGTTATCCCACCACCTACGATCCATATTGATAGCTACACTGAAAACTCCATAAGCTTCACTCTCAAAATGGAAGCTAACATTCAGGTAATAAAAATTCGTGACTGAAAAGCCCAGCTCAAATACAGCACACAAAAGAACATTTTGTGAACTGACGTATAAATGCTGTGCTTTGGAAAGGTTTTCTAAGGTGGTGCAGTGATAGATTGGGAGCAGGTGTTGGGAGGGAGGCAAATAAACCATAATCGTGATGCCATTAGGGGTTTGCAATTCCTAGGCAAACAGAAGTTTTAATTACGCTAACTCTGAATCTTAAACATAATAAAATTCCTGGTATTGGTATCCATTTTGTCTGACAGAGCCTTTTTTGGGAGGTGCAAAGATAATAGAGTATATTTCTGCCTTGCACTTAATCAGTCTTAATTTAGTTAACAACGATCCATTATGTTTCTGTTGCACCAAGTTCCTTAGAGAGCTGCCTTTCAAAACCAAAGATGGGGAGGAGAATCAGAGCAGATTATAGCATAATTATTCTCATTCCTGAACGACTGGCCAAGTTGACATATATAGGAGTGATCAGTCAGTTACAAGGAGCTTTTGGTGCTTCAAACTCGCCATTTAAAACACATGCACTTGCTTACTTGTTTGTCCTATGCATTCTCTGCTGCCGCCTGACAGGTGAACGGTTATGTTGTGAAAATCTTCTGGACTTTCGACACCCACAGACAAGAAAAAATATCCTTGCTCATTGATGGGGGAAAGTCGGCACAAACTGGTAAGCCTCACCAGAATATTCATTTCATCTGGCAACATCTAATGGAGGATTACTACTGATCAGCAGGGCCGGTCCTATCGTTGGACAGGGGTGAGGCATCAGCCTGAGGCAGTGGGTGATTCTTTCAGGCAGGAAGGTGCTGGAGAACAATGCTTGCTCTGTGTGTCACATGGCTTGCTGCCCACTACCTAAGCTTGCTGATGACCCCAGGTGCATTGGATGAACGGGGGGGAAAAGATTCATTTACTAGTCTAGTGAGCTTCTTGTACAGGGAATGTACACAGGAGGTGGAAGCACTGCCTAGGAAACCCTAGGCAACAAAGTATTTTGGGCTGGCCCTCTGGATTCTCCCCAGGTGACTCACCTGGGAACAGCAGAAATGCTAGAAAGCTGGTGAGCAACACCACCCTACCTGAACCTACCGCTACTGGGCCCACATGACCACTAAATCAGGTGAATTTCACAGGGCCAGATGCAAAATCTTCAGAATGCTTCCCTTTTTTAAAACAAGCAAGCGAAACCCTTTGCAACCTGGAAATGGGCTGCCAAAGTGGGAGATTCTTTTGGCTCAACCCTAGACACGCCTTATTTGGGGAGGGTGCTCGACATCCCTGCTGAGCCCAATTGTTTTCTCCACCCTCCACAGTGAGTAACTTGACTGCTCAGACACAGTACGAGATTTCTGCATGGGCCAAGACGGAGCTGGGGGACAGCCCTCTGTCTTTTGCCCATGTGGTGACCAGCGGCACAAGACCGCCCCCTCCTAGTCTGAAAGCTAAAGCTGTGAATCAGACAGCGGTGGAGTGCAACTGGACTGGCCCCAAGAACGTGGTAAGGGTTCCTTTCTTTTTCTTCTTGTGGAAAGAGCCCCCAGACAGAGCAGAAGAGCCTGTCCTCTATCTAAATGTCTGCCTGCCATTCACATGTAATTTTTGCAGTTGGTCCCAGATAGCAGAATCCTGTGTTCAGGATGCCACATAGCCCAGCTGTTAAAGACAACTGTTTTTCATCAAAAGGGGGCAAGCTTATTGTTTTCCTATTTTCAGGGTGTATATCCCATCCTAAGCTGGCGTGGTAGGCCATTTATTTGTTGATTATTACAAAAAAAATGTATCAAAGCAAATAACAATTATGAAAGCGTACAAAGCACAAAATTTAAAACGCAGTATAAAAAATAAATTTAACTAAAAGTTTTCATCTTGCAATAACATAAAAAGGAGAAATCCCACTTTACTAAAGTTGAACATCAATACAGGCTTGCGGATAATCATACCCTACGACCCCAATTAAGACCTAATCAGGAACATCTTTGTCTGGTGCCTGAAAGTTGGTAGCAGTGGCACCAGGTGTCTCTTTCTGGGGAGAGTGTTGCACGTTTGGGAGCCACCACTGAAAAGGCCCGTTCTCATGTTGCCACCTTCCACTCCTCCTTAGGAGGAGGGCTCAAATGATGAACGTAGGATTTCCAGGTTTGTGGTACTTAAGTTAGTGAGTTGCCCAGAGCCATCCAATGAGCTTTATAACTGAGATTTGAACCAAAGTCTCCCATGCACCACTTACTCCAAGTTGTAGAGATTGGCTGTGAGAGATGAGGCTTTCAGTAAATATCTTTTTAGTGTTAAATCCACTTGCTCGGATGCGCATTTGGTCCAGAGTTAATATCTGGCAACCAGACAGAAAAGCCTTTATACTCTTGAATATACAGTCGTACCTTGGTAGTCGGACGCCTTAGTTGTCGAACAAATTGGCTCCCAAACGCCGCAAACCCAGAAGTGAGTGTTCCGGTTTGTGAATGTTTTTTGGAAGTTGAACATCTGATGCAGCTTCGTGGCTTCCGATAAGCTGCTGGAAGCTCCTGCAGCCAATTGGAAACCTGAACTGTTTCAGGAGTCGAATGGACTCCCGGGACGGATTGAATTCGAGAACCAAGGTATGACTGTAATTCATTCCTTTTTAAATTTCAGGCATTCGTTCAGTTTGCCACAAAGACCACTGCAACTGTGGATGGCTACATTATTATTATTACTATTATTTTAAATGGATTGGAAAATTCAGTGGATTTGTTTGCAAGACTTTAGGGTGGGGAAAGAGGTTCAACATGCTTTTCTTGCTTGCATCTCCCCACCCCACCCCCTTGACAGGTATATGGCATATTTTATGCTACATCTTTCCTGGAGCTCTACAGGAATCCTACCAATGCCACCACCACACTGCACAACATTACAGTCATTGTCAACAGAGATGAGCAATACTTATTTCTGGTAAGGAGTTCATCGTTAATCCTCTCCCCCTCCCCGCTCCTGCCAACCAATGCAACTTGGGCTTTTGTTTATAAATTCAATATCAAAAGAGGGCAACTGATTAGGGAAGGGCAATAGATTAGGGGACAGAGCTTCTGCTTGGCATGCAGAAGAGTCCCACTCCGATCCCTGACATCTCCAGATAGGAAGATCCCCTGCCTGAAATCCTGGCATGCTGTTTTGCCAGGCAGTGTGGACAACACTGAACAAGACTCTGTATAAGGGCAAGTTCCTGTGCTCCTATTCTACTACAGTGGTACCTCTGGTCAATAACTTAATTCGTTCTGGAGGTCCGTTCTTAACCTGAAACTATTCTTAACCTGAAGCACCACTTTAGCTAATGGGGCCTCCCTCTGCCGCCACCGTGTGATTTCTGTTCTCATCCTGAAGCAAAGTTCTTAACCCGAGGTACTATTTCTGGGTTAATGGAGTTTGTAACCTGAAGCATCTGTAACCCAAGGTACCACTATACTTTGAGGAAGCTGCTGGAACCGCAAGGCAGATTATAAATGTCACAAAGAACAATACAATATTCTCAGGGTTGCGGCTTATTCTGTTAAGGGCTAGCAGCCTTGTACCCATTTAAGGTGTCCTAGTGTAAGCACATAGGGGCAGATCACCTGTATATTTTTGCTTGGGCAACTCTATGTGCCACGTACACTGCATGCACATGCATGCCTTTGGTATCTTGGGAAGAGGCTCTTCAGAATAGGTTCCTTCTTTTCGTGAGGTAAAAGTCCCTAAACAAGAACAGCAGGGTCTTCTCTGTTGGGACAGCGACACACATGTTGTGGGATTTCCTGCCCATTGTCATCACTTTTTCAGTGTCAGATAAAAACCTTCGTATGTGAGAATGCTTTTCAAGCAGCTGGATTTTAAGGCTGAACCAAATTTCTTCCAGCAAACGTTTTGCTTTTTTTGTGTGTGTGGGGAAGGGTTGCTGTTTCACCTCTGCATGCAGACTCGATTGGCTACGGTGCCCTTTATGGTCTGAAAGATATTTGTTTTCCCTACTCAGTGCTGCCATCATATAGAAGTGTTATGCAGCTCGGTGCCCTCCAGCTGCTGAACTCCTAACTTGTATCAGTCCCAGCAGCATGGCTGATGGCCAGGGATGATGTGGGGTCTAGCCCAGCAACACCAGGAGGGTACCAGGTTGGCTGCCCTTCCCATAAAGCCATTCAGATTCGGTTTCAATCTTGTTTCCAGAGATACTTTCATTTCTGACACATTCCCCGTGAATGTATCTTAACAGGAAGACCTCGGATTTGGTTCAAACAGGCAGCCAGTGCAAGATCCTTAAGTGCTGCAGATGGGAAGCTCTGTGAGCAGCCGGTCTGCTGCTTTGTGCGCTAGTTCCATGCTCAACATAGCCATTTTGCTGAAATGGCCTTGTAGCAAAATACAGAGACGTGCATTTAAAGCAGTTCCCATAATCCCTGGCCACTGGTCCGGCTAGCTAGAATGATGGGAGTCGTGGTCCAAAAACAGCTGGAGACCCAAGTTTTGGCAAGCACTGATTTGAAATAACCTTCCTGGAGTCAAGTAACCTTTATTGAATCAAGCGGCTGCGGTTACTCTGTTGAGTTGTGGGTTATAAAAGGAGGCGGGGGACATGCTAGAAAGCTGTATAACCGACTAACAACTGCTGACCTCCTTAAGGTACGTGTGATATCCCCATACCAAGGGCCGCCTTCCGATTACATCGTTGTGAAGATGATTCCTGACAGTCGCCTCCCCCCTCGGCACCTTCACTCTGTGCACCTGGCAAAAACCTTTGCGGTTATCAAGTGGGAGTCTCCTTACGATTCTCCTGACCAAGATATGGTGAGATTGTTGCTGTTGTTGTTGTTTTATTATTATTATTATATGGCGAAAGGATAGAAATCAAACACAAGCTAAATAAATGCCACCCAGTTCCACCAAACTTTTTCTAAGAGATGGGCTTTGGAGAGTGCTGGGTGGGAAGATGGCTTTCTAGCCTACTGTAGATTCTGGTGTATTAGGCAACTGGGCGTGTAAGACGACCCCCCAAATTGGCAGCTGCCAATTTGGGGGGTCGACTTATACACCCAGTGTTATATGCAGCAGCAGCAGTGGGCGGTGGGCTTCGCACCAGAAGGAAGCTGCCTGGTGAAGCTGCCCAGTGATGCTAAGCCAGCTTCGCTGGGCGAATTCCTCCCCGCGCGGAACGGAGCGTGCTGCCCACTGCCGCTGCCCAATGAATATTCCGGTGTATAAGACGACCCCCAACTTTTTAGAGAATTTCCCAGGGTTAAAAAGTCATCTTATACACCGGAATATATGGTAGTTATGCAGCTCTCCTTAAGCAAAGGCCAAATCCTCTTGATGCTTCAGCTGGCCTTTAGCGTTTCAGGCACTTAACGGGAGAAGTGGGGTGTTGTGGGAAAAGGAGCAACTCACCATTCTGCTCCTTTCAGTTGTATGCTGTAGCAGTGAAAGATTTAATAAAGAAAACAGACCGGATCTACAAGGTGAAAACTCGCAACAGCACCGTGGAGTATACCATCAAGAAGCTGGAACCTGGTGGCAAGTACCATATCATCGTCCAGCTAGGAAACATGAGCAAAGAGGCCAGTTTAAAACTTAACACAGGTAAGGAATGTCCGAGAAAAAGTAGTGGAATAAGAGGACCATGCTGAGTTTGTACTTCCTTGTTTCCCTCCCCAGCCAAAGCCTCCATTCCTGTTGTCACAAACCTGGGTGTGTCTTCCTCCTGTGCACTTGTAGTTGTGTACTTTTTATCTTTCAATAAAGAAGAATGAAAAGCAAAACCTGGGTGTTTAAGCCCCATTGAACTCAATAGGGCTTAGCTCTGAGTAGACACGCATTGGAATCCAGTGCATATTGCATTCTCTATCTATAGGCATTTCAAAGAACTGAGCGAGACTGGTGGACAGATTGCTACTTACCTATATGCTTCCCTTCTTCCTTTGCAGTTTCCCTGGCTGCACCAGATGCCTTAAAGATTATAGCAGAAAACGACCACATCTTGTTGTTTTGGAAAAGTTTAGCCTTAAAAGAAAGTCATTTTAGTGAAAGCCGGGTAAGTTGCTATTGGAAGTTTGGGAGCAGCTCAGCTTGCTGAGAGAGGTTTCCATGGGCTGAGACAGATAAAGGCATCTCCAGCTTTCCAAACTGTCCCTGCACCTTTTTCTCTATGCTGACTTCTCTCTATCTCTTTAATGTTTAGAGTGATAAGTCTTAGGTTGCATCCTGCTTACAACTTCCTACTCTTCCTTACACACTTTCTCTGGGCCTGGAGGTGAGAGGTCATCTTGGATGTATCAGTGTACAGTGGTACCTCGGGTTACATTACGTTTCAGTTTACATACGCTTCAGGTTACAGACTCCGCTAACCCAGAAATAGTACCTCGGGTTAAGAACTTTGCTTCAGGATGAGAACAGAAATCGTGCTCTGGCGGCGCGGCGGCAGCAGGAGGCCCCATTAGCTAAAGTGGTGCTTCAGGTTAAGAATAGACCTCTGGAACGAATTAAGTACTTAACCCAAGGTACCACTGTATAGAGAACAAAGGGGCAAGCATGGCTTCTTTGCTTCTCCAACTTAGATAGCTAGCACTGCAGAACTCTTTCATATCAATAACGTACTTCATTTATTAAACAGAAGCTTTATTATTTTACACCATGTCTCAGTCTGAATACCTTTCAACTGAGGGTGTGTTCCAAGCAAGGATTCACGTAACTAAGCTAACTTCCGCTGCTGCATATTAACTCTACATGCTAGCAGTTATAACCACACTCGGAGTGCCATGCTTTTTTTAAGCACTCATTCTTTCTTGATTTGATTGACACCCTGCCCTTCTGCAAGTCCCCAGGGCAGCTTAGGGGAAAGCTAAAAAAACTCAAAATGATAAAAGGAAAGACATTCACCATGTGAAAGCAGTATAGCGGCAAACAGCAAAACTGAGATGAGCACAAAGCAGCATTTTTAAAAACGGACAGAAGATTACACAGACTGCGAGAAAATACAAAAAGGTGTTTTCCGCAAGGCAAGTCCAGAACATTATAAGGCTCTAACAAGGGAACTGGCAGTCAATTTCTCCTCCCTGTGTCCAGGATCAGGTCAAGGGCCCATCTAGTCCAGCATTCTGTTCTTGCAGTGGGCAACCTGTGTGCAAGCAGGACCTGAGCACAAGAGCCCTCTCCCTTCCTGTGGCTTCCAGCAACTGGTAATCAGAAGCATGACTTCCTCCAACTATGGAGCCAGATCATGGCCACCCTGGCTAGTAGCCACTGATAGCTGTATCCTCCATGGGAATTTGTCCAATGCCATTCAAGGAAACTGACCCCCTCCTTCTGTAATCCTCATAGAACTCTAGCCCAATGGTTGCCATTAATTTGACTCTGAATTGATTTTAGAATGAATTGAGCTGCCTTGCCCCTCTGTTCCCTTTTGCACTGCTGCAACACAGCAGCTCTGGATGTTTTTTCCTGACTAAAATACGCCAGCAAGCTGTAGCCTGTGTTTTTCTATTGCACTAGCAACAGTCCTTCGATTAGAGTAGTGAGCTGGCGGTAGGGTAGCCCAGGTTGCGGCTGCATTGCTGGTTACCCTGTCCTACGCATTACTGCCGGTTCCCAAGAGGGGAAGGCAGCAGGGAGCTCAGCGCTGTGCAAACAGAGCAACAGAACCACCCCAGCCGCACCCACGCGAGGCTCTCCGCTGCCGTGCCCCTCTCCCCTCCCAGTAACCAGCAGGAACATGCAGCATTGGTAAGACATCTTGGAGATCCTGGGCCACAGGGAGGTTAGGCTAGCCTCAACCAGAGCCAGGGCTTTTTCGGCTGTGGCCCCAATCTGGTGGAATGTTCTGTCACAAGAGACTAGGGCCCTGCAGGACTTGACATTTTTCCGCAGGGCCTGCAAGACAGAGCTGTTCCACCAGGCCTTTGGCCAAGGCACAGTCTGACGCTCTCCTCCAGTAATCCTCATAGAACTCTAGCCCAATGGTTGCCATTAATTTGACTCTGAATTGATTTTAGAATGTATTTCAATTAATTGATTGTGATTTTATGTAAACTGTGTTATTTTTACTGTTGTTAGCCGCTCTGAGCCCGGATTCAGCTGGGGAGGGGTGGGATATACATAAATTATTATTATTATTATTAGGTCCATTCATTTCAGTGGACCTGCTATGGGTAAGACTTGATTTGGATACAACCCAATACTTCAATCGAGAACCAAATTACCTTGCTTTTTGTGTGTTTTGTGCAAAATTTCAGGGGTATGAAATACACATGTTCGACAGCGTGACAAATAGCACGTCGTACCTGGGCAATACCACAGAGAACGTCTTCAAAGTCTCCAACCTGAAGATGGGGCATAATTACTCCTTCACGGTGCAAGCAAGGTGTCTTTACAGCGGGCAGGTGTGCGGGGAGCCTGCAACGCTACTTTACAACGAAGTGGGAAGCGGTAAGGAAAAGATCTCCCCCTCTGATTCACTTCTGCTTCCGTGTATTTTCTTTTCAACACTCACCGTGTAAATGTTTGGAAGCCTGGAACATTGCGGCTATCAATGCCAATCTCCATGCGTTGCCCTTCAGCTAGATCTATCATCTTCTGTGCATGTTTATGGGCAAATTATCTTGAGTACTCCGGTGTCTTCTTTCGGAGCGACTTAAGTTGTGTTTTCTGTGAGCTGCCAATGTACTTAACAGGGCCCTATTCTCTTGAAACTGAAGCACCTTGAGTTTTCAGGGTCCCTAATTGCTTAGCTTAGGAGCATACAGAACAACTCCTCCTTGGTGGTCTTCTCAAGAGTGACCCTAGGAGCCATTCCTCAGTGACTCACTCACCTCCTTTCATGTTAATTGGGTGGTTCTAGGATGCTGGAGAGAGAGAGACCCTGCTGCCAAAACCATAGCATGTCCTTAACTCTGGACCACCACATCACTGCTTCCAGCCAAATGCTTCTCAGGATAGAAGGACACCTGCCTTCAACTGGCCCTGCCCAGGGTTTTAGCCTTCCAGTTTTTCATAATCATAGCAGTATGTGGAACTTTATAGCAGCATAGTATGACTTTATGGCAGTTGTTCTGACGACTTTGTTGCTGCTGCTGTTTGCTTTATTTATATGCTATTGTGTTTGATATTATAATGATTGCAATGTTTGGTGTTTTTTTAAATAATGCTACTATAAAGTGTTGTGAGCTCAACATTTGTTGGAAAAGCGGAATACAAATATTAAATCAAGCAGCTCCTGCATCATTCTGTGAAAATACAAAGTCTCGGTTCACATTATGGTGTAAACAACTGAAATGCAGGTGGCAAACAATGGCTTTCATTCCAGCCGAGTACTTAAAACTCCATTGAGGCATTTCACAAAGCCTTACAAATCAGTTCCCCAGGCTTTTCAGATCTGATATTTTCTCAATCTCACTGGAAATCTATGTCCTAATACTGCTGTTGGAATTCTGTTTACTAATACTGTATTATAGCAATTTATCTTTGTGAGATGCCCAGGGAACAGACGTGTGATGCTTGTATTTGTGTTGGGTAGACAACAAATTGAATCGCATTCTTTGTTTCTCCTTCTGCAGGCAGGGATCCTGCCGCATCCACCATGAGCAAGCCTACAGACGTGGCTGCCATTGTGGTGCCAATATTATTCCTCTTGCTAGTGACAGTGGGTATAGGGTTCGTTGCCTTGTACATGAGGCACAGAAGACTTCAGAATAGCTTCACGGCCTTCGCAAACAGCCACTACAGCTCCCGACTGGGGTCAGCAATATTCTCATCAGGCGATGATTTAGGTGGGTGAAGCTGTTTTCCTAAGCCTTGGACGGGAGGACTTAAATGGGTGGAATCTCATGAGGGCAACAGTTGCATTAAGCTACAGAGGTTGAATGGGATGCGGGTGGCGCTGTCAGTTAAACCACAGAGCCTAGGACTTGCCGATCAGAAGGTCGGTGGTTCGAATCCCCGCGACGGGGTGAGCTCCTGTTGCTCGGTCCCTGCTCCTGCCAACCTAGCAGTTTGAAAGCACGTCAAAGTGCAAGTAGATAAATAGGTATTGCTCTGGCGGGAAGGTAAACGGCATTTCCGTGCGCTGCTCTGATTCGCCAGAAGCGGCTTAGTCATGCTGGCCACATGACCCAGAAGCTGGCTCCCTCGGCCAATAAAGCGAGATGAGCGCCACAACCCCAGAGTCGGTCATGACTGGACCTAATGGTCAGGGGTCCCTTTACCTTTACCATAGAGGTTGAGGGTTGTTTTGGTAATTAGCCTTTGTGTATATTTCCATTGCAGCATTTACAGTTTGAGGGGGGCCCTCAAGGACCATCTCTCCCCATATGAACCAACCCAGCAATTATTATCTGAGGCCCTCCTTCATATGCCTCCTCCACAAAAAGTGGCAACACGAAATCGGGCCTTATCTGCAGTGGCTTCCCGCTTCTGCTATGCTCTCCCCAGGAAGGCCCGCCTGGCACCTTCATTATATATCTTTAGGTGCCACGGAATGCAAAAATATTCCATTTCACCCCAGGCCTTAAACAATCTATGGTCTTTTAAACTGTTGGCGGGTATTATTTTTCTTACTATGTTATGTATTTTTGTGTTTTTATATTAAAAGCTGCTCTGTGATCCTCAGATGAAGGACAGTATAGAAATTTGATAAATATTAATAATGATTAATAAACAATATTGGTTGTAAGTTGCTATGGATTGCCTTGGGCAAGATAAAAGCGACTAACAAATTGCACTAGAGCTCTCATGCCGCTGGTCAGAGAACGTTGGATACAGCCCAGAGAGACCAAAACATCTGCAATGGGAAATGTTGGATTAAATATTAGGAGGAATTTCCCGTTGGTACAACTGTTGAACAGGCAGGTTCGGAAAGTAAAGGACCATGTTGGCCAGCTCTCCTGGGATCCCGAAGCAGAGGATTCCTCACATTGACCGAGTGTTAGGCTGGGCGACCTTTGGTGTAATCTACCAGTTCTCCGATTTCTTTCTGAAACGGATGTGTTTCATTCTCAGGAGACGAGGACGACGAAGCACCGATGATCACAGGCTTTTCAGACGATGTCCCCATGGTGATAGCATGAAGAGCGTTTCTGACTCTGGAAACCAAAATGGTGTAAATATTTTATTTGATAAAAAAGGAGAAAAAACACAGTCAACTGTTTATTTTAAAACAATATACAGTATATATATATATATATATATCTGCACTTTTGAGTTGCAATATGTTATTTTTGTATGGCCGGAAAAAAAGAAGAAGAAATAATTATTACACTTTGTAGTACACAGCTGTGAACTTTCAAACCAGGTTGATTTAGTAACAATTTCTGTTTCTTTGTTTCCCTCCCATTTCCAACCTTTAATTTAGTCTTACAAGGCTGTGCTTGCTGGGCATGCTTTTAAGTCTGTGAGATAATTCTCTCCCCCACCCCCTCGTCCTTGTTGACTTTGACTCTGATCCTCTGAGAAGTTGTGCGTAGTCAGAGAGAAACCGCTTGATGCTCCTTCCAGCTTTGACATGATACCATAGAGTTGGTTGTGAAGAATGGCAAACGTTTGGCTGCCACCGACATGGAAGCACCGTATTCATCTCCCCCTCGTAATGTGTCATATTGGAAAGGCGTGTGACCTCTACCATCCCTTTCCCCATATCACGGGCCCCCACTGCGCTGGGATAGGGGCAGGTCACGAAGTGGGGAGTCCCAGCACTTGGGCTGCAGCATGCCACCTCGCCCCTCTTTCCCCTACACAACTCAGTGGTTCACTGGCGCCACCTGGGATGCAGTAGCCGCTTGAGTTAGCCTTCTGTCATCACGCATGTCGCGTGGGCCGTTCGTCGGCTTCAGAGCTTGTTCCCCAGCATGAACAACTTGGTTGTCAGAGGTCGGAACGCTTCTGAAGGCCAGTTGCTGGAAGCCACAAGAAGGGAGAGTACTCTCTCGTGCTCACATCCTGCTTGCTGGTCTCCCATAGTCATCTGGTTGGCCACCACAAGGACAGGGTGCTGGTTTAGATGGGTCACAGGCCTGATCCAGCAGGCTCTTGTGAGGAGACATTTCCCAGCCTACTCTCCTGCTTCTGTTCCCTGGTTTGCTGTCTCGGATCTTTTGGGGGACCACAGAACTCCTACCTCCCCACTGGATAAATTTCTGAAAGCCCATCTGCCCCTTGACACAGTTTCTGAGCATTTCCAATGCTTGGCCACCCAGAGCGTAATTGGGGAACCCTGCAGTGTTATGCAATCACATGCATTTCCATTACTGCACATTACCAGGGAAGGGGGGACGAACAGGGCTGTTTCCAGAGCCCTGTTTCTAGTTTCGATGAAAGATACGGGGGCAAGGAAGGACTACTGAGAGGTTCCTTTGTGGCCTTCGTTATATGGTGGTTATGTAACCGAAGTGGGTAAGGTGGGGCAACAACGATGTCTTGCCCATTCGCTATCTTAGGGCACACCCCTGCCCCCCAAATGCTGCTGCTACAAACCTCTCTTCATTTCCAGAGGTCTTGCATGAAATCCTTACCCAATTCCGCAAGGCTAGCAACTAGCAGAACTACTTCTCTCAGGATCAGAGTCCAAACTAGCTTCTTTCTTTTTTCCTAAGAGATAATTTTATTTTAATAAATTCAGGAAAATATAAATATATATCTATATATATATATCTATGAAGAGAGAGAATCATTCCTGAAGGTTTTAACATTGGCTTAAAAAAAATATTTGGATCTTGTTTTATATGAGATTTTTTTGTTCTGTTTTATTAATTTATTAGGAAATCTGCTTTTGGTCAGAGTTCCAGAATTCTCAGTCATGTTGCACACTTATTGTGTGAGGAGATGTGCCACTTTAACCTTTTGCAAAATAGTCGTTTCTTCCCCCCAACCCCTTATGTGTCTTGTAATTGAATCAGGTATTACTGCCATAGTAAAAGAAAAGAAAAGAAACATTTTTATCTTTCAATACTTTCCCATGCTTTAGGAGAAAACAAAACAAAAAAAGTGGGGAGGGGGGTAGAGTGTGAGACTTGTTGATTTGTAAAACTGAGGGCTAAAATAGTTTCTGCAAAGCACTTAGTACACATTCACAGAAGCAAAAAAAGATATACATATCTAGGCGCACAAAGGTTCATACACTGGTTAACTTTTCTGTTTGTGTCTTTTTAATGCAAGTGAAGATGATGAAGTCCTGCGTGCACCCCAGTGCAGAGGTAACAGCTCTTGCATGATGAGGATTCCCCATTCACTCTAATGGAAGGGGCAGTGTCCATGATAGACCACTTTCTGCAAGAAGAGTTGCCTGCTCCATGTTGGCACTGTGCCTCCATATGCACTTGAGAAACTTCTGGATCAGGGTTAAACCCTCCCGCGTTTGTTTGTTTTTTACATTCAATGGGTATGGGGGCAACTTGCCACCAGCTTGGATCATTGCCAATAAGTGGGGGTTGCATCCAATGCAACGATAAGCAACCCATTCCATTAGTTCAGGGGTTTACACTTGCACAGTGAAACTTCCCTATGTGCCCACCAAATCTGGGTTTCCCCTTCCAGCCCTCTGGGGCAGATTTGAGGCGGGAACATTGCATGTGTGGGGTTTGGAATCCCTATGTGCAACTGTAAATCCTTGAGGACAAAGGCACTGGGGGCTGCCGTAGGAGTTGCAGACTTAGCATAGCTATGCAACTTTGGCTCCAAATCCAAATATCTGGTTCTCCTTGTCTTGTATTTGTGTGAGTTACAATGTGGATTCCATCATTAAAAAACAAAACAATAGGAAGAAGGTATTGCTTAAGAATTAGGTGCCCCACACAAAGGCTGCTAAAATACAGCTTCCCTGTGTCCGACAGGGGTGCAAGCCCAGATGTGTGCCTGCTCAAAAGTTTCCTCTCCTTGCCGATGTTGCGTGGCTCTGTTTGACCTTCGGTGCAGTTCGGACATTTCCAAAGCATCCCCTGTACTGGAGGACCAGGCCTGTTCTCTGTCCTTACCTCTAAGCCAGGGGCCAATTGCTGCCCTCTGGACCTCTCTATCTAGCCATCAAGATTCTCTGCAGGCCTCCTAGTCAGCCACACCCTTACTCTGCACCCTCCTTGAGTGTTTTTGCCTGGCTTGAATGTGTCCTTAGCTCTGTTCATGCCACCTCCTTGCTTGGATGGAGGATAGAGACAGGTGTGCGTGGAAGGATGCAGGAGGGTAGCCTAAAATCTAGAGGTGGACTCTGCATTCATTGCTCTGCCCACTTCTTCCAGGCTGAAAACAGTTCCTCACTCCTGATCAAATTTTAATGGATGGTACAAGTGCTCCATGGGGCGGCGGTGGGGGGGTGGGGTGCCCACACATACAACATCCTGCGTCAAGTGACTGTTCCCCCCTGTTCTTCTCTTTCCCCCCTATCCTGGGCAATAAATAGTGCAATTTGGGCTGCCACATATGCAAGCGTCCATGCTGAGCACTCACGTTGCATGGATTATGTGCTGTGGCGGGAAGCAGAAGTACGGGCCGGCTCTATCATTAGACAGAGGCTCTCACCGCCCACTATGTATTGAAATGTGGTTCTAAAAACTAGCATAAGGGGCAATGGTTTTTTTTTAAAACCACGTGCTCCTCCAAAGCTCTTCTCAGCAGCCTAGGATGGGGGATTGCAACAGTCCACAGCCCTGTTGTGCTGACATGGGTCGCACCTTCCCAAATTCTGCATATGCAAATCTAGTTGAGAAATTGCAAAGCTTCACATTTCTCAGATGCAAACATCCTTACCGGTTTGAACCAAATATACATATATACCGTAGATTCCGGCGTATTAGGCGACTGGGCGTATAAGACGACCCCCGACTTTTTAGAGGATTTTCCGGGGTTTAAAAGTCGTCTTATATGCCGGAATCTACGGTATATCTTTGCTGCATATAACTTAGTCTTCCTAGGCCTGGAGTGAATATCAAACTGGCCAAGCATGACTTGGATAAGCAATCTTAAAACTATTCCCACCACGCCTTCTCCGTAACTGATTATTATTTCGCTGACAATGGCGGGCTTTCCCCCTCTGATTTTTGCTGTTTTGACCTTTTCTCCTTCTACGAAGAAGCACCTAACGGTTACATTTCAGTAAGCGTGGAAGGTTTTGCCAACGTTATACATACAGATGTTCTTCCCTTTTCAAGTAAACTCAGCAATAGCATGAAGGAGGTCAGAGGTATCCTGATCTTGTGACTCGTTTGTGTGCTGTGTTTGAAATTGACCCCTCGTAGGTTATCTATAATGATTACGTTGCGGGAGGTTGGACTTGGATGAGCCTTTGGGTCCCTTCGAACTCTGCAGTTCTGTGATTCTTACACTAGATGAGTGGTCTTCACGGGGTTGGAGTTTCCAGGCTGACTTTACTACCGAGGAACCCTGAACCCAGTCACATATATTGGAGATGCGTTGCAGAGATGATGCATTGGAAACAGGGTCTCGTTTCAAACTGGACGCTAGCAAGGGATGCCAAGAACTGTAATGGTCTTTTGTCCTATTGTCAGCATACCATAGCGTCAGCTGTAAAATAAGTTCGTAGTGGTATAAACCGGATGTTGACACACATCCTTTGAAGTGCAGGAGCCTCACATAATAGAGAGACTTCAAGACATAGCTCTGGGATAGCTTAGCTGGTAGAGCGTGAGTTTCTTAATCTCAGGGCTGTTGGTTCAAGCCCCACGTAGGGCTAAATATTTCTTTATTGCAGGGGGTTGGATTAAATGACCCTTGTCCATTTCCAACTCTATGACTCTTATCTTAAAAAGACATGATTTTTTTTAAATGTATTTTTGCATAGCATGGAACAGCAGCTCGTTAAGTATAGCTCTGAAAGATGTGATTGTTTTTTGTTTAAAGAAATTGCGAACACCACACATTTGGAATCTCTGTATATAATTTTGTGGCACCGTTAATAATAATAATAATGAATTGTGTTTATACCCCGCCTTTTTCTCCCAAGGAGCACAAGGTGGTCCTACACGGTTCTCCCCCCCCCCTTCTTATTTAATCCCCTCAACAACCTTGTGAGGTAGATTAGGCTGACAGGCAGTGACCAGCCAATGAGCTTCATGGCCAAGTGGGGATGTGAACCCTGGTCTCCCAAGCCCTTAGCCCAACACTCTAACCACAGCAGCCACAATCCTCTGCTGAAATCTGACTTCCCAAGCCTTAAAACAATTTAATGGCTGCTTGAGAACTTGAAAATCTGCCTAATAGCTAGCGCAGTATTTTCTACACTGACTGGGAAGGACTCTTCAGAGTTTTTAGACTGGAGTCCCTCCAGAGATGCCATGGATTGAAGCGAAGTTTGGTTGGCCATTTTGGGAACAGAACTAGATCAGCCATTGGCCTGATCCAACAGAGCTCTCCTTATTTCCTTATAATTCTTCACCATAAAGAGTTCTACCACTGACCCACAGCCCCTTCCTGAAGTATAGGAGATCAATTTAGAATGCTGTGTGTGGCATTCAACTACGTTTTGCTGCAGAATAGACCAATTGGAATCCTTGGACCTGTTTGTTCATGTCACTGTGTGTCTTCACTGAGTAAAACAATACCCATTTCTGGGAAAGAGGAGTTTAGGGACAAGAGGGGAAACTTTTGCACAAGCCAAGGGAGGCTGGAGGAAGGAAAGTTACAAAGGATGCAATATTTAATCCAAGAATAGGAAAGTGCAGGAAGAGAAAAGCCGGTTAAAAAAATAATAATTCTTAATGTGACAGAGGAAGCAACGTCCCACAAGGGACACTGAAGAGAAAAAGGAAATGAAGTTTAATAAGTGCATTTAATGTATAGTAGGGACGCGGGTGGCGCTGTGGGTAAAAGCCTCAGCTCCTAGGACTTGCCGATCGAAAGGTCGGCGGTTCGAATCCCCGCGGCGGGGTGCGCTCCCGTTGCTCGGTCCCAGCGCCTGCCAACCTAGCAGTTCGAAAGCACCCCCGGGTGCAAGTAGATAAATAGGGACCGCTTTCTAGCGGGAAGGTAAACGGCGTTTTCGTGTGCGGCTCTGGCTCGCCAGAGCAGCGATGTCACGCTGGCCACGTGACCCGGAAGTGTCTCCGGACAGCGCTGGCCCCCGGCCTATAGAGTGAGATGGGCGCACCAACCCCAGAGTCTGTCAAGACTGGCCCGTACGGGCAGGGGTACCTTTACCTTTACCTTTAATGTATAGTATCCCAATGCTGTACTATTGGAACTATGCTGGTACATCAGGCCTTTCAACCACCCCCCCCCCAAGAAATCTGTCCCAGAGTTTTCCCTGGCTGAGTTGGAGGCTGTTACTGCATCTTGTAGCAAATTTCACTATGCACCACGTGAAGTCCTTCCGTAAGCCTCCCCATCGTTGACTTCATTGGATGACGACAGTTTTTTGTGTTACAAAAGAAGGGGGGGAATGAGAATTCAGCAATTGTTAGGAGAGAGGCCAGCACAGGTAGCTTCATGAAACATTTTCAGCGTTTTGTCTATAAAGGACTGATGTCAGCGCATACTGATTTCTTGCCGCCTGATCCCGAGTCCTGTCTACACCCAGCACCAATAATCGTTTTAGGTTTCATGGGATTTCACGGAGCTCACTCTCGACTGGGTTTCTCGCGGCAGTCTTTTGAGTTGTCTTGGTACTTGATTATCTGTGATTCACCCTCCCCTTTGGTGTTCCTTTTCCATCGGTGGTTTCCACTAGGAATTATTATTACTTCTTTTTTGCACACTTTGGAATGAATTTCCTTTGTCTTTCAATGTCTGCCATCTTTCCCACTTGAGTAATAAAAACGTAAACTTGAGTCAAGAAATAAAGTTGTTTGCAAAATAAAGAAGTATTGCTGATCTGACCTGTGTCCTGGGTTTAGTCTTAAATCCAAGGGAGCCACTGCTCGGGTTTTGCTTGGAATTCAGACCTGTTTATTGAGTCCATCTCAGTAGAGAGAAACGGGGGGACAAATTGGACGTGCTGCAGGCACACAATGGAGAAGAGGAATCGAACACCTCATGCATTCACCAATATTTTATTTGCCTTGGATGCCTCAAAATAACAACAACAACAACAATTTATTATTTATACCCTGCCCATCTGGCTGGGTTTCCCCAGCCACTCTGGGCGGCTTCCAACAAAATATTAAAATACAATAATTAATCAAATATTAAAAGCTTCCCTAAATAGTTCCCCTGGTTGGGCTTTGGGCTAAACTACATGTTACACTACAGTTGTCTGCAGCACTTGCCCAGCAGCCCCTTGGGTCTTGCAAAGCACCTTAAGAGTACTTGCAGAAGAGGAGATGGGCATGGAAGGGATTGCTGAACCTCAGGTAATCTAATGTTTAATTGTTTTTTAATTATTGGTCCCAATTCTATGTTTTTAGCTGTTTTGTTTTAGCTGTGAGCTGCCTTGAGTCCATGTCAGAGAAAAAGGTGGGGTATAAATAAATAAATTATTATTATTATTCTCATCATCACCACCATCAACTCTTGTACTTCTTTGGGATGTGCTTTTTGTTATTGTTCTTCATTGACATAAAATAAAACTACAAACAAACAAAAACAGTTACAAAACATAGGACTGGTACAGAGGCTGTACTTTCCGAATAAATAGCAGGTCATGTAGAAAAAAATAAAATAGAAACGCATCATGACAGCCAAGTTTTGCAACTTGGTAGAGGAAGAGAGTTTTGTATACTGGAAATTGATGAAATCCCACTGAATGGTGCAGAAGGGTTCCAAGCCCCCGTCGCCCTTAGAAATATGCAATTTTGAGTTGTTTGCTCTGCAAGAGCTGAGCCCACTTATTCTTGGACCAAAAGAGGAGGTTTAAGTTCTGTTGCGTCCTATATTTGGGGGCCAAAGAAGTTCTTGCTGCAGCCTGCATCCATGTCGAAGCTCCTAAGTTTTAAAAAATGCATGACCCATGATGGGATGCAAATGGATTTGGATTGTCTTGGTTTAAGCTGAGCTATATTCCGGTAGTCCATTTGGCAAATGTGGCTGGAGCAGAGCGATGCAGGATAAATTCATCTCGGAAGGCACGCCTATCTAATTTGCAGTTTTCAAACCATTCCTGAATTGAAATAGCTACTTACACATTTTTCACTTCTCCTAATTTTTCCCAGTGCTGTTTTTCCCATCCCAGCCAAGTAACGTGTACAAAAATGCATATATTGGGGCAAAGTGAATAAAAATGCACACATGAGTGAAAACAACACCAAATTAGGGTAAAATTGCTTTGCAAAATGATATTAGGGAAAACTGCTTTGCAGAATTGTGCATTTGGGGAGAAATTGCTTGTAAAGATGTGTATATTAGGAGACATTTGCACCAAACTGCTGGCAGATTGTCCTGATATATATTTCAATTTGATGTGGAAGTGTGATGAACTTGAACTTAAGATTGGAAATATGAGAAACTGAAATTGACATGTTCTCACCCATACCTCTTGGAGCATCGTGCCACAGGCCTTCCGACATTCCGTCATAACAGCACTTGCATGCTACCATGAGAGTGTCTGGGCTGGCGAAGCACACGGCACAATCAGAACGTTAATCAAAATCCCCTCGCCCCGCCCCTTTCCTAATGGGCTTTTCATTGCTTTCTCCTTCCAGCAGTCGGCTCAAGACGACATCCTTGTTGTTGGGTGTTTGAAATGTAATTTACGGTATGCAAATACTTCGCAGACACCCACGCAGTTTGGAAGGGAGAACACCGAGGTATTCCCTGTGGATCGAGATAATGAGGAGGGAGCAAACTTGGTGGATGCGTGTTCACAGCTAGCATAATTGGGAAGGCACAACAGGAGGAAAACAGACATAACTAATTCAGCCAGCCAGGCTTGCTCTAAAGTGTGCTGCCGTGCTTCGTTAATGCTTCACTTGGGGCTAAATTTTAAAAGGAGCCTTAAAAGACCCCAACTACTTACCGTACGCAGACCGTCCTTTTCTCCCAACGGTATTGCAGAAGTCCTACAATCTCTGTTTTTGAAAATCCCTGTTGTGCAGATATGCCCCACACTGCACCGATCCTGTCTGCGAAGCCCTCTGGGTGCCACAGTTGTCAAGAAAGGGCTTGTTGAGATACACCATATTATCCTTCAATAACAACCCTCTAACCCTCTGAAATCTTAGATTTGTTCACACAAATGGATTAGGCTGAAGCATGTGGAAAGCAGGAAGAGCCCCAGGATAATTTGAGGCTTTTGATACCTGCCTCTGTTTTATTTGGTGGGGGAAGGTTAGCAGGACACATCAAACAGGCAGGCATCACGCATCTCCTAAAAAGGTTTGATATAACCTGTTGTTTGTTTCTTTGTTGATTGTGTCTATATCCTGCCCGTCCTCCCTGAGGAGCCCAGGGTGGCAAACAGATGCACAATTTAAAAACATTCTAAAGCAGTTATTTATTAAAAAACAAACAAAACTACAAAAGCAGTTACAGTGAAGAACATCTTAAAGACACAGTTAAAAAATATTCTTCCATCCAGTGATGGGTGCCAGGAACAGTATCTTTCGGCCACCAAACACCTGGGGAAAGAAAAACGTTTCTCTATTAATCCTTGTGAAAGTCAGTAATAATGGAAACCAGTTTTAGAGCCATGGTGGGATAGGACGTGGCCTTTAAGGAGACACTAATGAAGCATCTCATTAGTGGCGCTAATTAGTGGACGCAGGTCTAAACCACTGTGCCTCTTGGGCTTGCTGATCAGAAGGTCAGCGGTTCGAATCCCCACAATAGCGGGGTGAGCTCCCGTTGTACGGTCCCAGCTCCTGCCAACCTAGCAGTTTGAAAACACGCCAAAAAGTGCAAGTAGATAAATAGGTACCACTCTGGTGGGAAGGTAAATGGCGTTTCCGTGAGCTGCTCTGGTTTTGGTGTTCCGTTGCACCAGAAGTGGCTTAGTCATGCTGGCCACATGACCCAGAAAAACTGTCTGCAGACAAACGCCGGCTCCCTCGGCCTGTAAAGTGAGATGAGTGCTGCAACTCCAGAGTCGTCTGCGACTGGAATAACTCCGAGTCTGGAGTAAACATGCAGAGGACATGCATAATTATTTGGAGTTGTTGCACAACAGTACAATGGGGTAGGTCCCAGCTCTTATTGATATAGGTATAATCTGCTTTTTTCCCTGGAAAAATAGGTGCCGGTACTCACCATGAAGTTGTTGCAGTAAGTGTCACACTTTTTAACAAAAACCAAAAACGAGGTGCTGGTACTGCATTCCACTGAGCACCCCCTGAAAATAAAAGTACAGTCGTACCTCGGGTTAAGTACTTAATTCGTTCCGGAGGTCCGTTCTTAACCTGAAACTGTTCTTAGCCTGAAGCACCACTTTAGCTAATGGGGCCTCCCACTGCTGCTGCGCCGGCGGAGCACGATTTCTGTTCTCATCCTGAAGCAAAGTTCTTAACCTGAAGCACTATTTTTGGGTTAGCTGAGTCTGTAACCTGAAGCGTATATAACCTGAAGCATATGTAACCCGAGGTACCACTGTACAATCATACCTCGGGTTGAAGTAGCTTCAAGTTAAGTATTTTGGGGTTGCTCTCTGCGGCAACCCGGAAGTAACGGAGTGTGTTACTTCTGGGTTTCACCGCTCGCGCACGTTCACACGCTCAAAATGACATCATGTGCATGCACGGAAGCAGCGAAACGCGACCCGCACAGTTGCGCAGTCATGTGTTATGTTTACTTAAGGATGCGAATGGGGCTCCGGAACGGATCCCGTTCGTATCCAGAGGTACCACTGTACTCCGTATAATCACATACACTGTTGCTATTCCCTCTTTCTGTGACACACACACCTACTTTTAGCGCAGGCAATAGCTTTGTGCCCAGGATCAGCCCTAGTTCAAATGGTGCCCCTCTCCCCCATTGCACTTGTTGAGTCATGGCACTGATGATGTAAACTTTCCTTCAAACAAAAAAAAGAAGGTGAAAGTTGGTGCAATCTAAGCTATGCAAGCCGCTGTTCCTGGTTTTGCAAGATGAGCATTTTGTGCTATTGGATGCAGTAGCAGTGGCGTAGCGTGGGGGGTGCAAGGGGGGCCGGCCGCACCGGGCGCAACATCTGGGGTTAGGGCAAATCCACGGGTTAGGGGGCGCAAATCCACGGGTTAGGGGGCGCAAATTACTTGCCTTGCCCCGGGTGCTGACAACCCACGCTACTCCACTGTGCAGTAGTAGTTGAATGGATAGCTGAGCAGATCGGCCCATGACAGGACCCCAAGACTGCTTCCCCTCTCCTTCTGCACAGCAGTTGTCCAAATCACCTGCCCCTAAATCTGACCCTGCTTGTTTTGGGGCACCAGATTTGCACCCTGGCCTTTTTGCAGCACTCCATAAGGAAGTGCATGGATGTGAGAGCCTTTGCGTCGGTCCTGGCTTACCTTTCATCCCCCCCTGCAGATTGCAAAAGCAGGCAATAGAACAACTGCGGAAACACCCACCTCCTCGATATGTCTTTGTTCATGCAGAAGCTGAATCTGAGCTGGAGAAAATGAGGACTGCAAGAGGGGCAACTTGATGTACACAAAGGAGTAATCAGAAGCTGAAATGGAGGTGACCGGGGGTGTGTGTGTGTGTGCAGAAAATGAGAAGGAGAAAGCATGCCTGCCAGTTTGGCACCATCTATGTGTGTGCTGTGTTCTTTTGACAGTCAGCATGTTGGATATATAACAAACTTTAAAAGCAAAGCAAAAGTTTGATCATTAGATTACAAGAAACTAGCTTCCGACTCTGAGTCAAAGCGAGCGGAAAGCAGCGACTTGCTGCAAGTAGGATCGAGGGTTTTAAAAAATAGAGATCTTGGCTGATGTTGGATGGCTCTTAACCTGCCAGGTGTGAGGTACATGGAAAATCACTCTGTGCAAAGCTTGTATGTTAATTGCAAAAATCACGTACACATACGAACAAGCAGAGATCTATGAATGTATGCCCTTGGCTAGCATAGGGCAATCTCGGGTCTGGAAGAAATGCAAATGGGCAAAGCAAAACCATCATCAGTACTATATAAATTGACCTTAGAAAATGATGCTGTAGCTCACCTGCCAAATGGACCTCGGGCCAAATGAACAGAGACCAGCTGAGTTCATTGTTTGGGTAACCGGCTGGCGGTTTGGGAGCCAATTTCAGCAGGTGGTGCTAAAGAGCAAGGGAGAAAAGGACTCTTAACGTCTACTGAATGACCAAAAAAACCCAAACCTGATGTGATTCCCCTCAGCTCTTTGCCAGTTGCCCAGGGCTTGGCTTTGCATTTTCTAAATTAAAGTCAAAGCTCTCCTGTGTGTTGGACGGATTGGGGCAGTGAATCCTTGGCACACACAAAGCCTTTGGCTCACCCACTTTACTTGTTCCCAAATGAAATGAAGCCTACAAATGAAGCAAACTGGGTTACACTCATCTCTTGTTACTTTTCCATTCCTCCTTCCCTTCCCTTCCCCCCACCCCACCTTTCTCTTCCTTTGTCAAACTGCTCCACTATCAAAAATCAGACGACAAGCTCCTTGAGGCGGGGACCAGATTTTGTATGGTCTCTCTCTCTCTCTCTCTCTCTCTCTCTCTCTCTCTCTCTCTCTCTGTGTGTGTGTGTGTGTGTGTGTAAAGCACCATGTGCTTTAACAGTGCTATGATATGTGAATGTCTCCTTTTCATTGTCAGCTATAGGGCTGCCATATGTCCACAACTGACGTCCAGGGTGGGGTGGGGATTTCTGAAAGGCGGTGCTTTCTCCTGTATCTCAGGCAAGTCAATCGAAAAATCACTTTTGGGGGGCATTTTTACTTTTTGAAATATGTCAGCCCTAACTATGTATCTTGGAAATGTCCTTGCTCGCTCGCTATGCATTTGGAACCTCCTTCAGATATCACCACCAGATTTGGCACGATGGTCCCCGAGTTTGAGGAGAAGGCTTTTGTCTGATAAAATTGGATCCCATTTTGAATCAAGGTGGCAGGCTGACCTTTTCAAAACTGGGCTGATTTTCATTGCTGATTTCAAAACTGGGCTGATTTTCATTGCTGATCTCAAAACTGGGCTGATTTTCACCGCTGATGTCAAAACTGGGCTGATTTTTATCACTGATGTCAGAACTGAGCTAATTTTCATCACTGATATCAAAATGGGGCTGGTTTTCATCGCTGATGTGAAAACTGGGCACATTTTAATTGCGGATGTCAAAATTGGGCTGATTTTCATCGCTGATGTCAAAACTGCACTGATTTTCATTGCTGATGTCAAAATTGGGCTGATTTTAATAGCTGTTGTCAAAACTGGGCAGATTTTAATTGCTGATTTCAGAACTGGGCTGAATTTAATCACTGATTTCAAAACTGCACTGATTTTCTCTCTCTTACAATTCCCGAGCAATGCTGCTTATGAGGCTGCCAGTGGTTCCAGCAACTTCCTTGAAATAGGAATTTAAGTTTCTAGGAACCTGCCATTTCTGTATCTTGCTTTGCATTTTCTGCACTGACTGGCAGGGGCTCTCCCAGATTTCAGGCAGGGATCTCTCCCAGCCCCACCTGCAGATGCCATCAGGGACTGAACCCGAAACCTCCTGCATGCAGAGCAGATGCTGTAGAAAACAGCATTCTTCCCTGTAGAGTTTTCCTATGTGTATCATTCTGTAAAGAGGGTTGATGACAGACCTTTCTTGCCAGGGTGAAGTACAGATTTCATTGTTGTTCAGGAAATACAAAGTAACACAAGAAGCTGCCATGCTGAGTCAGGCCACTGGTCTGTCTAGCTCAGTACTGTCAACACTGACTGGCAGCCTCTCTCGGGGGTTTCAGACAAGGGTCTTCCCCATTCCCTACCTTGAGATGCTGGGACTTGAACCCAGGACTTTTTGCAAGCAAAGCAGATGCCCTACCAAGCAGCTTACAAAATATAAAATGCTGTTTCCCTATGGAACCAATTCAAAGCTGCAATTTTTTAATGTAGTATTTTATTTCTTTAAACTAGTATTTTTTTTTAAGCACCCTCCAACTAAAAGTTTGGAAATTGACGACTGGTCACAATAAAACAACAATTGGCAAGAGCATAAGGCAGGGTTACCCCACACCCTACCCCACAATGCCCCCCATTGCAGCATACCTCAGAAAGTGTGGTGACAATAAAATATAAGAAATCAAACTTCAGCTGAAATCACAGCAAAAAGAAGCGTCTAGGCAACGGCTCACTGAGCTACTGCAAAGGTTTTCTGTAAAAAGCACAGAAGAAAGAAATCGCAAATGGTTTAAAACATCTTCAAAGTGAGCTTTTTGGACAACAAAGGACTGGGTCATACAAGATGGAGGGATCTCAAGACAAGATTCTGCAGGGCCTGGTACATTTTTGCTAAAACAGATCATGTTGCCAGGTTTCTCGGGCCCCCTTTTGAGTACAGTGCCCCCTCTGTTGCAGCAGACCGAAAAGAAACACACTGTTAAATCGAAAACTTCCCTGCTTGCTGCAGTGCTCTTCAAATGCGGCAGGGGGCAGCGTAGACTTTGCATCCTCCTCCACCACCAAACCGAAAGTCCATTTTCTTTCTTTCGCTCCTGGTGGT
>JAXCMG010000018.1:21231913-21435225 GCA_034642415.1 Podarcis siculus | reverse complement strand
GGGGGGAGCCATGATTGCTTAAAGTGGTATGATACTGCTTTAAAATGGATAGTGCAGACAATGTGAACAGTTGGTGTATGGCCTTAACCAATTTTTTTTACATCCCAAAACACATCTGCGTCCTTTTAAACAGCTTCTTCACATTTTACGTAAATCATGAGTTATTGCGTGGGTCTTTGGAACTGGTGGAATCCCTCAGTTGTAATAAATAGGCAACTGCTTGCCAAAATGTGCACATTAGGCCAAACCACTTACAAAAAAAATGTGTTTGTTTGGAGAAATTCTTACTACAGTGGTACCTCGGGTTAAGAACTTAGTTCGTTCAGGAGGTCTGTTCTTAACCTGGAACTGTTCTTAACCTGAGGTACCAATTTAGCTAATGGGGCCTCTCACTGCCACCACACCATTTCTGTTCTCATCCTGAAGCAAAGTTCTTAACCCGAGGTACTATTTCTGGGTTAGCGGAGTCTGTAACTTGAAGCGTCTGTAACCTGAAGCGTCTGTAACCCGAGTTACCACTGTACAATGTTAATGAATTTTCTTGAGGATTAAAACAAAAACAAAAACCTGAAAATGAATTGCTGCAGAAATGTGAATTTAAGACTGGAAAAATAAGAGATGGAGAGAATTGATATTGACAGATTCTTTCATTCCTAACCCCAGCTGGGTATTATCTCCCTGACCTGCAGAGGTTCTCATGGGATTCAGGCAGAGTGGGACTTCTCTCCCAACCATTGGATTGTTTTTAGCGGGCAATGCCAAGAGTTGAAAACCGATAGCTCTTCTGCATGCAAAGCATGAGCTCTGCCTCTGGCCCCCTCTTAGTTTTTGTGGCTCCTCTCCAGCAACAGACCTATAGACCGTCCCCTCTCCATGCCACAGATTCACCTCTACTCTTGGGAAAGCGCATTTGTTCCTTTCTGGGATCCTAACTCTTACGTTCTGAGTGTAGGAATGTAGTGTGGGATGGATAGATTAAGGGGTTCTTCAAACATTAATGGCCCTAGAATATGACAACATCATTTATCATCAAGGATAGTACTCATGCAGGGAAACGGTGGGTCTCTTTCATTGTTTTCCGGACAACCAAAGTAGCTGCAAGGTTGAAGAGCAGCTGGAGGGAACAGAAAGGCATCTTGGCATCAGACACTTTGAACTGTTCAGACCTTCCTGGAAATGTTGCAATTGCAGTGGTCACAATGATAATTCTAATTCAAATGAAAGCGAGTGACTCAGGAATGGGATGTGGAGGTGGGGGAATGTTTATCTGCAGCCAGTCAGTTAGATCCGGATGAGTCCCACAGAAAAAATGCAAAGGCATCAGGGTCACCAGGTCTCATATTTTCGAAAGCCTGAGACTTGTTTGGTGGGGTGTAATGATGTCACGGGGCAGGGCCTTATGGCAGCCAACCCCTGAAAGACAAAAAAAGGGACTTTTGGGGGGGGGAGGGACTTTCCCCAGTTATTTCCCCTGGGAAATGGGGACATTGAGGAACAAGAGAGAGAGCTTTTATGTTGTATTTTCTCATTCAGAATTCCAACCCGTTTGTTATTGTTTTACAACAACACTGCAGCAAAACTCCTTCATTCAAAAACTTCAAAGCTAGTAAGCTGAGCCAGCTGGTTGCCCTGGGATTTAAGCTTGTCACGTTGTGGAACTGTCTATAGGAAGTCAACAACGGGATGAGCAGGTTCAGTAGATGGACTTAGGAAGATGCCTTAAAGGTAAAGGTAAAGTGACCCCTGACCATTAGGTCCAGTCGTGACTGACTCTGGGGTTGCGGCGCTCATCTCACTTTATTGGCCGAGGGAGCCGGCGTACAGCTTCCAGGTCATGTGGCCAGCATGAGTAAGCCGCTTCTGACGAACCAGAGCAGCGCACGGAAACGGCGTTTACCTTCCCACCGGAGTGGTACCTATTTATCTACTTGCACTTTGACATGCTTTCGAACTGCAGGAGCTGGGACCGAGCAACAGGAGCTCACCCTGTCGCGGGGATTCGAATCGCCAACCTTCTGATCGGCAAGTCCTAGGCTCTGTGGTTTAACGCACAGCGCCACCCGCATCCCTGGAAGATGCCTTATACCACATCAAACCACTTGCCCATCTAGATCAGTAAAGTGGTACCTCAGGTTAAGTACTTAATTAGTTCTGGAAGTCTGTTCTCAACCTGAAACTGTTCTTAACCTGAAGCACCACTTTAGGTAATGGGGCCTCCCACTGCTGCTGCGCCACCGGAGCACGATTTCTGTTCTCATCCTGAAAGCAAAGTTCTTAACCTGAGGTACTATTTCTCGGTTAGCGGAGTCTGTAACCTGAAGTGTATGTAACCCGAGGTACCACTGTACTGTCTACACTGTTTGGCAGCAGCTCTCCAGGGCTTTAGGCAGGGGACATTAGCAGCCCTATGCGGAGACGCCGGAGATCAAAGCAGGGACCTTCTCCACGCAAAGCAGATGCGGCACCACTGAGCTATGGCTTAGGTCCTAACACATCTTTGGTCACATTAGCGTGGCAGGATCCGATTGCAAATGCCGACTCTGTCCCCATGCCTAATCCACAGGGCCCCTTTCCTGTTGACCTATTGGGATATGCTCTCAGGCCATTTCTACCATATTATGAACATGTGCTTTGCTTTGCTGCTTTCTGCACACTTTCCCCGACATTGTTTTAGCCTTTGCCGCTTATCGGGTCTCCATCTCTTCTTCCTTCCCTCTTCTTCTCCTTTGCAAGCTCCTTTGTTCCCGTGTTTACAGTGGCATCGATTTGCTATCAGCAAGCAACATGGCCTTCGGACTGCCGCTGTGTATACATCCAGACGAAAGGCAGCCAAGTGGAACTTCCTTCTCCGGGCTTTGTGCTCTGGGGAAATAGGTTGCCGGGGGGCTCCGTCAGGTGTGGCTACCACGCGGCTCCGCCGTGCACACGGTTGCCGGCGACTGGTTGCCTATGCTTCACTGTGCAGATTTCCTAATGCCAGATGAGTACCGGCGGTGGTTTCCTCTGACTAGAAACGATTGTCACTGTGGATGCTTAATTGCTTGCTTCGTATGCTAGACAAATGCTGGCAGGAGTGAAATACCCCATTTCTCAAGTCTGAAAGAGAATTCCCGGATCACCCAGATTCTGCATTAGAATGCAAAAGCAGGCTTGCTTTAGAGTTTGTCTCCCCACCCTCTGCCACTTCAAGGAGATGAAAAGGAACCTGCATTGTACTGTAGGGCTTTGTAATCACTCCACAATGTCGCCCCTCTGTTTCCTGTAAGGTGACATGCCCAATCTTTATTTCAGGCACAGAGGATGCGCCTTCCATCTCTCTCTTCTCTTGCTTTAGCAATACAGTGGTACCTCATGTTACGTACTTGATCTGTTCTGGAGGTCCGTTCGTACCTGGCAACCGCTCATAACATGAGGCGCACTTTCGTTCATAGCACCTCTCACTGCTGCCGGAGCACAGCTTCCGCTCACATCCCAGGGCAATGTTCGCCATAAGGAGCATCTGCTTCTGGGTTAGCGGAGCGTGTAACCCGAAGCATTCATAAGGGGGATGGTATGTAACACGAGGTACCATGCTTCAGGTTACAGACGCTTCAGGTTACAGATGCTTCAGGTTACAGACTCCGCTAACCCAGAAATAGTACGTTAGGTTAAAAATTTTGCTTCAGGATGAGAACAGAAATTGTGCAGCAGCGGCAGCAGGAGGCCCCATTAGCTAAAGTGGTGCTTCAGGTTAAGAAGTTTCAGGTTGAGAACGGACCTCCAGAACGAATTAAGTTCTTAACCCGAGGTACCACTGTATAGGAAGCTGACTTCTACCAAGTCAGACCAATGGTCTATCTTGCTCTGTATTGTCCATACCACTGGCAATGGCTTTCCAGGGGGTTTAGTCCCAGCCCTACCTAGAGATGTTAGGGATCAAACTTGGGACCTTCTGTGTGCACAGCAGACACCCTGCTACTCAGCTACATCCCTTCTCCATTTGGTCCCATTGTCCAGTTTCCTCTCCCACCTGATGTTTCTCCTATCTATTTCTCCTCGTCCCATTGCCCTCCTTTCTCCTCCCACCTGAGCAGAGATGGGATGCTTGTGTTGCAATGCAGCAGAGAGCAAGAGAAGGCTGGTACCATGGATGGCTGAAGCTGCTAACGCTGGCTTCTCTCGCATTCTCTCCTTTCCAGCCTTGAGTTCAATTTGCCACATTTCCTCATTGGTTTGCGATTTTTCTGGGGTTTTTTTTGGGGGGGTAAAACAAATCTTCATAAAAATTCACCAGCATTTTAGCAAACATTTCTTCCAAATGCCACAGGCCATTCGCAGTACTTTGTGTTTAAGAAATAATCATCATAATTTTAAAGGAAATCTAAAGGCTGATTATTCTGTGGCACTTTATAAAAAATATGGACGAGAAAACCTGTTTTTATAATCAATTGAGCAATTGGGCTAGATGACCCTTAAGGTCCCTTCTAACAATTATATGATTCATTGGCCAAACCTTATAACCCTGTTTATAAGCCTCTCCACCTCAATTTTTTTTAAAAAGAAAATTGGGAATGAGGATCCTTGCTACATCTCTGGTGGGAGCAGAGTTCAGAGGAATTTTGGCAGTCTATATGGACATCACCTTGCCAACAAAGGTCTGTATAGTTAAAGCTATGGTTTTCCCAGTAGTGATGTATGGAAGTGAGAGCTGGACCATAAAGAAGGCTGATCACTGAAGAGTTGATGCTTTTGAATTATAGTGCTGGAGGAGACTCTCTAGAGTCCATGGACTGCAAGAAGATCAAACCTATCCATTCTGAAGGAAATCAGCCCTGGGTGCTCACTGGAAGGACAGATCCTGAAGCTGAGGCTCCAGTACTTTGGCCACCTCATGGGAAGAGAAGACTCCCTGGAAAAGACCCTGATGTTGGGAAAGATGGAGGGCACAAGGAGAAGGGGACAACAGAGGATGAGATGGTTGGACAGTATTCTCGAAGCTACTAGCATGAGTTTGACCAAACTGTGGAAGGCAGTGGAAGACAGGAGTGCCTGGCGTGCTCTGGTCCATGGGGTCACGAAGAGTCAGACACGACTAAACGACTAAACAACAACAACAACAACAATGGTTACAGTGACAGTGGGTCAAAAAGAAGTAAATACGGATTCAGGTCTTGCTCTGCTGTCTTCCTTCTGGGGTAAAAATAACCCCTTACTTCACAAGGATTTCATCGCTTACCTCCTCTTAGCTGCCAGCACACTGTTGGATAGGTGAGAAGGAGTTTGTCTGAAAGAGATGGGATGACAGAGGCTGGCAGCTGGCAGTGGCTGCCTAGCTAGAGGAAACATTGAGCATGACACATTTGAAGAAATGAAGATCCAACTGCTTTCATTTATTAATTGCACCCCGGAGGTACCTAGCATTGTAGCCAACATAGCACTAAGTCAAAGTCACTTATCGGTAGACTTCCTTCCGCAGGCTTAGTGTTTTGCAGCAGTTGAATGTTGTTGTGCAGGAGAATGTTGGTGAATGTTGTTGTGCAAGAAAATGCATAAGCTTCTGGTTACTGTGTCACACAATGGATTGTTCAGTCTGTTCCCCAACGAGTTCGAGCTATTGCAAATGTTGCATTGTTGTGCAAACTCACCTGCCCACAGGAACAAGAGTCCTCGTGCTAGTGGATGGGATGCATTGGCTACAGCCCATTGATGGTCTCTAAATCAGCAACCAGTTTGGAGGGATATGTTGGTTTTGTTATAGGTATAGATGTGTTTTGTGGATTACTTTCCATAAGACTGTTTGCTATACGTGGACCTGCTTTCCATGTGTACATTGCACAATTGTTAGGCAGCTAAGTGTGAAACACACACTCTGGAACGCCACTTGTTGGACCCTTGTTTAATGTGGTTGTGTTGGTTTGCTTCTTCATATAGTAAAAAAATTTAAAAATGCGAAACCTCGCCATAACTTCCCAGGAGGAAACCAAAGGCAGAACGAGAGCCTGACCCCAGGTTAAGGGTAGAAATTGGATGGCTCCCAAGCACTGCTCCCTCCGTGTCCAAACCACACCAGCTTCCGTTTCCTAAGCTATAATGATAGGCCTGTAATAAAAGCTTGCTATAAATGCCCTCAGTCGTTTCCCAAACTGTGGTACCAAACATCCCCCTTTCCAAGCTGGCAAGCCGATGTTTCTCTGCATCAGGCTAGCTTCTGCCCTTATAAAGTCCTCAGATGCCTGAAAGGGGGGGGGGAACCCCACTCACACCTTCTTCTTTTTTTAGCACCTTCTACAATTGTTGCTCTGAAGTGTGAAATGCACTAAAGCACCTGTAAATGCCATTTTAGGCAATGAAGTGTGAATGATCTTCCTATATAATACAGTTTGTGGGAGATGACTGTACTGTTATTTTGTTCCCTAATATAGGAGCTGTTCTGTTTAGATCTTAATTAGTTACTTAAAAAAAAACACACACACACACAGTTTAGTTTTCTTTATTATCATGCAGCTCCTGTTATGCTCTGCAGCAATGAAGCCACCCGGTTTGCAACAAACACCCGCAGAATAACATGATCTGAGCTGGATCAGGCCAAAGGCCCATCTAGTCCAGCATTCTGCTCCCACAGTGGGCAAACAGATGTAGTTGGGAAGTCCACAAGCACAATTGCACTCAGGTTTCCCAGCAACTGGCATTCACCTTTCGGCCAGCATTCACACATGTGATGCTGTCAAGTTGCTGGCAGCACTGCAGGAGTGTCATGTGACTCAATCGGGTGGTCCAGGGACCTGCAGAAGTCTCCCATGACCAGGTGACCTAAATAAGCAATGTATGGGCAGTCTTTTGTACATAAGGGATAGTTGTCCTATCCAAGCTGTCTTGGGAGAAGGAAGAATTCCACTTCTGGCTTGGGCCTCAAGCTAGAAGGTAAGGCTTTTACACTGGGTGGCAACCTGAGATGGCATCCCAACTGGGTGCATTCAAAAGCTACTTGTTCCAAGGAAGTTTCACCATCTGGGGATGTCTGTCCTTTCCACGTGTAGTTTTATGGGTGACAGACTCCCCTGTGTTCTGAGTTTCTGGGTGCCAGACACTGAACCCCTGGATTCAGCAAATGTTAAAAAATAAGCCAGACCCCTTTCCTGTTGAGGGAATCGCCTGGGTGATGGGCTATTAGGAAAGTCAAAGAGAGGGGACTCTGTGCGAGACAGCAAATCCCTCAGCTCAGAGTTAGTTAGTCAGAGTCAGAGTCAGAGTTTGAGGTAGAGTCTTTAGAGGTGGCTGCAATGTGACTTGGAGGGAAAAGGTTGCAGTCTGGTAAAGGCGGCAAGTTGGAGAGAGGGTTCAGAGGCATGGCTGATGGGAGAAGCAAGACCCTCTGGTGAATCTTTCCATCATAGGTTCAGCTTGTATATATGTGTAAATATCATAAAGATACCACCATCTCTGCTGTGCCGCATTTCCAAAAGGAAACAAGGAGTCTGGGTCTGGAACCCCTGGAATCTCAAACTTCTTGGAGATTGGGGTGGACTGTAATAGTATTAATGCCTTTTTCCTGGGTAATTATTTCCTTTGCCCCAGAAGCCTCCCATCTTCCTTTCAAATTCCACCTGGATACTTTGGAGTTAGTTGCACGATACTGAAGTGCATTGTGTGGTTGTTTCTCTAGCTGGCAGTAGCAGGTGGAAAGCTTGCTTTGTAGAACTCCGTCTAAAGGAGCAACAGCCTTAAGTCTGGTGTCCTGGGGCAGTTGCCTAGATAGCTTTAATGATTGGTCCAGCCCCCTATAAGTCCCCGAGCAAATAAAGAGACTGCTTTTCAGATGCTCCAGGTCCATTTGGGATCCACCCTTACATAAATGCCCCAACAGCACAATGTATCTTCTGTCAGGAGAAGGGGGATCGTAAAATGATTTGACTGCCTGCGGTTTGAAGATGTGCTCCAGTTACATGAAGGAATGAATTCCTTTGGCTAAAAGCCACCCAACCAAGTAATCTGAATCTTGGATTTGTCTAAGAAGAGGGCCCCACACTGCCTGCTTTGGAAAACTGTACAGGCTGGTTTTTATAAGTAGGCTAAATGATGCCATTGAGTCTTTTTTGTTGTTGTTGTTGGTAAAGTAGAAGAAATCAAAGTTAATTTCTGTGAACTGGAAATATAACGTAGTTAGACTTGGTCCGCCACAGGCCTCCACTGAAAAGTCCTCTCACGAACTGGTTACTTGCTACAGTGGATCCATATAGATGACCAGTTGAGCTTTGCTATCAGGGCTCATCTACACTTGTGTTTCATATGGATAGTAAGCTTCCTGCACCTCTACTAATTCTCTGTTGACCACATGACATCCTTCTCTAAATCTCTGCCTCCCCACGCTTTCCCCTCCCTCATTCCTTATTTTCCCATACCAGGGATACTCTGAAAAGGAGAAGGGGTGAGAAAGTCTGGGCTAAGGGAGGGGAACTTGTGTGAAAGCAGTGATTTAGAGGAGAACCTCATGTGGACAATGTAGAATTAACGGAAGCAGAGGAAGCTGACTACATTAAACATCAGTACAGATGAACCCTCAGCGTCACTTTTCCAAGTGGTGAGGGGAGCTTTAACCTAAATGACTTAGGCCTCAAATATCTGAAAGACCGTTTCATGCCCTATAACGCCTCTTTGGTGTTTAGATCAGCAGGGCGGTTCTCTTGGTAGCTTCCAACACCATCAGAAGGGCAGGGCAGGGCATCCTAGGAGGGGACTTTTTTTTTGGCAGCCCCTAAGGTTGGTTGAGGGATGCAGGTGGCGCTGTGGGTTAAACTACAGAGCCTAGGACTTGCCGATCAGAAGGTCGGCGGTTCAAATCCCCACGACGGGGTGAGCTCCCGTTGCTCGGTCCCTGCTCCTGCCAACCTAGCAGTTTGAAAGCACGTCAAAATGCAAGTAGATACCTTCTGGCGGGAAGGTAAACAGCATTTCTGTGCGCTGCTCTGGTTCGCCAGAAACGGCTTAGTCATGCTGGCCACATGACCCGGAAGCTGTACGCCGGTTCCCTCGGCCAATAAAGCGAGATGAGCCGCAACCCCAGAGTCGGTCACGACTGGACCTAATGTTCAGGGGTCCCTTTACCTTTAAGGTTGGCAGTCCCTCACCACAGAGGTGTGCCTACCATCTTAACTCTACAGCTTTTGCTTTAGCCTGGCCTCTGACCCTTAAAACATCTTGTTTTGTGGGACTTTATTATTTTTTTTACCTTGTCTTACAGAAAGCCTAACCGTGGCTGATCATTTGAACTGACTTGCCTTGATGACTGTGTTGTTGTTGTTGTTACTTTTATTAGTTGCTTTTTTGCCATCGCCAAGTCATCATGACTTACAGTATTTTCAGCAAAAAACAAAGACATATACATTGAAACCTACATTTTTTAAAAAAACAATCTAAAAGACTGTTTATTTATGCAGTAAATGCATACCCCACCCCCTTCCTCTAAAAAGAACTCAGGATAGCAAACACACAAAGGATAAGACAATTTAAACATCTAAAAACACTCCCAGTAGAGATGCTGACTTGGAAAGATCTCTACTCGAAAGCCTTTTTGGAAGAGGAACTCCTCAGAAAAAGCCAAAAAGACAATAGAGGCAACACCTGTCTAATATTTAATGGGGAGAGGGAGGGAGATGCCACAGCACTAAAAAAAACAACTGATTCATATATTGTATGGAACAGAAGATGCTTCCTGTCAGATGCCCTCACCTACAGATCACAGTGATCAAGTGGGTATATAAAGTGGGTGAAATGATTTTTCAGGGATCCTGGTCCCAAGCTGTATCAGGTTTTATTTGTTGTGTTGGATTGTGGGTTTTAATAATATGGGCTCATTTTTCTCAAGATGTTTTTAAGATGTTATCCGTCATATTCTATCTTGGCGGGGGGCTTGGAAATCATTATTGAAAGGCAGCACAGAAAACTCCTGGATCTCAAGCAGTTAAGAATGATGGGCAGATAATTCTGCTCACTTGACTATTTCTCTGCCAAGCCCATGTAGACACCGGCGCAGACACCAGCTTAAGCAGAAACCTTTTTATAGCTCGGCTGGGATCAGAAGTAACACAAACATGTCCCCTGTCACTTTGCAAAAACGTGGCACTTTGTGCATTCAGTATTTTATATTTACAAGGAAGATTCTAGTCTGTTGCCCCTTCACACCCCCATCCTATTTCTCTCCTGTAGTGCTTTGCTTCCATTTGAAACCCCACACTTTCTTCCCTAATCTTGCTGTCACAAAGGGATGGTAAACCAAACTGCATTGAATAACTGCTTACTTTTTGGGGGTAGTTTTAAAAAATGGAAGGGGTAGATGCTTAGTTAATGTGAGAGCTTATTGGTATATCTGTTCTTAAATGGCTTGCTCAATGAGGATGACTCTAACAGATTTTTAAAAGAAGGAAAGAAAGAAAAACATGAACATTATAGAACAACCAGCATCAGTGTGATTTGCATTGCCAGGGAAAAATAAGAAATAAAAATGTTATATAATTCTCTGCAGTGTAGATAATTTTGCTTGTTTTAAGCTCAGAATGTGCACTTCAACATCTGACTCTTAAGTCTTTTAATTACTCTTTTTTTCCAGTAGAGCTTCATCATGCATTGACATTGGGTAAGTTTCTTTTTAAAAAAAAAGAAGAAGAAAAACATTAATATACATCACTTTGCTCTACAATTTGCTTTGACGCTGAAAACGCATTAATTGTAAGAGCTGGGCTAGCTTCTGTCCTTCTCATTTCTATTCTGACTTCTGCCTGGTGATTGGCTTGCAGGAAATCCCCTGGAACCAATGAGGACTGACTTTGCCAACCATGTCCTAGCAACAAGCGTTGTTCCAATCCTTATCCAGAAAACTGACACCTGAAAAATTACATCATGAATAATAGCAAAGCAACAAGGGCCAAGACATTAAAAAAAAAAAATCTGTCTGCTGCAGAGTTCATTTAAGGTGTTTCAGTCTAGATTCTTAAAGCTACACAGTCCTAAAACGGTTTGCTGATCTCTGCAGTCCTCTGATCTTTACCTGTGGTGCAGAATTCAGATTCAAACAGCACGTGTTTAGATTGCTCTGCAGTTATATTCCTAGATTGCGGCGCATTTGGGTGACAGATTTAAGTGTGCCAAAGCATTTGTGAGGGAGAGGTTAAGGCCAGAAGATATATATATATCTTGCAGTGATATAAAGACTCCTTTTAAATATGCGGCTCTTGCTTCTATGTCGTCCCTTCTAATTTTCCCCAGAACATCTGAGTAACGCATCTTTCAAGAATGAATTGATTCATAAAGGTTGTGCGGTGTGCACAACAGCCTTAAATCAATCGGTGGGAGGTGGTTTTTTTGTTTTGTTTTTTTGACACAGACTGCACACTGTTCCGTTCAATTGCAAGATCAAACTCTTTCTCTTTCTGTTCTGTGTATCATTTTTTATTAATAAAGGAAGAACTGCCAGCAGTCGAGAGGGTGGTTGAGAATTTTATCCCAATTTCCCCCCCTCCATTGTATTTTCAAGTATCGGGGGGGGGGGGGACGCGGGGAGGAGAAATACTGCGATCAGCAAAGATTTTACGGTAACATTGCCCGCAAAAATGATTGCCTTCCTCTTTCCTTTTTCGTTTTGCTTTTTTTTTAGGTGGGTAAAAAGGAAGACGGTTTAGGAGTCGGATTTGATTCACGGGGAATTAATGGCATGTTAGCGAGCTGGAAAGCCAGCAGAGAACAATCCAATTGCAGAGATATTTAAGGCGAGACAAAGGAAAGGCAGCCCAATGTACAGGGCTTAAGCACGGTTCATTATGAAGAAGTGTCATGTAAATGAGAGGAGGAAAATCTATTTGGATTTGATGTTAGGGACTGCAGCGTGATTGGGAGCCTCAAATAATCCCTCAGTCATTTGAATGGCATTTGCTGTCTTCTGTTTTCTGAATCAAGTCGGGGAGAAAGGCAGAGAAGGGAGGGGGGAGTCTCTGCAGACTATAAGGTACAAAGGATGCTTAGTATAGATCGGAAATGCTGCCATTACCCACTTTGGCCTCTGGGGGGTCTCTAACATCATTATGGTCTTGGAATGTATATGTGGAGCAGAAAGTGTGTATGTGTGTGCAAACACACACACCTCAAGCAACAAAGTTGCATTTAAGGCTCTCCACCGGAGGCTGTGCAATGCGGGTCCACTGGGTTGCAGCCCTGAGCTCCTACAGATCCTTATTATGCTCCCCGTACATCTATTTATTTATTCCTCTGAGCGTTTGCATTTGCAGCATCTCATGATGCAGCAAAATAGATGTTTCAGTGTCTGAGTTCCGACTTCATTTGCAGCTCTGGGGCTCCGTCGGCGCTGGCATGAGGTCAGAGGTTCTGGCGAGCTGCCTTGCCACTTGGAAATCATAATAACGATGCTAATCCGTTACTATATAAGGCCAGTGGAGGAAGGAGAGTAGAGACGCGAAGTTGGAGGCGAGGGAGAGAAGCGAACACTTTGCAAAGAGTGATGTTCGGCTGAATCTTCCTGGCCCATTCCGCCCTTAATTGTAGGCAATTGCAACAAGAAGCTGAAAAATATTGTGTGACACTTGCAGCTGTGTGTGCATCCTCATAGATGCATCTTATTCTCCTGCTTGTGTGCTATGCACACATGTATTTAAAGCAACCCCCCCAATAGACCTGGGAATTGTAGTTTGCAGCTCACGGAACTGCAATTCCCAGCACCCTTACCAAACTACCATTCCCAGGTTCTTGGGAGGCGTGGGAATGGGCTATGAATATGCTTTATATGTAGGGCACAAAAGCAGCCCCAAAGTGTGCCCCTTTTATATATTTTCTGTAGTCTGATAATCAAGATTGGATTTCCCACTCAGGGAGAAAGAAAGAGGAAAGAGATGGGCAAAAGCTGTACACACTTAGGACGCTGTCTTATGCCGAGTCAGACTGTTGGTCCATCTAGATCAGTATTGTCTACACAAACAGGCAGGATTTCAGAAAGGTTTCTCTCCCAGCCCTCTCTGGAGGTGCCAGGATTGCAACTGGGACTTTTTTCCTGCAAAGTAAATGCTCTACTAATGAGCTCGTATCTCCCTTGGGCTTGCCGATCAGAAGGCTGGTGGTTTGGATCCCTGCAACAGGGTGAGCTCCCATTGCTCTGTCCCAGCTCCTGCCACCCTAGCACACCAGTGCAAGTAGATAAATAGGTACCACTGTGGTGGGAAGGTAAATAGTGTTTCCATGCACTCTGGGTTCTTTGACGGTGTTCGGTTGCACCAGAAGTGGTTTAGTCATGCTGCCACATTACCCGGAAAGCTGTCTGTGGCCAAATGCTGGCTCCCTCGGCCTGAAAGCGAGATGAATGCCACAACCCCATAGCCGCCTTTGACTGGACTTAACCATCCAGGGGTCCTTTACCTTTTACCTTTTTTATAACAATATGCATGGTGCCAAACTCTTCAGGGTTGGTTAAAACAGAAAGGAAGGGCAAAGAGCTCCAAATGGATGAATCCAGACTGGGTGAAGAGGCAATAAAAAGGCAGGAACAAGATCTTGGGCCTTAGTGGACAGCTGGAGGAAGGTATTCACCTGTGTATGGCAGCTGGGGAAAAGGCAAGTTTCATATTGGGGATCATTAGGTATACAAGTTTTAATAATAATAATAATAATACTGATAAGATTGTCATGCCATTATACAAACCTAAGGTGCACCAACACTTGGGATATTGTGTACAGTTCTGCTCACATCACCTTAAAAAGGATATTGTAGAAGTAGAAAAGGATCAGGAAAAGAAAGCCAACATGATCAAGGGGCTAGAACCGCTCCCCCAAAAACTATTAATGTATGCAACCGCAGCTGCTTAAATAAAATATGCCCAAAATTCGAAGGAGGAACTGGCTCCAAAAAAAGAGACAATTGGCAATTAAAACTGGTGGAATACGCAGAGATGGAGAAAGTCACCAGAAGATTAAGAGATCAAGATGATAGACTTTTTTTTTTTACAGAAAGGAGGAAATTTATTGAATATATGAAAACAAATTGTAAACAATTAAAAGCATTAGCAGGATTGACATAAACATGAGCAGCAAGAATTTTAAAGGAATTACAAAGGATACATGTAAAAAAAGGATGAACTTGGATATGCAGTAAGACTATGATAGAAAAATACAAAACCGCAGAAGGGAAGGGAGGGAGGTTGTGTAAAATATTGTATGATTTGTGTAGATTTATATTCATTGTTGAAAGTTGTAAAATGGAAAATATATTATTATTATTATTATTATTATTATTATTATTATTATTATTATTATTAAATAGAACCACTCCCCAAGCAGTTACAAAATCGGGTGGGGAGATTAGCAAGGGAGGACATGATAGAGCTGTGTTAGATTACACACGGTGTAGAGAAAGTGGATAGAGAGTTTTTCTCCCTCTCCCGTAACACTAGAATGTCTGGACATCCAATGTAGCTGAATGTTGGAAGCTTTGGGACAGAGAAAACAAAGTCCTCCTTCACACAGCACATACCGTATTTTTTGCTCTATAAGACTCACTTTTTCCCTCCTAAAAAGTAAGGAGAAATGTGTGTGCATCTTATGGAGCGAATGCAGGCTGCGCAGCTATCCCAGAAGCCAGAACAGCAAGAGGGATCTCTGCTTTCGCTCTGCAGGGATCCCTCTTGCTGTTCTGGCTTCTGAGATTCAGAATATTTTTTTTCTTGTTTTCCTCCTCCAAAAACTAGGTGCGTCTTATGGTCTGGTGCATCTTATAGAGCGAAAAATATATGGAACTCGTTCCCCCAGGAGGCAGTGATGGCCACCAACTTGGATTTTAAAAAGGATTGGACAAATTCATGGAGGAGAAGGCTCTCAATGGCTACAAGCTATGAAGGCTCTACTCTGCCTCCACTAGGGTTGCCATATTTCAAACAGTGAAAATTCAGATGGAAAAGTTGTTGAGCCTTTTTGGCCAAATTGGCAAAAATGACACTGCCAACAACGTGGGTTGCCATATGTCTGGATTGCCCCGGACATTTTTCTTCCAATTTACACCTGGACACTGCTGCCGACTGCAGTATTCTGGATATGTCCAGGAAATTCCAGACGTATGGTAACCCTACGATCAGAAGCAGTCATGTTTCTGAAGGACAGTTGCTGGAAAGAGGTGCGGCAAAGGTTGTTTAACACAGGCACACTGTGAGAACAGGAAGCTGGATGAGATGGGCCATTGGTCTGATCCAGTGGGCTCTTCTTATGTTCTCAGGGATGAAGGGAGTTGAGGTCCAATGACATCTAGAGGTCATCACTTTGGCCCCCCACCAGCATACAACCTCTCAAGGGATGCATTGCTAAAATTAGATTTAGGGGGGAAATAATAAAGTTCAAGAACTGGGTAAAGACTTTCCTTAGATTCTTCAAGTAGTAGAGTCGTACCTTGGAAGTTGAACGGAATCTGTTCCGCAAGTCTGTTTGACTTCCAAAATGTTTGAAAACCAAAGCACGGCTTCTGATTGGCTGCAGGAAGCTCCTGCAGCCAATCAGAAGCAGTGGAAGCCCCAATGGACATTTGGTTTCCAAAAGAACGTTTGAAAACCAGAACAGCAGATACCAAAAGATTCCAACTAAGAAACGACTCTGCTCCTGTGGAGATGGCAATCTGGAAACAGTGGCTCATGTTCTCCCGTCCTGTCCCCTTTATAAAGATCTGAGGAATGAGATCATCACCCCACTCTTACTAACCATCCCAGGCCGCCCATCTGCGGCCACATTGTTCTTTCTTTTATCAGATCAAAATGATCAGACAACAGGAAAGGTTGCTAGGTTTATCGAGGGTGCAATGAGATTAAGGGCCACTATCTGAATGATAATCTTGGTCATCTGATTGCCCTTTTTACCCATTGTTGTCTTTTTAATTGTATATATTGCTTGTTTTATGTTGCTATGGCCGTTCGCTAATGCGAATAAAGTTTCTATATCTAACCAAAACAGTCACTTCCGGGTTTGCGGCATTTGGGAGCCAAAACATTCGAGAACTAGGCTGTTTGAAAACCAAGGCACGACTGTACTTAAAACTTTTAATAGACCTTAAAAGGCACAACTACCTTTTACCCCTACTGAATCTAATTTATCACATACGTTGATTTCTTGCTGATACTTCTGCACTGATGAGCCATGTGCTAACTATCCAATGAGTTCTGCAAGAAAACGAACAGCATAGTATCCACAAATCCCCTCCCACAATCTGTACATTGTTACAGCTGTGGATTGTGTCTTGATTCAGACTAAACACTTGGCGATGTTAAATGCTATGGTTGTGTTCTCCAAAATCGAGGCTTGCTACAGAAGTGGAAAGGAAACCACAGAGCCAAATGACCTGGAAGTTGAGATGGAGAGGAGATCTTTCGATCAAGAGGCCAGGAAAGTTACATTAACATTGACCAATTCTGTGAAAGTTTACCCAGTAATATACCGGGAGTGTTGTCCTCCTAACATCTGGTTTCAATAAAGTTCCTTATTAAATAAAAGGATGTGATGCTCTGTTTATTTGTTTGACAGGAGAGCGACACTGAAAAAGGCGAGATTGCCAGCTAAATTGCAAACAGGAAATTATTGCCTGTACCCTGGGTTTGCCCGAGGCACTATGCTTTGGGGCAAGAATGATAAGTTTCCAATCTGAAAGGAGTGCCAAAGGATTGGTTGCAAAGCCACAGAGGGCAATGGGGTGCAAATTCCAAGGTTGCAGGAGGCTATGTATGACCTGTGAATTGCACTTCAGAACCCTCTGCATTGTAAGCAGAGATCTGGGCAGAAGTTTGAAATTGCCTGGTTGGCAATGTGAATTGGTCCACCTTGTAATGCCCAGGGGTTTTATTAATCCCCCCAAGTTCTTCTCTGGCTCAGGATATAAAATGAGGTCTTGTGAATGAGCATCCAGGAGACCAGATATCCAAAGCCAGCTGCTTCTTTAGACACAGGCTCACATTTCTGTTTTTTAAAAAAGTTAAACCCCTTTTAAAGTTAAACCCCTATGTGGACAGTCCAACAAGCCAAGCGGCCTTAATTTGATGAGAATTTGTGTCAGTTCCAAAGATCTCAGAATCCTGCTCCAATGCAATTCAGAGCAGGGCTTTTAGTGTGGCTGCCCCTGTTCTGTGGAAAGGTATCCCTGCTGAGATAGGCACCCAAAAGCTGCACTATCTGGAAAAACAGCTGATCTGTTTGTTCCGACAGACTTTCCCAGCTGTCTTTACCACGAGTATCCCCTTCTTAAGATTTCAGTCTTGCTTTTAAATGTATCTGTAGTATTTCTTTTGAACTGTTTTTTGATTATTTTATGTGTAAATTGCCTTGTGACAGTTGTTTAGAATGCAATTAATAAAATAATTGTAGTAATTAATAAATACATATTTCATGTTGTTGTTGCTCAGATCCACCCAGTATTTTCTTTTTGGCAGGGGGAGTGTCTGTCTCTGCATACATATATTTCTAGAATAAATGGAGACTGAGTACTTGTTTTTTCTTTGTGGCCCACAAACTACATCTAGACCAGGCTTCCTCAACCTCGGCCCTCCAGATGTTTTGAGACTACAATTCCCATCATCCCTGACCACTCGTCCTGCTAGCTGGGAACATGGGAGTTGTGGGCCAAAAACATCTGGTGGGCTGAGTTGAGGAAGCCTGGTCTAGACTATGGTAGTTTATTGCACATGTTGTTGTTGTTTAGTCATTTAGTTGTGTCCGACTCTTCGTGACCCCATGGACCAGAGCACGCCAGGTACACCTGTCTTCCACTGCCTCCCGCAGTTTGGTCAAACTCATGCTGGTAGCTTCAAGAACACTGTCCAACCATCTTGTCCTCTGTCGTCCCCTTCTCCTTGTGCCCTCCATCTTTCCCAACATCAGGGTCTTTTCCAGGGAGTCTTCTCTTCTCATGAGGTGGCCAAAGTATTGGAGCCTCAGCTTCAGGATCTGTCCTTCCAGTGAGCACTCACGGCTGATTTCCTTAAGAATGGATAGGTTTGATCTTCTTGCAGTCCATGGGACTCTCAAGAGTCTCCTCCAGCACCATAATTCAAAAGCATCAATTCTTCGGCGATCAGCCTTCTTTATGGTCCAGCTCTCAACATGCATATGTGCAACACTCAGTGTGCATGAATTGGCATTTCAAGGCAGGAAGAGAACTCTCAGGAAACAGGTAAGTTGCATCCAAATGTTTGCAGACTTAGAATTGCTGACATTCTTCTGGATGCAGAGGAAGGGAGCTCACCCATCGTGAAAAGCAAGAGGTCCTGGGATGTTCCTCTTGTGCTGTGCAGCCTCTTTGGGAAGCAAAATGTGCAGGAGGCTGTGAATACATTCATGTCCTGCCTCCATGGACAAAGGCGGTAAATACCAGTTGCTGGAAAACACAGGGGGTGTGGCAGACTGTGTTGTTGTTCTGGGGTCCTGCTTATGGGCTTCCCACAGGCATCTGGTTGGCCACTGTAAGAACAGGATGCTGGATCAAAAGGACCATTGCCCTGATCCAGCAGGGCTCTCCTTATGTTCTTATGCATCTACTGAATGTAGGAGCACGGAGAGAAGAAACACTACAGGGCATCTGTAACAGCAAAACCGGGTGCCTTATAGAATCATAGAATTGCATGGCGAGTTCCCGCCCCCACCCCAGTGGAAATAATGACACATAACACAATTATTAAGGTTAATGGGCTAAATAAGGCCACAACTTTATTGGTTACAGGTGATGAGCGGTATTGGCTTAGGCATTGGTCCTAACCGACTATATCCGACTTCAGCCCATCCGCTTGAAGTCCAGGAAGGGTTAACCAGCAGTAGGGGGAGTCCTGCTGATGCACATCAACTAGGAACTCCCCCGGGGTCACCGATTGGGGGCGTGCCTTAGGCCCTCACCTCCATAGGCTTTGGACAGGGCCATGCCCCCCAGAATCCTTTATCAGACTACGCTTCAATATGTGGGGCAGGTGATGGCACTTCCTCCCCTCTTCCATCTACAGAACAATACCAATGCCTAACCGCCAATACCAAGAAAGTTGTGACGATTTGCTATGAGGTAGGCTGGTGCCAATTTGCCAAGTGGAAAAAATCCTACCAGACCCCTCAACCACCGTTCCAAGGTCCATAGCAAGGTCAAGGAACAAAAACCTTATAGGGCGGGAGGGTGGGAAACAGGAGCAGCTGGAGGCGGCAAAAGAGGGAGATCCCCGGCAGCATCCTGCCTTAAGTAGGGCAGGCCATGCCCCCAGAGCCAGTCAATTGGCTGGCCAGGGGATGACGTGGCCAGCCCCCAATCGCGTGGGGCTGGGTTCCAGCCGTTGCGTGCGTGGTGGGGCCATGAAGCCCGCAACTCCACCTCCTTCGAAGGGCAGAAGTGGCTTTGTAGAGTTGGAAGGGATCTCAAGAGTTATCTAGCCCTTTGAATGCAGGCTTGAACCCATGACCCTGGAATTCTCATGTTCTACTGACTGAGCTATCCCAGATGCCCAGTGCGAGTGTATCAAGACAAACCTTAACGGCCCACCTGCACCAACAACATGTTGGTTTTATTAGCCTCTTCAGCCACAGCAGGCACTGTAACTCTCCAATAGTTTGACTTTGCCCCTGGTGCTGCACTCTTCCATTGTCTCTCAGGACAGAGGGATATCAACAAACAGCAATCAAACGTTAACTGTTCAAGCAGGCACTTTAAAGGAACCTGCAGCCGTCCGTAAATTGTTGGACTACAACTCCCATCATCCCTGACCTCTGGCCCTGCCAGATGGGGCTGATGGGAGTTGGAGACCGACAACATCTGGAGCTCACCACGTCCGCCGGCCTCCCTTAAAGAAAGGCATTCCTTTTGAGCAGGAATGTTCTTCTGCTGGAGCTTATCATTCCAGCAAAGCCGGCGCAAGGGCTGAGAGAGATCTCCAGGCAGAACCATATGCAGGGAAGGGAAGGGGAAAAAATAAGCACAGCTTTCTTTTTCACAGAAGGATATAAAAGCTTGGCCTAGTTTGGTTTGCCAGAGCCTGCCTAGGGTTCTTGCCGCTCTCTCCTGCTATTCATCGGCCCCCTCCTGCAGACACCTGCGAGATCAACTCATAAAGCAAGCATTCATCGAGTCCTGGCAGCGCCAGCATGGGAACTTCAGGCTACAGGGCGACAGTCATTGTATCTGCAGATTAAAACACACACACATTCCTTCACCGAGGCCTCTGAAAATAGACCCTGGCTGCAGTTTCGCTCTGGCACCACAGGGTATGTTAAAAGAGAAAAGAAGGAAGGAAGGAAGAAAGGAGGTTTCCTTCACTTTGCTCCTTTTCGAAAGTCACTCAAGAGGAATACAGTTATGGAGGGTAACAGGCTGGCTGGACTTTTTAATTGTATTTTTGATCTGCGGCAGTCCAAATTGCAGTAGGTTTCTGCCTTGCGGGACTTGGCCGGCCTGGCTTGAAATAAAATTTTTGCCAGCTTTACAGAATCCAGAAGAGGGAACTTCTGGGCTGCTCCTCCCTGTGACCTTGAGGACTCAACGGGATCAGTGCAGATATCTTAACCTTGTTGATCATGCTCCTCGGTGGAGGTTAAAGGGGAAAAACACAACCGTAGTCTGAATCAAGACACAATCTGCAGCTGTAACAATGTACGGATCGTGGGAGGGGATTTGTGAATTTGGTACTGTTCTTGCATAACCTATTAGATAGCACATGGGCTGTCAGTGCAGAAACATCAGCAAGAAATCAATGTACAGTGGTACCTCGGGTTAAGAACTTAATTCGTTCTGGAGGTCCGTTCTTAACCTGAAACTGTTCTTAACCTGAAGCACCACTTTAGCTAATTGGGGCCTCCCACTGCCGCTGTGCCACTGGAGCACGATTTCTGTTCTCATCCTGAAGCAAAGTTCTTAACCTGAGGTACTATTTCTGGGTTAGCGGAGTCTGTAACCTGAAGCGTATGTAACCTGAAGCGTATGTAACCCGAGGTACCACTGTATGTGACAAATTAGATTTTGTAATGATAAGAGGTAGTAGTTCCTTAGAAGGTTTATTAAAAAATTAAATACTACTTGAAGAAAGCCCTTTCTTTGTTGCCCAGATCTTGCACCTTATTATTTTATTCCTAAATCTAATTTTAACAATGCATCCCTTGAGTGTTAGTATACTGTTGGGGTCCCAAAGTGATGCCCTCTAGATGTTGTTGGACTGCAACTCCCTTTATCCCTGAGAACATAAGAAGAGCCAACTGGATCAGACCAATGGGCCATCTCATTCAGCATCCTGTTCTCATAATGGGCAGCCAGATGTCTGTGGGAAACCCAAGCACAATCTCCGCCCCATGCCCACCTGCAGGGCCCATCCAGACCAGCATCCCAAATCCTGCAAGTGTCCTGATTTTCCAGGGACAGCCCTATAATTACAAAAACCACCAGGAAGCCACTGTGGGAAGTAGGACGTTGGAATAGGTGGGCCTTTAATATGACCCAGCAGGGCTTTTCTTATGTTCATCTGGGTGGATGACAATACCAGACCCTTCACGTGTCCCTATTTTTGAGGGACAGTCCTGGATTTACAGAAGCCATCTCGGTTTCTGATTTGATCCCGGAATGTCCCACTTTTCCTTAGGACATCCGTATTTTCACTGGAGAAATGTTGGAGGGTATGGAGTTATGCGACCCCTAAGCCAAGGAGATAAGTAACTATACAACCATTAGAAGACATCTGATGGCAACCCTGCATAGATAAGTTTTTAAAATGTTTAATGTTTTATTATGTTTTTTATGTTTTACAGTGGTACCTCGGGTTAGAGACGCTTCAGGTTACAGACTCTGCTAACCCAGAAATAGTACCTCCGGTTAAGAACTTTGCTTCAGGATAAGAACAGAAATTGTGTGGCGGTGGTGGGAGGCCCCATTAGCTAAAGTGGTACCTCAGGTTAAGAACAGTTTCAGGTTAAGAACAGACCTCCAGAATGAATTAAGTTCTTAACCCCAGGTACCACTGTATAACGTTTATTATGTTTTTATAGATTTTGGAAGCTGTCCAGAGTGTCTAGAGCCACTCAGTCAGATGGTTGGGGTATTGTTATTGTGGACGTCCCTATTTTCATCAGAGAAATGTTGGAGGGTATGCAATACTTGTTCAAACATTATTCTGATCCAGGCAAAGGTTACTCCGATCATTTTAATGGGAAGAAACAGAGCCATGTGTAGGAACTCTGTGTGAGCACTGAAATGCATGTGGCATTCTGGGCTGGAAGCAAACATCTCCCGATGATAAACAACAAACACACACAACTTCCATGTGCTACCAATTTACGTTTTTAAACATGACTAAACATGCACGGCATATATTTACATTTTTCTTAAGCCAGGTAATCAGAGGGATTTGAAGTTTGCTTAAGACAATTAAGGTAATCACTGATGAGAAAAAGCTTCTAAGGTTCCCTGCCTCCTCCTATGTTTCTTCTCCCCTCTGATTCCCTATCATGCCCAAGCCAACATAAATAATAATCTCAGCTAAAATGGTAGAGAGTACCAAGGAAAAAGAAACACAAAGAAATCCAACCTGCTGTTCAGAAATCACAGAAGTGTAGAAGTGGAAGAGAACACAAGGGTCAGCTTGTCCAATCCACTGCAATTCAGGAATCACAGCTAAAGAACCTGACAGAAGGCCCTCAAACCTCAGTCACATAAGAAATAATACTATCGAGGCCCTTTTCAGTTGGGTGAGGGGAAAATATTTCATGTGAAGGAAGCACCAGGCTGACTAGGAAAAGGGTGAAGGTCCTGACTAGGCCTAGTGTCAAGAGTCACCTTCAGGTTGGCCAACTCCATGACTGGATGGTGAGAAGACCCTGCTGCTCTTGTGGTGTGGAAACAAAGTTAATACCATTCATCAAAAAAAATCGCTTCATTTGGGTAACTTCATTTGATCCACATGATGGTGGATCATTGCCAGGTAGCCAGCTGCAGATGTTGTTGGACTCAAGTCCCATCAACCTCAGCAACCAGCATGGCTAATGGTCAGGGATAATAATAATAATTTGATAATTATTATTTATTACTTATACCACACCCATCTGACTCGGTTGCCACAGCTACTATGGGAGGCTTCCAACATAACAAAAACACAGCAAAACATCAAACATCAAAAACTTCCCTAAACAGGGCTGCCTTCAGATGTCTTCTAAAAGTTGTGTAGTTGTTTATCTCCATGACATATGATGGGAGGGCTTTCCACAGGGCGGGAGCCACTACTGAGAAGGCCCTCTGCCTGGTTCCCTGTAACCTCGCTTCTTGGAGTGAGGGAACAGCCCGTTACTCAGTGAGTAGGGACATATTTGCGCAATAGCACAACAAAAACAGAACAAAAGAAATCCTGTAGAAGATACGCAATATGAAAAAATACAGGGCTTCGGTGGGAAGCTGAACATGGGCCATGCACCACCTGGAGCAGTATGTTTGCCTTGAAACTTCTACAGGCTCAAACAGCATGAAAACAGCATACAGTGGTACCTTTGGATGCAAACAGGATCTGTTCTGGAGCCCCATTTGCATCCTGAGTAGAACGTAATACACGTCTGCGCGTTTGCGCGTGCAAAGGTTGTGTTTTGCTGCTTCCGTGCATGTGCATGACATCATTTTGAGCATCTGTGCATACGCGAGCAGTGAAACCCAGAAGTAAGGCACTCCGTTACTTCTCGGTTGCCACAGAGCGCAAGCCGAAAATACTTAACATGAAGCTACTTCAACCTAAGGTATGACTGTAATGTGTAACAACTCTGATACCATCCTGAGCGCAAATCATGATGAATGCATAATACAAAAGGACCACATGATGGGCTATAAAACTCAAATGTTAAATTTACTAATATTTATTCAATTGGGAGTTGACAGCCCTAATAAAAAAAATATTGTTTGTTACTTTTAAAATCCCACAAATATTTGAGTTTTGTTTTGTTTTAAAAATGTGTGTAGGGATGTTTAAATTTGTCTGGAATTCTTTTTCTACTGGAATTTGGTGACAACACTGATCCTCCCAGGTTGCACCAGCTTCACCCACCGACTGCACAGGGAGTTTATCCACCGTTTCAAGTCTCCCAGTAGGACGCCCAGGAATTGCGAGTGGCAAATAAACACCCACAGTGCAGCATGACTAACAACAACCTGCTTTAATGTATTCTGCAACCAATTAAAGCCTGCAGTCCTATTAAAAGCCCATTGCGAGAAAATCCCAGGCAATGTGGGACACCGAGAGAAAGGGCACCCCTCAACTGTGCTCCCTTTCTGCCCAGGGCGGCCCACCCACTCTCTGCCCATCTCTGACTCGAGGGTTCCTGTGAGCTGGAATCTGTGCTCATGAAAGATCAATAGATGCACATATCCTGGGGCAGTTGCACTTCTTATACCCAGAGGACTCTTCTTCTCTGCCGCCCCCAGCCCCACAAAGTGTGAAATATTGGATTGTTTTCCATAAGAGAGTAAAATTATAAAGGAGCTAAGGAAACCGTGTGTGCTTTTGACTTAGTAATAACTGTAGCAAATTTCCCCAAGAGATACAAACAAACACATGCTGGAACAGAATATCAATGAGGTCTTTTTTAGAGCAAAGCACATTAAAATGCAAAACAGGAGATAATGAGATAAAGCAGCAAGTTGCAGGCCCTGGGTTTTTTTTTTTTTTTTTGGTTTTTTTAAAAGCCTTGAAGTAGCTGGAAATGGGAAGACTGAATGGACCTCATGAAGCTCTTGGGTCCATTAAGCCAGTTTGCTATTTTTGGAAAAAAAGGAAGATAAGTAACAACTCAGCCCCATGTCCTGGGACTCTTCTGATGTGCTGTTTCCAACTTTTCGTTTGTTTACAGTTTCAGGGGTGAGGAATTCGAGGTTGAAGTGAGTTGAAAGAGCATTGACTGCCCCCAGGAAGAAGATCAGAGGTAAGGGGACCAGATGCCCCTGTAATTTTATTTTATTTTTTTGCAAGAGATGGAATTCTGGCAGGTCCAGCTTGTTACAAAGGGACAAGCATCTGCTGAAATATCTACTTCTGGGTGTTGATGGGGCTCTTTTCTCTTTTGCATCTGATCCGCTGAAGCAGAAGCTCTTGGCTTACTTCTGTCCTGAAAGAAAAACTGTTGGTGCTGACCTTTAAAGCCCTAAACAGCCTTGGCCTAGTATACCTGAAGGAGCGTCTCCACCCCCATTGTTCTGCCCAGATACTGAGGTCCAGTGCTAAGAGCCTTCTGGCAGTTCCCTCACTGCGAGAAGCGAAGTTACAGGGAACCAGGCGGAGGGCCTTCTCGGTGGTGACACCTGCTCTGTGGAACACCCTCCCATCAGATGTCAAGGAAATAAACAACTACCTGACTTTTAGAAGACATCTGAAGGCAGCTCTGTTTAGGGAAGTTTTTAATGTTTAATGTTTTATAATATTTTTGTATGTATATGCTGGCAGTCACCCAGAGAGGCTGGGGTAACCCAGTCAGATGGGCAGGGTACAATAATTATGATAATATGATGATCACCTAGAAGGGTTATTTCATTTGGAGTGAGTTGCAGGATTCTGTAGAGTAACACAATGAACTTTGAATGACCCCATGATTGTCTGCTAAGGGAAATGGATTCCAAGGTCATAAAATCATAGAGTTGGTTGGGACCCTGAGGATCACCTGGTCCAACCCTCTGCAATGCAGGAATATGCAGCTGTCCCTTCAGGGGACTGAACCCGCAACTTTGGCATTATCAGCACCGCACTCTAACCAACTGAGCTGTCCAGGATTCTCCCATGAAATCCATTGTTTTCATATATGGTTTGAATGACCCTGGAGTAACACTAGGGGGAGAAATTTGGTTTGGCCTATATTTTAACATGAACCTAGATAATTAGCACTTCCTGAAACAGCAGGCCAACCGAAACACAACTTCCAATTGAAACTCATGCTCCTCTGAATTTTGTAACGCAGCTCCCCTCCAAATAATGCGTACAAAAGTATGTATATTTGGGAAAAGTATGAGTCAAAACACATATATTTACATGGCAAGGTCCCAAACCCGCCTGGAAAGTGGAATAAAGACACATGAAACCGTATTTTAGGTCAATGGGTGAGAAAGGACACAACTTTATTGGTTGCAGAATGTGAGTGGTATTGGCTTAGGCATTGGAAGCTACACGACTATATCTGACTCCTGCCCGTCCGCAGGAAGTCTTGGAAGGGTTAACCACCAGTAGGGGGATCCCTGTTGATGCACATCAACTAGGAACTCCCCCAGGGTCACCACTAGGAGTTGTGTCATGGCCCTAGCCCCCCATTTGGGGCTTCTGACAGAGACAACACCCCTCGGATTCATTTAATGGAATACCCTTGAATTAGGAGGGGTAGGTGATGGCCACTACCTCCCCTCCCCTTCAACCGAATACTCAAATGCCTAACTGCCAAACCTTACAAAGTTGTGACGATTTGCTATGAGGTAGGCGAAAAACCAAATGGCAGGTGCCAATTCGCCAAGTGGGAAAAATTCCTACCAGGCCCCTTCAACAGGCGACCAACTGAAGTCCCTAGCAAGGTCAAGAGATAAAGAGCAAATCTAAGGGAGGGAGGGAGGGAGGGAGGAGAACTGACCAAGCAGGGAGAAAACGGGGAAATCATTAGCAAAATCATTTGTAAACATGCTAAGTGGCATGCAAAAACATGAATACAGTCATACCTTGGGTTACAGACACTTAAGGTTGCGGTTTTTTTGGGTTACGGAGCACCAAAACCTGGAAGTACTGGAAGGGGTTACTTCTCGGTTTCGGCAGTCGCGCGTGCACAGAAGCGCCGGATCACAACCCGCGTGTGCACAGACACACCGCTACAGGTTGCTAAGGTGCATCCTGCATGGATCACGTTTGCAACCCGAGTGTCCACTGTATTAGGAAAAATACAGGCTAAAATACTGATGATTTTTCATTACTTAAGAAACACACACGCATTGCAAACTGATAAGAACAAGAAAAATAAGAAGTGCAGGTTGGATCAGGACAACGGCCCGTGTGCACAAAGAAGTATTCTCTCTTCTCTGTCCTGATACGAAAATGTGAAGAACAGAACTTAAAAGTGCCTTAAAAGGAGAAACTGAGAAATTGTCAGATTTGTCCACCCTTAGGTGGCACACAATCTCCTAGTCCTCATTATGACTGGCCGTGTGCATGGAGTGAAGCAAGGCTTGCATCCTGGACTTTGGGGTTCCCATGCTCATGCCTCTCTTCCTGCACCCCAGGGCCCCACGGCCTGTCTGGTGGCTTAATGGCAATGTAGGATGGCAGTAGGGAATCATGTTGAGCAGGTAGTTATTACAGAATCCCGTTTTAAAATGAAATTAAAGGAGGGGCGCATGGGAGGAAATGGAGAGCGGGAAGTTGGAAAGGGTATGAATGGAAGAGTGTCGTTTATTTTAAAAAGATATAAATCTTCATTTAGCTGCTCCTGGCTGGGAGGGGGAAGGGAGGGAGGGTAGAGGCAGTGCTTTAATTCTTTCCAAGTGCTGTTTATGATTGCCTATGGCAGGAGAAGGGAGAGAGGTATTTCTCTGACTAAACTAATAATTCATATCAGCGTCAGGGGCAGACTTTCGCAGTCTGTAGTTCTCCAGCTGTTCCTCGACTTTTGTCCAGACTGTCCCTGTGGGATTCGTTGTAGCAACACATCTCACTTATAGGATTCATGTGAAAGGGAAGGGATGTGGAGAGGAGGGGAGGGTGGCCGTGGCGGAGGGGGACCCACAACTGTAAATTAAAACCATGTTTCTGCTATTGGTGGGTATTGAAATTCAAAAGTCTTTGTAGCTTCTCAAAAATAGCCTTCTCTCTCTCTCTCTCTCTCTCTCTCTCTCTCTCTCTCTCTCTCTCTCTCTTTCATTACAGTAAGGGGGTGGGAGGTGGGGTAAAAATAGCCCGCCCTCCAACTAATTTAAAAGAAGCAAAGCTTTTATGTTTTCCCTTCCTGTTTCATGTAGGAGGTCTCGAAATAAAGGTAACAATGCAGAGCCCTTTTATTCTTTCCCAATAAAAATTCAGAGCACTTGGTCTGGCTTGGACGGTGTGGGGGGCAACTTTTCTTCCTTTCTTTTCTGCTGTGCAGTTGAAGGAAAATTCAAAGCAAAGGGGTACACAATCAAATGAAATCCCGGAATTGGGTCATGTGTTATCCCCGGAACTATTTCCTTAATCCAAAGTGTCCTAGTAAAGGTACCTTGTTGATGCAAGCACGGGATTTGCCTCCTAGTTTTGCTTTAAATGCCTCTGTTGGTTTTGTGTGTTTAATTATTTTATATGCACAAATCGCATTGAGGAGGTGATTAAGAAATCAGTTGTAATCATCATCATCATCACCACTTTGGAAATGCAAGCAATCACTAAGAGGAGTCAGACAGCGGCGTGTTAATAATAATAATAATAATAATAATAATAATAATAATAATAAAGCTGAGAAATCAAGGTCTGTATCCCATGTTCTCTATCCACTAGTGCAAGGGCTAGTGGGCTATCAGACAAGTGAGTTTTCATGTTGCACAAGAGAGGAATCAAATGCAGCCAATGCGCTATTGGAAACTCATTGCTCAATCTATTGTGCGATAAAGTTACTGTATACCTGGTTATGCATTTGCATTCTCTTGTTTAACAATGCTCCACTAGTGCAAAACATTTCACCAATGTAACAAGTACTGTACAGTGGTACCTTGGTTTACTGTAAGAATAGCTTAGTTTATGCACAACTTGGATTAAGAAAGCTGCAAACCTGGAAGTAGGTGTTTTGGTTTGTGAACTTTGCCTTAGAATAAGAACACATTTCACTTCCTGTTGAGTGTGTTCCATTTGTAAATTGAGTCCCCTGCTGCTGTGGGAAAGCACGCCTTGGTTTAAGAATGGATTTCTGGAATGGATTAAGTTCATAAACCAAGGTACCACTGTATACCAATAGGTAAAGGTAAAGGTAAAGGAAGCCTGGACTGTTAAGTCCCGTCAAAGGCAACTATGGGGTGCGGCACGCACCTTGCTTTAGGTCGAGGGAGCCGGCATTTGTCCACAGACAGCTTTCTGGGTCATGTGGCCAGCATGACTAAACCGCTTCTGGTGCAACGGGACACGGTGGCAGAAACCAGACCGCATGGAAACACCATTGACCTTCCTGCCACAGTGGTACCTATTTATCTACTTGCACTAGCGTGCTTTCAAACTGCTAGGTTGGCAGGAGGTGGGACAATAAATATGCCAATAAGTGACTTTTAAATCAGCGTTACATCAGATACCATCCAAAGTTTTGCAGCTCAATTTGATACAGTGAGGGATCTTCCAAGTCTAGGAGGATGCCATAGTCAACAATATCAAAAACGACAGAGAAACTAATAAGGAGGAGAATGGTCACATTTCCTGCTCTCAGTAAAGGGCCACCAAGGCTGATTTATCCCATAACCTGGCCTGAAAGTCTGGGAAGGATCTAGATTATTGGTATTCACCAAGAATTCCTGCAGCTTCTGTGCCCTGGCTTTTTCCAGTACCTTGCCTTGAAAGATGGAATGCATGACTGACTGGTCAGCAGTTCCTCTTTATCAGCAGGTCCAGGGTGGAATTTTTTGGGGAGGAGCCACCCCACTGCCTCCTTGAGGACCGCAGAAACAACCCCATCACAGTAGTCTACAGTTTTGTGACTGCAGCTGCTGCATAAACAAGGTAGCGCTTGTGCACACATGTTTTGCTCGCAGTTGCACTGTATCAAGGGTTCTGTAGTCCTAAGGCTGTAGACGCCTTAAAACTAAAGAGCCCACAATGCAGTGTGCAGTGAGGAAAATATTGACATGCACACTGGTATACCACAGTTCAGAAATGCAAATTAGGGTGCTTGCACTCATGAAGCATGTTGGGTTGGATGCAGGCTAACAGCACAATCTGAACCCAAGATGCGCTGGGATGAGAGAATTTTGATTCTGCAGGTCTTGGGCTTTTTTGGCTCAGCCAGGGCTCAGTCAGCACAAATCTCTCACCCTGACTGAGCCAGAGATGTGCTGATGTAAGTTCCTCACCTCAGCTCAGCTAGGGTTCAGCCAGAGGAACTTAGGCAAGTGGAAATTGTTGTTTAGTCGTTTAGTCGTGTCCGACTCTTCGTGACCCCATGGACCAGAGCACGCCAGGCACTCCTGTCTTCCACTGCCTCCCGCAGTTTGGTCAAACTCATGCTGGTAGCTTCGAGAACACTATCCAACCATCTCGTCCCCTTCTCCTTGTGCCCTCAATCTTTCCTAATATCAGGGTCTTTTCCAGGGAGTCTTCTCTTCTCATGAGGTGGCCAAAGTATTGGAGTCTCAGCTTCAGGATCTGTCCTTCCAGTGAGCACTCAGGGCTGATTTCCTTCAGAATGGAGACGTTTGATCTTCTTGCAGTCCATGGGACTCTCAAGAGTCTCCTCCAGCACCATAATTCAAAAGCATCAATTCTTCAGTGATCAGCCTTCTTTATGGTCCTTAAAGGGAATTATGGCATTATGGCAGGGGGCAGCAGGGGCATCATGGGGGGTGGGACAGGGCAAGGAGAGACTTATACCTTTTCCAAACCCCTTTCATCTCAGTCACATGACCTAGCAACCCAAGACAAAAGAAAGGCTGGCAAAAGGGATATGTAAATCAAATTCCTTCTGAATGGAGTTTTGAATAGGGGTAACTGACACCAGCATAACTTGCCCTGGCTTTCTGATGTTAGGATTGCTCTGTAAGTTAATTGAAGTCAGTTCCCACTGAACTCAGTGGGACTCAAGTTATGTAAGTCATCATGATTGACTTGTTTTGCCTATTTCAATGGGACCTAAGTTCAAACTAACGTAGTCTCCATCCAATCCATTCCCCACAGTAGCAGAATCCTGAATTTCATCCTGAGCTGTGTTTTAGGTAGAATGCATCTACCCTGCTTGATCTCTGGGGAGGGAAAATATATTGGCAGAGCTGTGCTATCTAAACACTTAAAATTGTGGGTATTTTTCTTCTTCTTCCAAAGGCATTGCTTTCCTCCTATTGGCAAATCAGAGCAGACAGAAAACTGCTTCTTTTTGAATTTCCCTGGCTGATATGTCATGTTGCAGTGTGTGATGGATGAGCCTGACTATGACAAGTCAAGACAATTATTAGGTCAGCTCTGGCGGATTTTGAAGGAATCCATTCTTTTGAGAGTGGAAGGAAGGAAGGAAGGAAGGAAGGAAGGAAGGAAGGAAGGGTTGCCATCGACCTGAACAATCCAATTGCTAATAGCAGTCTTTAGCATGAACAGCATAGAGTCTTGTGGTACCTTAAAGACTAATAGATTTGTTATGGCAGAAGCTTTTGTGGTCTAGAGACGACTTCATCAGATACATGAAGTGTTACCCTGAGACACAGAGAAGCTAGACGCTGGAGTAGATGGGCCCTTCTTCTGATAGAAGGAGGACAATATTGTGGAAAAGATGCTTCAAGAGCAGATTGAAGACTCTAATAAAGATGGTCCACAGATGATGAAGAGACTGTAAACAGGACCAGTAGAAGCTGCTGGAACAAACTGCCACTCTCATCTAGCTGAGTGCAGAGTTATGTGCAAAATCAATGGTTCATACGCCCCACATTAAGGATACATGAGCACCACAAGCTCCACATATCCTAGGCAGAGCTTTACCACCATTTCCACCCAGCTCAGCTACACAAGTCCTCATGAGCTGACCTGTCCACAGGAGTGACAATCCCAGCTTGTTCGTTGCCATTCACATCAAACCTACCTTGAACATCTGGAATGTGTGAAACTGAGCAAAGAGGGGGAGAGAGCCCTCATAAAGATTGCAATCAGGGCCAGCCCTGGCATTAGGCAGAGTGAGACGGTTTCCTTAGGCTGCAGAAGCTGGCTGTGTGGAGGGCAGCAGCTGCCTCTCCAATCACTCCTCCTGATCTGTTGGAGAAGACAGGACTCTGGGTTGCATCCAACTAAATTCTGCTCATGGTAGACTCGCTGAAATGAACAGACAGAAGGTAGTCATGTCCCTTAACTTCGATGGGTGTACTCTGGGTAGGGCTAGCATTGGATATAAACCACAAGTCCTGCTCTGCACCTTCTATGTTAGCCTGCTGCCCTCAAGTGTGGTGGGGAATGTTGTCCTGTCTCAAGCGTTGAAGCAAAATTCAATTTCTCATTTAATTGGATTCTGTAAGTGGAAGGTGGTGTCTTGCCCTTCACCTCAGGCAGCAAAATGTCTTGGACCAGCTTTGTATGAGTCCTTGTAGAAGGTTTGGCTAGTGCCATTTTGGACAATGATAGGAATGTCAATGTGACAGAAGGAAGTAGGCAATCTCTTAGGTATGCATGGTCTAAAACCCTTTAAATCCCTGTTTATAGTGTGAAACATTCAGCAGCCTTGGTCAATGAGTTTTTCTGCCTCTATATTCTGGTGCAGCCTTCATTATTATCATTTTCAGAAATCTAAAGCCATGTGCTGTTGACCTTGGGATGGAGTGCAGCTGGGAAGGGTTGGGGACTGGACACCCCCTCCCTCTTTAGGAATTTGGAGAATAAATCCCTGGTGAGGAGCTATTAAAAACAATTTCTCTTTCTTCATACAGTAGGCGATTTCCTTTACAACCCAGACTCCACACATGTTCTCGATCATGTGGATCAGAGTAGGATTTTATCAGAGGAACTCCAGCATTTTTGGCTCCTTGCGAGAATGTATAATTTCTCTCTCTCAAACACACACACACACACCTCTGAGCAAGTAAAGCAAATTTCACCACTAGCTGAAAATTCTGCTTTGAATCCTGCCATTCTTGCTGTGACATCACAGAATGTTCATAAACATTCCATGGTCTGAGGGAGAAATCTTAACAATGGATTATTAGAAACCAGCATGTCTTCCATGAATCAGGCCTCAGGTGCTTGAAGGGAAGATCACATAGTTTTCCTGGACCTTTTGCCATCCTGCAGGATAAACATAATGTGTGTAGGGCAGGCATCCCCAAACTCGGCCCTCCAGCTGTTTTGGATCTACAACTCCCATCATCCCTAGATAACAGGACCAGTGGTCAGGGATGATGGGAGTTGTAGTCCCAAAACAGCTGGATGTTTGGAGTTTGGGAATGCCTGGTGTAGGGTATCCGAATGAAGTGAATATTCCTATGGGACAGGACATGGTTCTTAAGAAGCATCTTCATCCTCTCAAGGGCTCTGCAGAGATTGCTGTTATGAAACCATTTTCCCAGTTCCTCATTTCCTCCCCCACAACCACTTGCCTAGCATCAGAACAACATGCTCCAGGAACAAAGTATATTAAGAAAAGAAAGCAGAAAAGAATGCTTTTGGGTGGATCCCAAGCAAGGGGCAGAACGGAAAGGTTTTTTGGGGAGCCTTTTGCTCTTTTGTCACTGGACCTTTGTAAGCATCCTAGGCTGGCTGGAAGAGAAAACCATGTCTCCTCTTTTGGTCTATAAACCAAAACAGTAGAATAGCAGAGATAGCCAGAAAAGCCAGTGGGTCCACTAGATTTTCTTATATCCCCATCCCCCCACCTCCCAAGAGCATGAGAATAGAGGACTTCAAGACAGTTGCCCCTCGCAACAGTGGAAGAAGGAGAGCAGATATTATCTGCAGCTGCTGACATTTGTCAGATTGGAGATCAATGAAAGAAGTCGCCAGCTTCCCACCCCCAAAGCTCAAGATGCTCCACAGAGAACACCAGGGGATTATTGCCTTAGAACAGAGCCAGGCAGTAAATGAACCCAGATTAGCTGTCTCCACTGCTCATTAGAGAAGAGGCAATATTATAAAGGTGTATCTAGTAGGTGAAGCTTACCCATGCAATTTGCTAGCTTGGAAGGTGTCCCAGGACCCAGAGGCTAGGGTGAGGGGCTCTTTGGTGCACCAACCTGTAAACCTCTGGCCTGGCTCACTCATGGAGCTGTCTGCACCTGGCTGAGGTATACCTTCCAGTTGCTTGTGAACCTGTGAAGGAAGCTGTATTGCATTGTGGCAGACTTATTCATCCACTAGCGCAGAGTGTCTGGCGCTGCCCGGGAATATTTTGAAACAAAAAAAGTGTGATTTTGAAATGGATAGTGTAATTTGTGAGTTACACCCAAAAAAATGAGTGAAATCAGACCAAAGGCACGGTTTGGTCCACCAACTTGAATCAAAATGGCACCTAGGATCCAAATGTTGACAACTACCGCCAGTCTCATCTTGGGAACACATTTGGGAATGATGTACTGAGAGGTGGCCAAACCTATGCCAAAAAATGGGTGATGTTATGCCAAAGTCACCTTTTGTTCCATCGTCTTGAAACAAAATGGTACCTGGTGTCAAAATGTAAGGGAAAACCACTTCAGGAACCCCCATGCCAGGTTTGCAATGATATTTCAAGAGGCAAACAAGTCTATGCTAAAAAACAACAACATGGCTGAAGTCATTCTAAGGTCATGTTTCAGTCTGCTATCTTGAGGCAAAATGGCACCCAGCATCCAAACACCAAGGTAGACCCCCCACTCACACCTTGGGAACCATAGTACTGAGTTTGGCAATGATATATTAAGAGGCAGTCGAACCTATACAGAAGACAGGCAGATAAACAGAAAAAAAACATGTTCTAAAATATATAGCAGATGTACCCCAGTGTCTGTTCTGACGGCTTCTGACAGGCAGTTGCTGTCCAAAGTCTCAAGGAGAGTGGCCTCCCTCAATGCTGCTACCCTAAAGCCTTTTCAACAGGGATGGGGGTTTGAATGTGTTCGAATGTGTGAAAGAAGAAGAAGAAGAGGAGGAGGAGGAAGAGGAAGAGGAGGAGTTTGGACATGATATCCCGCCTTTCACTCCCCTTAAGGACTCTCAAAGCGGCTAACAATCTCCTTTCCCTTTCTCCCCCACAACAAACACTCTGTGATGTGAGCAAGGCTGAGAGACTTCAGAGAAGTGTGACTAGCCCAAGGTCACCCAGCAGCTGCATCTGGAGGAGCGGGGAAGCAAACCCAGTTCACCAGATTACGAGTCCACCGCTCTTAACCACTACACTGCAAATCGCCTGAGGAGAAACCCCCTGGATCTGAACGTGCTTTGAATCTCACTGGCAGTCCCTGATTATCTAATTTTTGTTAGACGTCTTCTATGTAGTTTTACCAGGGGGCTTTGCAACAAAAGGTTGCAGCATAGTGTGGTCCTTTGCAGTGTTTCAATCAATACATTCCCTCTCCAACCCAGCTTCTTGTTCCCATCCTGCAACAGGCAGGCAGAATTCCATGGCCACTGAGCTCAACCCTCTTTGGCTTGCGTTGTGGCTTTCCCCCTCCCTATTAATTTCTTCCTATTATTATTATTACTAAATCAGCTTGCTGATAACTCCCTCTTCTATATAGGTGGTGCTGTTTTGGCTACAGAAGCAATGACACTCTGCCCCGAACCTCAGAAGTGGAACGGATCCATGACAGAAAGTCATGGCATAAATGTTAGATGCAACAATAATTTTTGCTTTTGCTTTGCTCTGAATAAAGCATTAAAAAGACAACAGCACACAAAAATTAACACTTCTGCTTAATTCACTCCAGCCACAAAGGTGTTGTTTTTTTAAAAGTCATTTTTTCCTCTATACTTCACTCCCCAATGCTTCCTGAATGTGTAAGAGAGAACAGATAAAACTGTCAGGGAATCATCACTGAAAAGATTCTCCATACAGGGGTGGTGGGATAATCTAAACTCTCTCTCTCACTTGCTCCATGGGGTGGGGTGCAGGGAGAGATTGGAGCAAAGGGATGGAGTGTGACAAATTTATTTGCGAAGAGCCTGATAAAAAAACTGCCAGTAGGAAGAAGAGAAAGTGCTGATTGACGAAATCCCAGGAATGAAAACAATGGGCCCAGAGATAACAGAAGAAGGGTGGAAAAGGTTCAGCCGGTGAGGAATGTGGCTTACCCACCGCCTGTGGCTTATTATGGGATGGCGTCAGCATGTGCAACGTAAAGCCCTTCCACCTTCCTTTAAAAAACAACAACCAGTATTCTGCAAGCTGTAAAAAGTGTTGTTGAAAATAACGGCGACAGAAAAGCAACAGGTAAATACTAAGTATACCTTGTTGGGTTTTTTGCAACAACAACAACAATAATAATAATAATAATAAGTTGCTCAGAATTCATCCAATAAATTTAAATAACAAAGCATTTCACGTATGTCACAGCAAGGGACTGACTTGCCACTGTGACTCATGCACTGGTAAGATTGAGACTGGACTACTGTAATGTGCTGGGTGTGTGTGTGAAGGTTCTGATTTTTTACTTACAGAGTCCTAAGCAACTTCAAACCAGGAGATCTAAAAGGATGTCCTTTCCACCACTGCCCTGTACAATTATTATGAGCTGCCAATGAGACCCTCTTGCACTGCAACCTTTAGAAGCTTGGTTGGCAGCAACCAGAGGAAGGGCCTTCTCTGTGATGGCACCCTTATTGTGGAACCATCTCCGTCTTGGGTAGGTGAGCACTGACATTATGATATTCCGACTATATTAAAGATACATTTCTGTTCCCAGGTCTTTGCTGGTGCTTAATTCTAAGAAGATATCCCCCCAAGTTATTTTGCTTCCCAGCTGGGTTATGACCTGTATTTATTCCTAGAGTGATTTTTATATTGATATTCAGATTTCAAATTTTGCTTGCAGGTCATACACATTCAGGAGCACCCCCTCTGTTGATCTTATTGGTAAGGTCCAAGCTGCTTAGGGCTTATGGATTTTCCAAGCTCTTTTTGATTATTTCAATTGAGTTCATATGGGGCCACCTTTGAAGACTACTCAGTAGATGGGTCACATTACCAAAAAGGAGGAAACACCTCACCGGGGTTCCATAGGGTGACATTCTGAGCCTTACCCGGAGATGCCAGGGATTGAACCTAGAACAGTTTGCACACATAGCAGATGCTCTACCACTGAACTATGGTCCTTCTCAGATAGGAAACCTCCTTACACTGAGACAAACTCTTGGCCCCTATAGCTCAGTATTATACTTTATGCACCAGGAGTAGCCAATATGGTACCCTCCAGACAGTGGTGTAGCGTGGGTTGCCCGAGCATGGGGCTGCGCAGAGGGGGTGCATGAGTGGGAGGGAAACAGATGGAGTACACATGCAAATTCAATTGCCTAAGGCATCCACATCACCCAGGAGATCTCAGTCACAGAGATAAGAAAAGAAGAGTTGTTCCATTGTTTGGAGAGGTCACTTTCTAGTTAGCATGGAGAAGACATTTTCAATGGAGCCCAGCAATGGAAGCATGTAGCTGTATTGAGGCGGCACTGGGTGTTGAAATTTTGTTCCCCTAACAAACTTTGTGCCCAGGGCAACCACCCCTGTGGCCCCCCCTCACTATACCACTGCCTGCTGATGTTCCTGAACTACAACTCCCATCATCCTTGACCATTGTCCATACTGACCAGGATGCTGGGAGCTGGAACCTGACAACATCCAGAATGTACCATGTTGGCTATCCCTGGTCCATGATGACTGGAAGCAGCTCTCCAGGGTTTCAGGCCAAAGTTTTCTCCTAGGACTACCTGGAGATGCAAAGGATTGCACCTGAGGCCTTTGCATCCAAAGCATAGGTTCCAGCAATGAGCTACAGTTCCACCCGGTAGTCTTCTGTGGCTGGGAGATAAAAAGATGGAGGGAAATTGCAACTACTTAATTTTTGCTGAACGTGCCAGACTGCTCTTAGGTATGTAGGCGGTCCAGCAAAAATGGTAGTGATCCCTGCTTCTCTCGCTTTCAGTTCTCTAACAAACTTCCCTGCTTTCCAACTAACTCATGGGTTTTATACTCTGCTCTCTCCAATTAATAATAATATTCATAGGAGCCATCTCCTAGGGGCCAGGGGCCCTTCACCCCCCAAAAAATATTTGAGCGGGGGCAGCCCCTCCCGAAGTTGATGAGCATTGCCATTCAGATGGTGCGCATGCGCTGGATCTTGTGATCAATTATGGAAGGCAGGGCTTACCTGCTTCCCATATTTTATTCAAGCTGTTGTTAATAATAATAATAATAATAATAATAATAATTTGGAATGGAGTGTTGCTAAATCAAATAAAATTCACAGAATGAGGTGTCCCCCCCCCTAAAGTCAGCCTAGTCCTTTCTTTCAAATAGCTTGTTTATTATTTTTTGCAGCCCTCACATGATCTAGCCACAAAACCTCAAAGCTGCGCCAGATTGTTTATTTTACAGCTTCTATCACAAACTAGAGGAGCTGAACTGCAAATCATTCTTGTCTACCGCTTTCTGGAGCAATGTTTTTGTATTCCGTAAGATCTTTTGACAGGCTCTAAGTTCTCGCCTTTTTATTGACACTACTGAAAGGCAGTCAAGTAGGGTGGCCCTGCGACCTATTTTGCAGAGGACAGTCCTCTATTGGATGGGCTGTCGGGTCCAAGTCTGGCTGAATAAAGCCCCATCAAAAGAGAGAACAGGGTCCCTGTAGCTTCTATTAAAATTATAGTAGTAATTTCTACATTTGCATATATACATACAAATTAGCACCTGTGATCTTCATGCTGATCTGCACTCTTCTTTTTCCTCTTTTTTTCCTGTGAAGGTCCCCCCCCCAATGCTGTGGTCACTCTACAGCCAAGTAGGTATCGGTCAGCTATGTACCCTTCCAAAAGTTGTCCAGAACCACAATACATTTCTGTCTACATTTTTGTGCACAACTGGGGCTTTCCAGGACTCTGTGCTCTCCAGCAGAAGCATCCATTAGGAACTGGGAAAGTTAGTGTTTAATTCACATCCCTTCATTGATTTTTTTTTTATCATTGGCCTGAAAACCTGTCAGCTATTTTTCTCCATGTAGCACTGAAAGAAGCAATCAGGGGAAATCACATGGTGGCTGGGTTATTCCATTTCAGACGGCAGAGGAGGGGTTCACATGCTTAAAGCCATTCCCCCTTCCCAAAGGACTGGTCCAAGACATTTGCTGCAAATGGCACCCATTCCCCCAGCCGCTGTGCATGGTATATACATAGTGCCAAACACTGAGCAACCATTCTAAATCCCTTTCATAATTAAACTTTTAGGATGTCTAAAGACAAGCAAAATGCTATGCATTCTGCTTCAACCAAACAAACTCATTGTTAAATGCTCTTTATTTGGTAAGCGTGCTAGTGTACTTGGCTGCATCCAGAATACTTTGCTTAAGAAATCAACACATTTATTTATTTATTTATTTATTTATTTTAAAAAATCTGAACCCAGGACTGGCTGACCTTTGTTTTGACACATAATCCTGCCATCTTGATTAAAAGATAGCACAACCTTTGAATGAAAAAAGGTCCCAGGTTCAATCCTTGGCATTTTCTTTATTTTAAAACATTTATATACAGCTTTGCATTGAAAAAATATATCCAAAGCAGTGTACGGAATATCAAAGTCATGCATCAAAACAATAGAAAAGAGAGATATACAATCCATCATAAAATATGATACAATAATGACACACTTTTAGCAACGATCTCGACCCATCTTGAGCTTGGCTGTGCAGAAAAGGCCCTCTTCTCACCATCTTCTCCAGTTGTCTTGCTTCTGCGCTGCCTTGACTTTTCTCTCTGCTTAACCACTCTCTCCCCTTCATGGAACACAAGACGATTAAATGGCTATGCCATTTCTATTTGTGGCATCCAATAAATCTAAATTTTCAAGCATGGCAAACCAGGCTAAACAGCTGGCATGGAGATAAATTATCCTTCTTCCAAAGACAAATGTATCATTGCTCAAGGGTTTTCTTCTTAGGTACCAACTCTTAAAAATAATATTAAAAAAAGGAATTCGAGAACCTAAAAAGCACACATTTTCCCCAAACAGAAAGTACATACTAGGAGTATGCCTAGACCAGCCAATTGTTGTGAGAGTTGTATGTGAAAATAATGTTAAGAGGCCGTTCACATTTTACCTCATGAGCTCCCCTAATTAGGGCTTCTTAGAAGTGCAGAGAGAATAAACACCATAATGAATCTGCAGAGCTGCAACAAAACATGGCTCTCTCATAACAGTCTCTACAGCCATAGCAGGTGCTGTAAACTTTCAACAGTTTGACTTCACCCGCAATGGCACACTCCTCCATTGTCTCCTGAGGCAGATGGATGCCAACAAGGTTAAACTTGCCGCCTTGCTAAAACAGGCCCTGATCTAGCTGTGATGTCCCTTTCTTGCATTAAGAAAAATGTATTGCAGCTGTGAGGACAGGATGCTGGCCTAGATGAGCCATTGGCCTGATCCAGCAGGCTCTCAGGTTTTTATGTTACTAGGCAGACAGTTTTCTAGCATCTCTTTATAGCCTTGCCCGAGATGCTTGTGGTTAGAGATGCCAGCTACTGACCTGGGAGTATGTACTCTGCCACTGAATTATAGTCACCACCTTGCATCTCCTCTGACTCTCATCTCCCAGATAAGTTTTTGTTTTCTTCCTTATGGTAAAGTACACAGCTGGAAGTGTGTTGGCTTTTTTTTTGTCCCCTCCCTGCTTTATTTGAAGTAAGATTTAATACTCAGCACAAGCTCCAGCAAACTAATGAACTGCTCACCTTATCCTCTCCAGGTGGAGATGGGGAACAAAGGTATCTTGGCCAGGGATTAGGTCGTCTGAAATGGCCACAACGTAATTGTCTCTTAACTTCTGTGGGTGGGAGTCGGTTTTGAACTTGGTGGGACAGTGTTTTGACAAAAAATGTTTAAGCCACAGCCCTGACCTCCACCCTCCTCCCTCCCCGCTCCCAAGCTCTTTCAGAGAATTATTTCAGAAGCAAGGAGAGAGGGATTGAAATGGATTAGGGGCTCAGCATTTCTTAAAGTGGCAAGAGATATCAGGCACACATCAAACCAATGATGGCTGTCAGATCAGAACAAAAGCAAAAGGCAGCACGCCCCTGTGGACTGGGCTTTGAACTTGCATCTTGCAGGTCTTGGGTTCAGTTTCCAGCCTAGTCTCATAGTCAACAGAGCAGTGTTGGCAGAGATGTCACCCTCAACCTCTGCTACTAATTTGCAAGTTGGGAGCCTCGCTTGCTACAGATATGTTTGTGTGTGTGTGTGTGGTGCAAAAATGTGAATGTAAACTGGAAAGCCAGCAGTGGGAAGAACATACGAACACAGGAAGAGACTGCTAGATCAGGTCAATGGTTTTAAAAGAGGATTGGACAAATTCTTGGAGGATAAAGCTATCAATAGCTACTAGGGATGATGGTTCCACAGTTAGAGGCAGTGATGCTTCTGAATACCAAAGGAAGCCACAGGAAGCTTCTGAATACCAAAGGAAGCCACTCTTGAGCTCAGGTCCTGCTTGAGGATTTCCCACAGGCATCTGGTTGTCCACTATGAGAACAGGATGATGGGCTAAATGGGCCCTTGGCCTGATCCAGCAGACTTCTCTTAAGCTGGAAACCCTAGAGGTGGCCCTCAGTCACTCCATTCAGGCTCAGGTAGCTTGCAGCTCCAGGGCCTGCCTGGTGACACCAGTGATAGCAGTGCGAGGAGAGAGTAACGTGAGAAGATAGCGGATCTACTACTTGCAGTTGGGTTATCATGTGCAATAAAGACACTGCTGATGGACATCTGAGTGCCTGGACTCTGTGAGGAAGGAAGGTGTGAGCATGGAGTCCTATAATGCCACCATTCCCCCCTTCTCCTGAGTCACACCCTAAGATGGCGGTCGGTATCTCAGCTGGAACAACTGGGAGCATGGTGGTCAGCATTTTCACCAGGATTTCCTGTTGCATTCCACAGATAACTTCCCAACAAGATCATTATCTCCTGTCTGCTAACAGACCTGCTGGCTTTTCTGGCAGCTGGGACGAAAGTGTATTCCCCTGTCAAATGAAGAGCTGTAGAGACAAGCCAGCTTCCCTTGAAAAATGAAATCAAAATAAATACCATAGATGTCTAAATTTTGCACCTAATAAATGAGCAGAATAGCTAATGCAATTAAGCAAAGTTTCCCATACAGTAGGAGAACTGAACAAAGGGAATATTTTGCATTTGGATATTAATCCAGAGATTTCATAGTTACTGGAAACCAGAGATGGCCCGTCCTAGATGCCTGTGAAAGGAGCAGGTCTGCAGCTTGTAGGTGCTCTTGGATCCAATAATGTCACTGGGTGTTCAGGTAGACTTGGAGGCTAGGAGTGAATTTTTCCAGCCTTGGCTGCTTTACCAGCTACTACCCCTTTTGGACAGAGACATGTTCTGGTGACCCCAGATTGGATCATTGCAATGCACTCTACATGGGGCTGCCTTTGACATCAATTTGGAAATTTAATCAGGTCCAGAACACAGCAGCTGCCTTTCCATTTTTGGGTCCAACTCAAGATGCTCACATTAGTGCTTAAAGTAGTAAATATCTGAATAAAGCTGTAAATATCTGAAATATTGTCTCCATCCCTACTTCACCTTCTCAGGCATAAAGATCTGCAGAGGGTGCTCTGCTGACTGTTCCACCACCCTCACAAATGTGGACTGCAGTGGCTGGGTGTTGGGCCCAGTGGCTCTATTCTCAACTCCAATCTCTTAGGTGCCACCTGCTAATCTACCAGGCACTGCCCTTCCACTTCTAGTGCCCAATGGGACTTGTAGGGCAGAAGGCAGGGAGACAAACTGTAGGTGGCGCCAGAGTCAAGGACAGGTGGAGCCTGTCCTCCTCCTCCCTGCCAAGTTCTATGATGGGCAACACTGAGACCCAGGAGAAGGAGACTAACAGCCAGTACCACCTCCAGGGCTGGTTGTATGTAAGAAAGCAGGCAGGTAGGTGTGTGGCTGAAGACAGGCTGAGATTGCTGAGGTAGTACCCTATTTGCCCTAATGGACCATCGCCTAGGATTCAGCCCCTAAATCTCATGGTCTGATGCTCCGGGGAGCTGGAAAACTTTGTCCCAGGCCAGAGTGTTGCTTGAACTATTTTTAGCTTTGATCTCAGATCTGCTAAATCCCTCCTCCTTCAGCAGATGCTTTTCCCTGTGTGTTTATCCCTCACCTCGTGCCCCCATCGCATTCCGCCAGACGGGGCGTGCGTGTTAAATTTACAGTTTATTTGCACAGTGTTTCATCTTCTTTCTGCATCTCTCACACAGTGACGAAAGGGCTAGAAGGGAAGGAGATTTATATCTGCTCCTTCTAGTACCTTGTATAAATAAAAGGGGAGATATAAAATATTTTCCCTGACAGGAAGTGTGAAGGCTGTAGTGCATTGTTTAAACATGCCTTTGAGAGGATTTGATTTGTCATGTTAATATGTGTGCTCCCAGCGAGGTTTTCGGAGGATAATTCCTTAACAAAAACAAAGCAAAAGTTTATAAAGAGACTGTTTGAATTATCATTGTTCACATAAGTGGAGGGGCCTGCTGGTGTCCAGGACTGGCCCTATCATTGGACAGAGTGATGAGGTAGCAGCCTCAGGAGGCAGATGGTGGGGATAGTAGCAGGACTTTGCAGCTACTAGGAAGCTGGCTTATATCAAGCCAGGCCATTGGTCCATTTAGCTCAAGATAGTCTATGCTGATTGGCCGTGGCTCTCCAGGTTTCAGGCAGGAAACTTTCCCAGTCCTACCTGGCGATGATGAGAGATTGAATCAAGGAACCTTGTGCTCTCCAAGTAAGACTCCAGTCCTCATGGTTCTTTTTAAACAAAAAACAAAAAACCAAAAGTTTCTTGGCACAAACACACACAGAATGCAATAAAAATGATGGATATGGAAAATAAAAATAAAAGTAGACAAATAAAACACAGATACAGAGGAGGAGTAAAACACCAGGAAACTACTGAAAAGACAATGCTGTCACACATGAGAAGAAAAAGGTGGGTTATTTTGGATCTCAATAAAACCTCTCCACATATTTGTCTGTAGAGCAGGGGGTTTAATGGGCTGTTCAATTGAGTATCATAGGAGAGAAACTTATACCATGTCGAGTAAAAAAAAGATCTATTTTTGGTGAACCATTAAGGACTCTCCGTTTATATGTCAGGCGTTCTGACAATGCAATATCCCATGCTTTCGCTACCCATTCCTCCTGGGAAGGAGGTGATTTGTATTTCCAATGGGCAGCCACTGTCAATCTGGCTGCAACAAGAAGCACGAGCGCAAGAGATTCTCGTGGTTCTGAATAAAGCCATGATTTAAATACAAGCACAAAATCTGAAATATCAAGCCGGACCATTGGTCTGTTGGGCTCAGTATTGCCTGTGCTAATTGGCAGAAGCTCTTCAGGGTTTCAGACAGACATTCCCAGGCCTACCTAGTGATGCCCTACTCTGGGCTGTAGCCAACTAAGTCCAACTCAGGGTAGACCTACTGTTCACCCCAAGTCTCTCAAGCCAGTGCCTTAGTGGCAGCAAAGTTCACTTGTTGCTGGCTTTGATGCCTGTCCTGCAGCTTCTATGGCAGCTTGCTAGCAGGGATGGGTGGGTCTGTTGATTTTGTCCACATTTTTCTGCATCAGTTTCCAAAACCAAACCAGACCAAACCAAACTTCTTGCTCAGTACAAGACAGCTTCCTATGTTCCTGTGTTTTGGTGGCAGATTTCACCTTCTTCTTTTTTTTGGCATGACCCATAACCAGGTCATGAGGATGGGGTATCCTGGCCTTGGTGCTGGTTTGGGGATATCACACTAATAACAAAAATGGGTGTTCGGTTCCATCACCATTGGCCCATCTGGAAATGGTCTTTAATCTTCAATCATTCTGCCCTGTAACCCTTAAAAATGGTTCTCTTTTCTTATGATGCATGAAATATGTGAACTGCAGCTCTTACGAGAGATCAAACGGAATATTTGATATGATCAGTTGTTAGTAAGTGTTAAGACATCAGCCTTTGATGGGCCTTTCATTTGCTTCACATTCATATGGACACTCTCCATGGGCAGGAAGCTTGGGAAACCATGCCTTTTGGAAAGCTATGGCGAATACGCTTTCTTCCTCTTATAAATCTCACAGCAACATTCAGTGGCCCTCCTTGCATGCAATGGTAAGTCTTGGCCTGTAACATAGCATAACTTACTTCAAATATGCAGAGTGCTCATGCATGCTGCTCAATGGCACGTGCTTCCATTTGTGGTTTGTCTAGAGTGAAACAAACCATAAGTGCTGGTTTGCATGTAACGCTAAGCCAATCTTCTGCTTCATTTCCTCCTGGCATGGTATAGGGAGGAGAGGTGTGGGAAGGATTAGGTGAACTTGTCAGTGTTGCTTTCTTATTTTTCCAATCTCAGTTCAGTTCTCCACATTTTCACATCAGTGTGCAGTTGCTGTTTTTTTTTTTAAGTCCTCATGAAAATTCACCAGCATTTTTACAGACATTTTTGCCTAATCTACACTTTTTTTTATTTTTTTGCACAGCAATTTCCCCTAAGGTAATGCACTTTTGTATGTTACTCGAAGCTACTAACATGAGTTTGACCAAATTGTGGGAGGCAGTGGAAGTCAGGAGTGCCTGGCGTGCTCTGGTCCATGGGGTCATGAAGAGTCGGACATGATTAAATGACTAAACAACAACAACAATCACTAATACAGTGGTACCTCAGGTTACATACGCTTCAGGTTACAGATGCTTCAGGTTACAGACTCCGCTAACCCAGAAATAGTACCTCGGGTTAAGCACTTTGCTTCAGGATGAGAACAGAAATCGGGCAGCAGACCACTTTTTAGCTAAAGTGGTGCTTCAGTTTAAGAACAGTTTCAGGTTAAGAACGGACCTCCAGAACAAAATAAGTTCTTAACCTGAGGTACCACTGTATATACATTCTCGCACGCTGGGACAAAGTATGTGCTTTTCTGGTACACGTTCGCTGAAGAAATGCACTACAAAATTCAGTGAATTGCGAATTTTGAGGGCTGACTGTTCGGAAACTGCAAATTAGGGAGGTTAAATGTGAACAGAATCCATTTTTATCCCCCATCCCTAATTATGAATCGAGGAGCATCCACAAATGCACTTTTCATTCAGGGCAAGACACAGTTTATCATTACTTGCACACCAGGCCAGTGGTCCTGCTCCATTGCAGGTTCAATCCCCGTAAGGGACAGCTGCATAATCCTGCATTGCGGGGGGTTGGACTAGATTTTCAGGGTCCCTTCCAACTGTACCGTTCTATTATTCCAGCAGACCACCAGCCTTTTTCATATGTCCAAGTTTTCAGCAACACAGCTAATTTAATGAGGCTGCACAAATGGTGAAATAAGTATCTGTAGTGCTTGTATTTATAGGACTATACCTACCCGAGTGGAATGTACATAAGTAGGATATGTGTGCCTGTATTTAATTCTAAATTTTGAAGTGATCTTTTTGGGTTTTTTGGTACTTGTGTCAGTGTCCAGAAGTGGAAAGAAGATAAAGTCCCTACCAGAGAAGAATGGCAGATCAAGTTGATGGATTATGCCCAAATGGCTAAAATGACCGGAAGAATCAGAAATCAGAAAGACCAAAATTTTAATAAGGAATGGGGAAATTTCATAACTTATCTTAAAAACCATTGTAAACAGTTAAAATCATTAGCAGGATTGGAATAACGTAGTTTAATGGTGAATTTTGGATACAATTGAGAGGTAAAAGATTTGGATTATTATAAAAGATGCAGGAAGAATGGGGAGGAGGGAAGTCCAGGAGATTCTCTGGCATCTTGTTTCTGTGTTGTATGTTGGATATGTGACTGTAAAATTTTAATCTGAAAACCAAACAAATAAATTTATAAAATAATAATAATAATAATAATTCTGAATTTTGAACTGCATTTGGGTTTTGGTCTGTGTGCCATTGTGTTAAGGTGAGAACTGTATTGCAAAAATTCAGAGATTAGTCCGGTGAAATTTGCAAATTAGACCCATTTGCTTAAAACGGCAAATCAAATGAAATTCTCCTCCATCTCCACAGTCGAGTGATATACCTGTCCTTGGTCCCCTCATGCTCGCATGCATTACAAAAATATAGGCCGTTCTTCCTCCATTCAGCTTCAAACAGCATCCACCACCACATCACTTCAGGGCATAGGAAATGTCTGTTAGGATGGGATACGGAGTGTCCAGTCCTTAGACGAACATTTTTTGGTGCCAGTATATTTGGAATTAGTTAGAAATGTTTCAGGTGGGGTGAGGGAGGGAAAGCACCTTTTTCGGGAGATGCTGTCACCAACTGTTTACAAATAGAATAGTTGTAGATAGTATAAAGGACTGCAAAGAAAACAGTATAAAGGATACCGGGGGGGGGGGGGGGGTTACTATGGTTGAAGGAGGCAAGGGCAGGTGGCATTGTGAGTGCGGAGGGGAAATTTTTCTTGTGGAATACTGAGGTAAAAGTCTTTTCAGATATTCAAAAGAAAGTGAAGTGAGGGTGGAGAGGGAATCCTTCTTGGAAAAAGACAGAGGCAATAGTCTCCTCAGACTGTTTTCTGCTTGGGAGAGGAAGGAGGAAAAAAGCCGCCCCGTGACCACACAACAAAGTGCTACTCTTGCCCTGAAATGCCAGGTTTTACACACTGTTGGACTGAAGCAATATGATGGAGTGAATACTTTTTAAACACACACACACACACACACACACACACACACACACACCACCCCCACTCCATTTCTGTGTGAAAAAGCCAGTTGTGCAGAGCTGGAAGGCATACAGCTGTGGACAGCTGTGGGGCTGGTAGTGAAACAGAATCTGGCAGGCAGATGGGAGGAGGCCCAAGAAGGGTTGTTCTGTCAAGGAAAAAAAAGTACAGTTTCGCTTCTGTATGAGCCGGAATAGAGCCACCTTCTTCAAAAACGCAATGTAACAAAAGAAAGCTTCAATTTGAATTAGGCGGAGAACCATGGTTGTTTCACTCTCTCCTTTTAACTCTCATTTTTTTTGGGGGGGGGACAAGGAAAGAATTTCTCTTGATGGGCTCTTAGCTCTGGCAGGTTTCCAGAATATTCCAACTATTCTCTTGATTTATGAGACACCCTGCAACTACATCTCCAGAGAGGTGCCGAGGGAAAGTGCTTACTCACTCTATCATCATAAAATTGAAATCTCCCCTTGCTCTTTTTTTTTAAAAAAATTAGCAACTTGCATATAAAATTGCAAAGGATCAGAGTAAAATTTCTTATAGCATTGTTTTCTTAAAGTATGAATATAGACTGTTAATCAATTAATTACAATTGGTTTTAAATTTTTATCGTTTTATAGGTTGCTCAACTTCCCAACTTCAATGAAACAGCAGTGACTAGTAACTTGATTTTTTTAAAAAAAGATTATCTACATATCCCCCCCCAGAACCCCCAAGATGACTCCATAACTGACTTTTTACAGTATGTACAGTTAACAATCAGCTGATAGTCAAAAACCAAAATATTAATCAATGCTTTTTCCACAGTAAGTGTTCAGTATGGAATTGCCATGTTTTTTCCTTCACATTTTATGGGAGTCTGCACGATGTCCCCCCATATTTTCTTAGAACTTCACCAGCCATTTTTTCTTTTAAGAAGGGGTGGAAGACCAGGGCAATCTGTACAGAGTCTTTGAGGCCTGCAGGTATGGGGTAGTATAATAATAATTAAGAATAAGAATAAGAATAAGAATTAAATTAGATGCCCTTCATGCCACAATGTACTGCATTTCTATTTAAATTATATAAATTGTTTCTAAGTTTGTGCGTATATATGTAAATTACAACACACAAATTTCATGCAAACTTGGGCCTCTTTTGTGTGATGCATATATATCATCTTTTGTGGCAATGTGTACCTGGCGACTGCATAACTGGCTATCGCTGGCACAGCAGGGACTCTAAAGGGTATTGGGCAAGGGAGGAGCCAATCAGGAAGGAGTTGATGGAGGAAACAATCCCAAACACAAACAAACAAATGAAAAAAAGATAAGGGAAGGAGCCTAGGCTAGCCTAGTCACTATTAGAGGCCGCACTGAAAGGGTTTAAGTCTGGAAATTAATTTATTTGTCCTGTGTGCTCAGACGCCCAGCGCTTTCATCTTCCTGCAGAACATGCTGGAAACCTGGCTTAGGGCATGTTTAACATTTTGTTGGCTAGTAAAACAAAGTAATTTGGGCTCTGTTAACACATTGTTTTAAGTGGAACCTCAAGGGGATTCTTTAAAGCAGTCCATAAAAGCATTGTGTCACTTTAATTCCAGCCTCTCTCTGAAAGAGGCTTGTTTAAAAATGTACTTTTTATTGGTAGCCTGGTTTTTTGAAAACAAAGATCAATAGAGCAAAGTTAAATATGACTCCACCCTCCATATAAAGGCCTGGGGTGAAATCCAGAAGCATTCCGATCAATGAACCGCGTGGAAAAAGTGGAGAAAGCGAGAGAGAGCTTTCCCCTTCCCTTTCTCCTTCCCTCTCCTCCCTTTCCCTTTCTTATAATGTTAGAACTTTGGTCACTCAGTGAAATTGATTGGCAGTAGGTTGAGAAGGGATGTGGGTGGTGCTGTGGGTTAAACCACAGAGCCTAGAATTTGCCGATCAGAAGATCGGCGGTTCGAATCCCTGCGAAGGGGTGAGCTCCCGTTGCTCGGTCCCTGCTCCTGCCAACCTAGCAGTTCGAAAGCACCTCAAAGTGCAAGTAGATAAATAGGTACCGCTCCGGCGGGAAGGTAAACGGCGTTTCCGTGTGCTGCTCTGGTTCACCAAAAGCGGCTTAGTCATGCTAGCCACATGACCTGGAAGCTATACGCCGGCTCCCTCGGCCAATAAAGCGAGATGAGCCCCGCAACCCCAGAGTCGGTCACGACTGGACCTAATGGTCAGGGGTCCCTTTACCTTAGGTTGAGAAGAGGCAGATGGAAGGACTTATTGCATCCACTTATTGCATTTATATCCCATGGTTCTCTCCAAGGAGCTCAAGGTGATGTAGAGGGTTCCCCACACCTCATTTAATCTCTACAACAACCTTGTGATGTAGGTTAGGCTAAGGGGCAGTGACTGACTCAGGGTGACCGAGTAAGTTTTATAGCTGAGTGAGAATTCAAGCCCTGGTCACCTAGGTCCTAGTCCAACACTCTAACCAATACACCACACTGGCACATAATTCACTGCAATAATTCACTGTCACAATACTCTCTTTATAGGGTTCTTTACTTTTAAATGGGACCCAGCAACTTTTAAAGAGAGGGCTGCTTCAAACAGAGGACTCTCCTCTGATGGGCCTTCAAAGAAAGTAAGGCATATGGTCACCTGATAACGTGTCCTCTGTTTGAAGGCCTGTGTGGTGTGCTTAGCAGAAGACAAAGAACCCAAGAATGGAGAGTAGGGGCCTTGTAGTTCTAAAGATTTTTTAAAATTGATTTATTACTTGTTGGGAGACAGGGCAGGATATAAATATAATAAATAAATATGCATATTTCATGCAAATCTGAATCCCTCTTTGTCCTTTTTTGGGTGAGTGGGTGTGCATTTCTCCCTTTCTTTTGGTTATGTGTAACTATGTTTCCAAGCACAATTCAAAGTGTTGGTGCTGACCTTTAAAGCCCTAAACAGCCTCGGCCCAGTATACCTGGAGGAGCGTCTCCACCCCCATCGTTCTGCCCAGACACTGAAGGCCTTCTGGCAGTTCCCTCACTGCAAGAAGTGAGGTTACAGGGAACCAGGCAGAGGACCTTCTTGGTAGTGACGCCTGCACTGTAGAACTTCCTCCCATCAGATGTCAAGGAAATAAACTACTATCTGATTTTTAGAAGACATCTGAAGGCAGCCCTGTGTAGGGAAGTTTTTAATGTTTGATCTTTTATTGCTATTATTATTATTATTATTCTGTTGGGAGCTGCCCAGAGTGGGTGGGGAAACCCAGCCAGATGGGCGGGGTATAAATAATAAATTATTCTTATTCTTATTCCTGATCACCTTAACAAGAAGGACGAGAAGGTGGATTTTAACAATGCATAACATAATTCTAGCAAGGCAGCACAGAACCTTTCCTACTCAAATATCTGGCCTTCCTTTACCTAAAGCCATTGCACAGGTGAGTGGCTGAGCTTGGGTGTGATGTCTTATATTTCCCCCATTAGCTGTGGCCAAGATCCAGAAAAGCACTTAAGAAAGTGTGTCCCTTGGAGCACCTGTGTTGCTGTGCATTAACTTTTATGGGACTACATGTGTGCCTGAGTGGTTTTGTGCTTAAGAGGGATTTACTATACTTGCACCTGATATATTCTCATTCAGATTGATCTCTAAGAAATGCCACAGATGAAAACAGAGGACCCAGGCCTCAACCTGGATTGCAAATTTAAGAAAACTAGAAACAAGTTAAGAATAGTAGCCAGAGATTTGACTGGTTCTTTCAACCCAATATGCAAGGACTTCAGACTTTCAGCTTTGAAGTTCAGGGGCTTGTATTTGCCCCCACTTTCCAAGTCTTCCTACCTCTCTAATGCCTTCTCCAATCCTCTCTCATTCTTCCAGTGAATGGTTTCACCACTACTTTGAAGTGCATTGTAATTTTAAAAAATGATGCTCAGTAGCAAATGAAGGATTCCCCCAGCTTCATTTGGAATTGTTTTAGCTAAGACTTTTAATTTTCTGCGTAAAAATGGAACAAACCAGGTCTTTTAAAATCAGGGTTATTTTCAAATTCAGGACTTAACCATATAATGACCCTGTCTACATAGGCTCTACTGTAAACAACAACAACCACCACCTGGAAATGGACTTTAAGCCACCACCACCCCTGTCTCTAGTACTACTACCACTGCTATGCTATTCAGAAACACAGGCTAGATATCTGTCTCCACCCAAATGAAATTTGTGGTATTTCTTGTCATAATGCATCACCAGCAATTTTTGTTTCTCAGTTTTGTGCCTTAGGAATGACGAAGAGAGAGCTGACATCATGTACCAGCACAACTTTCCCAGCACCCATAAATATCTGTCATCCAGTGTTTACAAGAAAGGGAAAACAATTTTGCATCTCTGCATCACACACTTTGCTTCCCCATCCGGTAAATGAGCCGTATAGAAGATAATAACCTATCATTGCTAATGGTGTTATGTGGCACTGGGTCGCAGCCAACATCTATTAACATTACTTGATACTGTTTATGTCTGATTTATAGCTTCCTAGAAAACGGAAACATTTCATACTGCAGAAAGCACACACACACAAGTTCCAATTCAATTTTGGATACCTGATTTGCAAAATTCTTTTGCAATGCATAAGGACAATGTGGACCCTAAAATGCCATTTCAGGCATGTTCCTTGGATTTGCCACATGTCCTCTTCTCTGAGTTTCTCTCTAGCCTTACAGCTAATGGGACTTGGTTAGCTAATTATTATAGAAATGTTTAGTGTTGTCTCCTATGAAGTTCAGATTGGCGCACCTGGTGTCCCACATTTTATCATCAGGATCCTGTGATATATGCCAATCTGGGGGAACTACTGGCCCAAGATCACCCTATGGGACTAGGAGGAGATTTGAATACTGGTCTCCGAGTGTCTTTTTGGCCACTGTACCATCCTAGCAGTCCCACCAGACTTGATACCCTTTGATACCTGGTGGCTGTTTGAGATCACTAGCATGTGAATATCATCTTGGGCTTGCCAATCAGAAGGTTGGTGGTTCAAATCCCTGTGATGATGTGAGCTCCCCTTGCTCTGTCCCAGCTCCTGCCAACCTAGCACTTCGAAAGCATGCCAGTGCAAGTAGATAAATAGGTACCGCTGCAGAGGGAAGGTAAACAGCGTTTCCATGTGCTCTGGCTTCCATCATGGTGTCCTGTTGTTCCGGAAGCGGTTTAGCCATGCTGGCCACATGACCCGGAAAGCTGTCTGTGGACAAGGGCCAACTCCCTCAGCCTGAAAGCGAGATGAGTGCCGCAACCCCATAGTCGCCTTTGACTGGACTTAACCGTCATAGGGTCCTTTACCTTTTACATAGTGAGGGAAACACTTATGGAGTTGGTGTTTGTCCAATGACAGTTCTGTTTCAGGGGGTAGGGCTAGGTGGAAGGCAGAGTGGGGTAGCTGCCTCAGGTGGAAAATGCTGGGAAGTAGATGGAAGCAGTGCAGCCTGCCTGGAGCTTCTAAGCTGACATGCTGCCTTCAGGTGTGGTGGGGGCAGAGGTGCATTGAGGGGAGCATGACAGGTTTGGGCGCACTGGGTGCAGAGCATCGGGGGTGCTTCAGGGGGTGCAACAACTATTATGGAAGGTGAGAGGCAGGGGTGGCGAATGTTGGTGTTGCACAGGGTGCCACTGAAATTTGAGACTCCAAAGTCCGCCATTGGTGGAGATACTGTTTCATCACTAGTTTTGATACCCAGGATGGGAGCAAGGCACCATCTTTGCCTTAGGCAACAAACTGCCTTAGGTCTGCTGCGCTGTGTGGCAAGAAGCAGCTGGGACGTGGGAGAAGTCATTACTTTGGGGAGGCTGATGTTAAGTTCCGGTTTAGTGCTGCTTATCTGAATTCATACTTGCTTCCCCCACTTAACATGCGTATTTAAAAATGAACATATATTATCGAAAATAAAAAAGAGTAAGTGTTCAAGACTCTCTCCTTATAAGCAAACTGGCCCTACACTTTTGTTTCATTGTGTTTCCTCCCACAAGGGGCTTAATCATCGAGCTGTACAATGGAGTCTAGACAACATTCAATTGATAGTACAGTGGTACCTCGGGTTATAAACACTTCGGGCTACAGACTCCGCTAACCTGGAAGTAGTACCTCAGGTTAAGAACTTTACCTCAGGATGAGAACAGAAATCGCGCTGCTGTGGCGGCGCAGCAGGCCCCATTAGCTAAAGTGGTAGCTTAGGTTAAGAACGGACCTCTGGAATTAATTAAGTTCGTAATAAGAGGTACCACTGTATGGACAAATCTGTCCCTCTGTGCATTTCTCCTATAGGAAGAACAGAAAGAGACTAACAAATAGCTTGATGATTAAGTCCCTTGTGGCAAGAAACGCTGGTTGTACCGAAACAGCATCCGGATGCTCATTTACGAGTTGATGTTGCTTCTACTAATACATGACTGACTGAAAGAAAAAGACTTCTTCTGTGAGAAGAAGACTTCTTCTTTGTGTGTGTGTGTGTGATTTGTTTGCTTGTCCACACTCCTTACTCTGGAGTAGTTGCTTTGGAGTAGTATATTTCTGTATGACTTTGCAGTGTGCCTGTATATCACTACCCTGTATATTGTTTGTTGATCTGTTATAGTGTGGCAGCACCTACACCTCAGAACTGCCTTCCTATTGACAAATGGCCTTCACCGTACCCTTTGTGGTGCCTCCTAAAATATTCTCCTTTAGACAAGCCTTCCCAGATATGTAGATATGTAGATATGTTCTGTTCTGTTTTTAGTTTATTATGGATTTTAATTTTTTGAATGTTTTAAATAGTTTGTTTTGTTTTTTTTACTGATGATGGTATTGTTTTCTTCTCCTTGTAAACAGCTTTGAGGGTTTTTCTTTATGACCAAGCAGTGTAAATATATACTATGAAGTAAATAACCAACCAAACAAACAAATTCAAAATCCCTCTAAGATAGGAGGCTGTCTGGGTGGTATCGGTCCAATAACTATCATAGCCCAACCTATCTCACAGTGTTGTTATGAGGATTTAAAAAATAAACACCTTTATTGATTAATCAAATTATTTTCCCTTGAAGCAAAACAAAGAATCAGGTGGTGTCTTGTTATAGATCCATATTACTTGGTTGGCTATGACACTGGAACATGAAGAGGAGGTTCGATCCAAAGTTAGAAAATTGGAACTACCAGATGTGGGGGATGTGCTAAGTAAGACATGAGACCAAGCCCTGTGTAATTTAACCCATTATTCCCATTACACCAACAAGCAGTAGTGGATATTGGTATGTAATCAATACCAAATACAATCAAATTTAGTGGGAACCTGCCAGCCATGAGTTTGTTTCTTGATATACGTCCAAAACATCCACCACATGGTGGCTTAGTTTGTGGGCTTGGTGGTGTCTTGTGAAACACACGTTGAATGAGTTGACCTTTCTTCAATTTTGATACGTTTTTAAAGAGAAATACTGTGGCGTTTGCCTCCTAAGTGGGTCATAAGGAAAGGGTTAAATGAGTGTGATGTGATTGGCCAGTGGGAATGCAAGGGAGGAGTAAAAGTTAGAGTGGGAGGTTTTGAAAGTCAGTTGAGGTTTGGGAATTGGAGAAGGAAGAGGGAGGAATAGGCAGTGGGTTGGTCGAGTTGTATTGTGAGAGAGTGAGAGGAATTGTTAGGTGGAGTCAGATAGAATCGCAGTGGAGTCAGAAAGAATCGCAGTGGTGGCACAGGGTCAATAGACCGTCAAACGTCCGGGGGCCCTGTGTGATTGCCACAAATACCCACATAGACTGCCCTCAGCTCTTTGAGGAAGGCTATGAAATACGATGAAATAAATTTAAATGAGAAACAGCCAGTGTTTTTGCTGTTGTTGTTTTCGCCTAGCAGCTCAATTCCAGAGAGTAAATATTAACAAATGCATCTGAGGTGCTCACTTCATATTTCTCTCTCTGAATTCTCACACTTGACCAAGAAGGTCACATGTTTATGTTTATTTCAAAACTCGTATTTATCAAACAAATCCACAATACATTGCCTCTCTGGGATCTTAATACCCAGTCACTCACCCCCTTTCCTTCCTCACAGTCTTACTTTCATACTGAATCACTGGGAGGAGGGAGGGGAACACAACACAATAAACCTGCTCAGAAGAACTTTCCATGAACATCTTCTCAGCCACTTTAGCCTTTGCACTAACATCAGGGAAATAAAAATCCCATTGTTTGGATGCTGTACTACACAGTTCCCCTTTACACCTGCAGGGTTACAGGGTGTTGCATTCATTTAAATCTTTGAAGTGCTTTCAAGAACAACAATATCCCATCACTTCATTTCTTATTTGGCTTCTTATCTCCATTCTTTCAATGCCTGACATTTCCCCCACTGTGAACCATGTAGCATCGTTTGCATGTAACTGTTTCCATGACTTTATTTCTAGAGCTGAAATGAATTTCTCCCTCAAAATTCTCCTGCAGATTCTCCTCTGTGATTTTTGACATTGAGCGTTCTCCAGATGCCACCTGGGTACTCAGATGGAGGCTGGTATTCGACATCCTATGATATTTGGCATATTAATTTCTCACATTTATTTTACAGGTAGCAGTTGAGAACAGAAACATACAGAAACAGAGCATACAAGGGAAGGGTATAGATTCCATGCTGTAGAATAGAGTTCCAGCAGATGTAAACAAAAGAAAGGCAGAAACCATGCATTACAGAATTTCACATTCAGAATTGGAGTGTGAAAATGGCTGCATGCATGTGGTCAATTTGCAAATATGCATTCCAGCTCTATTCATTTTTAAAGTGAGAGGTGCTCTTGCTCAAATGTATTTTCAGTGGGAGGTTTTGTCCCTGGAAAATGTGAAGCGATGAGAGGGACCTGCACTTGTGTGCAGAGGAGGGTGGCCAAGATGATAAAGGCACTGGAACCTAAGCCTCATGAGGAATGAGCAAGGGAGTTGGGTATGTTTAGCTCGGATAAGAGAAGATTGAGAGGAGATACGATAGCCATCTTCAAATGCCTGAAGGGCTGTCACATGGAAGATGGAGCAAGGTTGTTTTCTGCTGCTTCAGAGGGTAGGACCCAAACCGATGGATTCAAATGACAAGGAAAGAGATTCCAACATCAGGAAGAACTTCATTATGGTAAGAGCTGTTTATGCGCTAAATCGGAGGGTGGTGGACTCTTCTTCATTGGTGGCATTTAAACAGAGGTTGGATGGCCATCCATCAGGGATTCTTTAGCTGTGATTCCTACATTGCAGTGGGATGGACTAAACACATGGGATTCCTTCCACCTCTACAATTCTATGATTCTATCTTCAGGGGGCAAACAAAAGCTGAAGACAAGATCTCAATAGCCTATCCACTCATATCTTGTGGTTACATTTCATAAGAAAGCAGAGCACTGGAACACCTAATCTATGCAATGTGTCATATCACCCTCTGCTGTTGAAGAACTAAATCCTGTCTTCCAAGTCTCATTCTGAATTCTGTTTTTTGGGCAACATATCAGAACTGGTGGGAGGGGCACCCAGGCCCTCAGAACCCCCCAGCAACTCTCCTTGTTTCTTTACTAGGGAGCCCTTGGTGCTCACTTCCTTAGAACCTAAGAGAGTGTGGGGATCAAGCCCTTCCAATGAAGAGAAAAGAGGCAGATGCACACATGAGGCTCATGGAGTGCAGCAGCAAGAGCATCCTTTGGAAAGGTGCTCTGTCTGCTGTGTATTGTGGTTGGGCCTCCAAGGAAGCAAATGGAAGAATAACTCAAGTGTAACACAATGCTGGAAACTGCCTTTTCATAAATAAATTGCACACAAACTATGTGCTAGCATTGCCAGCTACTTCATAACACTTTACCTCAAATTTACTTGGCCCTCCCCTTAGATAATTGTCACAGCTTTCAGTGACCACCCCCAGTGGCAACCCAAGAACCCTATGCTCTTAGATGTATGTTTTACTTTCAATAGGTGGAGTAACTCTAATTAATCTTCATTATGTGTGGGTGGGGGAGAGTCTTGAAAAGTGACTATAGACAGTGTATTTCCTGTCTCTGACAGGTTCAGATGGGTTCTCTTAGCTCATTCTACAAGACCCTGGGGTCTTATCATATGGAGAGCTGTTCAGCAGTTGATGGGGAAATTATTTTAAATTTTGTTCCTTGTCTTTTACTTAACTCACTCAGCAGCTGTTACCAGTCTAAATATTTAAGATGGCTGTTGGTTGGCTGTGATGAGGGTCCCTCCATGAAATTTCAATAGTAACTATTAGCTACAATAGAGAGATTTGTAATTTAGAGAACTGGACTTTCCAAGGTTAGAGCAGCGTATAGAAGTCTACGCAAATTCTGTGCCAAGGGAACACCAAATAGTATGATGAGAACAAGCACTGAGTGCAATTTTTGGTGCATTTACATTTGACATATGGAGACACTCACTGATGTGTATGAATGTTATGGTATTAAGGGTCTCCTGTTGCTCTGTGGGAAACGATGTTGCTTTAAAGACATGCTACCTGAATCTGGGCTTCTTCTTGTTCCTTGCTTTTCATCTTGTAGATTTGTAGGGTTGCCATAAAATTCATGACACCCATAAATTTGCTGAGCTTTTTTTTGTGGGGGGGGAACGAACCCAATTTGCTTTTTTTGTGGGGGGAACCTACCTCCAAAAACAGCTTTTTGAGCTGTTTCTGCTGTTTTTCCATTGCATTTTCATACATCCAGGTTTTCCCTGACATTTTGCTGATTCCTCCCGACGCCATTTTTTCACCCGAAAACCAGGACATGTTAAGGATTTTCCTGACATATGGCAAGTCTAAGATTTGTAAATTAATGGGTTTTAGAAACCCTCATGTAAGATGAAACTATTGATTGTGACTAGCCGTGGTGGCTCCAGTATCGGTGGTGTGCCTTTGTATCCCTGGAAACACAAGTAGGGAGAGTGTTATTGCATTCATCTCCTGTACTCCTGTCCAGAGAACAGGATGGACTGAGTTTTGGGTCAGATCCAGCAGGGCTCATTTTAAGCTGGAACGTGTGCAGAGGAGGGCAACCAATACGGTCAAGGGTCTGGAATCAAAGCCTTATGAGTAAAGGTTGAGCTGGGTATGTTTCTTCTGGAAAAGAGGAGACTGAGAGGAGATGCAATATCCACCTTCAAATATCTTAAGGGCTGTCACATGGAGATTGAAACAAGCTTGCTTTTTTCCTGCTCTGGAGGGTAGGACTTGAACCAATGGCTTCAAGTTACAGGAAAGGAGATTGCGACTAAACGTCAGAAAGGAATTTCTGACAGTAAGAGCTGTTTGACAGTAGAATGGTCTCCCTCGGGAGGTTGTGGACTCACCTTCCTTGGAAGTTTATAAACAGAGGTTGTATGGTCATCTGTCATGGATGCTTTAGCTGAGATTTCTGCATTACAGGGGTTGGACTAGATGACCCTTGGGGTCCCTTCCAACTCTACAGTTCTATGATTCTGTGATTCAGCAACTAGCCCTACCATTAGGCGGAGTGAGACAGCCATTTCAGGCAGCTGATTCTGGCAATTATAAAAGGACAGCAAACTATTGGTTTGTATTGTATTATTTTATGTACTGTGGTTTGCTGTTGTTTTATTGATTATAGTTTAGAAATCGTTTATTGTAACTGTTGAGTGGATTTCTGTTTAACTTTTATATGTTATTATTATTTAATACTATTCTAATGATTGTTGAATGCTACTTTTTGATGTAGGTTGCCTATTTTAATGTTATGTTTTATCACATTTTTGTGTTGCATTAGATTGTTATAAGATGTAAATTTTTTGCTTCTTCAGCTTGTAAACCGCCTTGAGTATTGTAAGATAGAAAGACGGTATACAAATTAAAAATGATGATGATGGTGGTGGTTGATTTATTGTGGAATTGTTACTGCAAGGGAACAAGAGAGGCCCTTCTGGGATCTTCAGGTGCCAAAATGAATCATCCTGCTTTAAGTTTTCTGCACCTTGGCTAGTGAGAGGGTGTGTGTGTGTCACTTGCTGCTCTGCCTCAAGCAGCAAAGAGTATTGGCCTGACCCTACCAGGACAGTCTCCTCATAAAGGAATATTCTCCTTAGAAGACAGCCTGTGGAACTGCTTACAGCTTAGGAAATTGGAAACACTGATCCTACCTTGCTGTGTGTCTTTGCCAATGTGACCATCTCAACTGACCTTTTTTTTTTGCACAGACCTTTAAGAGATATATCTCTGCCTCAAAATTCCTTCCACTGGTGCTACCATAATTGTAGGGCAATCTACCTACCTCCAACAAGTGCATGGCTCTACTAGGTTAATACCTAGGTTGAAAACACACTTAAATGTATTTGTTTTGGATAGTGATTTGATGTGGGGAAGGTGGCCATGGGAAGGAGCTCATTAGATCATTTCCCCACAACTTACGTTCCAGAAAGGGTTCCCTATATTAGCTAACACTTGTTTCATGCTCAATACTCATCATGGAGCAAAGGAAGCCCTGTTGGTTGTATTTGTAGGGGTTTTTTTTGGGGGGGCTGTACTTTGTGATCAGATTCCTGCTTACTTTAATTTTATTTACCCTATTTTCTGGAACTGGGGAGGAGGAGAAGTTAACTTCTGTGGCCTCCCTGCTCAGTTAATCTTCAATCTATCAAAAGAATTATGAAATCTTTTAAGATCAAATGTTAAGACCCTTCACAAAGGTTGTCACAATGAATTCACTTGTGGGTCTTTCATCCTGCCTTCTCCCGCAGTGCCAAAATAATGTCAGTGAGTTTTCTCATTTCTCGCTCACTTGTCCTGCCTCTCAGTTTCCCAGTGTGTGTCAGGATCTATGCCATTGTAGACACTTATCCAACCTCTTTTTGCCCCACCTTGGTCCAAGAAAGGGGAGTGAAACCCAAACACAGGTGTAAGAACCTTTTAATTATTATTATTATTAATTTAAAAACTTGCAAATTATTATTATTACAGTGGTACCCTGGTTTATGAACTTAATCTGTTCCAGAAGTCCTTTCTTAAACCAAAGCGTTCTTAAACCAAGGCGTGCTTTCCCATAGCAGCGGGGGACTCAATTTACAAATGGAACACACTCAACAGGAAGCGAAACATGTTCTTATTCCAAGGCAAAGTTCACCAACCAAAACACCTACTTCCAGGTTTGCAGCGTTCTTAATCCAAGTTGTTCATAAACTAAGCTGTTCTTAAACCAAGGTACCACTGTATTATTATTTTATGAATCACCTTCTAAACCACCATCTCAAGGCAGTCTGCACATAAGAGAATTAACAACAATTGAAAGCTGAAAACAACAAATACATTTAAAACAAGACTAAAACCCTAACAGATGGGCACTCATGGTAAAGATCCATTTATCCAGCTGGGAAAGCCTGTTGGTACAAAAATGTCTTGCACTGTGTCCAGAAATTGCGGACACTGGGCACCTGCCATTATCTTGACAGGAATTGTATTCCATAGAACGGGACAGCCACATTAAAAGCCCTGCTCTGAATTACTGCAGAGTGGGCTCCTGAGATCTTTGGAAGTTGCAAGAGAAACTCCTAAAGACCACAGTGATCTACTGGGTGGGTCTACTGTGTTATAAAATATTGGAATGGTGAAAGCCAAAATTAAAGATCATATATATGATACGGGAGAACATGAAACACCAGTGGTTAAATTTATAGTTGTTATTTGTTTATGACTTTTTAAAAAACTCACCTTTCTCCAAGAGCTCTGGGACATGGGTCTCCTCCTCCCATTTTTTCCTCATAACGTCTCTGAGAGGTAGGTTTGGCTGGGAAATAGTGACCACCCCAAGGTTACCCATTGAGTGTCATGGATGAGTGGGGTTGTGAACCCCTTTCTTCTCAACCCTGGCCCAACATTACAACCACTGCCCATTCTTGCTCTCATGGATTTCATAAAAACAAGCATCTCTGACCAATAGTGAATGTCTTGTCCAGCCACCACTGTTTTTAATGTTCTTCAATGTCTCATTTCTTCACAGTATGTTGGGTTCCTCATTGTTTTGCTGCAGTGCAGCTGCCCTGCCCTGAAGTCATCTGGTTTCATTTGAACTTTGCTGGTCCTCTTCCATTGTGGACCTTTCAATTCAACAGAAAATATTGGCCTTCTCAGTCCAAATACAAAAGTGTTAGCACAACTCCTGCTTCCAGGTCTTGAGGATGTGTAAACTAATCGTGGAAAGTTCAGTTATGTGAACTCCTGAGCCTAATTAGGTTCACTTGTTAATTTGATTTGATGCATACTTTTCAAATTAGATTGCCATTTAACGGATGATTTACTTAACCAATCAATAATTCTAAAAGTTTCAAGAACTGCAGTCTTCCCATTTCCAATATTTGCAACATCTCATTGAAGTCACAGCCTCCATTCCACGTTCGAACTAGGATCTCTGTTGTCAGCAATCAAATGTATTGCACTTAACCTTTTCTAAAATTTATCTGCACTCAGAATAGCTCAGCATTACCATGCACTCAATTTTTAATGGAGTTATAACAGACGACTCTAATCTATTCATAGCATATATGGCCCCGGCGCTCTCACATCCTTCTTCCTTTATCCTCCTTGCCATACATAATGTATAATTAGATGGCGCTCCACATCCAATTTATCAGAAAATACTGAGGCACTTAGCAACTTGTGTAAGTTTCTTTTTTCACTGAATCAAATTTGGTAAGCACCCAGTGAATCATGCTGTCTAAGCCTCCAGCTAGGCAGCAAGTCAGGTTGCTAAAGAAATGTCACTTTGGCCCTGTTCTGTGGGATCTGTTTAGCTCTTCTGAGAGATCTGTAATAAGTGGTTGTCTGACAACACAAGAAATCAGAAGTGAAAGAAGAGGAGTTTAGGTCTGGGCCTAATGATGGTGTGGGCTGATTTTAGTTGGACTGTAATCAACTTTGTTTTTGCCTTAAGAAAAGACCCAGGAGCAACGTGGTAGCATCAAACATGGAGTGGCTCTTTTGCCTCAAAAGCAACCTCAAAGGGCAGGTGAGGCTTCCTAGAGGTATCTGGCTGGGCAGAGTGCCAGGTAAGATGGACCTGTGATCTGATTCAGCTGGGCTGTTAAATTATTACAAGTGCTTTTGTTTTGTTACTGCAACTATAGTCAGCAGGATTTCTCCCTTCTCCTTATACATACTGGCTTCTTATTACTCAAGAGCACATTGCAGGGTTTGCTCACCCAGGCTGCGAACATTTCCCACAGGTTACTACCGTGCAGCTCACCAGCCTATACAACACTATGAGCTGTTTAATGGGTTATAAAACCAATGAGCATTGACACCTGCTGTTGATTTAAAGCCCGCCTTTAAAGCCTTGTAAACTGTTTTCATTCTAGTGTAGACCACCTCCTGAGATGATCTAGGGTGAAAGCACCTTTCCACGTGAAGTGCTATTGTGTGGATGCAAAAATAGAGGGAGACTTCAAAATCAATAATTTTAAAGGTAGCACATCCAAGTAGAATCACTGCCTTCCATTTTGTTCTTGGGCACGTAATAGCCACTCGACACATATATGCTAAGGTGGCAAAGGTGTCTCCATCACTTCATCTCCCTGCCAAGAAAACCTTCAGTGGCTTAATTTCTGTATGTCACATTGTGATTAAAAGCAACGGTAATTAATTTATGAATTAATTAAAATGGCAATTCAAAATTAGAGTTGGATGAGCTTTACATAACTCATTTTGGACTGACTTGAAAAACACTGAGATTCTTTCGGAAACAATGAGGACCCCCCCCCCCAGCCAAACTGAGCTGGGCTTTAATTTCCCTGTTGCGTTCCCACCCATTCAATCCAATGGAGGCAAACTATTTGACTGTGTATCCACAGCTGTGACCAGAAGAGGAATGACTACTGGGAGGACCGCAGAGAGAAGAAACGTCATGGTGCATTTGCAGCAGCCCAGCTGGATGCCTTCATCTGCCCCAACTGCAACAAATCATGTCTCTCTAGTATCATTCTTTACAGCCACAGCAGGCACTGTAACTCCCCCAAGGGCGCACTCCTCCATTGTCTCCTGAGACAGGCGGATGCTAACTCCATTAGATTGTTAGAGGTAGGAATGGTGCAGGTGCAAAAAAATGAGAGTGTGTATGGTGGGGGGACAGAATCCTTTGTGGAGAAGCCACAGAGAGTCTACATTGAATGGGACAAGAAAACAGAGATGCTGGGGAGAAAGCACAGAGTGGGGGAAGTGAGCCCTTCCTCTGTGGGTCTTCCATAGGGACACCTTCCCTGCTACCAGTTTTGTAATGGAGCAATGGGGTGCCATTCAGTAGGGAGAAACTGTCGTGTTTGCCACTGTCCACATTATATGCTACTATCAAGTGCTCATCCCACTAGGCTGTGGGGCCCCTGGGCCCCAAAGCTGAGCCCTTGCTGCCCCACTTCTGCTTTTCCTTTGATGTGAGCTGTGATGAGCTCTGGAGAGCTTTGCCAGCTTCTGCTCTCAAAATCTCCCTGGTTGTGAATTCTGCTGAATTTTTGAAATGTTTTATCTGTATATATATCATAGGCTTTCAGAACTTCATTCTATATCTCAGCCTTCCCTGCAAAGACACACAGATGTCTGTCTGCAGCTCAAGTTTGATTTGTGAATCCTGTGTTATGAAATCAACACAGTGCAAGGGTATTGTTTTCCCATTTGCAGGAAGCAATTAGGATTCGTTGGCAGAGAGCCCAAACCCTAGGGTTTGCTTCAGCTAAAAATGAAAAATCAGCAACAGAAGATCCCCCGTAGTCTACTCCTGCACAGGGTGGGTGGGGGAGAAATTTGTTGAGTTAATGTTTTAACTTGAACCTACCTAACTCACTGTTCTCAAGCCAATGAATCAAAATGTTACTATCCTTCAAAGGTCACACTTCTCCAGTTGTTGCGATGCAGTTGTCTATCCCCAAAATGTGCATATTTGGGAAAAGTGAGTACAAAAATGCATAGATATTTGAAATAATTTGTTTAAAATGAATTATATTAGAGGAAATGGCTTGGGGGGAAATAACTGCCTTCCTCTATGATCCTGGAACCAATGGAAAGTGCTTGGTGGAAGGTGTTTGGTGGACTCTCAGGTCCATTTTCAATTATGTGTAAAAGAGCATTTCCCCAATGTGGGAACCAGTCCTAAGCATTTCGCAGGAACTAGCCATATGATTTTCTCCACAAGCCTGAGGTCTAGACACTTGCTAAGTTTTGAATCTGTTCCTATTGTAAATTGAAGTTCAGGTTAAATAGATTCTAATACATTTACAGCATCTTCACTCACTAAGGACATCTGGGTCATATAGATATGTAGACTTCCATGCTTCTCTCTATATAGACAGAGGATTTCATTAAAAAATAAAATAAAAATAAATGTCCCCCCTACACTCTAACAGACTATTTAGTGCTTGAGATGAGTGTGCACTTGATGCCTCCAGCACTCTTGCTCTAATTGTGACATCCAAATCTCTGTCCAAATCATATAGTTGTTATGAAATATAAAAGTAACCAGAAGAGACTCTCTGAATATACCACTTTTTGTGATGTTAATCTTGACTGTATCCAAGAGGAGGCCCTTTAATCTAGTGTAGGACCTGTGCCTCCCTCGCCTCCCAAACTCTGAAATTATTCTCTTGCTGTGCCTTCCTTTTCCTGTCTGTGGATATTGGCCACTGGGTTCCACTTCATACTTTTCATTTTACCATCCGACACTATTTAGTAACTCTACATTGCTCCGCTGATCCAGACCAGCTGCATTTGTGCACTGAGTTGGTACTTTAATCTTGAACACAACCAGTGGGGCAGAGGTGTTCAGCTACAGCGGGGCAGATTTGAGGGGGGACCTTGGAATGAAAAGCCACATAAACCACCCAAGTTTCACCTGATTTCATGTCGAAAGAATGTAAAACTTCTCGGCGAGAAAATGGAAACCAGCCCCTGTGGGCTCAGAGAGTGCCTTGATCTTTTCAGGGAAGCTGTTCTGAATTTTGAGGTTGTAATGAACCTACCCTCTAGTTCATGTGTGTGTGCGTGCACACACACACACACACTCAAAAACCAGAAAAGCCAGCCAGCTTTACCTTGCCTTGGGTTTTGTTGTGAATATATCACACAGCACTTGGGGGAAAGATGGTGAGAACAGACTGGTTAAGATAAGCACATAGCTTGATTTGGAGAAACAAGAGCTTGAGCACATTTGAACACGCTGCTTGAATTGGTATCAGGTGAGCCCTCTCAGGCTTACGAAAGGAAGGCCCTTGTCCCTCAGTGTTTTAAAACCTGCTTAGCTTCAGTCTTCTCTCATCAACTACCAAGTGAAACAGAAAATGCCTTGGCACAAAAGTGAATATTTCACACTGCCATCCTGCTGGGATGTGGCTCAAACAAGAGCTTGAAACCCAGAGACCGCAGGCAATAGCTTCCTGTTCTTAAGTACCTCGTGCCTGTAAGCTCTCAAAAATGGCCTCCCTGGTGTCACACTGGAGCCAGTATATAGCTGTTGTGACTACAGGCCCTTGATAGCCTTACCCTCCATGAATTTGTCTAATTCTCTTCTGAAGTTGGTGACCATCACTGCCGGTATGATTCCTCTCCAATGCAAATAAAAGCTGTGGAGGAACTCTTTTTTGCCTAGAGCAGAACCAGGGAGTAAAAGGTTAACAACTCCACCCCCAACATGCACTTGCTACAATCCTGCTAATTATTAGCGCCACCCTTTTCAGCTGCTATGTGCTTTTTTCAAAACATTCATGTTAAATGGAAAAAAAAAGTAGGTTGTTTGGCCATTAGATTTAAATTCTGATAACTTAAGGTGGGGATGCGGGCGGCTCTATGGTCTAAACCACAGAGCCTAGGGCTTGCCGATCAGAAGGTTGGCGGTTCAAATACCTGCGACGGGGTGAGCTCCCGTTGCTCGGTCCCTGCTCCTGCCAACCTAGCAGTTTGAAAGCACGTCAAAGTGCAAGTAGATAAATAGGTACCGCTCCAGTGGGAAGGTAAATGGCATTTCCGTGTGCTGCTCTGGTTTGCCAGAAGTGGCTTAGTCATGCTGGCCACATGACCCGGAAGCTGTACACCGGCTCCCTCGGTCAATAAAGTGAGATGAGCGCTGCAACCCCAGAGTCGGTCACGACTGGACCTAATGGTCAGGGGTCCCTTTACCTTTTAACCTAAGGTGGATATTAAAACATAGAATGACAACCCTTCTAAACAGGGACCCTCAAAGTTTTGTATAAAGTTGTGAACAACTTTTGGCCTTCCAGATGTTGCCCTTGGCCACGATTCATGGGGTTTGATGAGAGTGGAAGTCCAGCAACATCAGGACCAAAGATTCCTGCTATAATGGGACAGTGATATGTACATGACAGAGCTAGGTAAGGTGACCATTGATGCATCTCCCAAAAAAGGTGGAGGAAGACAATTGCATGTGCCAATTTATTCGCTTAAAAACATCACAATTTTATATCTGTCTATATCTATATTTATATCTATATCATCTCTATATCTCAGCAGTATATAATTCATATGTATAGAGATACACATTTATAAATGATTAATGCAACTGAATAGATATCCAAACAATAGCTCTCACTATACTTGGGGAAAATGTGATCAGGTGAGCTGTGTGTGTGGCTCAGTCCACTGTCCGGGGGCTAACAGTAGGTGGGCCACTTCAAGGCCCTCTCCTGCTCTCCTTTCTTAGGATTCTTTATCTTTAAAAACTGAACTTGGACCAGATAGCCCTTCAAATAAAGCAGGTGTGAGGAACACATTGGACCCTCCAGATGTTGCTGAAGTACAACTCCCATCACACCTGACTATTGGCTATGCCTGCTAGATCTGAGAGGGAGTTGTTGTTCAGGAACTATCTGGAGTACCAACTGAAATAAAGGATGCCTTCAATCAGAGGACTATCCTCTGATGGCTCTTCAAATAAAGGACCGCCCTTTATAAAGTAGGGCACATGGGCAATCTAGCCATGCAGCATTATGAAAAAGAGCCATTTGATGCAGTCCGGTTGCTTTCAGCTTCCTGGGAGGAGCTGGGAACTAGCTAAGTGTGACACCCACCTCCTCTGGCCTGAGAAGAAAGAGGACACAGGCAGAGGCCTCTGAGATAAAACTTGGACTTAAATAAAACTTCAGAAAGCACAAAGCTGGTTTGATGCCGCAATCAATTTTGCCATCTTAGAAACAGGCAAGCCTGGAGGCAAAGAGCATTAATCCGGACCTGGAGTACATACACTCCAGTCCACAGCCTCTGAGGTCAGTTGCTGGAGGCAAAGGAAGGGGCTTGAGATGGATCTGAAGTGTAGCGCAGCATCTATTGATCAAGTGAGGGCAGAAGCCCCAGCTCCTAATATTTGTACCAAGCCTGACCAATCTAGGGGATTGATGCTGCTGGCCAGCCACAGGGTAAACCAAGAAGGGCACACAGCTGTTATAAAAAACCCAACCACGCCCCCCCCCCCAAAAAAAGAGGAAAAAAGGCACAAAAATGTTAGTCACAAGGAGCTGGGAAGTTCTCTAATGCACTTGAATATATAATTCTTCTTCTTTTGCAGCATCACACATGCATCTTTGGATAGGCACTGCTTAAGTTTCTCCCATTGTTTTCCATTTGCTTCTTGCATCCAAGTAAGCCCTACTGTTAGTTTTAGATCATCTACCCATCGCATAGGTAGTTGTCCTCTTAGTCTTTTGGAATGGTAGGGTCTCCATATTAACACTGCTTTCTGCCATCAGCCTGAATGGGATAGTGAATTGCAATATGTAGCCTTTCTTATTCAAATATCAACCTCTCCTACTGTCCAGAATGGGCTTGGTACCACCCAGTTTATAGGAACGAGGCTCAGGTGACTGAAGTACAGTGGGATAACTGTTTCGACTGAGTTTAAGGAATGTAGTGCCATAGTAAAATAGACCACGCGAAAGGAGGAAAGCCCCATTCCAACCTGCAACCAGGCCATTGCGGAATGGAAAGGCCCAACACCTTCAGTGAATATACCATGATTGATACAACTCTAGCATTCTGTGAAATTCGCACGTCTGTGAATTTTGCAGTGCAGTTCTCCAGCCAAGTCATATGTACAAAATGCATATGTTAAGGTATGCCTATAAGGGCATATATTAGTGAAGATAACATGCAAAATGCATTATATTAGGGAGAGCAAAAAAAGTATACCTTTGGAGAAATTTTCACAAAAATACTGATGCCTTTCCATGAGGATTCCTTAAAAATAAATAAATTGCAAACTGGTGTGGAAATATGGAAAGCCGAATTTAAGATTGGGAAAAAATAGAAACCAAGAGAAACTGAAATGGGCATATTTACTGATTGAACCCCAGTCTCCAGTCCTTACAGTACACTACAAGGATGATCCATTTGCCCACCCTAGTCTTTGTGCCTGCACTTTTACCAAATAATTGTTTTCCCAACTTGGGGCTCCTGCTCGTTTCCCTTTTTGGTAACCCTAACTGTTGCGCTTCCCAGAACAGGCAAACTGAGACGAGGCTTGTTAGGCCGGCGATTGCCGTAGGAGGCAACACCCACCCGGGCGCTCGCTAGCTGTTGATTATTACACCTGGAGTCACACACCGCCTGGCGCGCCTTTTCGCATCCGCATCTGGGGGAAGGTGTGGGAGAGAAGAGGAGGGGGGGTGAGGCAGATGGGGAATCTGCTCCCCTTTGGACTGAGAGCAAGTGGGAAGTGTGGAGCGGCGCATCAGAACAACTGCTCTCGGTCCCATCAGCATGTTGTGTTTGGAAACATTCTGGATTCCTCATTAAAAGAACGGGAGTATTAATGCTTACTGACAGCAAGACGGGAACAGCATGAGACAGATACCAGAAGGCAGAACTAAACATGCTGCTAGCTTAATCTATATTTTCATTCTGTCGCCTGCCTCGCTATGGGGCTCTCCTCAACCGAGCCAGCATGGATGCATGTGGCTGTCTGATGCTGAGCTTCTGCACCTTTGCGCCCACCCAGACATGTCTGCATTCTCTGCTGGTGCCCAGCAGCACCCACCTCCCCCACTTACATTCCGAGCCGCAGAGAACAGCCTCTTCTCCCTCCCTCCCTCTTTGCATTTCTGAGTATTCCTTAGATCACACAGCCGCAGCCGCTGATATCACCCACTGTGTGTCTCAGCACATATTCTTTAAGGTCTAATAATCCTTTCAAGTAATGGCACTTTCCCCTATGATGTCGCGTTGCTGCCGGTGGAGAGGGAAAAGTGTCTGAGATAGCTTAGGAAGACGACAAAGGGCGAGCCATCTTTGTGTGCACATTGTTGTCCTCAAGCTAACATTGCTCTTCTTTTTTCTAAAGCTCTTCCATTGCTCCTCTTCCTCTTCACCCCCCCACCTTACTCCACTCCCCGTGAGTGTTGTGTATACTTCAATCCAAGTATGTTTTCACAAATAGTTGAAACACCAAACCCCAATTTAGAAATATCTGTCCCCACTTCCTGTTGCTCAGCCCTGGGACCTTACGGTGAAGGGTGGGCTATTTGTTGTTGTTCTTGTTGTTGGCCACACAAAAAATGGAAAAGCAGTGTCACAGTACAGAATGAAACAACAAAAATGGGTACCTTAAAAATACCAGATGTGGGGAAAGCATAAGAAACCTAAAGGAGGAAGAGGAGAAGATTAGCAAAAGTTTATCGTATAGCTATTAGAGCTGGGGCAGTCAATAAAGTGCCCTCTGCATGCTGTTGGACTACAACTCCCATTATCCATAACTATTGGTCATGGCGACTGGGGCTGCTGGGAGTTGTAGTCCAGCCACATCTGGGGGGCACCACATTGGCTACCTCCTAGGCCATGAAGCTCACTGGATTCCCTCTCAGAATAGCCTACCTCACAGGGTTGTTTTGAGTGCAGCAGACAGAAAAGTGTGGTATAAATATAGTACTTTTCTTTTAAAAAAAAACAGTTTTCCTTTTTATAAATGCACCAACTCAGGCTTCATTGGGGATCACCGACAGCAAAGTTATCCTATAGTGTTGTGCCCACGATCAGGAAAGGCTGTATTAATGACATTCATGACCAATGTGTAAGAAGAGTGTGTTGGATCAGGCCAATGGCCCATCTAGTCCAGCATCCTGTTCTCACAGGGTGGCCAACCAGATACCGGCGGAAACCTGCAAGGGGGACTGAGTTCAAGGGAATTCTTCCGCCCTGTGACTCTCAGTAACTGGTATTCAGACAACATACGTAAGAGTATTTGTATAAGTATATATAAGTATATACTTATAAAGTATATAGGGACGCGGGTGGCGCTGTGGGTTAAGCCACTGAGCCGAGGGCTTGCCGATCAGAAGGACGGCGGTTTGAATCCCCTCAATGGGGTGAGCTCCCGTTGCTCGGTCCCTGCTCCTGCCAACCTAGCAGTTCGAAAGCACGTCAAAGTGCAAGTAGATAAATAGGTACCGCTCCGGCGGGAAGATAAATGGCATTTCCGTGTGCTGCTCTGGTTTGCCAGAAGCGGCTTAGTCATGCTGGCCACATGACCCGGAAGCTGTACGCTGGCTCCCTCGGCCAATAAAGTGAGATGAGCGCTGCAACCCCAGAGTCGGTCATGACTGGACCTGATGGTAAGGGGTCCCTTTACCTTTACCTTTTATATAAGTATATAAGGGCATTGCATGTGGAAATGTGAATGGAGGAATTTGTGTGTGTATGTGGAAGGGAGAGAGAAAGAGAAAGAGAAAGAGAAAGAGAGAGAGAGAGAGAGAGAGAGAGAGAGAGAGAAGTGAAAATGGACACAAAAATGGTATCATTGATATGTGTGCAGCCACAGAATTTTGCATCTATAACTTTATACTTATGTCATGCATTAAACGGCGGGGGTGAGGTGGGTAACAAAGCTGTGAAAATTTTAGGCAAGGGGGGGAAGTATCTGTCGGAATGTGTAGCTTCAAAGCTGCCTTGATGAGGGGGGGGGGGGGGGGGGGGGGGTGCATTTCCGATGTGGTGCTGGGGAATCCGCAGTGCACATTAAAGCAATCAGATATTTAGCTGGACATGTTAATTTGCTGACTTCCTGGCTATTTGGTAATGTGATATGAAATGCACACTTTGAGACGAGAAAAGAAAATTAAAAGACACCCAGATTGACTCGAGAGAAGAAACGCCGTCGTCCGAAGCTTTGCCTTGATATATTGTTGCTTTGATAAGTTCAAACAAGTGTGACTCCCTAGACAACCATTCTATCAGTTCAGAACAAAAAACGGCATGGGATTATTACGCTTTTAATCCAAAGAGCTGGTGTGTTTGGAGTTCCTCGGCCCTTTTGTGGAGTCATATTAGCCCAGCCAGCCTCTTGTGAAAAGAATGCATTGTTGTGAGGAGTTCAGTCCGGATCTCTGCTCCACTGGACTGATAAAATGGCAGTTGATTTAAAAAGAACCAGTTTGTCTGGAGAAAGGATTAGACGATTAAGAGCCTGCATGTAATTTTTTATTTTTTTTTAGGTAATGTAAAGTTACATTTCATAACTAAAAGGGATTAATTAAAACGTTAATGCACGGAGAGATGTTATTTTTCTTTTTCTGTTCACCCCCCCCCCACGCCCGCCCAAGGACAAATGACTCTGCGTACAAATGAGGGAGGGGTATGTATTCAATGCCGCAATGGCGTAGCAGGAATGGATGGCTGTTGCATGACTGATGCATGGGGTGGGGGGGCTTGATAGTTTATTTTCATAGAAGGGACCACCAAGGGCCATCTAGTCCAACTTCCTGTTATGAAGGAAGTCAGCTAAAGGATCCCTGGTGGGTGGCTGGCCAACGTCTGCTTAAAAACCTCCAAGGAAGGAGAGTCCACCATCTTCCGAGGGAGCCTGTTCCACTGTCAAACAGCTCCATCAGAAAGTTCTTCCTAATGTTTAGACGAAATCGCCTTTCTTGTCATTTGAATCTGTTGGTTTGGGTCCTGCCCTCTGGAGCAGTGGAAAACAAGCTGGTTTCATGTATTTTCTTGTGTGTTGGTGTGTGTGTGTCATAGAATAGAATCATAGAATCATAGAGTTGGAAGAGACCACAAGGGCCATCGAGTCCAACCCCCTGCCAAGCAGGAAACACCATCAGAGCACTCCTGACATATGTTTGTCAAGCCTCTGCTTAAAGACCTCCAAAGAAGGAGACTCCACCACACTCCTTGGCAGCAAATTCCACTGTTGAACAGCTCTTACTGTCAGGAAGTTCTTCCTAATGTTTAGGTGGAATCTTCTTTCCTGCAGTTTGGATCCATTGCTCCGTGTCCACTTCTCTGGAGCAGCAGAAGCGCTGTGTTTGCTTACACAGCCAAACTCATTTGTGTCTGAACTAGAAAGAGGGGAATTGAGGATCATCTGCCTTAAACTTTGCCACCCTGGTGCCTTCCAGATACAGTCATACCTCATGTTACATCTGCTTCATGTTATGTTCTTTCAGGTTATGTCCCGTGGCGACCCGGAAGTACTGGAAAGGGTTGCTTCTGGGTTTCGCCACTCGCGCATGTGCAGAAGCACAAAAATAATGTCACACGCATGCGCAGAAGCGGCGAATCGCAAGCCGCGCATGCGCAGATGTGCCGCTGCGGGTTGCCCTCTTTTCATGTTGCGAACGGACCTCCGGAACGGATCCCGTTCTCAATCAGAGGTACCACTGTATTGGGAATGACAACATCTATCAGGCAGATCCAGCATAGTTGTCCTGCTAGGGGATGGTGGGGACTGTAGTACAAAACTTCTTGAGGGCTTCTTGGTGAAGGCAGTGGCGGGATCAGGACAGAACATTGGGGCACATGTCCAGGGTCCCAGGAGGTCCCCAAATACAATAGTGCAGGTACAACACATTTTTATGTAAAGTAATACAGCTTACTATTTTAGGAAGTCAGGGACATGAAGCCGTTGAGTCTAAAATTACCTAACTGTGGGGAGGCTGATTTATGTTATCTATCTCATTCTTTGAAAGCGGCACATTTTAACTTTAGAGACTCTCTGTCATCCTGACAGCACCGGGAATTCCTGGATATGATCTCAACAAGCTCAGGCTCTGGGATTTGCAAACCTCGTGCTTTTCAAAAAGAGCAAGCTTCTCCTGGAACAATGAGACTGTCCTGAAGAGGGTGGTGGATGGTTTTGTGCCGTGCTAAGTGCAAGAGGAACTGAAGCAAACTCTGCTGATGGAACCCTCTTCCTAGTCAACTTTGCTGGGACACATGTCTTCTGACACCCAGAGGAGGGACGAGCGTAGTATCTTAGTGGCAGAGGACACACATGAGAAGGTCCCATGTTCAGTCCCCACCAGTTAAAAGCATTAGGTAAGCAGGCGATGCTAAAGATGGTGGGGGAATAACTTGTGACCAGCAGAGAAGGCAACTGGATAACCGCAGAAGAGGAGATATGGGCATTTTGGCAGGCAGGATTCATAGAATCACAGAACTGTAGAGTTGGGACCACAAGGCTCATCCAGTCGAACCCCCTGCCCAACATGCTGAACATGGGGCTCAAACCCATGACCCCGAGATTAAAAGTCTCATGCTCTACCGACTGAGCTAACCTGTGGTTGGGGGTATGTTGTGCATATTTTGGGTGTGAAAGCATTTTGGGTGAGAGAGTTGAGATGGCGTGGGGCTGGAGGTTGCAGCAAGGTGCTTAGCCCCAGATGTGGGAGGGAGAGAAACAGCAATTGCAGTGCTGGTGCTTGGGTGGAACAGGTAGGTCAAGGTGTGGGTGAATGGCAAAGCCCCTCCCACAAACACCCATAGATACTATGACTGATTCTGGTCGCAATAAATTGGAAGAGTGAAATCACACCTACAAAGTCAGAATGGCAGGTAAAAATGACAGTATACATTTAACTGGCAATAATGATGGGGGAGAGTTAGAGGGTACTCAATGCAGAGGGTGAATAAAGAATGGATAGTATGATACTATGATAGCAAAAAAATATCTTGGCAGACCTCGAATGATTCTTGTAACATATAGATAATAAACTAAAGATTTTTTCTCTGAAGGAAATTAAGGAAACAAAGAACAATAACATGACACTGTGTAAAAAATAACAAATGAGATTCAGTTTTTTGAGAACAATCGGAAGTTTGTTTTATCTTTCTTATCTTTATTCTTTATTTCCTTTTTCCTTTTTATCCTCTTCTCTATTTTTCGTTGTATTTTTCTTTTTTCCGTGTAGTGTACATGCATAAATTGTAATGTGGTAAACTGCTGTGTAAAAATGTGTTGAATGTTTAATAAATATTTATAAGAAAGAAAGAAAACAGTGTTTTATTTTGGGGCTGTCAATATTTTGAGGCAGCCCACAGATATCTAACAGCTGTGAAAGTGTGTGGTCACAGGAACATAAGAATTTGACTTATACCAAGTCATATCATTGGGTCATCTAGCTCAGGATCATTGACATTGAATCGTGGTGGCTGTCCATGGTTTCAGATGGAGGTCTTCTCCAGGCCCTGCCTGGAAGCACCAGGGATTGAATTTGGGACCTCATGCGTGCAAAGAATGTCACCTACCACTGACTTGCAGTCCTGCAAACTGCTTGAGTTTGATAGAATGGAAGGAGAACATCCTTGTGATAAAATACTCAAACCAAACCCTCACTTAGACCCACAGGTTTGCACCTTGGTTGTTCACTTGCTAGAGATTGCTTACCCTTTTGTGATTGTGGGAAAACTAAATGTGTTTTGTTGCTGTTGCAACTCTAATATACCATATTTATACAGGTACTTACTTATTTTTAAAATGCATATCCTGGCTTACTTATAAAAGGAATCGAAGGCAACTCACAACTCTAATTTGTTGGCTTCTTGTGAGGCAACTAAATCAGCAAAGCATTAGGGATGGGGGAGAAATTTGATTCAGTTCTCATGTAAGGGCAAACATAGCTCATTTGCACTTTCAGAAACAAAATGCGAAATGAAACACATCCATCCTTTGAAATTTGCACATCTCCAAAATTTGCAGTGCAGTTCTCCAGCTAAAATAACATGTGTGCATCAGTGAAGACAACATAGAAAAAACTATTATAGCAGAAGAAATGGCTTTGTGAAAATGTGCACTTGAGGCATTGTCATGTACAAAAAATTGTGTACATTAGGAGGACCTAAAATGCTGAATAATTTTCATGGGGAGATCACCAACTGAAGTAGAACTGCGGAGAACTGAACTTAAGATTGGGAGTGGGGGGTGAGAAACTGATAATGATCAGATTTGCCCATTCCAAGCTGTGTCTTTGAACAGTTTCCAAAGGGTCAACTATGGACTTAATATGTGAACCTCTTATAATTTTTCTATTAACATCGGCTCCTCTAACTTTACTTTACATATTTGGTTCAGTAATGTAATGTTTGTTCCCATTTCTGAGGAACTGACTTATAAATTAAGGGTATATTGGAGTGCGGCTAAACCTATGGATTTTGCCTCTGTTCAGGGGCCATTTGTGACAGATAAGTGACAGGCCACATAAGTGACAGGCCAGTCATGAGGAAGGCAAGCCCTGACAAAAAATGGATTTGTTTAGTATTCATATTATTATTTTCATATTCTTTCTGTAACACATAATTTAATGTGTAGTCTCTTGAAAATGTACTTTATTTTATGAGGTAATGGCTGTTTTTTCTCCTTAGCACAATTCCCCCCCCCCCTTTATTTTATTTCACATTTCTTACTGGATTATTATTTCAACTTCATAATAAAGTCTTGATTCCCCCCCCCTTAAAAAAAGACGAGGAAACTGAAAGGAAGAATGGGAAACAGAAAGGATCCAAAACTGACATATATTCCAGTCCTTATCTGTGTGAGACAGTTACATGAGGGCTGCAGAGCGAGTAAAACAAATGAAATAGTACTATGATGAAGGCCAGTCATATTGGAAATGCTCTTTTTAATGGGGGCGGGAGAGCTGGTGAAATGGTAAGAATGAGCAAACTGGAAATGGATGTAATTCAACGCCTTGCTTTTGGTGATGAAGCGCTGCCTTTGACCGCTACTGTGCTAGATCAGGTATGTAATGAAAAGGAAATGACAAGGCATCTTAAGGCAGTGGTGAGCTTTCGGTAACTGTAGTTTTATGTTGGGGATAGCTTGGGAGAGAAAAGCCTCATTGTGCCCAGGATTAGCCAAACGGCAGGATTTCATTAATGACTGACTAGCTTTTTAGCAAAACAAAGATAGTTAGGCGGTAAAAGCGAACATGACTAGAATGAATGCGGCTAATTGGAAATGTATATTATCTCTACTTGGTAGGCAACTCGGAGGCTCTGGGTGTTCTGGCATTGTCAGTTGGAAAATGTCAAATTGTCCGAGGGTTTTCCCAGGCTGCGATGTTGAGCTACAAAGCTGCAACAGTTGGCAGGCCCTTTGCTTACAGCCTACCTATTAAAAAGGAAAGGGAGCCTTGTTTAAAATCCATGCGTCACAGGATTCTCAGATGGTACCACTTCGGACTTTAGGTGGGGGAAATCATGCATTTGAATGGCCTCCCAAATTGGGGGGCAAGTCATGCAAAAACAAAACAAAACCCCCAAACCCTCAAGGAGAAGGATATATGATCCAGTAAGGCAGGTGCATCAACTCTGTGGGGCTGAGGCCTCTACAGCCCCCCCATGTCTGCTGGGACAGGTCTCAGCCCCCCTCAGGAGACATGGTACAGCCTGGTGGGATGTTGCCTGGTTGGCCCCTTCCACTGTGACAGTCATTATGCATGCAATGCACATTACACATGTGATGTCAGCTCCCCCCTCCAAAAAAAATTAAAAATGTTGGGTGAAACTCTAAACCTGTGCAGGAAGGACTTTACCACGGCTTCGTTGAAAAGTGCAAAGAAGCCTGAGGTTCTATGATGTTTGTCACAATGATCCAACTGTTCGTATTTGTCATTCATGTGGTGTGAACAAGCAAGAACCAGCATGCAGGATCGATTCTCAATAATTTCAAAGTTCCTGGTAGGGTTGTTGAGATTTGAAGTATCTGTGCTCTCCTGCAGGAAGGAAAGAGAAGTGGTGGCTGGTGGGAACTTCCTGCTGGGGACATAACAGGATGGGCCTTCTCTCTCTCTAACATCTGCTTGCTCCCATAGGTGGGCAGGAAGTGGGTAAGCTACCTGAGTTGTTCCAGAGCAAACGCGGCCACACTTGGAATGCTGTATAAAGTTCTGGGTGCCTCACCTAAAAATGGTATTGAAGAGTCGGAAAAGGCTAAACTACCTCACAGGGCTGTTGTAGGTTTTAAACGAAGTGGGAGAAGAACCATGTATGTCACCTTGAGCTCCTTGGAGAAGAAGATGGGATGTTACTGCAATCAATCAATCAATCAATCAATCAAATATAAATAAATATATAGTTTTTGTATGTTATGTTCACCAATATATGTACAGTCGTACCTCGGAAGTCAAACGGAATCTGTTCCTGAAGTCTGTTCAACTTTCAAAATGTTCAGGAACCCAAGCTCGGCTTCTGATTGGCTGCAGGAAGCTCTTGCAGCCAATCGGAAGCCGCAAAAGCCCTGTCAGATGTTTGGCTTCCAAAAATAGTTCACAAACCGGAACAGTCACTTCTGGGTTTGCGGTGTTCGGGAGCCAAAACGTTTGAGAACTAAGCTGTTTGAAAACCAAGGTATGACTGTATTTTTGTGCATATTACCTGGCTGGAGACCTGCATTGCTAAATTCAACGGATGGCTGTGTTTAGGTTTGTGTGTTTTGCCCCAGTCCTTTCCATTAGTGTCTTGCGGCAATGGAGCAGGGGAGGCTCTGCTTGCATGGCGTCTGAAGATTGCAGTGGCACATCCTCTGGTTGGTGGGGGGTGGGATGATGGACACTGGACCTGCAGGCTCCTTGGGTGGCAATGCTTCTAGGGTGTGCCCTCATCTTTGGGCTTTGGAGCCCTCTGCTTCATCGTCTGAAAAGGACTCAAACTCCTGGCCAGCAGCACAGTGGTCTGGGGTCATGGCGAGTCAAAGACCCATTGCTGTTTCTGTTTCAGGGTCCCTGCCACCTCAGTCGCCATGAAAGGGGAGCTTTTTAGCCACACTAGGTTCCCAAAGCTAAGCATTTAGGAAAACTGAAAACACAAGGCACTTTACTTTCAAGATCTAACTGAAAAGCACCACATGTGAGCCAGTGTGGTGTAGTGGTTAAGAGCGGTAGTCTTGTAATCTGGGGAACCGGGTTCGTGTCTCCGCTCCTCCACATGCAGCTGCTGGGTGACCTTGGGCCAGTCACACTTCTTTGAAGTCTCTCAGCCCCACTCACCTCACAGAGTGTTTGTTGTGGGGGAGGAAGGGAAAGGAGAATGTTAGCCGCTTTGAGACTCCTTAAAGGGAGTGAAAGGCGGGATATCAAATCCAAATCCAAACATGGTGACCTGCACTGATGGTTGCAATGCATCCCTAATTATTATCATTGTATATAATTAAAGATTATGGCATAATCTCAGAAGGCTGAATACTGTTAGAAGTGGGTGGGGTGTGAAGACATGGTCTTGCACTCGTGAATCTTCCACTACATTACGGCTCCTGGTCTATGTATGAGGCATTTGTATAGGGATAAGAGGAGAGGCAAGGAGGGCAAAAGTTTTGGTGTGAAGCCTGTAACACAATTTCCAGCAGGGGTGCCAACTTGAAAAAAATATTGTGGGCCCCAGGTAAGCCCCACCCTGCATTACAGATCACAAAGCACAGTGTACGCACACCGTTTGAATGGCAATGTGCATTGACTTTGGGGGTCCTGGACCCCTCAAATATTTTATGGGGGGGCAAAGAGACCTAGCCCCCCCCTTAGGAGTTGTCTCCTATGATTTTGAGCTTCCTCATTTGGACATGCATCAGTGACATCATAGCTTCACACCATAGACAGATTCAGACTTGCTTCCAAGTCGAAAGAAAACATGAGTGGTCCCATTCTCTTATTTGGACCCAGCTTCAGGTAGGGCGTTTGTGCACAATGTTCACCCTCTGCACTGTCTGAAGCCATCCATACCTTTCTTCTTTGACTGTCACCTAGCAACCGCATGACTTTTTCCCTGTCTTCCAATGCTCTCTCCCCCCCCCCCCAGTTTTTGGACTTCCCAGAACAGCACGCAAACCCAAAATGCAAGCTGCCTTTCAAAATTCGCAGTTCTCTGGATTTGGCGATGTAGTTCCCCAGCCAAAAACATGTGCGAAAGAATGTGTATACAAGGGGGAAAGTGCACAATCAAAAATGTATGTATTCGTGAAAATAACATACAGAAAATGCACTATATTAGGGAGGAATGCTTGCACAAATGGCAAAATCGCATACGAAACATGACAATGGTTCACAAACCAAAATTGATTGTTTGTCTATCCCTGCTGTCCTGCAGAGAGCAAAATAGCTGTAGTATTATCATTACAATGGACAGAAGAAATGAATCTGAGCCATAGAAGAAATTAAACTGGAGCTGCATTGGAGGGGAGACCATGCCCCAGGCACTCCTATATTCACCTCAGATTATCTGGATTGTAACTTTGGCTCTCATAGTTTAATTAAATAGTCCAGTGCACTGGAGTGATTTCCAACAGAGACCAGGAAGAACCTAGAAAACTTTGTAGAGTCATACAGCCACCCCAGATTGTGTTTTGCTGAATTGTTCTGGTTTTCACCTGCATGATTAAAAGCAGACCCTGTGCTTCCAGGAAAAGGACGGATAGCACAATCCTATGCATGTTTACTCAGAATTTAGCCCCAGTGTGATCCATGGGGCTTATTCACAGGAAAGTGTGCCAAGGATTGCAACCTCAATCCCATTATTTTCATGTCGGGGGGTGGGGGGTTAGGCTCAAGAAAAGGGGCAGAGGACAGGAGAGAGCTCCAAGGCATTTCTGACAATGCATATCACTTGGGGCAGAAGGTCATTTTGCAACAGTGAAATATAATTGCTGACTTTCTTTGCACAGGAGGCGAGGATTTATTCCACCAGAAATTTAGCATTGCCTTAAACAGAAGTGCTCCGTTCCCATCGAAAAAGAAATCGACTTCGATCTCCAATTGAAAAATAAAATGCTAATTTTGTTCAGCGATGCACACTGCTGCACTTCCTATAGGCCTTTGGTGGTAGAAATACTTTTCCTCCTCTTTTCACTCAATGCAAGATGGTGTTATTTGATTGCGGGGGGCAGGCAGGCGGGAGCGAGGGAGCCCCATCCTCACGGGGCTATCAACATTTCAGTGGAATTCTGATCACGGTGGGTTTGGTTTTTTTTTAATATTCCATGCAGCTCTGCCCCCTCTGATTTCACGCTGAAACATTAACAAGAGCTGACATTGGAGATTAGAAGCAGACAGCTGGAATGCCAGGTCTTTGTTGCAACATGGCTAGGAGCCAACACCGTTCAACCGCAGCCAAAAAAAAGACCTGGGAAAGTCTTCTTAAGAAAGGGGAGGTGGGGAAAGGGAGCACGGGGGAGGTTTGGGCTGGGGGTCGGGGGGGGGAGAGAAGGTAGTTTACTGAAGGGCATATACCAGTTGGTTTCTTTTTTTAAAAGGCTATAAAGGAGTCTGCAATGATTAATATCCAAAATCCTGAATCAGCTTGGATTTATTAGGAGGGGAGGGTTCTAATTGAGAAAGTTAAACCAAACTCAACCCTCCCCACCCCCGCTTGCCAAATATTGCAAAAATAATTCCCTTTGCAAATTTTTCAAAGTGCAAAATGTTTGTCTAGAAGAGAGGATCGGTCACCTTTCTCAGTTCTTAGTTTAGTCTACCTAACAAATCTAGGAATCAGTAGTGCTGCCTTACCAGTCTTTTGTAATTTGTTTCAGTTTTGTAAAATGTTCCAGCTGTGCTGTTTTATTATTTTCTGTGATTTGTATTCTGTCGCAAGCTGCCATGTGAGCATATTGTCCTGCTTGGAAGTGGTTTTTGCTTTGGAATCTTATGAGGGGAAATAGGAATAGGGAGAGGAAAATAAACGCCACCCACTTAATAAGAGGTTATTTTATTTTATTTATTAAATTTGTATACCGCCCCTCATCCGTAAATCTCAGGGTGGTACACAAGATAAAAATACAATATAAAAGGACAAAATATATGATAAAAACAAGAACAACAGCAAAAAAGAATATCCAAGTGTGTGTGTTTGTTTTTTAAAAAAGGAAAAAGGGAAGCATTTTCTTTCTTTCTTTCTTTCTTTCTTTCTTTCTTTCTTTCTTTCTTTCTTTCTTTCTTTCTTTCTTTCTTTCTTTCTTTGCTTCCTTTCAATTACAAAGTGTTCAGACCTGTAAGCCAGCCCCAGACTGATTCACACCTGGGTCCTTTTCTCCAGTCAGGTTAGTATAAGGGCCAAATAAGAAAAGTATGTCACCAATCTCAAATAAGCCCATGAAAGCACCTAGTCCAAACAAAACAGATGCCTGCCCACCCATAGCTGTGGTAATCACTTGTGGTGCACAAATAGCCTGGGGTGGCTCAGTGGTAGGTGGAGATGGAGGAGACGTTAGATTCAGTTTGCATTTAAAAGCGAACCTACCTAATTCACACTTTCCAAAACAATACTCAAACCGAAGTGCAGGCATCCAGTCTGCACCTCTCTAATTTTTGCAATGCGGTTCTTGTGCCAAGCAGTGTGTGCAAAAATGCATCTACTGGAGCAGCGCAGGCATAAAGTGGACTATATTAGACAACAGGCAATATTAGGGAAACTTGCTGTGCAAAAAGTGCCAGATTAGGCAAAGTGTCATACAAAAATGGGCCGTATGAAAATGTGAGTGCCATGGGATGTTTTTGTTTCGGGAGAGAACATAACTCGGAGAGTATCTGAGATTTTATATCTGTGAACATCATTACTTCCTTGCTAATGGCTTTCAACTTCCTACTGGTGCTCTTGTGCTCAGGTCTTCCCTGTGGGCTTCCTTTGGTATCAGGCTGACCTTATGTGGGGAAACAGGTTGCCTCACTAGACGAATCTTCGGCTGAGCTCTTCTTATGTTTGTATGCTGCTAAAGAGAATAGACGAGCAAACGAAGCAATTATGGCATTTCTCATTCTTCTAGTCTCAGATTCTGTTCTGCACATTTCCATATCACTTTGCAATTATTATCGTTACTCCTCATGAAAATTCAGCAGCATTTTAGTGTGAATTTTTCCTAATAGTCACATTTTTAGTGCAATTTTGCACAATCTACACAATTTAGCAGCACATACTTTCCCTAACGTAATGCATTTCTGAGTCTGACCAAACTGCGGGAGGCAGTGGAAGACAGGAGTGCCTGGCGTGCTCTGGTCCATGGGGTCACGAAGAGTCGGACACGACTAAACGACTAAACAACAACAAATGCATTTCTATATGTTATTGCCGCCAACATATGCATATTTATAAGCACCTTATGTTAGCATATGCATTTTTGTCCATATTCCTTGACTGGAGAACTGCCTTGGAAAATTTGAAGTGCGAATTTGAACTGTGTTTTGGTTCTCATTTTGGTTCAGAAAGTGTGAATTAGGCAGATTCACCTTTAAAAGTGAGTCGAACTGAAATCCTTTTCCATCCCTATGTAAGAGAAAATGAATATCCTGGCCTTCAGGCTTAATTAAAATAAAATAAAATATGAACATTATTGCAACCAAACTGAATGGAATCTGCTACCACAAAGAGATAAAGTCACTGGAAGCTTATCAAAGAGGATCACATAACCTGCTGGTAGGCTTTGGGCCCCACCTGAACTATACAGTATATCAGCTGATACAGTCATGACTTTCCTGGGCAAATCCTGTAAACTATTTGTTAAGGATGCTGAGAGTTGCTTAGATACTTCTATGTCCCTCACAGAGCTATAATTTTCAGGGTGGTTTAACAGGCAATCCCTCTTCCCAGGAAACTCTGGGAATTGTTGTTCTGTGAGGGGAATAGGGGTCTTCCTCCTTGGAAGAAAGGACAGGATATAAATTTATTAAACTTCCACCAGCCTCAGTCTGCATGGCCAATGATCAGGTTCTTAAGGACTACTGCTGCTGCCGCTGCCCAGGAGGTCTGCCTTCTGAGGGCCTGAAGGGCCCTGCCCTTGCCTGCTTAGCACCGAGGGCTCCTCTTTTAAATTATTTTTAATTTTTATCTGTGTTGCTTTAAATGAGAGCATCTTGGCTGTGAGCCCTGGAAGACCTGCACCCTGCCTTACTGGCCCTTTCCCATCTGGCCTGAGAGAGTGGAGTGCTGACTGACTCCAGCTACAAAAGCTGAGGCTCTTGAACAGATTCTTGGGCTGGAGTCTTGTTGAGAGAGCTGTTGCTGTTATTGATATTATTGTTGTATCCTTAGTTTTATATCTCATGATTTATGTGGAAATTGTTTCCATTAGGTTGTATACTTTTTGATGTGTTTTATTTATTGTTTATGACTTCTGTTATGTTTGTAATTATGTAAATCTTGTCATGTTGTAAGCCGCCTTGAGCATAGCTTCAACTATGGAAAGGTGGCAGAAAAATAAAATGATGATGTTGATCGATCAGGGGTGATGGGCAGGGCAGAGTGAAACCATTGAGGCAGGTGCCCCTGCAGGTGTCCCATGGGCCCCACAGCCTCCATTGTTAGTGGAGAAGCAGCGATGGCATTGGTGCAGATTTTCAATGGGATGTCACTGAAATATCACTGGATCTCATGGAGTGCAAGAGATCTTGTGAGATTTCAGTGAGGTATTGTGAGACCTCACAAAAAGAAATGAATGTTGATGTTGGCGGAGGCAAGCAGCATGGCAGAACAGGGTGGCACTTCCTGTTTTGCCTCAAGTGCCAACCCAGGATGCAACACCGCTGATTATAATAATAATATTATAATAATTTATTATTTATACCCCGCCCATCTGGCTGGGTTTCTCCAGCCACTCTGGGCGGCTTCCAACAAAATATTAAAATACAGTAATCCATCAAACATTAAAAGCTTCCCTAAACAGGGCTGCCTTCAGATGTCTTCTAAAAGTCTAGTAGTTGTTTTTCTCTTTGACATCTGGTGGGAGGGCGTTCCACAGGGCGGGCGCCACTACCAAGAAGGCCCTCTGCCTGGTTCCCTGTAACTTGTAACTATTAGTGTAGTAGGGGAGAGTCCCGGGTTCCCAAGTCCTGTTCTACACGATGAGTTGGGGGGCACATATCTATCTCTTTTCAGTCTCCCCCAAATGGCCTTTAACTTTACCTGAAATGGACACACACAAACTTCTAAAGCTTGACCCTCATTTTCCAAAGATAAGGAGGGAAGCAGACATGAGTCAACTGGTAGTTTCTCATGAAAACAGGAGCATCCCACCGAAGAGCAAACTCAGAAGAGAATATTTTAAAAAGCCAAAATGGAGAGTGAACGACAGACATGAAATGGCCATCAATAAATCTGCTAATACTTATTGACCTTTCCCACATTTGCGTCATTAGCCCAAGTTAACAAGAGACCTTCCATGCTCGTTATCATTATCCCTCATTAGAAGTCACTCTCAACGCATTATACAAGCATTTCAGGGGCTGGTTAATTGGTTTCACACGGTAACGTCGATATCAACCAATGGTTCCTGCGATGAGCTCTGCAGAATGGCCTTCAGGGCAAAGTTTCACAGAGCTTCATTGGAGCATGAGAAAAAAAACTTTAACCTATTGATACACCCTTGAACAAATGGAATAAATGGTTCTGATCTTGCCATCATTCTGAATATGCATACAATAACCCTATGTACTGTTGTTGCATAGTGTTTGATAATACAAAGAATCACATTTAGAAAGGGCTTATATCCTTTCTTGGTTTTCTGAAAGTGCTGGGTTGGTTATTATTATTATTATTATTATTATTATTATTATTAAGCTGAACTTACATAGGAATGGGCAGTGGAGCCAACTTGAATAAAATATGAGGGGGGACAGGTAAGCCCCACTCCACATAACCAATCATATGACGGGATGCACCCACACCATTTGAATGGCAATGCCCATCAACTTTGGGGCCCCCTCAAATATTTTATGGGGGAGGCAAAGGGACCTTAGCCCCTAGGAATTGGCTCCCATGGAAATGTGAAATGGAAATGGGAGACGAGTGGAAATGGGAAATGGAAATGGGAAATGGGAGACCAGTGGCCCTCCTGATGCTGTGGGACTCCAACTCCCATCAGCCACACCAACTAACAATTAGGTTAGGTTAGTCTAAGAGATGGTGATTGGCCCAAGGTCCTCCAGCCAGCTTGATGGCAAAGGGGAGCTTTGTGGTCCTAGGCCACATTCACAGCAAACATTAAAAGCACCATGATACCACTTTAAAAGTCATGGATTCCTCCCCAGAATTATTATTTTTTTAAAAAAGATATTTATTAGGATTTTTTAAGAAAACAAAACAGAAATATCATAACAAAAAAGAACATACAAAAAAGAATAAAATAAAAGAAAATACAAAAAAATACAAAAATACGTGACAAAAACACATAGCAACACAAAAAGTAGTTAAAAAACAAATCAATTTTTCAAATTTTTTAGAATTCTCATTAGCTTGTTTCTTTGACCTCCTCACACCTCCCTTTTTTGTATTCCTAATCACATCATTAATTCAGCAAATCCTTACCCCCCTTTTTAAATTTAACTCAGTATTTCAACAAATTTACATCTTTATACTTTAACCAATTATCAAACCATTTTTACATATTCTTACTGATCTTATTACTAAGTCCACTTAGGTCCAGTCCAACATCATTTTAACATTCATTAATTTTACAGTATTTCTGCAAGTAGTCTTTGAATTTCTTCCAATCTTCTTCCACCAACTCTTCTCCCTGGTCACGGATTCTGCCAGTCATTTCCGCCAACTCCATATAGTCCATCACTTTCATCTGCCATTCTTCCAGAGTGGGTAAATCTTGTGTCTTCTAATACTTTGCCACGAGTATTCTTGCTACTGTTGTAGCATATCCTCCCCAGAATTTTGGGAGCTGTAGTGTGTTAAGGGAGTTATGTAGTATGTTCTGAGAGTTGTTAGGAAGCCTCTATTTCCTTCGTGGAGCTACAGTTCCCCAAGGGGTTTAACAGTCAATCTCTCTTTGCAGACAATTCTGGAAATTCATGTCAAGGATTACTGATTTGGGCAGCACCTCAAGAGGTCATCCAGCATCCCTGGATCATATAATTGCAGGGAGGGGGAACTCAAACACCCCCTGCCCTGCTTTGAATGCCTTGCCCCAATTCTTTTGCCATCCACCAACATCAGTTTTTCCATAAGCAGCCTTTCAAAGCAGCATCTCTGCAAACCAATGCAGACATCATAGCCATCTGTTTTCTTAGGGGCTGCACATGTGCAGACATAGGGGCGCGATCAGAATTGATACAGAGAGTGGTGTCTACCTTGGTTCTGTTGACAGCAATTAAGGCAGGGATGCTCACATAGTTGAGTGTGAAGGCCCCTCCACCCACTTTGAATTCTGATTACAGTGGTACCTCGGGTTAAGTACTTAATTCATTCCAGAGGTCCTTTCTTAACCTGAAACTGTTCTTAACCTGAAGCACCACTTTAGCTAATGGGGCCTCCTGCTACTGCCGCGCTGCCGGAGCACAATTTCTGTTCTCATGCTGAAGCAAAGTTCTTAACCTGAGGTAATATTTCTGGGTTAGCGGAGTCTGTAACCTGAAGCGTATGTAACCTGAAGCGTATGTAACCTGAGGTACCACTGTATTGTTATTTTGAGTTGCAGCAAATCTGGCTACAGTAAGTACAGTACTTCCTAAAAAAAAAATAAAAAAAATTAAAATTTCCAGAGAGCCCCAAAGCAGGACATAATAGAATAGTCACAACAAAACCACCATCACCTGTTCATTACCCAGTCAATTTAATATGAGACAAAGTGAGCATAGCAGAATCTTCTGCTGTGTAGAAAATAAGGTGGGGCAGGGACAATCTTTCGTGGATATGATAGCGGGGGTTGCAAGTACATGAGAGCATCTGTGATTCAATTTCTGGAAGGCTGGAGGGGATGCAGAGACACCGAGTTTACTAATCGGTTACATGCAGGTGGTAGTAAGCTACCACTTGAGAGTATCGCTTCAGCTGTGTTTACAGCTTATGTTCCGTTGCTAAACCACTGCAAAAGATTTTGCAAGTGATTCAGCCCCAGCCACCCCCAAAGCAACCAATACATATTTAATGGGGTTCAGTGGGGTTCGGTGTCTTCAGTTTTACCGGTATGGATCTCAGAGGAGAATATCTGACTGTTCTCTCTCTGCAACTCCCACAATAGATGCTAATAAAGCACAAGGATGCTGGACCAAAAGCCCACCCTTCCATCTTCAAGAAAGGTGGCGCTGCCAGGGGGGATTGATAGCATCAGTGCTGGGATGTCTTTGATGATGTGAACCTACACTCTGCTCTTACTGCAGATAGAAAATGGGTATCTATCCTGGTCTGAAGCTCAACATCAAAAAAACTAAGATCATGGCCACTGGTCCCATCACCTCCTGGCAAATAGAAGGGGAAGAAATGGAGGCAGTGAGAGATTTTACTTTCTTGGGCTCCATGATCACTGCAGATGGTGACAGTAGTCACGGAATTAAAAGACGCCTGCTTCTTGGGAGAAAAGCGATGACAAACCTAGACAGCATCTTAAAAAGCAGAGACATCACCTTGCCGACAAGGGTCCGTATAGTTAAAGCTATGGTTTTCCCAGTAGTGATGTATGGAAGTGAGAGCTGGACCATAAAGAAGGCTGATTGCCAAAGAATTGATGCTTTTGAATTATGGTGCTGGAGGAGACTCTTGAGAGTCCTATGGACTGCAAGCAGATCAAACCTATGCATTCTGAAGGAAATCAGCCCTGAGTGCTCACTGGAAGGACAGATCCTGAAGCTGAGGCTCCAATACTTTGGCCACCTCATGAGAAGAGAAGACTCCCTGGAAAAGACCCTGATGTTGGGAAAGATTGTGGGCACAAGGAGAAGGGGATGACAGAGGATGAGATGGTTGGATAGTGTTCTCGAAGCTACCAGCATGAGTTTGACCAAAATATGGGAGGCAGTGGAAGACAGGAGTGCCAGACACAACTAAACAACAACATCCTGGTCCCTCTGTGGTCATGCTCCTTGCTCTTTTTTTCTTTTTTGTCTACAGAAAAAAGAGGATTGATGGAATGGGATGGGGTGGACCATTTCAGTTCCTTAGGACAGCTCCTCATTGGATCTTAGCCTCACAGGTGTGATTGCACAGGTGGGCGGGGGGCACCCAACTGTCAATTACATGATATCACCACGGGTGGGGTGTGATTTACCAGGGAACCAGGGTCTAAGAAAAAGAGGTCTGTCCCTGGTGAATCAGCAGCCTATGTAGTCTTTACTGTGTTTAAATAGCTCTCTGGATAGCAAAGAGCTACCAAATTATATAATGTTATGCTAATTTATGATATCACACACACACATCACATGATATTATGCTTCTTTGATAGTACCTCAGTCTGTACTTTAAAAAGAAACAAAGTGTTCCTATCTACATATGATATAATTATATATAATTATTAAATTGCAGAGTGCTTATGTACGGCGCCTTAATTTGTTTAATTAAACATATTAATGTGATGACTGCAGATTTTACTCTTAAAAAAACACCAGTTGGATATGTCTGACTTCTACATCATCATCATCATCATCATCAGGGTTGCTTGATTTATTTCTTTATTGCATCGCTAGCCCACTTTTTTCTCTCCAATGAGCTCAAGGTGGTGTACATGGTTCTCCCCTTCCTCAATGAATCCCCACAACAGCCCTGTGAGGTAGGTTAGACTGAGAGGCAGCGACTGGCCCAAGGTCATGCCCAGTGAGCTTCACATGGCTGGGTCAGGATTTGAACCCTGGTCTCCTAGGTCCTGGTCTGACACTCTAACCACTACGCCACACGGGCAGAAAACAGAGGAAGCATTTGGATCTCAGGTTTGCTAGAAACTGGGCATATGTCTACCTGTTGTCTCCTCCCATCTCAGCAAGCCCCTGCACTGAGGCTCTGAGGAGGTGCAGGTGCAGCTTATTCACCTGGGCCTTACTTTCAGAGTTGCTAAGAATCCAGAATTAAATGCTGACCTGGTGAATGTAATCCTCCAAATAAAGGGGTGAGGGAATGGCAGATTCTGTGGCCAGTGCTTTCATGATTTCCTTCCATCATATAAGATGCAAAGGGGGGAAATGTTCTGCACATGCTCAGAGACACACGAGCTTACATTCTGGTTTTTTGTTGCAGGGAAAGGCACTTTGCATGCATGCTCAGAGGCATTTTACCCTTAGGACCTTTGGGGAACTTTCTGCACATTTTCTGAACTACTTACAGGAGAGCTGGATTCGACCTTGGATGTAGGCAGCACGATAGTGGGAAGCGAGGACGCAGGGGGAAATGAACCGGGGGGGGGGGAGTCATTTGAGAAATTCCAGCTCTGTTCGAAAGCAAACTTCTTTTTGAGACTGTACTTTGTTTACCTCCAGGAATTGGAACGGGTACTCACAAGTATGCATCCCTTTGCAGACCTAGAGTTGCTTTTCATGGAAATGAATGCAACAGCTATTGCAAGCAGAAGAGCCTTTGCACCGAACCCTTTGCACCTGCATTGTACCTGTGCCCTGGGTTCTAAAATGACCCCAAGTGGATTTCGGTTGCCTCCTGCGCAATGAGTCCTTTGGCTTGCAGGAATCCATCCTGCTTAATTGCAGCAATGAGTCATAGATTTACAAAGATGAGGCCTGAAGGAGAGAGAATGAGAAAAGAGGGAACTCTAAGCACCAGGTTTCTATAGATATTTAAGAGAGAAACTAAGCCCTCTTGGTATTTTTAGAAATCAGAGGCTACGAATAAATAGAACTGGGCCCATTTTTAAAAAGCTGTTTATATTTTTAGAGACTAGGCTGCTCTTCAGAGCTTGTCCATTCACTCGCTGGAAGAGGGAGCGCTAAGTGGTAAACAAGCAAACGACACAATTAACAGCTCACATTTGATGTGCTTCTCGCAGGCTCGTACCACTCCAAGCCTGAATGTTCCACCATCTGAAAAGAAAATGCCTTGCATCTAGAAAACTGAAAGGCAGATGCACACAATCCATTTTCAGCACATTCAATGAGCATTACAAGCGTATGACTTCTCCCCTCCAAAAGTCCTGGGTACTTATTGAGGTATTGGGAAATTGTAGCTCTGTAAGGATAAAACTAGGGGACGCGGGTGGCGCTGTGGGTTAAACCACAGAACCTAGGGCTTGCTGATCAGAAGGTTGGCGGTTTGAATCCCCACGACGGGGTGAGCTCCCGTTGCTTGGTCCCTGCTCCTGCCAACCTAGCAGTTCTAAAGCATGTCAAAGTGCAAGTAGATAAATAGGTACCGCTTCGGTGGGAAGGTAAACGGTGTTTCCGTGCGCTGCTCTGGTTCGCCAGAAGCAGCTCAGTCATGCTGGCCACATGACCCGGAAGCTGGCTCCCTCGGCCAATAAAGCAAGATGAGCGCCACAACCCCAGAGTCGGCCACAACTGGACCTAATGGTCAGGGGTCCCTTTACCTTTACTTTTAAGGATAAAACTGCAGTTCCCAGAATTCTTTGGGGGTGTTATGAGCTTGAAATGTGTATTCAATGTGCTTCAATGAAAGAAAGAAATGGTCCAACGATCCCATACCAAAACCAAAAGAGAAATGTTATTTAATAACATTTAATAACTGCTCGTGACATGATTGCATGCCTCCCGACTGGCACTATTTTGCAGAAGAGATTCAGCTACATACTGGAAATTTAGGTTTGCACAGTTAAAGTGGATTAAAGGTGCGCTGTGCCCTAGTTCTACAAGTCCACCTTTAAAAAAAAAAAAGAATTGGAGTTTTGCGTTTAGGAAAGTGATGCAGAAAAGAAACTGAAAATTGTGGAATGAATGGATGGGAAGATGTTTAAACGCCCTTCTAGCAAATCAGGCTGAATGCTCATTGCTGTATAACACTCCCTGCCACCCAGCTCCCACAAACAGGAACAAATGTTTACTAAATACAGGACATCCTTTAACTCTTTGCACAAGCAAATCAAGGTGAATGCTCAGTGAAGAGGTCCCTCGGAAGAGCCCACTGCTGATTCCTGGCTGTACCCAGGCACAGACCCTGACCATCCCATCCTTGTTACACTCTTGAAAATCGTCATCCCTCCCATTTTGTTTCATTAACACTTAGGGCTACTGCATGCGCTAAATAGAGACACATGGTGCCCATTTCTTCTGGAACTGAAACATTCAACTCCTGAGTAGGAGGAGGGGCAGGTGGAGGAAATCACTCTGGCATTTTTGTTCATCAATTCAGATTAAAATTTTAATTTCATGGTACGATGAACTCATACACAGTTATATCTATTAAGGTCACCTATTTCAGAAAGCTGCTGTAGGAACTGATGGGCAAAAAGCTCTTTAGAAGATAAGAATCACACCTTCAGACTTTTCACCCCTTGCAATGCTGAACGTGAGTCTTGCTCTTTCGCTGATCCCCTCCCCAAAGACCCGAGCTGGTGGCTTCCCACAGAAAAAAGATCAGATCTCTTCATCACTGAAGGCTGTTAAATACCTGGAAGATTACTGCAAATTGAGATTCTCCTTGTGGGGGGGAGAATAATAATTTCAGGGCTAGGTCAGGCGAAGCCAAAATGACTCATGCCTTTCCGTGATTATTATTATTATTTTTGAGAGCGCTAAGAAACGTGTCCTTTCCTCCAACAATATTGCAGCATTTCTTGCAGAAAGCAACCAAACAAACAAATAACATTTTTTTGCATCCATTTAAACTGCCCTTGCTTGCCCTCTGCAAGTTTATTGCACACAGCAAGAGCCGATTGGCTGCTGTGTCCTGTTGTGACAGCATCTTCTGCCTTGCACTGAGTCAGAGCTGCAGTCCTTTTCACCCGCTGCTGTCTGGTCAGACCGTCTGCAGCTTTTCAGGAACTCAAACGGGCATCGATTCACAGCTCTGCCATGAGATACGTTTCATGAGAGATGTTGGGGAGTGAATCTGGGACCTTCTTTATGCAAATCATGTACATTCCCACAGGCATTTTGGCAGTACTGTTCATTTATTTATGGAGGTGATCAATGCATTAATAATTTCAACAATTTTTAGGGAAGGGATGTTGCTCAGAGGTAGAGTGGATGCATTGTGTACTTGCAGATTGTTAGCACCTGGCAGATTTCAGCCACACCAGGAGCGAGAGATACATTTATATCTGAGAGAGGGAGAAGGGCATAAAATGCACCATTACAGTGGTACCTCAGGTTACACACGCTTCAGGTTACAGACTCCGCTAACCCAGAAATAGTACCTCAGGTTAAGAACTTTGCTTCAGGATGAGAACAGAAATTGTGCTCCAGCGGCACAGTGGCAGCGGGAGGCCCCATTAGCTAAAGTGGTGCTTCAGGTTAAGAACAATTTCAGGTTAAGTACGGACCTCTGGAACAAATTAAGTACTTAACCTGAGGTACCACTGTATTTTGGTTGATTTAATCAGAAGAGATGGATTTTTTAAAATTACAAATTTAAAGTCGAACCTACCCAACTCATGCTTTCTGCAGCAGCACACAAATGAAAATGCAGCCATCCTTCAAAAATTCACACATCTCCAAATTTTGCAATGCACTTCTCTAGCCGAGTGATATGTGCAAGAAGCACATGGTAGTATACAAGTGTGTCTATAAATGCATGCCTCAGTGAAAGTAACATATGAAAATACATATTGTGGGAAATCGCTTTGCAAAAATGTGTTTATTGGGGCAGAATTGCATACAAAAATGGGTACATTGGGAGAAATTTGCACCCGGGTGCTGATGAATTTTCACGAGGACTTGGTTTTTCTTAATTTTCAAACGGATGTGGAAATGTGGATAATTGAACTTAAGACCTGAACAATGAGAAACGGAGAGCAACTGCAATGCACGGATTGGCTCCATCCCAGCCATGCCTCGCAAGTGTGCGTTTTATCCATCAGTCCTGCGGCGTGGAACATATTACCATTGCGGTTTGCAGCTAAGAGCTTTTGGACTTTGCAGTTACGCTCTTTGATGGAGGCTGTTTCTGAAAGACCCTTCTTTCGCCTACAAGGTGGTTAAGATCATTTCGCTGCGGAGCTGAGGGCTGTCATGGCCAGGCTCTTTCTGACGGAGCTTGGGAACTGACAAAGGTTGGGGTGGGGGTGGGGGTGGGGGCTTCCTTAGAAGACTTATGGAAGGCATGGGGATGCATTGACTCTGGGGCAGGTGCTATTAATGGTCTCCCCCCTGAGCAGTGGTTGTATTTGATAACAGGATTAGCCACAGATCAAGTTTACTCTGTGAATGGAGAAGCATAACAGAAATGCATACATAGAGATGATGCTCAGAGGAGCGAGGCATTTCAGGGGCAAAGAGACTGAAGCAAGTTAGCCCCTGTTCATTGCTAAACATAGTAACCGGGTGAGTCACACTCAAGGTATTTTTTTAAAAGTGCTATTGATATTTTAAGCATAGATCTAAAAATGTAATGTGTGAATAAAGCGAATATGTACAACAGAGGCACACTCATCAGGGAGCTGTGATTTGCTGCAGTGTTCCGTTGAGCATAGGTCCCACCTGCTCCAGGCATTTAAAGCAGTGTCATATGACTTTAAGTCACCATTGCAACCCACAAAGAATCTTGGGAACTGTAGTTTGTTAAGGGCATTGAGAACCCCCATTCCCCTCACAGAGCTACAGTTTTCAGAGTTCCCTTGGAAGAGGCCTTGACTGTTAAGCCACTCTGGGAATTGTTGCTCTGTGAGGGGAACAGGGGTCTCCTAACAACTACCAGCACCCTTAACAAACTACAGTGGTACCTTGGGTTAAGAACTTAATTCGTTCCGGAGGTCCGTTCTTAACCTGAAACTGTTCTTAACCTGAAGCACCACTTTAGCTAATGGGGTCTCCTGCTGCCGCTGCGCCGCTGCCATGTGATTTCTGTTCTCATCCTGAAGCAAAATTCTTAACCCGAGGTACTATTTCTGGGTTAGCGGAGTCTGTAACCTGAAGCTTCTGTAACCTGAAGTGTCTGTAACCCAAGGTACCACTGTATAGTTCTCAGGATTCTTTTTTTGGGGGGGCAGGGTGGGAGGGAGGGATATGGGACTGTTTACAGTGGTATGATACTGCTTTAAATGTATAGTGCAGATTAGGCCTGAATAGAATTTGCCATCCTATATGTAATGTGCAAAATGGCTCTATGTTGGGTTTCCAAACACCCTGCCCTGCTTTATAACAAACCAAGCCATTGGTCCCTCAGAATTATCTAAAATGGCTGACAGACAGCTCCCCAACAGGGTTCCCAACAGATTTTTCCCAGTCCTACCTGGTGATGCTCCAGATTGAACTTTGGACTTTTTGCCTGCCAGGTATGTACTCTGACTCTGAGCTCTTGGAAAGACCTTGTCCCTTCATAAGTGAAGCCAATTCGAAGACAACTTCAGCATTGTTCCAGCTGAACTACTTACACACTCCCTCTATCATAGTTATTAGTTCCCTCCAGCTGGTAATTCGGAGGAAACGAGCACCAACCAGCTTGAAAAGGCATGAACAGAAATAGGTGCCCAGTGCGATTCTGGCACTGCGGCGGATTGGATTAGAGGACTGTTGGAGTTCCTTCCAACTCTACAATTCTATGCTTCTGTGGGTTTGCTACAGTGGCAGTGAGTGTGAAGGGGCAGGGGAGCAGGGCCACCCTCCCAACACCAGGATCCCTGCTGCTTACCTGAATGGTGTTAGGGTTAAAGGTAAAGGTAAAGGTAAAGGGGCCCCTGACCATTAGGTCCAGTTGTGGCCAACTCTGGGGTTGCGGTGCTCATCTCGCTTTATTGGCCGAGGGAGCCAGCTTACAGCTTCTGGGTCATGTGGCCAGCATGACTAAGCCGCTTCTGGCGAACCAGAGCAGCACACGGAAATGCCGTTTACCTTCCCGCTGGAGCGGTACCTATTTATCTACTTGCACTTTGACATGCTTTCGAACTGCTAGGTTGGCAGGAGCAGGGACCGTGCAATGGGAGCTCACCCCATCGTGGGGATTCGAACCGCCGACCTACTGATTGGCAAGCCCTAGGCTCTGTGGTTTAACCCACAGCACCACCCGTGTCCCCTGGTGCTAGGGTAGAGTGGAGCAATTGGGGTTGCCTGACATTGCCCCATTCTTCCCCACCCCTGGCAGTGCCAGAGGTGGCAGGGTGGCAGCTTCATGACACCACATGTGCTGCTGCTACTGGCCAGCTCTACAATGTGGCAGAAGGGGCAGGTTGCCTGCTGCAGTTGCCACATGAGTAGCCAGCTGTACATCTGGGCTCTTAAGCTTCTTCCCAAGGTAGCTGGATTCCCACACAGGCCGCATACACTCTGCCAATTTATAGGGGAACCTAACTCTCAGTTACACTTTGCCTTTACATCTGTCCCGTATGGAATGCAGAAGGATTTCATTTTAGGTCAAGCGTTCGCTCCTGAAGCTGTGAAACCTTCAGTTCGGTACGTTGTGACTGGTTTCTTGAGGGAAAGCAAGCTCAAGTAGCAGCGAATAAGCTGCAGCCTCCATTCCGGTTGTCTTACGAAATGTGAAGAACTCCGAGTCTTCCTAATAAAACAGATGTAATTGTTAGCCTCAAATTGGGTATTTAATTAGCTGCATGTTTAACACATTAGGAATATATATGTCAAAGTTTGCTTAAATTTAGTCCATGGGAGATGGAAGAGAAAAATCTCACTTGGGAGTCGTGAGAGTCACACAGAGTTGGGGATCCTGGAGTTTAGCTACAGACAACTGGGTCACTTCTGCACTTGCCAGTTTTCTATTCTTCACCAGAAGATGCATATTTTAGGGATGAACTGTTCATGCTTAGATGAAATGGTCATGCCCCCTTCCAACCACAGCTGAATCAAGTTTGTCAGGTTACAGTAGGGGGTGCTTTTACATAGGGCTACCCCAAGACTAGGATCTGAGCACAAGAGTACATTCGCCTTCTGTGGTTTCAAGCAACTGGTATTCAGAAGCATTTCTGTCTCCAACTGTGGAGGCAGAAGTTAGCCATCATGGCTGATAGCCTTCACATCCATGAATTTGTCTAATTTTCTTTTAAAGGTAACTAAATCAGTGTCTTAAGGGACGTGGGTGGCGCTGTGGGTAAAACCTCAGTGCCTAGGACTTGCCGATCGCATGGTCGGCGGTTCGAATCCCCGCGGCGGGGTGCGCTCCCGCTGCTCGGTCCCAGCGCCTGCCAACCTAGCAGTTCGAAAGCACCCCCGGGTGCAAGTAGATAAATAGGGACCGCTTTCTAGCGGGAAGGTAAACGGCGTTTCCGTGTGCGGCTCTGGCTCGCCAGAGTAGCTTCGTCACGCTGGCCACGTGACCCGGAAGTGTCTGCGGACAGCGCTGGCTCCCGGCCTCTAGAGTGAGATGAGCGCACAACCCTAGAGTCTGTCAAGACTGGCCCGTACGGGCAGGGGTACCTTTACCTTTACTTAAATCGGTGTCTTAGCATCACTTTGCAGGCAGAAGATCCCCGGTTCAATCCCCAGCATCTCCTGGTCATGCTGGAAAAGGTGTCTCTAAAACTGGGTGCCAGCTTTGGAGTTTGCTACCTGAACCCCTGGAGAGCTGCTCCCAGTCCATGTGGACAATATGTGGATCAATCATTTTTGGACTCAGTGCAAATCAGATCCCTATGTTCTTCTTAAGCTTGGTCCCCAGTGAGCCTCTCCTGACGCCCAGATTATGGTCTCATGCTACAGTCTTCTGGACATCAATTGAAGACCATTATTATTATTATTATTATTATTACTGCAGGTCTTTTAATTTGCAAGATTATGTACGTTTTGGCTGTTTTCAGTTTCTTGCACCAAATTATTCCCCACCCCCTTACTAGTTTTCTGCTGGTTTTAAACTGATTTTAGTATTATTTTATTATATTTTTTTACTCCTATGTCTGTGCTGGTTTTTAGATGGCATTATGTGCCAATGTGCATCACTTACAACCAGCCTTTTTTTTGCGAGGGGGGCATTTAAAAGATGGACAAGATCCAAAATCACGCCAGTAGACATAATGGATTCACCTTCCCCTCCTGCAACGCTCCCTGCACCCCAATCTTTTCCTCAACCCTCCAGAACAGATTTCTAGTGTATGCAGAGAGCTGCAGGGAGAAGAGAAATGGTAGTGCCATTTGACAGGTGAATATTTTCTCTGCAAGCAGACCACCAAAATGCTGTATCTGTAATAATGTTGTAAGAGGACTGTGTTAATTGGCCGTATATAAAAGAAACAAATAATAATACATAATAATGACACAGATAAAATGTTAGTCAAGGAATCCAAAACAACCAGTTAAATCCAATGACAAATATGGGCCTGATCTAAAAGGTACCCATGATACAAGCACAAGCGTATTTCAAATGGCACTGCTAGTTGAGGAAGGAGACCAAAAGGAATATTTTGGGACTATCTAATATCCTCAAAACAGAAATGCTTCCTTGGAGGGACCCAAATCACCTTTGCACATGACTCAAATAATGGTTTGGTGAAGTCTTCAGGGAAAAGCCACAATGTTCAGCCTGCAACATAATCTTCAGGGTTACCATTTTGGACCATGACTGAGAAAGTCCTAGCATGGTGCAACTCAGAAGGCTTCGAACTCATCATATGTTGGACACCATCACTTGACAATGTAGCACAGTTTTCATTGCTTGATGACTGCAGTTGCCACTGTGTGGTGATGGGGTGAGGTGAGGTGGGAGAACAGGGAGAGAAAAGAGTGCCCAGATCTCCTTCAAGAAAACGTCCTTGAGGCAACTGCCTGTGAGTGGAACATTCATACTTGAGGGCTAAAATTTCAGCCCACTAAATAATCGTGTACACACACACACACACACACACACACACACACTTTTCAAGCGTTGTAAGGAGCTCCAGCTTAGGTCAATGAGAGCTGGTGGCATTCAATTATCTAATGCTTTTAAAAAAGATGAAAACCCTTCACTTTTGCAATAAATGGGAATGCAACATTTAAAAAATGCAGAGTGGTCCGAATAATGTTTTTAAAGAGAGAGAGAGAAAGAGAGAAGAAGAAAGGGAGAGAGTGTGTTATTAGTGCTGTCAATTTAGCCCTGAATGTTATGGCATGCGTGTCACTAAAAGAGACAGAAGCTATTATTGAAATGAGATTAGAATCATTTTGAAACATCAACAGCAGCATTACAGTTGCTAACATTTCCATCTAAAATAGGTGACATTGATGCTATACAATCAACAATGCCACTGGGGATAGGATATAGAAGAGAAAGCCTGGATTGTTTTAGCATACATTGATTTGCCCTCGGTAGAGACTGATAGGATGCTGAACCAGTTAAGCTTTTTTCCCTGTGTATCTCTCTCACACACACAATTTTAATATCACTGTTATGTTAGCTGTGTGTGTGACTAACATAACAGAGATGTGAATGTTTATTCAGATTTGAAGCTTCAAAGATTGGATGTTATATGTTTATATCCATCTTTCTGCATCACCATCTTTCATCATTAAGAAGTATATTCAAGAAACCTGGGGGAGGGCAAATGGAAGAAACCAGACTTCCCTTAGTGGTGTTGTGAGGGACCCATCTTGGTTAATTGAAGAGGTGTAACTGTGGCTTTAGGGACGCGGATGGCGCTGTGGGTTAAACCACAGAGCCTAGGGCTTGCCGATCAGAAGGTTGGTGGTTCGAATCCCCGCGACGGGGTGAGCTCCCGTTGCTCGGTTCCTGCTCCTGCCAACCTAGCAGTTCAAAAGCACGTCAAAGTGCAAGTAGATAAATAGGTACTGCTCTGGCGGGAAGGTAAACGGCGTTTCCGTGCGCTGCTCTGGTTCGCCAGAAGCGGCTTAGTCATGCTGGCCACTTGACCCGGAAGCTGTATGCCAGCTCCCTCGGCCAATAAAGCGAGATGAGCGCTGCAACCCCAGGGTCGGTCATGACTGGACCTGATGGTCAGGGGTCCCTTTACTTAACTGTGGCTTTATCTTAGGCTGGAGACTTATGAGAGTTGAAGGTAAAATGAAAAAAAAAACACAAAAAAACACAATTGCATTTATTTAGCAACATTTACAGGCCACCCCGGGACGCGGGTGGCGCTGTGGGTAAAAGCCTCAGCGCCTAGGGCTTGCCGATCGAAAGGTCGGCGGTTCGAATCCCCGCGGCGGGGTGTGCTCCCGTTGCTCGGTCCCAGCGCCTGCCAACCTAGCAGTTCGAAAGCACCCCCGGGTGCAAGTAGATAAATAGGGACCGCTTTCTAGCGGGAAGGTAAACGGCGTTTCCGTGTGCGGCTCTGGCTCGCCAGAGCAGCGATGTCACGCTGGCCACGTGACCCGGAAGTGTCTCCGGACAGCGCTGGCCCCCGGCCTATAGAGTGAGATGGGCGCACAACCCCCGAGTCTGTCAAGACTGGCCCGTACGGGCAGGGGTACCTTTACCTTTACCTTACAGGCCACCCCATAACATAAGTGCTCTCGGCAGCTTGCAATAAGTTTGGAAACTATGTGAGGACAAAATAGGACCTAAAGCCATAAAATCAAAATCAGCGCAAATGAAACCTAAAACAAAGCAAAAACACAACACACCATAACCTGCAGTTGCGTGTGGTGTACAGTCCTCAGCTCACAATAATTTCTCAATGTACAGGTCTCTGAAACACTTCAAAACCTGCTTAACTTAGAGGTGAACATAGGAAGCCACTTCACATCAAGTGAGACTATTGATGCCTCCAATGTGATATAGTTTTGGTCAGGAGTCTTTCCCAGGCCTACCCAGAGGTGTCAGTGATTGAACACAAAGCATGTGCTGTGCCATTGAGCCAAGGCCTCTCCATGGCAGTGGTGCAAAGGCACATACACATATCAAGAGAGAAAATGATCTCTCGTGAAACCTTCAACACACTTCAAACCATTGCAGGCCATCTAGGCTGGTGGAAAGCTCCCATGGCAGAGACTGCAGGCTATTTTTAGACCAGGCTGCTCTGGTCTTTGGAGAACAGTGAGACCAGGCAGAGGCCCTGGAAGGGTGAGGAAAAGAATCTCCTGCCCCGCCAGCATTTCCCCTATGCTGCTGCCAGTGTCTCCTGAGAGAGGAGATGGCAAGGGGCAGCAGGGATTCCATCTAACTTGCTGAGAAGATCTCACCTCCTGTGCCAGACTTCCTCACCAAAGGTGGGAGCTGGCAATGTAACCCAGTTCCTGGGTGTTTAAAATATTCAAGTCTCCCTGTTGACAGCACTAGAAAGGTCTGTTCTAACTGTTTGTGGTAGTGTTTCTTTTATGCAACACTGGGTTCCAGTGTGGATGCCCAGTGTCCACTTATTCCCCACCCCAGGTGCAAAGGAACAGGGAGGTTTCGGCAGCAAAACTAGACAGTTAATATATTTACTCTCACTGAGGGGTTTATGCTTGATGGTTAAGCAGGAGAAGCACAATACTTAGGTGTTTTTTTTTATGGGGAACTTTGATGACTATGTTCAACTTCCACTGTCAGAGGTGGTATGCTTCTGAATACCAGTTGCTGGAAAATGCAGGAGGGGAGAGTGATGTTGCTCTCAGGTCCTGCTTGTGAGCTTCTCATGGGCATCTAGTTGGCCACTGTGAGCAGAGGCATACCTAAAGGTAAAGGTAAAGGGACCCCTGACCATTAGGTCCAGTCATGGCTGACTCTGGGGTTGTGGCGCTCATCTTGCTTTATTGGCTGAGGGAGCCTGTGTACAGCTTCCGGGTCATGTGGCCAGCATGACTAAGCCACTTCTAGCGAACCAGAGCAGCACACGGAAATGCCGTTTACCTTCCCGCCGGAGTGGTACCTATTTATCTACTTGCACTTTGACGTGCTTTCGAACTGCTAGGTTGGCAGGAGCAGGGACTGAGCAACGGGAGCTCACCCCGTCACGGGGATTTGAACCACTGACCTTTTGATTGGCAAGTCCTAGGCTCTGTGGTTTAACCCACAGCACCACCCGCATCCCATTCAGAGGCATACCTAGGCATTGGCAAAACCAACCCCCACTGGGGACGCAGGCCTTGGGGGTATTAACCATCAGACTAAGGCATGTATGGCATATAGCATACCTTCCATGGCCCAAACCTAGGATGCCACCTTCCAGGTCTGCACTCCCATGCAAATCACGTGACACCTACAAGATCACCCCCCCCCCAGTGCTTTTGGGGGGGCACGGAATCCCAAAATGTGTGTTTTGAATTCCAGGCCCCCCAAAAGTGCAGCCCGAAATCATGGTGGCCATTTTGGCCACTGTCCTCTCACATGGAAAAACAGGATGTCCCGGGGGCAGTTGATGGGTATGTGTATAGGTTTGTGGCCATGAAATCAAATGCAGGAAAACTTCCTGTACTTCTTGCAGCAAAGTGTAAAGAAAGGGCTGCCATATGTCTGGAATTTCCCAGACATATCTGTGATTCGTCCTCTGAAAATAGCATCCGAGCGGAATTTTCAGAAATTGGTTAAAATGTATGGTTGTATGACAGCCCATATCAAAAGTGTTGGTTTTTTTGGTGAATTTCCTAAAGAAATAGCTGGAAAACGTTTTTGAAAAGCTCAACAACTTTGCCAAAAGAACCTCAACAACTTTGGTGTCCAGATTTTCACTTTTTGAAATATGACAACCCTAGTAAAGGCATGCAGTAAAGTAGGGTTTTTTTTTGGGGGGGGTTGCCTCCTCCAATACAGCTCCTTGCTGAGGGCGCAAGGACCCTAGGTACACCTCTGACTGTGAAAACAGGATGCTGGATTAAATGGACCACTGGCCTGATCCAGCAGCCAACCTCTCCTTATGCTCTTCATTTTTGAATTGGATCATGGTGTGGTAACATTTCACTGCAATGCTGAATTTATAGCTGTGACGCGTTCGTTGAATTGCTGATTTACATTTATTTGAGTCGGCAACATGTTTTGTAATAGTTTCCAAATGTGATATTTATTTGATGTTGCTGTTTAGCTGCTTTGGGGCATGACCAACTGTTGGGTGTAAATACATAAATGGCATGAAAATGTTGTTGTTGTGGTTATTTCCCTCTGTGGTTCTCAACTGTATCTCTGTGAGACGTGAAAGGGGCCGTCCTCAGCACCCTCAATACATTAAACCCCAGGGGAATGTGTGGAGATTGGGGGAGGATAATGTGAACAGGGGCTACTAGACAGGATGGCTCTGCTCTGCCTCCACAGTGAGAGACAGCTATGCTTCTCAATACCAGTTTCTTGAAACCATAGGGGAGTGTGCTCTTGCATTCAGGTCCTCATAGCCTCTAGGTGGCTGCTGCGAGAACAGGTGGCTGGACTAGATGGGCCATTGGTCTGATCCAGCAGACTCTTCTTACATTCTTACATGACAATACAGTGGTACCTCAGTTTTTGAACGTCTCGGTTGACGAACATTTCATTTTTTGAACGCCGCAACCCCGGAAGCACCGTATTTTATGCTCTATAAGACGCACTAGACCATAAGACGCACCTAGTTTTTGGAGAAGGAAAACAAGAAAAAAAATATCTGAATCTCAGAAGCCAGAACAGCAAGAGGGTTCGCTGTGCAGTGAAAGCAGCAATCCCTCTTGCTGTTCTGGCTTCTGGGATAGCTGCGCAGCCTGCATTCGCTCCATAAGACGCACACACATTTCCCCTTACTTTTTAGGAGGGAAAAAGTGAGTCTTATAGAGAAAAAAATAAGGTAAATGCTTCTGTTTTCGAACACTTCTCAGAAGTCGAACATGCCATGGAGCTTCCGTATTGAGGCTTTCATATTGAGCTTTCGGTTTTCAAGCGTTTCGGAACTCAAACGGTCTTCTGGAACGGATTACGTTCAAAAACTGAGGTACCACTGTATGTAACTGAAGCAAACTTGTACCACAGATGCAAGTCCAGAAATCTCCTTGCAAAAGAAGAGCAGGAGCTGTCTCTTGGCTTTGGATCATGGCCTCTCTCTCTCTCTCTCTCTGTGTGTGTGTGTGTGTGTGTTTCAGATGGCTTGAAATGGCGAGATGCACACCCATTATTGCTGCCATAACAATACCAACTGTAGTAGTTCATAACTGAAAGGTCAACAAACCAATTTTAAAAGGTCATTTTCTTTACCAGCTGTGTTTTCTGCTTTCCCAACCAGCTTAGAAAGAATCACTCCTTGTCAACATCCAACTCACTGTAACTATTAAGTGCTTGGGCCAGCAATCAAACTAACTACTTTGAATTATATTGCCAGTCAAGACTCTCCTTTGTTTTGGTTAGGATTGAGAATTACAGCAACGGTGGTGGACATATTGCTCTCTCCCTGAATGCTCTCCAGTGGTGAGTAGCAGATGTAGATCTATGAAATGTATAGATTTAATAAATCTGTAGCCTGAGTATAGTCAGAAGGAGAGCAATGCCTGCAGTTTGCTTCTGACTCTTGCAGAAAATAAAAGAGACGTTTTCTTTCTAAAAAGGTTCCCTACAAAAGCTCCTCTTCAGAGCTACCTGAAATTTGGCAGACTTAATCTGAAGAGGTTCCTTAACCTACAAATTTCATTCCCTTATGTGGAAAGGTTTAGAATCTTCTATAAAGTCAGTGGGAGGCAAACAGGGCTTTTGTTTTAACAAATGAGATTCAGATCCTAATAACTAATCAAACCAGAACAATACAGAGCACATACAAAACCATCCAGGTTGCTTCTAAGTACCACAGAGAGAATTACAAGGTGAGTCTCGTGGTTGCTGCATAACCCTGTATTGAATTAACTTGAGACAGGGACTTTTCAACTGTGGCACCAAGACTTTGGAACTTCCTCCTTTACCCTATCTTTTTGAGGTTTTTCACTGCTGATTTCAGGCAATATTTATCCCAGAGGCTCTCAGATTTAAGTCACTTCCTGGCTATCTCCTATTTCACAACAGTGCTATGTTGTCTTTCTGCATGTGCTTTCCAGTTCATTGTTACAATTTAAGAAATTTATTCATTTCATGTATTGTTTAATCTCGTTTGCCACGTGGAGGGAGCATAGGTCCAAAAGATGGGATACAGACATTTGAAGTTAATTTGTTGGTTTTAAAAGCCCCTTTGGAAGCCAGAAATGGAGTTTCCACTCTATGAGAAAGTGTGCCTCTGTGGAAAGGATGTTGGTGTCGCACAGGGTTATTCACTATCACTTTTATAGCCTGCACATACTTCTCCAGAGTCACTTAGTTGACAATTTTTTATAAACAGAACTCTGAACTAGAAGGACCTGAGTTTGATCCAGCAAGCTTTGTCTTATGTAAGCTTTGTTTTCTGATCTTCAAAAAGCACTGGTATTTTATTCCAGCTGTAAAGACGGACAAGCTAGGGTTACCCACAGAGGAGGGAAAGCTATTCAAGACATATGCATCTAGCCAGTCACTGTGCATTAATTAAGGAATTTTTTTTAATAAAAAAAATATTGTCATTGAAAGTAGCAAAATTTATCATCCTCAACATCTGGAAAACAAGCAGGATTCTGCTAATATGGCCATAATAAATTTAGTTTCAGCTGAGCAGTATTGCAATAGTCCAGCCTGGACTAGATAAAGAAGTAGCTTATCATGGAGAACACCAGCACAGAGACCAGGAGACTTGTGTTATAAATTTTGTTCAGTCCTAACTGGCCAGCATAGAGAGCTCTTTGTGTATGATGCTGTTTCTCATTTAACCCTATAGTGATGGATTCTGTGAGGTGTGTCCAACTATGTAGAGTCAAACCATTGGAATTAATAGACCTAGGGTGGAGAGATGTCTACCTTTGGAGACGGAGACCTGATCTTGTACATCACCTCTATGAGACTTCAGAAAGGTGCACATATGATACCCCACTGATATCAGAGCTCCAGCAGTGGAGAAAAAGATTCATTCCAGGGGTGTATTGGGACTGTCCTGGGAGAAACTGCCTTCCTATTACCTCCATATGCCCCCTAGAACAGGGAACCAACTACCCTAGTATTGGAGTTAGTATAATTTACTTCCCAGCCATTGGAAATCAATTGGAAGGAGGTTTTCCCCAAAACAAACAAAGAAAATGTGCTCCCATCTTCTACCCTGCTGGTTTGACTTCAAGATGCACCTTCAGTGTCCCTGCCACCCTTACCTTTGGATCTCATTTGACTGATTAATTCTGGATCTGATGCTATATGCCTTTATTGGAAGCTCTCTTCTTGTTGCTAGATTCCATTTTCCAAAACAGAGATATTTTTTTAAAGTGAACACAAAAATGAGGAACTGATGGGAAGTTGCCAGTATGTTGCAGGGCTACTCCACTCTAGCATCAAATAGTCATGCATACATTGACATCAGTATCTTTCACCTTCTATTTCAGATTTTTGTCAGATTTGCAGATGTCGTCTTGAATGAAACTAAAAACCCAATTGTGCCTGGAGGAACACTGGGACTTGCTTCGCTTTTGCTCAGCTGTTTGGAATCCTCCTCTCCCCCCTCCCCCATCTTGCTTGAAAACTAATTGAAAACACATGGCAAAGTTCGTCAAATCTCTAACTCGTTCTGAAGATTTGCCAAGGTGAGATGGAATTACTCATGCCCAGCCTCCAGATCTGGTCATATTCACTGACACTTCAGATCTACATCCATTAGAATGAGAACCAAGGGACACTGAAGCCATTCGCCTGCCTTTCCTTTTTCAAGTCAGAGCCAAGCGTCAATGGGCTACTTCTTCCAAAGTCCTCCCCGCGAGCCTGTTTCCTCTGAAGCTCATTTCTTGGCTTGCAAAGATTATTTCCCCTCCTCCTCCCTGGAGCAAATACTTTCACTTACACTGCCTGTCTTTATTTTGGCCAAAGAGGTAAACATACGAAGCTGGGCCATTGGGTCATCAGGCTCAGTGATAGGGCAGTGCTTCTCAAAGACAGGAGCGGGGGACCCTTTACGTCCCAAAGGCCACGGTCCCATCTGGCCAACCTTTCAGAGAGGGGGGCACATTCTAGTTCTGGGCAGGACCACAGACAAAAGTGAGTGGAGCAGGGGAGGTCATATTTATCTTTGCACAGTAGGGCAGCTTCTATGCATACCCCTTTCTGTCTTCCATTCAGGCAAGCAAAAGTTATTATCAGAGTTCATGGAGACTGCAATGCAGAGCCAGAGAAGGAACATGGCCTGAGTAGAGGGGGCACACCATAGGGAGAGTTGCAAGGGCCAGCTAGAGAGGCTTGGAGGGCTGGCCCTTGACCTGAGGTTCCTTCACACCCAGTGCTATGATCTCAGGTGGAGATCTTCCCTTCCCCCACAACTGGAGATCATACCTGACACCTTCCGGATGCAAACATGTTCTCCACCATTGACCTAGAAAACCCACAAAAAGTGAAACTCGTCTCTTTGGGGGGGGGTGAATTTGGTAATGTTAAAATGTTTTATACAATGAAGTCATCGCATTAGTTCAGGGACTTCTGCCTGCTCAGTGGGACTTTCCCCTCCTTCTACCAACATGCCCCCCATTCTGCTTCATGGGCTTGGGGGGAAACCTCTGAAAAGATTGTAGGAGCAGTGGTGGACCTTGGGGTCTCAAATTTCAGTGGTGCCCTGTGTAACACTAAAATTTGGCACCCCCACCTCTCGCCTTCCATTCTACATAATAGTTGTGGAGCCCCCTAAATCCACCTCTGGGAGTGTGTAAAGGTGGCATGGGAAAGGAGGGAGAGGAAGCCCCTTTCTTTGTGTTAAAAGGGCAGCTTCGTTGTATGCAACCCAATGTTTTTTGTGGTTTTTCTTTTTGGGAGGGACCACTTTCCACACGTGTACTTGGAAGTGTAAATTGGCCTCTGTGGAGCTCCCCAGACACACATGGGGTATAAATGATGTCACAGGCACGATCAAATAGTGTCCCTCTTCCTCAAGTAACCATATTCCCAGTAGCACCATCAAGCACAATGATCTGCGAAGCTGGGAGAAAGAATAGCAGTCCAATAAAACACCATTTGAACAATAGGAAAATGCAGCATCACTGCAAGAGAACCATATCTGGACAGCTCATTTGTTGGGCTATGCTTTGATAACCCAGAATGACTGTTATTTTCAACATGCTGTTGTGTTCTAGAAGAGGAATAGGGAACCTGTGACTCTCCAGATATTATTAGACTCCAGCTCCTGTCAGACAACGGCTGCATGGCCAATGGTCAAGTGATGATGGGAGTTGTAGTCCAACAATGTCTGGAAGGCTACAGGCTCTCCAACCTCGTTCTAAATATTCATGTCTTAGCCAAAACAAATTGCTAGAAAAATTTGCCCAAAAAAGTTCCTTTTCAAGGAAAAACACTTAAGGAACTGCAATGATTTTGGTAAGTCTAATGGACACTTCTTGCAAGTGTGGGCCACATCTTTCTAATTTACCACTGGTTTATTTAAAGCAAAATTTTAAGGCAAATTTTGGAGCTTGCTGCTCTGAACTCTGAAGGTGTCAACCAAATGAGTGGAATTTCTCAAAGTGGTTTCACACAGTCCTAATTCATAATGTTGATAGCTATAGAACCTAACACACACTTGTGATATTCTAAATGTCAGTGTTCTTTTTGTGATATGACTCCCCAAACCATATATTAATTTTGCTGCTGTAGCTCAGCTGAGCTACATTGGTTTAAGTGGATGGTGGTTCATGAATTTACATTTCTTGGTCATGAGTCGCATTGTCTGTTGTTGTTGTTGTTGTTGCTGTTATTTTGTCATAGTAGTCATAGCAATTATCAATCCATTGCCTGATTTGGCCTATTGCGGCTGTTAAAAAAAATAAATCCCTGGGTACCACTATTGCAAAGACCTTATTTTATAAATAATCTCTTGCATTTCATTCTGAAACAGTTTCATATGGCTCCAGTTTTTATTTATTTTTTCCTTTTAGGGTGTGTAACAGTAGATGGAGCATTAAACCACCACGGAAAATGACAAAGAGACTTATTGCCAAGCTTTGCATTTTCCTAACAAAAGCAATTTGTGGCCCTCCTCCCCGATATAAATGGTGTGGGGAGAGGGGCTTTCCCCCTCCCTTCTTCCCTTAAAATCAATCAGATGCTATTATTCAGCCTAAGCCCAAACTTATTGTCTACTTCTTCCTTCGGAGACTGATTTTATGCCAGGTAGAAAATTAAGTTTCCTTTACTTTTATTCCCCACACAATTCTCTGGCATCTCAGCACCATTTGTTCAGTGTGGGAAACCCACTTCCTGTCTCAATAAACAAGTGTATGGCAAGTCTTTCTCTGGACGCATAATGGGGTCTCTCACTCTCTCTCCCCCCTCTCTCTTTTTTTTTATTTAATACAAAAAATCATTCCACACTTAACACATCAATGAATCCACTTAAGCTCTACTGCATCTGAATTAAAAGGGGGAATTGTGTGATCAAAGAGTGTGAAAGAACCACACATGGAGTTCCTTAGACGCTCTACTTTTGTTACATTTGATACATAACAAACCCGATAAATATATGCTTATCCCGCGAGCCGGTTTTTCATTATCTCTGATGCTTCTGTTTAAGAGCATTTCCTGAACCGGGTCTCTTCTCCAGTGCTTTACATTCTAAAATTAGCAATTTTTTTATTTTTTATTTTTGTAAAAGCAAAGAATTTTACAAGATAAAAATATATGTGTGTGTGTGTGGATGTGAAACTCAAGACACGTCAATAGATAACGGCATACCCAAGGAGGAAACAAATAATTTGTCTGATTGGGTTTTCCAGGAGGCTTTTCAACTAGGAAAGGACATTGTCCTGCTGAATGTCTTACATATACATAAGTATCCTGGGATGGGGGAAGAAGAAAAAGAACTGAAACATTTTTTTTCCTTGTGAAACTTGCAATAATTAGGTGCAATCTTAGGCCTATTCACAGATGTGAACAGTTGGACAAAACTTTGAATAGTTGAACCTCTGCCATTGATGCATTGGTTTAACTCTCGTGGAACTGTTGGCGTTGCTCTGCAATTACGTTTGGACAACGGAGATGGAATACTGAATTTAAAAAATTACTGGAAATACATTGCATTGGTTGGTGGTGAAGGCACTCCTATGCACACTTGAAGGCCAGTTCTTAACATGTTTACTTGAAGCATATCCCCATGATTGAAGTAGGGCTTACTACCATGTGGTTAACTTTCTGAGACTTGAGGCTTCGAGGCCCGTTACACAGATGTACACATGATCCCAGGTTTATACAGACCCTCCAAGTGTCCCTATTTTCCAGGGACAGTCCCAGATTTACAGAAGCTGCCCCAGTTTCTAATTTGATCCTGGAATGTCCCATTTCCCCTTAGGACATCCCTATTTTCATCAGAGAAATGTTGGAGGGTATAGTAGGATGTCCCTAATTTCATTGGATAAAAGTTTGGATAAGGGTTTGGAGTTATGAGACCTCTGAACCAAGGAGATAAGTAACTATATAACCTTTAGAAGACATCTGAAGGCAGCCCTGCATAGGGAAGTTTTTTTAATGTTTCATGTTTCATTATGTTTTAATATATGTTGGAAGCCACCAAGAATGGCTGGGGCAACACAGTCAGATGGGTGGCATATAACAACAACAACAACAACACATCCTTATTTTCATCAGAAAATTTTGGAGGGTATGGGCATAGAGACCACTGTTCTGTTGCAGAAGTATGTATGGGGTTTGCAATCAAGTGGGCAAGTGAGATGCAGATTCTCTTTTCCATTCAGGCTAGAAGGACAAACAACTAGTGTTGTAGTGTAGCTAGAGTGTTGGACTAGGACCTGGGAGCCCAGGGTTCAAATCCCTACTCAGTTATGAAGACAGCTGGGTAATCTAGGGCCAGCCTCTGCCTCTCAGCCTAACCTCCCACACTGGGTTGTTGTGCGGATTAAACAGTTGAGGGGAACTACTTCAACTCCTTAGAGGAAAAAGGTGGGGTATAAATGCAATGAAAATAAATAAATACTACTCAGTGGTATGAAGATCTCACTGCTCTTTCCACATTTGAACTTATAGCATATCTCATTTGGATGCATGTTTGGACATACGGACTGCCTAATTTATATGCTAATCTAATTTTTATGCTTAAATCGAGACTGATGGAATATTTTTATTGCTAATATTAGCTGAAGGTGTTTCCCCTTTCTTCTGTTATATTTGAAAATCCAAAATATTTTTATTTATTTTATTTTTAAAAACAACAACACCACATATTTTAATATGCCTTTGCATTTTCTCTCGAAATAGGTAGATAGGTTTAAACTGCTAGGGATAGGGTTGCAACATCTGGAAAAGTGAGAAAGCCAGTGGATGGCTAACTTGTGGAGGTGGATATCTCAGCTGGTTAGAGGTCAGAGATTTGCAAAGGTTGGATTCCTAACACATTCTTATGGGAAAGTTGTTTCCATACCTCTGTGTGCGAGAAAGCAAATGACCTTTTTAATGCTTAAATTTGGCCAGATTGTGTGCATAAGATGGTGGCCATGCTCCAAAATTGGTATTGAGCAACTTGTATGCATCAAGTCCTGCATGCCTCTGCTAGGTTTCTACTTGCAAGGAGTTTTGTCGTAATGGGAAGGAGTCTGAAATATGAATTCTTCCCTCCTTGAAGTCTGCAATGAAACTCTCCATTCCATAACCTCTCAGTCTACTGCATGGGCAGGTCTAGCCTGAGATATACAGACCCATAGATGCTTCTGTGCACACAAGGCATTGAAAGGAGGTTGTTGCATGAACTGGTTCTCCAGTGCCATATCACCATGTTTCGGAGATCAAGATCTGAAGCCTTCACTTTCTGGCTTTCATACAATCTTTAAAACTCAATGTCTTTTGGAAATAAGTCCATAGTCCTAGTCAGGCATTCATCTTCATGTGCAATTAAAATCATGTGATAACAGAGGTGAGCTCTGCTGCATCCCCATAATCTGTCCCACTGCTGTTGATAACACTGGAGAGCAAGCATCTGCAGTGAGAAGCCTGCTGTACTCATAGAATCTCACGATTTGATTTCAGTCACATGCGTTTAAAGCACTTTTATACCACTTTGTTATGACTTCCCCTAAAGAATCAGGGGAGCTGTAGTTTATCCTTCACAGAGCTTTACAATTCCCATTTGCTCATGGAGGGTGGTGGCAGCAAGAACCCAGCGAAAGGGGAGGAGCTAGGTAGAGGTTGCTACCTTGCCCACAATCATGTATGGAGTAGAATGCTTGAATAAGAGTCATCAGCCACAGCATTCCAATGCACATTCTGTCCCTTTAGGACCCTGACAGTAGATGCCTCCTGAAGACATGTTCTCTTTGGAAGCATATTGGATCTTTCTAGGAATATACACCCATACCTTGCACGTTGAACAAAGTGCTAAGGCATTTGACTGGACTGAAAGGTCCCGGGTACACCTAAGCAAAGCTTTGGGTTCCACCCTCCCTCCATATCTTAGGATGGCAATATGCATAATTCTTGGCTGCTGCTATTAGAAACAGTTTACAAGTTGATAGCTGAATGTATATAATAATTCTCCGTCAATAACCAATGATCAGAATAATCGGAAGTGTTAGCTCTGTTTACTTCTGAAGATTTTGTGTAACTGGTCTACAGACTGCATACATAATTTGTTTTGTTGGTTGATAATCAAAATCAACACAAGGCTCCCCTAAAAAATAATGTTGCTGCCCCGTTAATTTTTTTCTGCCTTTCTGTTGTGTTTTAGATACACTTAATAAATACCTCTGTGGTCTGCAGAATTTGGATCTGTGATGTCAAGAGAGCTTTGCAGGGCATGAAGGCAAATACTGACGACATCAGTAAAACTAGGCCTGAGTCGCAACAAAATCAGAAGGATTCAAGTTCCTTGTGACTACATTTGTTCATTGGTTTCAGTGGAACACAGAAACAATTAATTTGGGGTCAGATTAAGGAATCAGTAGAATTTTGAATTCAAATTGCCAGTATTATTCATACGTTTAGCAAGGAAAAAAAACTGAGGTAGGAGAAGTTTGTGTTCCCTGAAATTAAGTTAAGTTCTGCAAGGATTGTCAGACTGTGTGCGTGATTGTATACATTTCATCAACAGCTGTCCAACCGCAAATGGTTCTGCAACTGTAGCTTCTTCTTGTACCTTACTTCTTCTCTATCTCATTTTCCCCACAGTGGATTAATCACCAAATTTCAACCTAGGCCAGAATATGACCCAAATCCCAAATTTCAGATTTGGGAAAAATGCATGAAGAATTTCAATGGAACCTGAGGGAGTTTTGCTCAGATTTGTGAATTTCTTCAGATTTGTGAATTTCTAGAAGTTGCTGCTAAGGCTTGCTAAGCAAAATCCAAGGTGAATTTGAAGGTGTCAGTTTGGGGAGAGCATCTGCATAATTTCAAGGGATATGAAAAGATCTTTGCTAAGACCAGCAAAATTTCAGTGATGTGTGTGTGTGTCATTTGCACATTTCTAGAGAATCATTCACTTGTATTTGCCGTGAAGCAAATTAGGGATGAACACCCAAGCAGAAACTGCAATTGATGCATCTTTTTGCATTGTGTGACAGAGAGACAGAGAGACACTTTCCACTTTGACCATACTATCCAAGAAAACTGGAGAATTAAGAGGGCTGAGTCACAGAGAGCCAGAAGAACCTATTTGGAACAAGGGCTCACTCCTTTGGAAGCCTGTCAGCTTTCCATAAACATTAACCTTTTACTGGAGAAATACAGGGCTGTTGAACAGGAGTGTGAGTAGCAATCTGTATTTAGATAGCACCAGTGCTATTTTTTCTAGAAAAAGAGGCGCTCAGCACAAACACCTCCTTTGTTTTCCTATAATGGCATCCACCTGAGAGGTGCTGGAACTGAGTTCCACTTGAAGAAAAAGCCCTGGATAGCACCATCAGTGTCCATACATTTCACAGAGAGACAAATTCCAGAAGATAAATCGTGTGAGAGATGAGAAGAAAGGACAGAGGGTGGAGAGGGAGAGACAACAAGGGGATGCCCTTGAAAGCAGCCCAAGAATTTCCATTGAGGCAAAAGCTATTTACATACCACTTTTCAGGTGCATTTCATGAAGTGGTTTGCATAAGATTAGTACAACAATAAGCATTGTTGTTGTTGTTGTTGTTGTTGTTTTAAAAAGCTACAATAAAATGGAAAAGACAATTTGTTTGTTTGGGAGATGTTGTTACTGCTTCTTCTCCTTCTCCGCAGGGTACAATGGTTCTATAGAAGCACCTACAGTGGTGATTCAAGTGTTGGCTTTGAATTGAAAGTTCTAAATTGCCAAGTGGCAGGGGAAATGTGGAAGCATCTCCTGCTGTAGGAACCTGCTGAGGAACTTAGTTCCACCACAGCTTCTGCTGTGCCCCACTGCTGTGTTAGTTACAGTGGGAGTACAGTGGTACCTCAGGTTACATGCGCTTCAGGTTACAGACTCCGCTAACCCAGAAATAGTGCTTCAGGTTAAGAACTTTGCTTCAGGATGAGAACAGAAATTGTGCTCCAGCGGCGCGGCAGCAGCAGGAAGCCCCATTAGCTAAAGTGGTGCTTCAGGTTAAGAACAGTTTCAGTACGGACCTCCAGAATGAAGTAAGTACTCAACCCGAGGTACCACTGTACATGGTGGAAAACTGATGTGAAAATACGGAGCATGAAACCTAAATATGGAAAAATGAGAAACTGAAATTGACAGATTCTCCCATCCCTACTCCCTTTATCCTTAACCATAGGCTGCACCGGCTGGGGCTAATGAAGGCTGAAGTCCAACATCTGGAGGGTTGCAGGTTATTCTAGGAGGGAGGACCAAGCTTAAGAGGAACATAGAAAGCAGCCTTGGACTGAGTCAGACCATAGATTCATTGCACTCATTATTCTCTGCTCTGACTGGCAAGACCTACCTGGAGATGCTGTTGGGTGTTGAACCTGGGGCCTTCTGCATACAAAGCAGATGATCTTCCACTGAGCTACAGCTCTTCAGCAAGGGGGAAATGGGTTGGGTTGTTTAAAGAGAGGAGGAGATCTTCAGGTGGCAGAGCTGAAGGAGGAGAGTTCATGGGTGCGCCATGAGAACAAAAAGCATTCTTCCTAGAGCTAGGGGCCCTTCACATCAGCTCAGGGACACACCCAGAGGAAACGTGGAGCTCAGTTCTTAAAATGTCCATCAGGCTTCCAGGCAGGATCCGCATTCAGATGTTTTCAGTTGTTAAATGGCAGTGTTTTACATTTACTAGCAGCTGTCTTCAAATTTTCACTTCAGTGGGGGGTTAGGGTGGAAAAGACGGGAAAGAGGTGGCCCTGGCATTATTATATGTGTAATACTGGGAGGGGGAACCAGCACACTGCCACACTTGAAACAAATTTGGGGTTTTTATAAGAGGTGATTTAATGTGCAAAAGTACTCCAGGCTGGATTCAATAAACATGGCACATGGCTCCCACACCGCACTGCTTCTCATTCACCCTCTGTCTTCATGTCAAATTTCTCGGTCCTAGGAGATGGATGGAAGTTTGTTTTTCCCTGATGGGGATCTCCACAGACCTAAAACTGAAGCAAGGCTTTTTAAAAATAATAATAATAATAATTGAATGGAGCACTCTGTAATTGTTTTTGCAAATAAAGACAAAAATCGCTTGTGGCATGACTCTGATCTGCCAACTTCCCTTGTTTTAAATCTCCCACCTTAGACTCTGACTTTCTCTTAACTCAGGTCACTTCCACCTTTACTCATAGTTCCCTGAATGATGTTATTGGTAATTTGCTTACCAGGGATTGGACATTAGCAGCTAAGGCTAAAGGCTAGACAATGGTAGAACAAAGCAGAACACATTGCTGCATGGTTCAGGCCCTTTGAACTTTGCAAAACTCGTTGCCCAGTTAGCTCCTGAAGGACCTGAGCTGATTTTGTAAAGAGTATACTTCATAGTGAATTTTGCAGAGTGCAGTACTTTGATCTTGACAGCTCAGTTTTTCGACCGTAATTCCTCCTTCCGATTCTTAAAGCTGGTTGCCACATGTGCATTCATCATTTGAGGACTGCATTATCAAGTGATGACTGGGTTGTACAAATGGGCCATTTATCTTATATACAGTAATCAATTATAGAAAACACAAGTGGTACACATGAATGTATCTGAACTAGCTCTCAGTTTCCCTAATACCCTGTGGCAACTGGTAAAGCCTAAACTCTGGAAATCTGGCTTATTTGCATGCTGGTAGGAGTCCAATCTTTTCCAAAATCAGAGTTATGAAATGCTTTCAAGTGAAGTTGTTAGGCAAAGAGAAGCATCAATATTCAGATGAGTTACTTTTTATAAAGCCACGACCAACACGGGCTATTTTTAAGCAGGAGCCATTGCTGGCTTAAGCCCGAATGCTGTAGTTTAGAGGTGTTGTAGTCTTTATTCAAAGCCAATCAAAAGAAAACAGGCCGCAATTCACAGACTTCACTGGGTCATAGATCCGGCAGCGAGGGAGTTAAATATTTCTGCAATGTTCAATAAACCCATCCCTCGTGAAAGTGCTTTTATAACCAGGATACTGGCTGCCAATTCTGTCTAATGGCATGGAGCCTCAGACAGGCGATGACACCGAACCAAAAAAATAAAAATCCAATTGCTCTCCTAACTGGTGACAATAAATGCTTCTGAATCACTTCCGCCGCCCCCCCCCCGTGGAAAACTTGCAATGCGCACAGCAATTGCAATACGTCTCCCTGCCGTCCCACCCCACCACCCCCAGTACACATTCAAGCTAGGCTGGGTTACAGAATGCCTTCAAAACTCTTATTTTGCCCTAGACAGATGTGAATGCTGGAAGTAAAAGAGAGAGGGGGGGGAGAGGGGGGGTTGTTAAGGAGCCATTTTGCAGTCAAGGTCTGAAAGCGGGCTGAGGAGGAGAAGGGAGGGGTGGAGCCCACTCGCTCTTCTTGAGATGATCATCATGTAATATTAATACACAGAGAAAATATTTTCAGTGCATGTGTGTATTTATGAGGTCCTTGGGGAGGACAGAATTCTTGCAGCCCACAGGAGGGGCTGAAAGAATTGCAAGGGGGGAAAGCAGACTGCTGAAAGATAAAATACATTACAGAATCCATTCCTAGTGCTACAATTTCTGTGGAAGGGCCAGAGGTATTGGTTTCCACTGTATCTGCTAGTTTAATTGTTTCTGCCTGTTCGTTTCTCCATCCACTGAAACCACTAGCCTGGAGGAATTTTTAAGGAGGGGGCGCGAGGAGGAATCAAAAGGTAGGTCTGGAGTTAAACAGGAAATTAACCCTGCTATTGCAGGATTATTAAACTCGGAGAGTGACTCGAGGAACGGGAATGTTAATGATGGTTGAAACACTGCCTGCCCTCCCTTACCATTTTGCTTGCTGCCAAATTGCAAAACGGGCTGGAAACAAGTTGGCAAATTGCTTTTAATACATTTAGTGCCATCACAATGTATGGCAGTCCACAGAATAGCATGGAAATACATGCAACACACACACACACACACACACAGGCCAGTCCTTGCCTCAAAGAGTTTCCTGTGCACATTTCGGTGGTTCAGGAGAAAACAAAGGAAGGGATAGGCAGGGAATCAGTTTCACAGAGCATTTTTTGCTGAGACGTTTTAACACAGGGGTAGGGATGGTGATGGAACGTGGCAACAGAGGAAGATGACTCCAGATGTTGTTGGACTACCACTCCCATCAGCCCCTGCCAGGACAGTCTGCCAGGGAAATGCTCTAGCTCAGAACCCTTTCAAATATAGGGAAAGCAAAGAAGTGATTATCAATATTTGCTTTCTGTTAGCAATCGGGGAATTATGTCATAAACTCCTTGACTAGGGGCCTCTCTCTCCTTCCTTTGTTTACATTAATTGGTCTGTAGATATTTATGTTGGTGATTTATGCTGCATGGTGAAAAGGGATGGTCGATGGTGCTTTTAGCTGTGCCCCCCAAATCTGCACAGCCCCTGCCATGTTGGAGCATAATTTCTTGATCATGAATTACGTCCCACTTGTGGAGGTTCTCTGTGTCCCCTGAGTGATCCAGGTTCTAAATAATGTGGCAGACTTGCACAGCATAGCAGCTCCCAGCTTCAGATTGTTATGGGTTGCATCCAACTGAGTTGTTATCAGAGCAGTCTTGTTGAATTTGACAAAGTGAGGCATGCCCATTAATCTCAATGGGTCAGCTCCGAGTCCAATGATGGTTGGATACAACGCTGTGCCTAAACACAGGAGGAGCATCTTTTGCCACCTTGCTCCTCTTCATTACACCTGAAGAGGACTCAACTCATTCATACGTCTATCAACATGTAAGAAAGCATCACTCTTCATGTCTCATGCAGAAGGTCTCAGGTTCAATTAAAAGAGGACCAAGTAGCAAGTGGTGACTATGACCTCTGCTCAAGATCTTAGAGAGCAGCTGCTGGTCAAAGCAGAAGATGCTGTGCTAGAAGGACAAGTGATCTGACTTGATATAAGGAAGTTCTTGAGGAAGGACCACAGAGCATCTGCTTTGCATGCAGAAGGTCCCAGGTTCATTCCTCAGCATCACCAAGTAGGGCTCTAAAGGTCTCCTGCCTGGAACCCTGGAGAGCCACTGCCAGTCAGTGTAGACAAGAATAAGCTTTGATGGCCCAAAGGTATGGGCTCCGTGTTAAGGCAGCTTCCCATGCTCCCATTTATGTCCCTGAAACCGACAGAGGTTAGAGATAATGCTATGATCAAAAGATAACTGCACAGAGTTGCAAATGTGGGTTGTTGTGTTTCTAAAAGGCTGTGCACTTCAGGAATTAATTTGGACCAAGGCACAAAAGGCTCTGCACAATGACAAGCAATTACCTCTCTTCTGCCTTTCAGGAACAATAAATTTGGGCCAGGTCCAAATTCGGAAAGGGGCGAAGGCGACTGGCTGAAAAATGTCAGTTCATTTCGTGCAGCGCCCCTCTATCAATCCGTTTCCAGCGGCTTTGGCGGTGGCAGACCAGAGGTGCAATGTGATGTGTGAAGGAATTAAATTAATCTTCATAGCGATGAATTAACTAAGTACCTATCTACCCAGGAATTATTGTGCAAGGCATTGCTGGATATAAGTAGCAATGCTAGATATAAGTAACAAAGGTAGCATTCCTCCGTGCTGCTTGCCGAATTAAGCCAAGAGTGGGTGGGTGGGAGTTGATTGTTTATACAATTACCTTTGGATTATGAATCATATATTTCACGAGGGGTGTGTGTGTGTGTGTGCATGCGCAGAGACTGAGAACATGTGAAGCAAAGAGGCATGAACAATTCCTACATGTTCAAGGTGAAAGGGTGATGACCTGGCGATCAAACTTAGCAACATTAAACATACAGTAAAACATGCATCAAAATCTCTCTCTCTTTTTACATATTTTGAAGAATGCACACACACACACACACACACACACACACACTCCAGACTGCAGGCATTTTAGTCTCTCTCTGTCAAACACAATTCTCTCTTGATGAATGACAAGGTACGATAATAGGGCTGCAGTTACCATAGCAACCAGACAGCAGAGCTGTGTGCCTTGAATTTTGTCATCTGAAAATGAAACCAGAAGCTAAAGGGAGGCTGGGGTGCGGGGGGGGGGGGGGGAGAGAGAAGAGGGAGAAAAGAGAGAAGAAAGAAAGAGAGAAAGAAAGAAAAAGCTGAGAGTGTAGCCAGCAGATTAACTCATACAGGCAAGGGGAGGGGTGGCGATGGTGGGGAAGGTGAAGGGTGGGGTGGGGGGCTTGGAGTAAAAGAGAAAAGAGGGATGGGGATGGATTTACAGATAAGGAGAGTTAAGCTGTGCACACAGGCAATTAATATTATCATAACATGAAATGTGTTTTGGTAGCAAACTCTAGTCATTGAGGGTGCTGGGGCAGCATGCGCCTCCATGCGCAGCTTGTGAACCATTCCTAGTTTGGGGAGGGTTGTGACATGAGACATGTGGGGAAGCTCACACAGATTCCTAAAGGCACACAAGAGGAAGCCTACATTGTCCATACATTGGTTCCCCATGCCACAAGTGCGATGTGCTTTCGGGGGGAGATCAGCTGGGGGCGAGCGAATTGGTCAATTTCATTTCCTCTCAGTTTCTGTTCATTCCAATCTTAAGTTTAGTAGTCCACATTTCCACATAAGTTTTTTTGGGGTGAAACACCCAAAAGTAAGTCTTCGTGAATATTCACCAGCATTTCTTCTGCTATACACCGACAAGTGTGCAATTTCCCCTAATGCACACTTTTTTTTTGCAAAGCATTTCCTCTCCCCCCAATACTATGCATTTTTGTAATTTCACCAGTATACGGATATGCACACTTTACTGTAGTATATGCATTGGTGTACACATTCGTTTGTTGCAGAGATGCAAAATTCAGAGAAGCATGAATTGTGAAGGATGGCTGTGTTTCCATTTGTATGCGGTTTCAGAAAGTGAGAATTAGGTATGTTCGCCATTAAATGCAAATTGAATCCAATTTTTAACCCATCCCTAATATCAGTAGAGCTCTGCTGAGATGGACCAATGGCTCATTGAAACACAGCATCGTGTGCCCCACAGGGGCCAACCAAGTAGTGGGAAGTGAAAGCAGAGCTCAGTGCCATAACTCATGCTTAGCATACAGGAAGTCCCAGTCTTCATCTGTGGCATCTCCTGCTATAGGATCTCAGGTCTGGGATTAACCTTCACCTGAGATGTGGAGAGTTTCTGTCAGTCAAAGTAGACAGTACAAAGCTAAATGGGACAACTCTGAGTCAGGCTGCTTCTAATGCATGTAGTCTAGGTTCTGCTAGCTTGTGGGAAGTTGAACTGTAGAGTAGGAAGGAGAAGGCAATTCCTCCACTGATTATATGATTCCTCTGAAATGTGATCTATTTATATCCCATGCTTCTTTAAGAAGACTCAGAGCTAGAGCAGATGCTCTAAAAGGGGTGAGAAAAGCTTTTGTTTGCTATCAAGGACAGCATTCCCATTCTGCCTATCATTGACTCTGGCTCCACCTACTGTTGACCTCCCTGCCTTCCACCCTACCAGGCACAATGGGTACCAGTCGTCACTGTTGCAGGAGCAACAAGACTGTGCTGGGAGCCTTACGCTGGTGATTGGCAGGACCAAAGGGTCAGCATCAACAGCAACCTGCTTTCCTCTTCCTCTTTTCTTACCACACCATTCTCTCTCTTCCATCCAAACCAGGGGATTCCCAGGAAAGGGTCAGATGACTTTTGTCATAGGTTTTAACTCTGGGTTTCCCAAACCTGGGTCTCCAACTACAATTTGGACTACAATTCCCATCATCCCTGACCACTGGCCCTGCTAGCTGGGAAAGATGGGATTTGTAGTCCAACAACAGATGGAGAACCAAGTTTGATAAACCCTGTTTCAGCTGATTACTTGCAGAGTGACTTCCCCTTCTCACCCCATTGCTTCATCCATTTCTGCTCTAACCCCTTTCCTCACAGGCTGCATCTATGAGACCACTCCAGATGGAGGGTTTTAGATCATCTAAACGAAGCCCCTTAGCAGCTTAACTGGGACAACCAGAAACCTCTGCTAGGTGAACATGGATAAGCTCACATCAGCTTAGCCTCCGTGGAACTACTGCATCAGGTGCTCCAACTTGGTTTGCTGGTCACAGTTCTGTTACATAGAAAGTCACAATCATTGTGCTGTGTCAGAACAAAGGTCCACATAGACTCTCTCTGTGTGTTTTCTGCCTGTAACACTAGACAGCCATGGGAAGAACTATGAAGAAATGACATTTGTCTGACAGGTGAACAAATTCAGGATCCAACACACCCATGAAAGATAGCTTGGTCTACCCATTGACCATGATGGCTACTTGGGATCTTCCTTAGGCCAAGGACTCAGTCCATCTTCAGAGACTGAATGCCACTGCATAGAAGTTGCTGGGAGGATTTCCAAGGAGCACCAAGTTGACCACTGTAGAAAACCAGATGCTGGACTGGGTGGAGTTTTAATCTGACTTGTAAAACTCTTATTGTGTCTCTAGCCACATATACACACACATTTGAAAAGTACATTAAATGTCTCGGAAGAAAGCTTTAGATAGCCTTCCTCAGCCTGGAAGCCCTCCAGATGTTGTTGACTTCCAATTCCCTTCAGCATGCCCAATGGTCAGGGATGGTGGGAGTTGTAATCCAACAACATCTGGAAGGCATCAGGTGGGTGAGGTTACCTTGAGACATGATAACAGCCTTATTTGAGCCACAGAACTGGCTGGGGCAAAGAAGGTAACACAACTCAAGTTAAGAAGCATATCAGTCCATGTTAATCAGATCATCCAGATTTTTTTATGTGCAACAACACATAACCAGACCAAGACCTTTCTAGTCCAGCAGTCTGTTCCTATAGTGGTCAGCTAGATGTCTATGAGAAAGAGCAATGATTCTTCATTGGACAGGGGTGCCAACTTGAATGAAATATTGGGGGCCAGGTAAGCCCCACCCTGCATAATCAATCATAAGATGTGGCATGCACACACCATTTGAATGGCAATGCCCATCAACTTTGGGGGGCCCTTGCCTCCTCAAATATTTTATGGGGAGGGCAAAGGGACATTGGCCCTAGGAGTTGGCTCCGATGACCTTGGAGGCGCACCAAATTTCATCTCTGGCTCCACTTTTGGTAAAACTAAGTTGCACGCTCAGTGTTAGAAATACCATGAAACTGACAGGGAACATCTGCAGAAGTCTTAACTCATGGTCACCAGACAGGGTTAACACTAAACAGACAGTGGACCTAAGAACAAGGCTGGAAGACACAAGCATGCAGAGAACTGGAAGAGGACAAAGCCAGAACTCCAGCAAGGCAGTGAAGTCTCGTGTGATGACCAGGGAAACAGGTCTGAGGGTCTACAACCAAGAATTCAGGAAGACCAAGAAATGGGGATTAAAGGCAGAGAGGATCAGGTCAGCAAGATAGGCAGAAGGCTGTCTGGGGACAGGCAGAAAACATGGAAAACTGGAGGGGGACACACTTGAGACCAGAAGCAGAGCCTGCAATCTAGCACCAGAAGAAGATATGTGCAAAAGAAAAAAGAGGAAATGAAATGCTTATTCTTTCAGCAAAAAATATCAAGCTGCCTTAGATCAGCCAACCAAGAGCAAGAAGGTGTGTCCAGAAAGGTGTTGGTGCTTGTTGGCAGTTGACAATGGCCTTCATTACCAACCAACAGTAAAGGCCTTGATCCCTGTGGCAGTGGTGGCTGATGCCCTTTGGGACTGGTTGAGTGGAAAGTAGGGCATCCAAATAGTCACTGGAGCCAAAGTTAATGTCCCATCTACCTCCCTTGCTGAGTTCTACCCGGAGCAACACTGAAACTAAGGGGAAGCCTGGAATAGAGGAGACTGAGGGGAGATATGATAGCCATCTTCAATATCTAAAGGGCTGCCACAAGAAGCATGGAGCAAGCTTGTTTTCTCCTGATCCAGAGGGTAGGACTCAAACAAGTGGATTCAAGTTACAAGAAAGGAGATTCCAACTAAACAGAAGGAATAACTTTCTGATGGTAAGAGCTGTTCAACAGTGGAAGAGATTCCAACAAGAGGTGATGAACTTGCCTTCCTTGGAGGTTTTTGAGCAGAGGTTGGAAGACCATCTGTCATGGATGATCTAAGTTGAGATTCCTGCATTGCAGGGGCTTGGACTAGACGGCCTTCAGGGTCTCTTCCAACTCTACAATTCAACGAAGAGGAAACAGACAGGCTGTCCCATGCCCTGGACTTGTTGTTAAGAAGGCAGACTGAGGTTGGTGGGACAGTACCCCATTTGCCCTAAGAAGCACTGTGGAACATTCACAAAAGCAAATTGGCTCACTCGTATCCCAGGCATGTGATGAAGCATATTGGGGAGAAGCAACTGCTCTGAATAGCATCATACCAGACTGCTCAGAGTATAGTAGGACCAGCACCAGAAGCTGGAATCCTGGAAGGCCATGGGATGAAACTTGCCATCACCACCACATATTGCCACTCCCCCTTTGGTTGCTGCTGAGCTTCTCTAGAGAAGAAACAAAGGAGCCTGTGGTGAATTACCTAGCCTGGCATGAAGGCCGCACCACCTTCTGAACTTTGTATAAACACCCAGGATAGAAGTGGCTAGACCTAGTAGACTGGATTACCTCTCTTTTCATATGTTTTTTGGTTCAGATTTACCTCTGTGCTTGCTAATGCATGAAGTCTAGACTAATTTTATTGCAACTTATCCTGCGCTGATTGAATTGTTGATTTTGCCATACTGGAAGGTACCGATAGCTTTTTGTAGCAAATTGATTTCCCTCACATTGCTATATGCTTTGCTAATGTTCACGCTTATCGTGGTTCCAGATTTTTTGTGGAAACATGGCACGTAAATAACATCATTGTTGGTTGCATTTGCCATCATTGCCATCAGTTAACACAAATGGGCAGGGAGTCAGTGGAAATTGGTCCATTAGGACAAATGGGGCACTGTGCCACTAACCCTAGCCTGCCCTCAACTAGCTCCTACCTGTCAGCTGCCTCCTCTTTAGCCTCAGTGTTGCCCCCTTGTAGGTGTCAACGGGGTGGAGGATGCGGATAAATCTAGAATTTTGGTTCCTCTTGTCATTGGCTCTGGCGCCACCTTCTGTTGACCTCCCTGCCTCCCCCCCCCAGTCCCTAGGAGCATCAGCCACCATTGGCAGAGATTATTTCACCCCATTGCAAATAGGGGAGAAGCAGCAGCTCCCCACCTCTTCCCCTTCCTGGACTTAAAGAGATAGGAAAAGTGGAGAGAGGGCAAGCTGCATGCTGACCCCACATTTTCCTTTGGCTGCCCAAGGCCAGGATAGAGAGCTGTCAGAGTTTAAAGACCACCCCACTGCCTCTCAAAGTTATTTGTACGCACATAGTAACAAGCAAAATGAAATCGCAAAACCTTTCCCTGGAATACACCACTTTAAGCTTTGCAAAGAATGCACCAATACCCACTCTACACATCTAAGGAGATTTTGTCCTAAGAGGGAGCCTTCAGACACACAAGCTTTACCACTTGATTCTATTGATGGTGTTGAATCAACTGGCTGGGAGTTGAAGGAGGGTCTGGGATTCTTAGGAATAAGGATCAGGCGGGTAATGGGGGTGGGGGCAATGGAACAACTTTCAGAGAGCTAGGTCAAAAAAGAGCTAACTTTCAAGGAAGACTGCTAGCTCTGTGGTAGAAGGTTGCAGGTTCAGTCCCTGGCACCTCCAGATTAGGCTGGGAGACACCAATGTCTGAAATCCCAGAGAGCCACTGTCAGTCAAAGTAGACATTACTGGGGTAGGTGGACTAATAGTCTGATTCTGTAGAAGGCAGCTGCATATGTTCCTGTGTTCCTAGATTTGTCCCAGGTGGTTTCACTCACTGATCATTGTTTAAGGACATCTGAACAGCCAGGCCGTGTGACATACAGAGCTTGCAATGCAGGTACACAACTCAGTTTCCTCTGACATGAAAATGAGAACTAACACCCAAGGGCGCAATCTAGCATGGTGTCATCCTGCTCCATTCATTTCAATGGCTCTTCCACAGAAGAGATTCTCTGTGGATTATCCTTGAAACAGCCTTGAATCCACCAGAACACCAGCACCCCAAAGAATTCATAGAATTGTGAATTACAGATTTTGGAAGGGACTCCAAGTCTCGTCCAGTTCAACCCCCTGCAATGCAGGAATCACAGCTAAAGAGTCCCTGACAAATGGCTCTCGTATTCGAATGCTGTTGAATGGCATTTCTCTCGCAACTGTTTTAAACTGGGAATATTTATTTAATACCGAGTTTGTTGGGGAAGGGGTTGGTTTCTGCTCTGCTCTTAAACCTGCAGGTGCTTCTTGTATAGAAAGCCCAGATAGCTGTATCCATTTCAGTCAGTTGATGCTGCCCAGAATTCACATTATTATATTAGCCTCAAATGTCTGCCAGAAGGCTCTTGGTTCAGGTGATGCCCAGAAGGATGGAATACAATGCAATTCCACTGCTAAAGCTAGGATGGTTTGGCCCTGGATGGCCCTGGATGGGGGACTGTCTGCCTGGGTTAGGGTCAGAGTTCCTCAGGGAAGAATGGATAAAAGCCTCAGGAAACTGAACTACCTGTAGGGATGTGACTTTGGGAGCAAATCAAGAAAAATGGGTGTTCTAAGAACAGGAGGAAAGTGATGGTGGTGATAGTTTTTAAAGATTATTTATATTCCCTCTTTGCACAAGCCATGGCATGGTTTGCAGTAGACTCAAATAAGATAAAAGGAAACTCTAAAATCCATAAAACACAGAACACAACAACTCATAGCTATTCACTAAACAGTCACTTAGAAGCAGCAGCAATAACAGCTAATCCATATTTTTTAAAATCAAGTCTTTCCTCCTCTAGAGGTCTGCCCCTAAAAAGTGCATCTGACCCAGCTGCATAAAACTGTCAAGAGATGGGATCAATTTTACTTCAATAAGAGGGAGTTCCACATGTGAGGAGCCACCACTGAAAAGGCCCTTCTCTGTACCTCCACTCCATGTATGTCTTCCTACATGACTTCCTACCTACTTTGCCTCCACTGCTGATCTTAAAGCTACTATTTGGGTCCCAGACCACTTAGGGCTTTCAGTGACAAAGTAAGCATGGTTGAATGGGGTTCAGAAAACAACTATTAGGAGTGTTATATCAGTGTTGATACTTGAATGATGGGGAACAGGTAGAGTGGGGAAGAAAATAGTTCAGTTCATATTTTAAAGCAAACCTATCTAGCTGGCATTTCCCGGATCAATACATAAACCCAAATGCAGTTATCTTTTGAAATCTTGACTCTTCCAAATTTTGCAGTACTCTAGGCAAAAGCTATGTCCTAGGCAGTACTAGAAGAAGAATTTATTTCAGGAAAGTGCACACAAAATTGTGTATATTAGTAAACATAATGTACAAAAGCACATTTCTGCAATATGTGCTTGCAAAAATAAACCTATTAAGAGGAATGCAAATAAAAAGGCTGACCAATACTCCTGCAGAGTTTTGTTTTGTTAAAAAAATAATAATTCTAAAGCTGATGCTGAAATGGGACAAACTGAACTTATTACTGGAAAAGGGGAAAGTGAGAGAAACGAGAACAGTTTTGTCCATTCCTAGATATAGGGGGGACTATTAATGAAACCCATAAGTCCTACCATTGACCTCCTGCAACTTTAACTAAGTCATTCTCCTCTCTATCCTTCTCAAAGCAGTCCCTAAGAAGGCTGTCCAAAATGGCAGAGGGCCAGCTCCACACAGCACACACCCCAATAATCCAACCCCCTTTTAATGGCTTTTACATGCTTTGTTGGGGTGCAGTTCCGGGTCCCCACCCCAGTTCCACCTAAAGCAAAATGTAAAATATATTTTTAGGGCTCCCAGAAGTCAGTTTCTTGGCAATTAGCTGCTTCCATCCTTTGAATACCTTGCCAGAACAACCAAGCAAAAGTAGCTATGGCAATTTGGCTGAAAGTGATCTAGGAAGTAGATTTTGCAGATCCTGAGGCCAAACAACTGAAAATTTTGATGGGAAGCAATAAAACTAGAGAATTCGTCACAAGTGGGATGCTTTTGCACACCACTGAATTGTCAGCGGCGAATGAAATTCGCAGATCTTTCTCTTTCAACAGACTTTGGCTACAGGTAAAGATGAAATAAAGGTTTTGACTGTTTTTAGTGAGAGTTAAACCACAAGCAACATCTCAGTGAGTGCAGAGAAGAAACAGAGGTTACAAAATGGGGAACCCCCTTTGGGGAATCTTTTGGGAGTACACTGGGATGGTGGCATCAATGTCCACCTCATTTTAATGTGGCAGCTGCCCCTTCAAAAAGAGGAAATGCCTGGCACAGTCTCTCCTCTCTTGGCAAGCGGCTTGCCAAAAGAAAGGAAAGCACAGATTGCCTCCTTCAGAATGAGAGTTGCCACTTTTAAAGGAGCCAATGCACAATGTAATCTACCGCTCTCCTTCCCCCCTCTCCAATTCCTTCTTTTGGCAAAAACGCACACCAAGGCTGGGGAAGCGATAGCACTGAGTACTGTCTGGTGCAAAATTCTATTTTTTCTCAAGGGGTGGTTTGTCTCTTGAAAGGAGCTTGGCACCCCCTGCAAAACAAAAGAATGCAAAAGGAAAACCGGGAAATTTGGCAGAGCATTCTCTGGCAGCTCCCAAATTCTAGCCTTCTTAAAGCATCCCCTGACTGCCCTCCCATAAACTGGAGTCTGGTAGAACCTTTCATTTCACTATGTATTCATTACAGACAAACCTCTTTGCAAGTATGGAAATGGCCGCACCCCTTACGGCCATCTAGCTTCCGATCAGTTTCGCTTGATAAGTTGGTCATGCAGACAGCAGCCACTGATTTGGCTGTTATGTTGGGGTTTACCTTTGGGACTAATACTTCAAGGGAACACTGTCTAAGATGCTGAACTCTAGAGAGTCCAAATGCACTGCTTGTTCTGATGGGCCTTTACTACTACAACAAGAAATTCTTCATCCAGGAAGGGAGGGGGGATATCATCATCATAATCTAGAAGCTACCTTTGGTTGCAGAACATAATTGGAAACATCCAAATGCATAATAGTGTCTACCACAATCCCCAACCACCATTAAAAGGAAAAGGGGGAAAAAAGAAAGGAAAGGAAAAATAACTCGCCAATTGAAATCATGTGTAACAATTGTTCATTTTGTCAAAGTGGGGGAAGGGGGAGGTGTAGGTTTCATATGCTGGAGTTCTTTGTATAGAATACAAGTCACCCTGGGCGGATGTTTCTGCAGAACAAAGGGCCATATAGTCAAATGCACCAGACTATAGCAAGTAACAGGTGTCTCACCATGAGCATCACAAAGACTATTTTTAAGATGTAAAAAAGCAATGCCTCATTGCTTGGATTTCTATATAAAGACTCCCCTATCCTTGACCACTATTTAATTCAGAAAGAGAGAGAATTGGTTTCTCTCCTTCGGCATATCCATATAAGCACCTGCATTTTCTCTGCAACACCTTGCAAGGCCGTCAAGTATGAGCCACATTCTCTTTTCCTCTCCTTTTGTGTAATCTGCATTTAATGGACATTCCTTCCCACATTTATGAACGGCCAAAACCCTTTGTTCAACAGCTAATGATAATCCTCTGGAATTTATTAGCCGAACATCATGTTGACCAACGAGTTTTGAAGTCAGCCTTTCTGGATGACGGTGCTTTTGATGGTTTCATAGAATCATGGAATTGTACAGTCGGAAAGGGGTCCTGGGGGTCATCTAGTCTAACCCCCTACAAAGCTGGAATCTCAACAAGATCACCCATGACAGACGGCCATCCAACCTCTGCTTAAAAACCTCCATGGAAGGAGAGTCCACCACCTCTCATGGGACGCTGTAGCACAATCAAATAGCTCTTACTGCCAGAAAGTTCTTCTTGATGTTTAGTCGGAATCTCCTTTCTTGTAGCTTGAACCCATCGGTTCAAGTCCGAGCCTCCAGAACAGGAGAAAACAAGTTTGCTGTCCACCCATTAGCTACCTGGAGCTCCTTCCTATCTTTGTTTCTCATGCACAACTAGCTCCAAGTCAATGGAATTCTATGTAAATACGTAGACATTCTATCCATTCACATTATTTTGCTTGTTTCCCCCCAGTCTTTCCGAAAAAAACACTAGCTATATCTCTGTATGCACACAATTGCAGAGGACAGATTGAGAGTGATTGGCCAGCCACCAGTTCACAGAAACAAAGAGGTATATACAAGCCATTCATATTGATCATCTGGGTCATGCAAGCATCCTTTTTTATTTTTCAGATGAGCCTCTGCACCCTGTACTTTGATTCTCTGTCCTACCATAGGCTGTGAGCTATGAGCTGTAACAAATCAGCTGGCATCACCTCTGTTTTTCTGGAAAGTTCTCCACAACCATTTTCCTGCATACCAGTTCTTGAAACTTTCTGCTTTAAAGATTATTAAAGGCTATTTGCACAGCCCCTAGCCTAGCCAGGTTCCGAACCCTTAGGTGCTTCATGAGCCCACATGAAACAAAAACTGGTTAGTCAATGGCCACTGAGAGACAAATACAGTATCATTTCTCCGAATAGCCAAGAGGGATGTGTCAAATTGTTTGGATAATCTGCAGCCAAGCCTATCCGGAAGTGCTGCACATTGCCTGGGGGAGACACTGCAAATTTGGGTTACCAACCTCTGGATAACATGAGAGGACTTTCTAATAAGGCAGAATATCCACAAGTGCAGGAAAATTACTAGGTGGCCCCATTCCCCAGATTGCCGAATTCAATGTCTGAGTGAGTCACCAGTGGCATATCATCAGGGATGAGTCAGCATAGGTAATACATATATCTGTACGTGAATGTACTTGATGGGCCTTGCTGTATAATTGCATATATCTCAAACCATGTGTGCCGACATTGTTAGTCGCTGCTGAAAAGGAAAGGCGCTTTGAAACAACAGCATCCTCGCCTTGCAGGTGCATCTTTGTGATGGTGTCTGCTCACTTGCCAAACGAAAGACAGACTGCCCCCATTGTCTCCCCGTCTGTGATGCATGGACCGTGGCGCCTGCTTAAAGACCCATGTCCTTGGAGGAGAAAGAGAACTTCCCCCTTATAACAGCAAGTCCTGCTCTGACCCTGTTTACTCCCCTTGAAGATCACCAGCAACTTCAAGGGATGTTGCAGAGGACAGCTTCTCCTGAATTACATCCATGACAATGAGGAGATAATCTGGCACTATAATTGGATCCCCAAATTAAAATACAGAAGAAGGAAGGGGCTTGGGGTGTCCCAGGCTGTTCCAAGAAGTTGGCAGACATATTTTTTTTTTAAATCCAAAAAACGAGTGTGGGGAGGGGCAGGGGGAGGGAAGGAATGAGAGAGAGATGAACCATGTCCAAAGATCTGAAGCAAAACTCCGGGGTACGTGCACAAACTCTAAATCAGAGCAATTCAGTTTTCGAATCATCTGCACATTAACAAATCCATGCCTAATAATGAATCCTTAAAAAAAAGCGAAAGGAGAAAGATCTATTGTTGCAGACCTGATTTTCTTAATCCATGTTTTGTCTATCGCCACAGCTGATTTGATTTGGGAACTTCCTGTCTGCAGGGTGCATATCAGGTGCATAAATGTATATGTTTGCAAATAGGTTATCACTTTGTGGAGGAAGGCGAGCCCATCGCGAAGGAGGCCTAATTGATAACCACACAGAACCTCATAACAAATGGGTTGATCTCAGCTGGAAATGAACGCATGGGAAGATGTATTTGTGTGTGTGTGTGTTCATTTGAGAAACCACAGCTTATAGCTTTCGGTTTTATGGGCTCCATTATTTTTCTCATTGCTTCTGAAGGAAGGAGGGGGCCCTATAGATATATGTATAAAAGACCATTGTGCTAATTAGCCCTGAATACAAATGAATTATATAATTATCTCTACTTTTGTGGAGTGAGATATGTTGTCATATCACACACTTCATCTGATGTTGCTGCTCAGTCTTAATGATGCCTTTAGAGTGAGTGTCCTCCTTTGTTCTTCCCAGCAAGAGTTTCTTTTGGAGGGGAGGAGGGCAGCAGAGAGGGGAAAGGGAGATTTTTTAAAAAATAATAAAATAAAATATCATATGGAGAAAAGAAAAACTGCTACAGTTAAGAGATCTGGGTGTAAAGGCTGTTAAGAGTACAATGGAAGTGGGGAACCCCCATAACTGACCAAGCCCTTAGTGAGGAAGATGCAACAGTCCTTTAGTTTCTCTAAAAATGTAAATTAGCAAGGAATGCATTTAACAAGAAAGAGGTAAATTATGATAATTACTTTGACTGATAGGGTCCTTGAGCATTACTAATTAGCATTTATTGCCTGGATTATTGAAACAATGTGTGTGTTCTCTAGAGTAAAGGACCTAGGATGCCCCCCCCTTTTGAGCTATTGGGTGGGGATGGGGTGGGAGGGAAGAGAAATCCTAACTCAGAAAAGCTCAACTGTTAACACGGGGCTCCTCTTGCGAGCCTTGTGGACACTGCCATTTAGAAAAGGTGTAAGAGAATAGTATCAAAAAGTCCTGTCCTTTGTTGCGAGCGCTTTCTCTCTTTCTGCCTCATTTTAGCATTTTGTAGCCTTTGTGAGACGGGGCCAGAAGCTCACAATTCCTGGACCACAAAGGGATAGCAACAATTTAAGGAAAACTCCTACCTCCACTACTCCGTACACACAAAATTATTGGGGAGGGGGGAACAATATGAACGTGACTCTCTGCATAGTTCTAGAAGGGTGTCTAGATGTGAGCTATTAGGAAAATGGAACGCGGACAATCTTAAAAGGCGAGACAAAGAACTGCATTCAAATGCTGAATTCAAAATCTCAGCAATGGCTGGTTTTTATTTGTATTTAATGTGGCCCCGTGATACAAACAAGCAAGCCCGAATGGACCCCTATCAGAGCTGGGGTTTTGTTCTCTTCTGTTGCTGGCAAAGGATTTATAAAGTGAAAGGAGCTTGAAATTAGAAATCAATTAGGAACAAATCAATCATCTCATCAGCACCAGCCCTTTAATTGCATGTCAGCCATCTAATTGGTAACGGGCCCAAGAAAACACTTAAAAGGCCCTGGAAGGAATTAGGAAAGGGGGGAAAGGTAGAGAGGCTGGACTCCATTTTAGCTTCCAAGGGCTGAGCTACCACCTGCATTCAAAAGCTCTTGAAATGCAAGAGGAACAAAGAACTTTGAAAGAATAGGCCAGGACATTCTGACATGGAGAAGGAAGGACTCCTGAACTATAAAGAGACTCGCTGCTCACAAATATTATTATAATAATGAATTGTAATAAGAATCCTTCGGATTTCAACTCATGCAAAAGGTTCTGGGTTTTTATATATATAAAAAGATAGCATATGCAAAAGTGGAAACATAATAGCGTTAGATCTGAAAGATGTGTTCATTTTCAAATAGATTAGCAGAGGAACATGTAGCTTGCATTCAGATCAGGCATAGTGCAATTCATTCTAGCTAAGGACTTCTGCTGTTGGTTTGTCATCCTATTTAACAAAAGAATGTACTGTAGCATAATAATAATAATAATAAAAGTCAAACTTGACCATTGACTCTTTCCCCCGTGGTTTCCCTGCAGATTAAGCGATTCTCCCTAGCACAACACACAGACCTGTTAATGACATACTGAGAAATTCGAGAATAGTTCAAGTGTCATTCTCGATTCTCTTAAAATAAAACATTTACCTATCAGAACTTAGTAATATAATGCATGGCTGAGAGAGGAAAGGAAAAGGAAGGGGGAAGGGCTGTTTAGAGGAAAGGAAGAATGATTTGTTAGAAGGAGCAAAAGGAAACCTGCTTCTGATTATTCACATGGATTCCTGTTTGATTACTCAGAAATTCTTTCAACTGGATACATTTATAATGCAATTCCATTCCAAGCACCACCTTTACCTCTTAGATGACACAAATGCCAAGCTAACTGAGAAACCCCATTGAGCTTATAGGTTTCCTCACATGATGGGGGGAGAAATGTGGAATATTTATGTAAAGAGGGGGGGCAGAAGAGAGAGAAAAAGTGCATTCGATTGCTGCTATTATAGCTCCTTTCTCTCAGAGTTCCTGCTTTCCTAAATTACCCCCAAACATCTCTTTTGCTTTTTTCCCTCGAGTTAAGATTTTGCACTTTGAGAAAAAGAGGGAGATCAGTATCCATAAGGGCCTTCTTGTTTGGAGTGCGCTTTCCCTTAAAAAAAAAAAGACAGCCCCCTCTAATTGATGTGTCTGGGCTAGTCTAGACTGGTAGTGATTGAAGCAACTCCCAATTATGTTATTCATTTCACGGAACTTGGGGGGGGGGGTGGGGGGGGGGGGGGGGGGAGAGGGGAGGGAGAACCTGTCTGTGCTACAGGAGGAGGAGGAGAGAGAGGAAGACTGCATTCTCATGCATTGGTGCCTTACACCTTGTTTCCCTATGGAATCTATTACCCAGCAATCATCTGAGTGCATTGACAAATCTACCATTATCCCTAAGGGATGGGAGGTAGGGAAGGTGATTATTTCCATAGCACCTATACACACAATCAGGTTGCTAGACCATATTATTCTCCACAATTTGATTTGGGAGCAGGGGGAAGGGGTGGGGACTAACAGAAGGTTGGCATCGCTGAACAAAAAGAGAAATATCTAATCTCATTTTATTTATTTCCATTTTAAAGCTCCCATTCAAGTACTGTATTAAACTACCTGTGCCGATATGATTCACGATAAATGTTGGACACACAGACATTAAAACAATTTATTGCTGAAACGTCACAAAAAAACCAGTCTCTTCGCTGTTTTGTTTAAGACATGAATGGTTTAAAATCTGCTTTAACATATTATCGTAGACCAGCAAAACATAACATATTTTCCCTCATAAATTGTAGGTGTGAAGTGAAAGGTTTGGAAGACTTTAGGGTATTTTTGTGCTGATTCCAAAAACAGCAGGATGGTAATGACAAAACAACATCAGGTGAGGTTAGCATAGGAATCCTGATTTTACTGAAAAGATACTTAGCTGCATTACACAGCGAAGGAAGGATGTCATTCAGAATTTAGCCGGCAAAAGGTTTTTGCCTTTAATTTTTGGGAGGCAACAAAGAAGTGGAATTATTGTTCTTTTATAAATAGTTTAACCACTTATATGGCTTGAAGTATCAGAGAAGTAGTCAATGCTATGCACCTTTGCACAGAAGCAAGTCCCACTGTGTGCAGTAGGAATTGTGTTCAAGTAACCAAGCATCGGATCAGAATCCTACATGTTGTCTCAAGAGTAGCACCAATTTAGTTCAATGGGACTATTCATAGGATCACATCTTTAGCGTTAGATCCTCCCACCTTCAGTGACTCTATTTGCTGCATTGTTCATTAAGCTAATTCAAAAAGGACCATCACCAGACAGTAGTAACCTAATTATAAATTGCCTACCGGAGGAATCATTTAAAAAATGCAACCACAGGCATAATAAATACTGCTCTCTCTCTCTCTCTCTCACACACACACCCCATATTAGTTTCTTTCTTTCTTTTTTAAAGCACTTTGTCAATTCAACCTCTCACCAAGAAAATAAAATGAAAATAAGTCATGGTGGATTTGGATGTTAAGGCAGGGGATGGGGAACATCGGAACCAGGAAAGAACAGCTGTTTGCTACCATAAGTCATATTGTTTATCTTGAATATAATGTTGAAATAGGGAAAAGACAGACATATAGATTAAAAAACAACAAACAGATATCCACGCACAGTCCTTTCTTTACAATGCATCTCTCTCCAGAGGACATTTGTTTGAGAGATATTGTTCAGTTTTAAACTTAGAAGTGGGTGGGATTCTGGGATTTCAGCTGAGAGATAGACTGAGGTCAGGCACCAAGGTACTGAGCTGTTTCTGTTACGCTCTGAGGGTACTGTGTGCTGCTCTCAATAAAGTGGGGAGGGGGGGAATAGATGCTTTTATTGACAGGCCCATAAGCAAGCCGTTATCACCCCTACACATTTAGATTCATCACAGGTATTTATTCGTAGAAAGGCATTAGAAATCCTGATAGCCGGACATCATGTTGAAAACTGAAAGTACAGAAGTGCAAAGGCTGGGGGCATAGCACATTCCAGAGCCTTGTCAAAAATGCCAAAATATATCATATTTGAAGGTTCCAAGGACAAGAAGGCTAGATAAACAAGAGTTCCACTGGGTACATTATATATAGGAAAAACATAGGTCCTCGATCTCTACAGTTACTGACATCCATACAGATGCTCACACCTGGATTCGCAAATTCACATCCGTTCCTATAACTTGCCCACATAAACTTGCACATGGAAACCTTCAGCCTGGGTCCGCACTGTGGCACAGACATACAGAAAGACCGAGCCAGGTCAACTCTTTATAGGAAAACAGATGCACAAAATTTAAATGTCATTATTTACCGCTGTATATTATTTGGGGAGGGGGAGTAATCAAAGTCAATGTTTTAAACCTCCTGGTTTTGGAGGGAGCAGGAAGGGAACCACCCTAATGCAATGGCAAAGACCTACTTGAACTTAAAGGAAGTTTCCTCTTTCAAGTTTTACTAACGCACAAGACTTGAGAAAGATGTAGTGGCACAACTCACAGCTCCCAAGAGCCTAACCCGTGGACTTAAAAACGAAACGTCACAAGTTAGGGTCTCAGGGACAGAGAGGGGCGCAATCCAAGGGTTCCTGCACACCATAAAGATTAATATTGTTTATTTTTGGGAGGGGGACAGTAAACCATAAATAAAAGTCAATTCAAAAATGGGAGGTTGGAGGTGGGGGAGGAGGGAAAGGGTAAAAATAAAATTTTAAAAATCACCAAATAATATCTAGAAAGAAAGTGGGGTGGGGAGGGATCTGGAATTAAGAAGGGCAGAAAAATCCTAAACCAGAATATCTACGTCGAAAGACAAGGTTTCAATGGGGGGGGGGAATGCATTCAAACAATTGGTACAAAAGAAGAAGAAAGAAAGCCAAACCCTTTTCCAGCAATAAACAACATTCAATGTATATTTATTGTTTAAAAGTTTATCTAGCGATAAGTTGTATTAGATACAGGCTGGGCATTTTGTTCATGAGAAAGGTAACATTCTACAGCAAAACTATTCACCTGGTAGAGAGGCATGCAAGGATGGAGAGGCAAAGATCCCCTTTGGAAAATTATATTGGGGAATTTATTTTCTATTTTTAAAAAAGCACCATAAAATACTCAGAAGTGGGGGAGGAAGCCGTTTGAAACTCACCCTTTGGAAGTGGCGAAGGGTCCAGTCTTCAACAAAAGCAGAGCAAATTTTAAGATGCGAGGGGAGGGGGAAAGGTGGGAAGAAATAAGTGGATTCGGGGGGTTCCTAGATTGGGTAGGGAATCTAGAATAGGCACCAACCCCGCCTCTGAAGAGCTCTTCGCTATATTTTGAAACAAGGCAGAAGGGCTAGCCGTGACTGTGTGAGAGTGGGAATCATTTTTTTTCCTTCAAAAAAATGTTTTTAATATATAGATATATATATTTAAAAAATCAATATATTTTATTTCCCAAATCTTCCGGATTTCAGCCTCCTCCCGCCCGGCAGCGTCGCCAAATCAGGCCCGTGGCGGGTCAGAATCGAGGCCGGTTTTAACAACAGCCAGCTCCGGTTTGTCTGGTGGAAGAGCGGAGGGGCGGGAGGGAGCGAGGGAGCTGGTGCAGCCGCCCACCCCCCACCCCTCCAGAAAACCCCGCATCCCATCTCACGGATAGCCTCCATTTCGGGAAGGGGGGGTTAGGAGGAAGAGGAAGGAGGGGGGGAGACCTGAAGACATAATCACCTTGCAACAGTCTGCGAGAGAGAGCTGGCAACAGGCTGGTAGGGACGGGGTGGGGTGGGGTGCGGGGAGACTCTCCCTCTCTACTCCCCCCCCCCCGCGGACAAAACCACACACCTAACTGATATGAATGCAGACCGCATTAACTCTTAAAACGGACCTCTCCTCTCTCTGCCCCCCGCCCCCGCCATCATAGATCCTTGGACAATTCTTCCAAAGAGGGAGGGTTTCTTGCAAACCCCCCCCCCCCCGCAAGAAATCACTCAGGTCTCATATTTCTCCACCGCGACTTTTCTAACTATACAGCACCCCGGACCCACCCACCGACCCACGATTGAGAGGCCTTTGCCTGTACACTCTCCTCCCCCCTGAAAAAAATAGTGTGTGCATTGGGCAAAGATTAATAAGCATCCAGGGCTGTGTGTTTTTTTTAGGGGGGGATTAAAAGGGTTTTTTAAACGGGCAGAAAATAATAAATAAATCCCGCAGCCTGAGAGACATTGTGCGGGTTTTTTTTTTCCCCTCTCCTCCCCCCCCCCGTCGGCGGCAGTCTCTCTCTCCCTCCAATCGCCCCCCCCGCGCCCGCGCCCGCCGCAAATCTCCGCCAACCTCTTCTTTTCTACCCTCCCACCCGCTTTTTCGTTTTACAAGCAAGCAAAGGCGGCCGCTGCCAAGGAGGAGGAGAAGGAGAGCGTCCAACTTTGCCTTCGGAGCGCTCTCTCCGCCCGCTTCGCCTCTCTCCCTCCTCTCCAGCGCGTCCCCCCCCCGCTCCGCGCCCCGCCGCGCGCAGCCCCCGCCTCCCCCGCACTCTCACTTTCACTGTCAACGTTCTAAACGCGAGCCGCGGACGTTCCAAATACACTACAAAGCGGGGAAGGGGGGGGCTGGTGGTGAAAGGGGAGGGGGGAGAGGGGAGGGGCGGGAAGGAGCCATCCTTTTGCTCACCTCTACAGGTCGCCACCAGGGACCCTTCCCTTCTCTCCCCACCTCCGTTTCCATCTCTCTCTCTCTCTCTCTCTTTTCTCCACTCCCCACTCCGTCCCTCCTTCCCTCCCGACCTTTCTTCCGGGATCAGCCAGTTACCGGCATCGTTAAGCTACAAGTCCTCTCCTCCTTCGTCTCCTTCTCCTGCCTGCCTTCTTGCCAAGTCTCTCTCTCTCTCTCTCTCTCTCCCCACTTTCTCTCTCTCTCTTTTTTTAAAAAAGGGGAGGGGGAATGGTTGCAGACACAGCAACATGAAGTGGTTGAAGTAAAAAAAGAGGGGGAGGAAAGCCGAGGTGTGCGATGGGGGGGGGGGGGAGAGAGAGATAGATATATAAATATATATATATATGGAGAGAGAGAGAAAGAACTCAAGGGAGGTTCTTGAAGGGCAGCTTGCAAAAGGCTCAAATCAACGACCAGATGCAATGTACTAGACCACAGTGCCCCCTTTCTGTCTGTCTGTCTGTCTTCCTTTCATTTTCCTTCCTCTCTCTCTCTTTCTCTCTCGAAATCCTTCAGTGTCTGGTTACAGACATCCAAACACACACACACACACACACACACACACACACACACACACACTTCGGTGCCATCCATCTTACAGCTTGCTCGCATGCTCGCTTTACGAGCCCCCAGCCCGCAAAATATTGGGACTACACCTATACGCGCGCACTCCCCCCCCCCCCCTTTCCTAAAAAAGGGCCTCCTTCCTTCCTTCCCTCCACCCCAAACCCTTGACACCGCTCCAACAACGCCCCCCCCACGCCAAAAGAAAACCCCGGGGTGTCACCATCGTTTTTGCCCATCACGTCTGACTTCCTCTCGGCGAGGCTGGAATGAGCCCTTCCTCTGACTCGGCATCCGACCCCGTCTCCCTCGCTCTCCCTCTCTCTCTCCCCGAGCCTCGCCACTACGACATCCCTTCTTTCACTCGCGGCGCGGCACCGGATACTTCCAGACCATCACCCTGACTACTAATGAGGCCAAGAATACACCAGCGGGGTCGGGGCACGAGTTAGGCTACAGACGTTACGTGTGTGTGTGTCCCCAAATGTATTCTACATTACCCTTCCGAAAAACACAGTCGACACTATTCTCTCCCCCCCCCAAAAAAAAATCACGGATCAGGTATCCCAAACTACCCTTCCCCGGAAAAAAAACCAAAATGAAGGGAGGGGTTGCGTTAAGGAATGGTGGGGGGTGCTCTACAGCCCACTTCTCCTTGCAATAAATGAAATGGCACGCAGCTCTCCTGGTCCCCCCTCCCTCGCTTTTTCTCCCTCCAACCCCACCCACGGCACCTCTCCTTTATATTGCGGTATATTGTTAGCAACGGCGACATGAAGCAGGCATTAAGAGCTAGCAGACCCGCTGTCTCGTGGCGGGGGTGACTTCAAAGCTGGCGGACACGCGCTCTGTCTTCCCCCACCCCCCCCCCTTCCAAAATTGTCCGTCCACACCACTTTCACGCCACCAGGGTTGCGCGCTCCCCCCTCCCCCACCCGCACAGGGAGAAGAGACTATATTTGCAACATTTGGTAATTCACCAGCTATATGCTGTACTGATGAACTCATCAGTCAGGCAGCGCTTCTAGGAAGAGATGCTTTCACGCGCGCGCTCTCCCTTCGCTAGCAGACAGACAGACGGACAGACAGACACAGCATTCTTCCACCACCCAATGTCTCTGTCCAAAGCATTTTAGCCTTTAGTAATCGGAAAGGCTGCCATCCTAAACTCACTTCCCTGAGAGTAAGCCTCATAGAGTTCAATGGGCCTCCCTTCTGAGTAGACAATATGAGGCTTCCATTGTACATCTCAATAAATTGGTGAAAAGCACCTAAAGGCAACTAAAAACATTATTTTTTTAAAAAAACAAACAAACACCAAAAAGACAAAACAAAACACCAACAAGTGTATGTATATTTTCCAGGAAGATGACAGTTGCATTGTGTGTTGTGCATACACATTAGACAAAAAAAAAAAAATCCAAGCAAGCAGCCCTGGTAGTAGGGCTTATGACTTCCACACATTATGGGTGCAAACCACAGGGGCTACCTTATTCTAAAACCTGCATCCTATGGTGGTGCTCCAGTTGAGTTAATATAAGCAAATATAATGCCATTGATATAGTTAATGGGGGAGGGCAGACATGTCTTGCACTCTCCCTGCAAGAGAGGCTTTTGTGAGCCCAAGTTAGACCATCTGGACCCCAACCTATAAAGGTCTCTCTCTTGATTTCACTGTGATTCACCCTGCTGTATCGGGAAGTTCTAAATGTTTGACGTTTTATTCTGTTTCTATATTCTGCTGGAAGCTGCCCAGAGTGGCTGGGGAAACCCAGCCAAATGGGTGGGGTATTATTATTATTACCACCCACAGAATCTGGTGGTATCTTAAAGACAAAACCCATTTATTATGGTCCATGAAAGCTTAAAGGTAAAGGTAAAGGGACCCCTGACCATTAGGTCCAGTTGTGACCGACTCTGGGGTTGCAGTGCTCATCTCGCTTTATTGGCTGAGGGAGCTGGCGTACAGCTTCCGGGTCATGTGGCCAGCATGACTAAGTTGCTTCTGGAGAACCAGAGCAGTGCACGGAAACGCTGTTTACCTTCCCGCTGGAGCGGTACCTATTTATCTACTTGCACTTCATGCTTTCGAACTGCTAGGTTGGCAGGAGCAGGGACCGAGCAACCGGGGCTCACCGGGGATTTGAACCACTGACCTTCTGATCGGCAAGCTCTAGGCTATGTGATTTAGCCCACAGCGCCACCTGCGTCCCCCACGAAAGCTTATGCCATAATAAATGTTGTCTTCTGCTGTTTCTGCAGTGATGGACTAACATGGATACAGAAAGAACAAGTGGAAGGGCACCTGGCTAGGCAAACTGAGTCCTGCCCCATCAAGCTCACCCTGCCCTCAGCCAGCTTCCCACTTGCCAGCCTTCTTTCTTACAACCCATCTAGAAGGCTGTCAGTTTCCTGTCTCAGTGTTGCCTTTCTAGAACTCAGCAAGGAGGAAGACAAAACTAGAAGGAGTTGTCTGTACCTATCATTGGCTGTGGTCCCACCTGCTTTTTGGGCTCCCTGGCTTCTGGCCCACCAGTCTCAAGGGGCTCCAGCCTCTGCTGTGATGAAATGAACCAGATATTCCAAAGGGTATGATTAATAAAGCAATCTACATTTTAACGTAAGAGGAGATACCAAGAGGCAAAGCTAGAGTGTGTCAGAGAGGGGTGGATGGGGAGATAGAAGGGGTTGGCTGCAAGTGCAGAGGCTCCAGCTGAGTTAGGGATGAGGTGAAGGGGTTAAGGCAAAGGCTGCGCAGGAAAGGTTAGGGAGGGTGGGGCCCTCAAGAGCCTTTGAGTCACTGGGGTGCCTCCCTTGGACACAGGAATTGGTGATTACTCAAAGAGCATTACAAGCTCCAGCTTGGAATATATGGCCTGCAGCCTGTCTCCAAAAAATGTCAAGGCAATTAAGGCAATGAAAAGGTAAAATAGAGGGAGAGTTAAGTGCTGCCGTAGAAAATGTAACTAAGGATCCAGTGTGAAATATTAACATTCCTGGTGGATGTCTGTGGTTTTTATGAAACCAGGGTTAGACCAGGGCAGCCGCTCCTGATCCTTTGGCTATAAATAGCTTCCAAAAGTCTATTCAGAAATACATTTTGGAACTGAGCTGCATGGCCCTCAGCGCTCATAGGATGAACCTGTTGCTGGGACCGTACTGCTTCAGACTGCAGATATGCAATCAACTGGTGGAATGCTGTATCAGCATCACCATCATTTAAAAACCAAAAACAAATGCAGGTGTCAATCTAGGCCAGAGCATCCTACCTGACATGCTTGTTTTGAAGGTGTGGGTGAGTGTGCTTTGATGGGGAGGGAGGCAATCAAACATTCAATCCCCCTTCCTTCAATCTGATGTACTACACCCCAACCTAATAGCCTTATCTGCTGCATCCCTCTCAGTACCAACTGTGTATAACTTGCAAAAGTGAAGTAGGTGATGATTCTGGATTAAAAGCAACAAGTTCATTTCCCCGTTCTTACACATCATAGCTAGATCTGCTGATCATGGTCGCATTGCAATACATCATTAGGCAGTTGCTGTAATAAAACAATGGCATTATGAAGGCATAAGCCAAACGACAACTAGACAGACTTGAATATTATTGTTGAAAAGTTCTCATTTTGCACTTCCGGGTTGGCGCCATCGCCGAATGGCGGACTCCCTCCGAGCTCCGGAGGGAGCCTGCTCGGCAGGGCTGGGTCCTACCGCACCGGCGATGCGGGGACCCTTAAAAACCACGGCCACGGGGGCCGTGGACATGGAGACTCGGCTGGCACCGTTAGCGCCCTCCCGACTTGTGAAGGAGCCTTTTTAAAGGCTACGGATCGGGTGCCGGGGAGAAGCGTGGTGCTTTGAGTCCTCTGCCATCCCTGCCGAGCGAAGCCGCATGCCATCCGGCGGAGAGCGCTGACTTCTTCCATTGAGAATTCGGACTTTTAACAACAACCCGTGAGTAAAATTTGGAAACCGGGTTTAAAAGGAGAAAAAAGAAATTTTTTCGGATTTGACACGAGCGGGGGGGGATCCAAAAAGGAAGTCAGTCCCCCTCCCTATTGTAAACCTTCCAAAACAAGGACTGGGAAACCAAGGTCCAAAAAGATTTGTTTCTGACTAAGAATTCCACGATGGGAAACTACAAGAACTGTGCTGGAGGAAGAATTTAGGGAGAAGGAAAATGCTACCCCCCCCCCCTGGGAACCGGGGTGATTGAGGAGAGAGAGCCTGGCGAAAAGCGAAGGAGATTTTGACAGCTGTCAAAGTAGCTGTCAAAGTCGGAAAGAGGACTGTATTACGAGGGCCTTGCTGGTCAATTTCGCTACAATTTCTTTACAATTTGTTAAAACTTGGATACAAAATGGCGAAAACATGGATAACAATCGGATTTTTGGACTAGAAAAAACAAAGTTACAACAATCCCCCTAGAGGAGTTTCGGGACATTACAAAGAAGGTCGTAAGTGGAAAAATACCATTGGAATTTTACAGAACTGGTTATCTCCTGGGAAAGCTGCAAAATGGAAACAATATTGTGTCTACAGGGTGTTCAGCTAAAGGATTGAAGAAAGGAAGGGACTGAACGCAAGTTTTGGTTCCTGAATAACAATAATCCCTGCAGACTTACTAAATTCCTGAATTAGTACATTTTAGCAGCAGAACAAGAGGAAACTGGACTACAACTTGGAAAGAACATTGGGGGGAGTTTTATTAAAGATTTGAAGTTAATATGGTTTAAAAATAACTTTAAAAATAATTATAAAAAGAAAAGCCAGCGAGAGTTGGGGGAAAATGTGATTTTTGGATCTTAAGAATTCCAGGCAGCTAACATGGATTGGTGATCAGGGGGAAATTAAACCGGGGACAGGGGGGGAGAACTAGAATCCAAAGGCTTGTCAACTTTTTGCTGAATTGGTTTCTTTTCATCTATTATACTTTTCAATTTTTGTTTCTTATATTTCTATTGTGGGGTGTTTTTACCATTAAATAAAGGGGAAATTGTGGAACGAGAATGGGGTGGGCCCTGGGGAAGGAACTTTTGTTTCTTAATATGAGGATTGTATAAACTTAAATTTAAATTTGAAGAATGGGTGAAATAAGCTAAGCTTTAATCAGAACTGGGAACTTGTAGAGCCAACAATGTGAAAGGGGAATATGGTAGGGGTGGGGGAAGGGGGGAGTCCCGGAAAGCTGATATATGAAAATAAGGTCTTGAACATTCTTTAATCTTTACTTTCTGTATTTTTGAAAATTTTAATAAATATTATTTAAAAAAAAAAAAAAGTTCTCATTTTGAAGTTGAACATGAAGAAACTGAAGAAAGATGCAATACATGCTGAACTATTGAAGATCAAACCTATCCATTCTTAAGGAAATCAGCCCTGAGTGCTCACTGGAAGGACAGATCCTGAAGCTGAGACTCCAATACTTTGGCCACCACATGAGAAGAGAAGACTCCCTGGAAAGGACCCTGATGTTGGGAAAGATGGAGGGCACAAGGAGAAGGGGACGACAGAGGATGAGATGGTTGGATAGTGTTCTCGAAGCTACCAGCATGAGTTTGACTAAACTGCAGGAGGCAGTGGAAGACAGAAGTGCCTGGCGTGCTCTGGTCCATGGGGTCACGAAGAGTCAGGCATGACTAAATGACAACAACAAAATTGAGTTGCTAGTTGGAGACATGGCGGGCAACAAAAGTTGGCAAGCTTGTCAGATGCTAGGATCCATTCTGGTTTAAAGAGGCTGGCGCCTTACACAGAGTCAGACCATCAGTTCATTTAACCTAATATTGCTTTTATGGCTGCATCATTTCAGGCAGGAATCCCTCCCAGTCCTACCTGGAGATTCTGGGGATTCAACCTGGATCCTTCCTACTTTTATTTGGCTTGCTAAGGTGGAAGCAGAACAAGGCTTCCTAACGATGATGTCCTAAATCCTGTTGTTTTTAGCCTGTGCTACCTTCAATCTAGTCAGACCCATTGGAAAATGCACACAGTCCCTCTCTGACCAATGCCAGTGCTGCCTATGTCTACCCACCCATAATTAAGGCCCCCGCAAGTCCAACTTGCTCAAGTCCCCTTTCCCCAAATCTTAGAGACTTTGCTGGATGTGTTGTGAATCACAGCACAATCCACCAAGTGCAGGAATTCCCATGACTCAGATTCACAAGCCATCAGTTTGGCAACAATCTAGAATGGTATTGCAAATATAGGACCAGATGGTAATTATTAAAAGGAACCAATGGATAGGCAGATCTACAAGGAAGCTGGGCAAACTTATGGAGAGATGGCAAGGAAATCCATAGCATATACAACTTAAAGGTTCGATCGAGCTTCATACATCAAAAATCCTTTTGCAGGAAAGCTGGTGTCTGTTGCAGAGAGGATTCCAGAGGGTGCTCTCTACTTAGTGCAGGGACAGACACAACTGGCAATGTTGTGAGTGCACAAACATACCCTCTTGTGACTACACACATATGCTCCAGAGAAATGGAAAATTGATATGTATTTGACATCTCTCTCCTCCTTCCCCTTCCTTTTCTAAAAACACACCATTTCTTTATACAGCTAAGCCAACTCTTTGGAGGATACTTATTTCAAGCAGTTAACACCTGACCCCAATTTCTGTGGGTAATTAGTGAACTAGATAACCACACAAAGTGGGTAATTATTTAGTACCCAAGGGTACAGTACAAGTGGGTAGTGGCTGGCAATGTTAACAAAAGCACATCTCTAATTATTGTATATTTGCGCTGGCCATGTTTTAAAAATACAGTCGCTCTTCCCTAATGATTCGTGATAAATCAGCAAACTCCTTGGGTTCCCGTTGCACGTACACATGATCTAATCAAACGGCAGGCCGGATGGCAAAAGGGAATGAAATGCACTTACCTTCCAGAGCCACTCGGGTTTGGGAAATGTTCCTTGATGCTGATGGCAGGTGTGGCTTTGCTTCCATATTGCGCAAATAGGAAAGGGGGAATTCTTGGGACAAGCAAAAGGAGAGGGGTGCTAGGGATGAGCAAATCTGGTTTCTCTCAATTTCTCTCTTTTTTAAAATCTTAAGTTCTGTTCTCCACATTTCCATATCAGTTTGCTGCTATTATTATTATTATTATTATCCTCACGAAAATTCACCAGCATTTTAGTGCAAATTTCCCCTATATACAACCCCCCCACTGCAGTTTTCCATAATATGTGCACTTTCACACACACTTTACTCCAGTATATGCTTACTTGTATACATTACTTCATTGCAAAAATGCATTGCAAAATTCGGCAAAATGTGAATTTTGAAGGATGGCTGTGTTTCAGTTCTTATACTATTTCAGATAGTGCAACTGAACTTCTCTCACTTTCACTAATGCACTCAAACCCCAACAAAATATCAGAGTGCAGCTTTAGCAGATGAAACCTGGTTCACCCAAAGGTATTTTAGTGTGAGAGATGGGGACTCTCAGTGATCCCTCAGCCTCATAGCAGACATAAATGCATTAATAACAATAACCACAACATGCATGAATCCATACATACAGTGAGAAATTGCTGCCCTTTCACGATGCCCTATATCTGCCACTCAAGATATCCACCTCACTATACCCTGTGGATGAATCGACCTTGCTAAATTCCCATTGATTTCAGTGAGACTTTAGTGTGATTTATCTTTCTCAGAACCAAGCACTTGCTGTTTTCAGGATGCAGGAGGGCTGGAATAGCAGGGACTTCCCAAGGACAAGATAAATGGGATCAAAGAAGGAAGCCACAATGTTATCATTTATCTGCCCTAAGAAATCCCACACCCACCATTTGATCGTATCTGAAGAGGTAATATCTCTAGGAGGAGAGCTCAGGTAACTCAGCTGCTGATTGCTGGTTTGCATTGCATAAAAACAACAGTGGACATTTCAACAACAACAACAACAACAAAAACCTGGCAGTCAGAGCTACTCCATTTCTTAAGTGGCAGTAAACCTGTTCATGTAGCTAAATATACATTTGGCTGGGCAATGCTATTGAGCATAACTATTTGCAGGATTCACCTGTATCCAGATACAATTGTCTCATTGCATTTTTAAGAGGAAACTTGAAAAGCAATCTCTGGTGTATGTCTAAAAACCGTGATGTGAATGAGGACACCCTTGACATTCCACCAAAAAAGGAAGATATTTCTTTACGAATCCATTTGAAGTAAAACACCACATTTCTATTTGTAAATTGGAAAAAGTGTGTGTGTATATGACAGAGTCTGAGCAACACTTGAACTATCTTTCTTTCTTTTTTACCATCCTTGAAGATAAGAGAGTATGGTACCAACCTGATCCTTAAACTCTATAAACACCATGTCCTCTGTATGAGAAAACTGACTCAGCCCTGATTCCCCTGGTCTGACAGAGTGCTCAAAACATTGAAGTGTGCAAGTTAACCATCCTACAGGTGAAGGGAGATAGAGCACATGCTTTCCTGGATTGTAAATTGGAAAATCTTCCCCAACCTGGTGTTTTGGGCTCTCATCAGCCCCAGGCAGCACAGTGAAGGGTCAGTGGTGATGGTGATGATAGTAGCTGTCCAACGGCATCTGAAAAGCAGCCAGTTAGGGAGAGCTGAACTGGATGATGCATATATGGAACAGGTGTGAGATACCTGTGCCCTGCCCAATGTTGTTGGGCTATGACTTCCATCACTCCCAGGCAGCATGGCCAATGACAGGGATCTGTAAGACACCAACATTTGGAGTGGGGGCACAGGTATCTCACCCCTGGTCTAGAACTTCTGGTGCTGAACAAATTTGTTTAGCCACGGAGGTTACCCAAATCTCCCTTTTCTGCTTGGTTACCAGGAACAGAAATGAGTATGCTGCCTGTGTCCTCCTTAGCAAAGTAGCAGCACTATCAAATGTATGAAGAGGAAGAAAAGGTGTTGGCAAAATGATATTAATCCTCACACACATGATGTTGTTGATCTTACTGTGGTCGACGGGGCTATGGTGTCAATGTGAGAGCTCAAAGCATGCCAAGGAATGTTAGTTGCAGACCCTCCACGTTGGATGTTTGAGGTATCACGGCTGAGTTTGTGGCTCTTTTATCATTGCACTAGATCAGCGGTTATTTCTTAGGTCTGCTTGCCAAGGACCAATTTGGATCTAGGAGGTGATTCATAGGGCAGGGAAACATAATATTTATTTATTCTAACATTTCTACCCTGCCTCCCAGTTTGTGAATGAGCGATTTACAAATTACTCATCATGGCAGTTTACAAATTATTCAAAGACATGATCTAATAGGCAACAAAATCACGATCAGTGAGACAATTTAAAAATAAGGAACAAACAAAACAAAAAACAAGCATCCGGCAGAAACTGGAGTAAAAACACAGCCGCAAAAATGAAGATCAACAGGAAATGTGTCACCAGCTTCCAGAAAACTATCACCATGGCCAACTCTAGGTGGTGTCCAGAAAAGTGCTATCTGGTGCCTCCTGGTCAGAAAGACCCAGTTGCCACAGACTTTATTTGTGGCAGCAGCTATGTCTGAGAAGCCACCCATCATTTTAATTTAAAATAGCATGTGGCTTCCCAGACCTAGACACTGTTACCAATAAGCCTGTGGCTACAGACACAGGCAGGTGGTAGGACCAAAGCAAGTGTGAGTGCCATTGGGCCGTGCTAGGGTACTTGGAGCCCCAGCAACTGCTCTAGGGTGCCTGGTACTGTTAGCAAGCTACTCAAGGGAGCTTTCCTAAAGTTGGGAATTCCATATGCAAAGGTCCTTGCTGCAAGAACTCATTTGGATAACGCCAAGTGGTGGAGGCATCATTTCTGTAGGCCTTCATCCAAACACAGGTACCTCTGAGAGTAATAAGTTGTGCTCTTGATAGGGACCATTTTTTTCCCTATTTTTAAAAATTATTTTTAATATCACTTAATATAAATATGGTACAGGAAAATAGCTTTGCACAAGCATGTGATCTTGTTCTCTCAAGCAAACACACACAACTCACTCCTAGTCCGATCCCTTCAAATGCATGCAGAAATTGTCAACCTGCCCACTGTTTCCACTAGGAATTTATAGACAGACCATCACCAAATGCTCACGAGAAATTGAGTTAGTATCAAAAATAGGTGCCCCTATCTCTCAAGTTGACCTCAACACTTCACTCTTGGCAAAATTCAACATCAACTATACTTTCCATTTTTCCATGGTCTGGGATACCATGTTTCTGTCAATATGACTCAGAATGGCATTGGCATTTTATGCCACAGCATCATATCATTGGCTGATGTATAAACCATTAACCGTTATAATCTTTCCCCAGCAATGCTGTTGTTCTTCCAGCTCCTCTGTTTTCACCATAAGCTTCTAAGTGGAAGAGAGGGTATGAAGGAAACAAAGAAGCAAACATATTATATTTGGTCTCTTGTTTCATAGGTATGCTTTAACATAATCTCAACACATCTTATCATGGCAAATCACATCACTAGTTGTAAGCCATTGATTAGAGTTTCATCCAAATGATCTTTAACACAAAGCACATGAATAATTATATGAAGGCTTTCATGGTGGCACTCCTAGCATGATTAAGAGTTGCAGCTCCCCTATGACTTGTCCATTCATCATGGGGCTGAAAGACTCCAACCTCCATGCAGTGTTTTTGAGTATATTGAGCCTTAGCAGTTTACGCCTTTGTTGAATGCACACTAATATGATGGAAAGAACCTTCTAGGTTTCCTTGCTTTGTGCACTAGTTCCTGGATAGCTCAGCTGGTTAGAGCATAGTGCTGATAATACCAAAGTTGCAGGTTTGATCCCTGTATGGGTCAGTTGCATATTCCTGCATTGCAGGGCGTTGGACTAAATGATCCTCAAGGTCACTTCCAACTCTACAAGATTCTAAGCCTACTTATTCAATGGATTGGTAGGTTTGGAAAACAGTTTTTGCTTCTTCTTTTTTACCTTGGCCAGTGTGGCAAGTCCACAGGGACCCAGAAACACCATGGCTGGTACCAGCATCCAGGAAGACCAGCATCCAGGAAGACCAGGCAGTTGTTCAACCCATGCAACATTTAAGGGCTCATGGAGCGGACACTCAGATCCAGCATGCAAACACAAACCTGTCCTATATGCTGCTCTTCCATTCTTTGGGAGACCAGTGCAAAGGATGGGTTTAGACCACAGAAGTGAATGAGGCACAAAAACCTACACTAGCAACATCCTTCTGTAGCTATCACTCAGTAAGCATCTCTTGATGTTTAGTGACTTTCAGCTTGCAACCATGTTGAATGCTCAGTTTTCATATGAGCATGCTTAAGTCCTGAGAACCACATCACAGGTCTTTCCATTGGTTCCTGCCTGAAGTGAGACTGGGGTGGTGATGGAATACGGACTTTTCTGTGGGGATATCCTGCATTTGGAACTTGCTCCCCAGAAAAATTCAGAGTGCCATCTGTTGTTTTTTTCCAGCATCAGGTGACTGATATAGCCTGTCCATCCATCCATTCATCTATCTTTCTTTTTAAATGCCCTACTTTTGGTGTATGCTTACAGGGTTGGCATTGATCAAATTTCTATAAACCACTTTGGAAGGTTGCACACTTTAAAAAGTTGTATGCAAATTAGTAAAGTCCCAAACAAACTCATAATTTGTGGTATGGGTTTCATAGATCGACCCACAGGGATTGAATGGGGTGTGTGGGGAGGTCATCTATTTAACCTGACTACCTGGTTATCCCAACTGGATGAATCAGGGAGAAAAATGAGACAAGGCTCCTCCATTGGCTCAGATGACCCCAACTGCCATTCAGTTTCTTATTGTCCATTCTAACTAGGTACAGTGGTACCTCGGGTTACATACGCTTCAGGTTACAGACGCTTCAGGTTACAGACTCTGCTAACCCAGAAATATTGCCTTGGGTTAAGAACTTTGCTTCAGGATGAGAAGAGAAATCGTGCGCCAGCGGCGCAGCGGCAGCGAGAGGCCCCATTAGCTAAAGTGGTGCTTCAGGTTAAGAACAGTTTCAGGTTAAGAACGGACCTCCGGAACGAATTAAGTTCTTAATCCGAGGTACCACTGTACTCCCTTGTGGTTCAGCCCTTCTTCATAGTTCCACCCCATTTGCAGACCTTCCTTGGAGGTGCAGCTCCCTAACCTCTCACTTTTTGGCATTTACTTAAGATGTACCTTTTCACCCAAACATTGGGGGGGGGGTATTGTTGTGTTCAAGGCTACAGACATGTGTGCTTGTGGGATTTTATTTCAGGCTGCAGGTAAAGTAAAATAGTGAAAAGTGAGGACAGGCTGGTTTCTCACAAACCAGCGAGAAAAATAATGCCTGCACATTTTGCCTCATATCTCAGCTTCTACAAATGCTAGACACTTACTCTTGTTTCAAATGAAAGCTGGGAATCTAGAGATTAGGTTCCTCATGTGGGGTGGGGGACAACAACAACTGCCCCCCATATACACCCATGGCTGTAGGTACCTATGTGTGCTGCTGTATTGACCTAAGGAGTTGGATGCTGTGGATTTTAATAGACATGTAGTGTTTTAATAATTTCGTTGTCATTTATTTGTTTAGTTAATTATCTTATTGCATTTATATTACACCTTTTTCTCCAAGGAGTTCAAGGCACGTTACACAGTCCGTCCGTCCCCATCTCATTTAATTCTCCAAATAACCCTGTTAGGCAGTTTAGTCTGAGAGGCAGTGATTTCGGCTTAAGTTCGTCCAGTGAGTTTCATGGCTGAGTGGGGATTTGAACCCTGGTTTCCCAGGTCCTAGTAGGATAGTCTAACCACTATACAGTCGTACCTCAGGTTACAGATGCTTCAGGTTGTATTTTTTCGGGTGACGGACCGCTGAAACCTGGAAGTACCGGAATGGGTTACTTCTGGGTTTCGGCGGTCGTGCATGCGCAGAAGTGCTAAATCATTCTTTGTGCATGCGCAGAAGCACTGAATTGTGACCTGCGCATGCGCAGGTGTGCCACTGCAGGTTGTGGATGCTGCGGGTTGCGAACGTGCACGGATCACGTTCGCAACCCGAGCGTCCACTATACACTACCAGAGCTGCTTCTTTTGTCTGCTGCTATACTGATTTGAGGAGTAGTATGCTGCGGTTTTTGATAAATGCATAGTCTTCTAATGATTGTGACATCTTATACCAAATCTGATTGTTTTATCTAGTGCAAACCTTCCTGAGATATTAACTGATGAAGGACAGTTTAAGGGCTGCATTAAATAAGCAAACCAAAGACGACCTGAATTTCATTTCCTCCCTCCTCTGCACTTCCCAATACATACCTGTCGTTTGGCTGCTTGTTCCCCAAAAGTACAAAAATCTGACAAAAAGGCAGGATGAAGTGCAGGGCACAAAGATCAAAGCCACAAACAGGGAGGGTGTGCATATGACCCGCCACATGCTTCCCTCGAAGCACCCTCCTCTCCCTTCCCCAGCAATGCCACAAATAGCAGCAGGGCAGGCGGAATGCTGCAGCCAGTCTCCTGGTGCCTGTCTATGTTTCTGAATCATGATGATATTATAGTCCAGGCCGGATCATGCGCAGAGATTAAGCTAAACAATTTCAAATTGCAAAATGTAACAACATCGCTCTTTTACAAGAGCAGGGGAGGAATCCAGCTCCTGCAACTCGATAAGTCAAGGACTGGGATACATAACGAATAAGCAAAAACACATAATTGTTTATTTGGGATATCTCATATTTGGGGTAGATGCAATATAATCCTTTGTACCCAGGTCTGTCTGTCTTTCTCTTACTCTCTCTCTCTCGCTCTGCATATCAGCGAGAGATTTCATTACAGATAAGTAGCACAGTACCCTTTTGATTCCAGCCCTTTTATACTTCCCACCTGCTTATCGGCTGCATACTAATTAAACGTCTACCACGTCTTATAACCACATTTAGCATCAGAATTTCTGAAAACCTCACATATAACCTGCTTAGTGCCCCGAAAGGAAGGTTTTATTCCCTCCCCCCTAATGAAATGAGTCCTCCTCCACAGCCAGGTTCAAGGTGCATCATAAGGATGTCACTGGTGACCCCACAACCTCTCCCCACTCCACAGCCAGCCAGTTTACAACCAAACATTGCCTGGACAGCAGCAGTTAGATGGATGGGAGTTTCCTGGGTACTTTGACTATTGCTCATGTTCCAAAAACATCATCTCCCCCACCCCACAATGCACTGGAAACGGCCTCTAAGATGGCATTTAATGTAAAAGGAAGCCTCTCTCCCACCTTTTTTTGTAGACTTCTGAATGAATTCTTTCTGACTTGACGATACAGAGGCAAAATAAGCAGAGCAGTTTGCTCCTCCATGTGGCAAGATTACTTAAGTAAATCTGTATGCTTTGTATGTACGAACAGGATTGGAAACGGAGGTTACATAAACCCACCGAGTCCCCACAGTTGCCTCAAAGTTGGCTGGGCACCTGGGAATGCTGCCAAGACCATTTGGCAGACCTTCCTTGACAGTTCCAGGAAAATATGGAATATTCAGAGACTCTTTCAAGGGGGCCTCCCAGTGAATCCAGTCACAATAGCCCCTCAAAACTAAGCTCTTGAAGTTTTTTCCTTTAAATGCACACAGGATTATAAATAAAACTTTTTATTCTTTTTAATGTTGGGGGGGGGGAATCTTAGGTCACATCTATTTTAAGACAGAATGGTGGTTCCAGAAAAGATCACATTATCTTGTATGCAAAAGGGGCTCCTTCATTACTGCTCCTTTACATTAGCCAGGATCCACAGAACCATGTGTCTGGCTCTACCAGCCAAAGTGCACTTTAAACTTATTATTATTATCATCATCAGCTCCTCTTCCTTCTAACAAACAGCAAACTCCCTTTTAAATCAGAGGAAATTATCAAAAGCAGTTTGTGGTAAGCAAGGCTTTTTTCCCCAGCCGGAATTCCGTTCCAGCACCTCTCAGGTAGGCGCCATTGCTATAATATGAGAACAAGTGGGGCATTCACGATGATTTCCGGCATCCCATTTTGTCCCTAGAAAAATAGCACTGGTGGTATGTATGAGCAGGTCTCTCCTTCACTGTTTAAACACCCACAGATTGCATGAGAAGTTTTCTGTAACTATTTGTATCTGAGTTGATTCATTTTCTTTTGTTCTGTTCCCTGGTAACTTTTGCTCTCTGTGTGTATTCCTGTATGTTATATTGTTAGAATAATAGGGTTTGAAGGGACCTCAAAAGTCATTGGCCTCCTGTTCAGTACAGGAAACCAACTATTGCAATGTAAGAACGCAAGAAGAGTTTTCTGGATCAAGCAAATGGCCCATCCTTTTCTCACAGTGCCTATGGGAAGCCTGCAAGCAAGACCTGATAGGTCCTTGATTTGACCAAGCACATCCTTGGTAGCCCCTGCTTTTAAAAGTGTAAGGAGGGAGAGTCTACCACCTACTGCTGCAGTCTGCTCCCCTGTCATAAGAACATAAGGAGAGCTCTGCTGGATCAGATTAAAGGTCTTATCAGTCTAGCATCCTGTTCTCACCCTGGCCGCCCAGACACCTATGGAAAGCCCACAAGCATAACATGAGCACCACAGCACTCCCCTCACCTGTGATCCCAGGCATTCCAATCTCAAATTCAGTTCTCCACATTACTGCAGCCATTTGCAAATTTCACTTCATTAAAGAAAAATCCTCATGAAAATTCATCAATATTATAGTGCAATTCTCTCCTAATGAACAGATTTTCACATGCATTTTTGACTAGCACACACATTTTTTGCAAGCAATTTCTCCTTGTAAGATGTGTTTTTGTATGTTATGTTATCTTCTTTTTAATGCTCACTATCCCCTACATATGCATTTTCTGGGGGAATGTTTTTTGGCTGGAGGGTTGTACCACAAAATTCGGGTAAGTGCAGATTTTGAAGGATGGCTGTACTTCAGTTATCATACTAGCTTTGAAAGTACAAATTTGATAGATTTGGCTCCAAATATGAACTGAATTGAATTTCTCCTCCACTGTTTTCATTACACAGCCAACATGGCCAGCTGCCACTGAGAGACTTGCCCTGTATGAATTTGTTTAATCTTCATTTAAAGTCATTCACATTGGAAGTTGACTGGCTTCACGCCATCAGAAAGGTCTTTCTCATGTTCAGCTGAAATCCCTTTCTTATAATTTGAACCTGTTGGATTGGGTTCTATTCTCTGGAGCAGCAGAAAACAAAATTTCTCCATCATCTAAACTCAATAGACAAGACACTGCTCTCCAAGCCTCCTTCAGTCTGTAAGATGTGGGTAATGATACTTGCATCATGGTATAAGACAACTTAAAGTACAGTCTTATGCATGTCTATTCAGAATTAAGCCCCAATGAGTTCAATTGGACTTAGTGTATATAGGATTGCCGCCTGAGTATGAATTTGTGGCAGTGATTATTTGAACTTCTTAATTGGCTTGCAGGCAGCTAAGGCTGCTATTATACGACAACACTGGAGTGTGCTGGGATAGAATGACTTAAACTGCCCTTTTATCAATTATATAAACATGCTCATATTTAATGCAATTTTACCTATTTTCATATGCAATTCTCCTCAACAGAATTCATTTTTTAAAAGTTATTTTTCACTAATATATGCATTTATGCATACTATCTCCCAGTATATGCACATTAATCGGTCAGGGAACAGCAACACAAAATTTGGAGAAGTGAAGATTTCAGAGGATATCTGTGTTTTGGTTTGCATATTATTTCGGGAAGTGCAAATTTAGGTACATTGCCTTTAATTCCAAACTGAGTCCACTTTCTTTCCTATCCTTAGGTCCAACTAGCTCAGGGCCCTGATGGGCAGCAGTTTTCCAGAGTTTCAGACAAGAGTCTTTCCAAGCCCTACCTGGAGATGTTGGGACTTGGAGTTCTACAGCATCTGGAGGGCTACAGGTTCCCCAAGCTAGCTAACAAGGAGTGGGCTGTGGAAGAAAGATGATGGCTTTCCAATGGCTATACAGGAGTTTCATAGCTCAGCTGGGTTTTGTGCTGGGGACAGTGTCACTTGGTTTTTGAGGGCTCCTGGAGAAGATATCCTCCAGGCACCACGCTCTCAGTGAGCCTACCTCTATAATGCAGCAGGTTCAGGAAGCTTTTGTCAGGAGGCCCTTGCTGAGCTATGGACCATCCAAAAATGCCCACCACCATCCCTGATCATAACATTCAACCAGCTCTCATGGAGGATCGCACAAGTTACCTGTTGTGCTTTCAGATACACATCACCCCATTAAGAAATGGGGAAGTAACGAAACCCAGCCTTGAAGTGTTTCTGCAATGCGACAAGTTTGCAAATGTTTTGTGTGCCACAGAGACATCTTAGAGGCAGCAAGGCCTCTTCCACTCGGAGTGAATGAAGTAGCCAGCTTCAGATTTCCTATTGAGAAGAGAACAAAAAAATTAATAAATCTGGTAAATAGACAGTTTAAAAAGTGACAGAGGACCAAGTATTCTTGTGTTAGAATGAAATGTAGGTTGTAAGACATTAATTATTTTATAACAAGACAATTAAAAGACTTTGTATTCTGCAATTTATGTATGGTAGCAGGCACAGGGAATTAACTGTGCATTGCTCCCTAATGACAACCCAGCCTCCCGGCTTTTCCCTACCCTTCTTCATGATTAAGGAGAGCCTGCTGGATCAGGTCGATGGCTCATTCAGTTCAGCATCCTGTTCTCACAGTGGCCAACCAAATGCCCCAGTGGGAAGTCAGCTAGCATGAGCTGAGCACAACAGCACTCTTCCCACTTGTAGGTTGCAGCAACTGGTATTCAGAGCTTTACTGCCTTCAACAGTGGAGGTAGAACATAGCCATTTAATAAATGGGACTAATCTAAATCCCATTGGTTTCCATGAGAACTATGTGCAACTATGTTTGGAGTCAAGCTCATCAAATAGTATCATCACTATACATGACACAGAGATGCTTAATGGACCAGGCTGGGCACCCATGAACTTTCAGCCTAAATGATTATGATGGTTACAATGTAAGGAAGGCAACAGCCCAGGGTAACAGGGAGAATCATGCAAACACATACATCTGTTTGGAGCTGGAGCAGATTCCTGGCACTGAGGCTGATGTTGTGGACCAGGACCCCACTACATGTGAGTCCTGCAGGTAGGAGGTCACTGAACTGGATCTCAGAACACCAGAGTCTGTATAAGTAGAGCTGGGACCCTCATGGACGCTTTCCCTTGCGCCTGAGGAATCAAGAGCTTCACCCTTCCTTCAGGGCAGAGAGCACACCAAGTGAGAAGCCATGGATCAAAGAAGTGCCTGCTCTTCATGCTACAGTGTTTGCCCTTTAAGGTAAGTAGTTCTCCAACAAAGCAGGTGGAGCCTAGGAAAGGTGAACAGGGAGGCAAAGGCTCAAAAGGCTTCAGTTCACCTCCAGCTCTTGTTGGAGCAAGCTGCTTACTTGGAGCTCTCCTTGGTGCTGGGACAACCAATATGCCTTGCACCACTGTGTCCTATGGACTCTTCCTTGGGACCAAACAGGAAAACTATGCAGACTGATAGGTTTAGAAAGTGGTTTTTGAAGAGGAACTTGATGCTGTGGTCCTACACAGGTGTCCCAGTAGGGATTTCCTGACTTGGGAGGCAGTGATAGAGAATGTGTGGGACCATTTAAGGGAGGTAAGATACTTGCAGGGAGTCCAGGGGTGGGTGGGTATAGAGTTGCTGGAAGATGGTTAAAGTGGCATGAAGTAGATGGCATTTGAGATCCCCTTCAGCTCTGATTTCAAGGCACAGATAATTTACTAAGCATTTCTAGTTATCCAAGCACCAGTTATATCAAAAGTGGAAAATCTCAGGATAAAGGTTTTGGGAGACATCCCCTACCTCTCCCATTTCCCACCAATATGGAATCAGGATCTTAATCCACACAAGCAGTAGAAGATCTGTCAAGGACTTGGAAAACTTTGGCCTTAAGAAACCTAGTTCTTTCCACTGGAGGAAAGTGAAATCTGAAAAGGGAAGCTGTGGTGCTTGAAAACCCACACAGACCATTTATTGAAAAATGTGTGTGCCCTCCAATGCCACAGCTGTTATTCCTGTCAGAGTCATGAAAGAGACAGGACAATTTAATCCAACCAAAATCTTTAAATATTTGTGTGCGTATACACACAACATATAAAGAAACAGCTTTGGGGCAATTCCTCTAGAGTCAATGAAATTATATAAAATGTCTTAAAGCCACTGAATGGAAATTCTTTTGTTGACGTGGATAGATTTTGGTTAAAGCCATAAAAAAGAACCAAAATGAGCATGTTTGTGGAATCATAGCCTTCTTTTTTTCCCACCATTCTTTTGTGTTTATCATTTCTGAAATGATTGCAACTCCCCAAATTGTCTCAAGGGCCCCTCAAAAGATTCACAAAGTCTATAAAAAGACTCCAGTTGATTAAAGTGGACTGTGTGGTTGGTTATTTCATGGATGAAGACTACAGAGAAAATCGCGGACAGAGACTGAAACCAGAAAGGAGAGAGACCCCACCTTAACATTTCAATGCAAACTGGAAACTGAGCCCCTAAGTTAAATGGAGGAAAGGATGGTCTGGCAGCATTGCAGGGAGGGGGGAAAAAGCCTGCTATTGTCCTGTTCAAAACAAGCCACTCAGCCAAGGTCAAGGTGCTTATAGAGATAAGGAAGAAAGGGAAAGGGAAGTAAGTTGAATGAGGAATAGGAAAGGAGAAATAGACAGAAGCAAAGAAAGAATTTGAAAGGGTTCTATGTTTTGAGGAAGCCAATACTACAGTTTTACTTGGGATGTGGGTATGGGTAGCCATGTGTCCTATTTTACAGAGGATGATCCTCTATTTGAACAGCTGTCAAGTACAGTCCTCTGTTTGAGTGGTTGTCTTGTACCAGCTGGGTTTAAAGATAATGAATCATAAGAAGAGAGAGCAGCAGGGACATTGTAGACTCCCATCCACAGTTTGTAGGGATGAACTGAGTAGTTGAGGTCCATCCCATTTCACTGGTACTTAATCATAGGTCTGTTAGGTCTTTTTGAAAGAACACGCAAAAAGTCTGTGTTTAATTTGTACACATTTTGTACACGGTCATTATGTAAAATACACATTTTCCCCAATGCACTATTCTGTTATGTGTGCATTTGTAGGCATTTTAAAAAGTAAGAGATGTATTTTTGTGTACATACATGTTTCCTCATTGCAAAACCCAGGATGATGTGTGCAATTTGACAGGCAGTTGCATCCTGCAAGCAGCTTCAGGAATGTTGGGCCAGGTGGTCTGCTGTGTGAGATGTGGACCAAATGATTTTTTCCTCCATCCCTATTAGAAGCACCCAGACTGAACAGAGCTCACCTGGTCACAGTTTTCCTCACTATGGCAAGATGTATTATGTTTCTATGTAAGTTATGGTAATATTTCTAAATCTACATCAATACACATAAATTAGCACATGCAAATATTATGCAAACCTGTGTCCTCTTCTGACCTTTCTTGGGGAGATGCAATGGTGGGCCACCCTTATCAGCAATCCTGCCCCCTCCCTCTAATCCTTTATTATTCCATGAATTTGCTCTGAATTCTGCTTTCTTTGAATTTTAGCTGCCCTCTATAGATGTAAAAAACCAATTGTCTCTTTCTTCATTGTGTTTTCTACAGATCAGCTACACTTGCTGTGAGACATTGGTGTTATATGCAATATAGGATTGGGAAGAAAAGAGCATCCCTTGAGTAGATTCCCTTTCTATTCACTTGTTATGTATCCTTGGTGGTGAGAGAGGTTGGTGTGGTCTAGGGTGTGGTTGATTGTCTTTGGTTGGCTGAAGTGGGATTTGGTTGGTTGGTTGGTTGGTTGGGGTGTATTGTTGGGTTAAGTTAGCCATATTGAATTGTATGCTGTCAGTGGATTCGGTTTGTTGTCTTGTTGGGCTGTGTATGTGATAAAGGGGAGCCATAAAAAGCAATCTTGGTTTGATTGTACATGCACTTGCATCCAGATTCCTTTGCTCAAACCAAGATTGCTTTTTATGATGAAGAAATTTCTAAAACAACAATGGGATATCAGCTCCGCCCAAGGCATGACAGATAACAGCAACAATTGGGGGGGAAAGAAAGACATAACATTTTACAAGGACAGGAAGAAGCACCATGGACAGAATAATTGCCACACACAGGAAGAACAAGGATATAGTTTGAGCTCCTCACTTGAAGTTTTTATAAATCATTTAATATGTCAACACGGATAGAAGTTATTGATATTGCAGTTGTTGTAAAAGGGATTATTATTATGACTGGAATGTAACTGAAACTAAGGTTTTTGGAATGCAGGAATAAAGAAAATCATCAAATCTAGCTCACGGGGGGCCACTTTAACTAAATTATATAATTCGGTATTTGAATTATTGGTATTAATAATTGTATTATAAATTGGTATTGTTATAATGAGGCTATTATTGGACTGTAATTGAAAACTAATAAAACTTTTTATACAAGAATGCTTTTTATGGTGGGTGGGTGTTTTGAAATTGATGTACACATGTGCTTTTTTATGCAAAGGGGGAAGGACAGCTCCAAAGGGTAGTGAGACAAACAAGTGCTAACCCCAAATGTTTCCTGCTAATGCAATCACTCTTAGATTTCAGAATGCTGTTCTGAACTTTTGGACCAGTTTATTTTCTTTTTTAATCAATCCTGGAGAAAAGGATGAAGATCAGAAATTAAGATAGGGCTGAAATTTGTTTTGGTTGCTCACATTTTAATGCAATTTGACTTCCTGAAACAATACATGAACTAAAGCACAGCTGACCTTTAAAATTCATAGAATTTTGCAAGAGTTCTCAAACCGATTAAAGTTTTTAAAAATGCATAGTTCAGAGGAAGCTGTGCTAAAACGTTATGTATTAAGGAAAATAACACAAAAAATGCAGTACATTGGGGAAACTGTGTGAAAAAAACCCATGTATTAGATAAACCTGCATATACAAATGTGTATAATGGATGGCATTTGTACTAAAATGCTGACAAATTTTCTTGAGGACTTGCAGAATGTAGTGAACAATGGGGAAACTGAGGATCTCCACCCCTGCTCTAGAACCTCGGGTCTATGAAAACCATCCCCTGCAGAAATAGACAGAGACAGATACACTGGTCCATAATGGGTTTGTTGTTGGCATCTGTCTGTCTCGAGAGAGAATGGTTAACATTTTGGTATTTCCTTCATCATACTCCAAGGGAAAAGCTTAAACTTTTCCAAGTGAAACTCTCTATTTTAACAAGACCATTTGACCCTTTAAAAAAAATATGCTCAGTTGTCCATCATCCAAAGGCTGTATGACAATGATTTGGAGCCTCATCATATCGCCCAGTCATTTTTAGCAGCTTTTGTTCTGTCAGTTGGTGGGACCCAAATAGCACCAGTCAAGAATCTCTTTAGCCGGCCAATTCTGCTGATGGGAACCAGGTTCAGGTTCCATGACAGTTTTTTAAAAGAAATGGTCCATTGTCTCCCAATGACTATGATACTCATTGTTAGACCTGACACCTAGGCACTGCTGTTAATTATAAACTGCTCCATTGTGACTCTCAGCTCAAAAGACGTAATGAAACCCTATGAGCTTTAGGTGTTCTCTAACTGGAGCAAAAACAAGTTCTGAAGCCTTCATCAAGATGTGATGAACAAAGGCTCAGATACTGCACAGTGGTCTTGTTTCCTCTCTGGGAAAAGGCTGGCTATGGAGGCACACCGATACCACCTTGCCATCAATTCGTCCACTCTTTGCTAGCAGGTCAGACTTATAAACAACTGTTTTAAACAATTTCTTTAAAAATTAATCAAAACTTTCCTGTCACTTGAAAATTTATTTCCTACCCTTTCTTTATGGGGCACCTGTTATGACAAAACCTTTGCAAATCCCAGATTTCAACCAGTCATCCTCCAAACTTGGGCTCTCCAGATATTTATTGTTATTAACTCCCATCATTCCTGGCCATTGGCTATGCTGGCTGGTGGGGTGTGTGTGTGTGTGTGTGTGTGTGTGTGTGTGTGTGTGTGTGTGAAATAGCCTCACACAGGGTGGCATATTACCAAGGTCTGCCTATGATCCAACAGAGTCCGGAGAGCACCAGGGTGGTAGTCTAAATGACTTAGTAGTAGTGTTCAAGTAGTTCCCCATACAGTGAGGCTGTTCAGATATAACAAGTTCAGTCCAGAAACAATGGTGTATCAGCCTAAGAATAAGACAGATACATGGTTAATCAGACCAAGAATGAGTCTTGAGCCTGCATGCTACCTCATTCCAGTGCCTTTTACTTCTCTCTTTGCATACTCAGCTTTGCTGCTATTATCCTGGCCTGGATTTCAAACTGGGAAACTGGCTAGAAGTACTGCTTACAGACTAGGATACAGGCTCAGATGCATACCTTCATCCGTTTATCCTCACAACAAACCTGTGAGGCAGGTTTAGGCTGAGAGATATCCATGGTCCACTGGCTAACCCAGTGAGTTTCATGAGATTTCAAAGCTGGATCTCCCTGCCCCTAGTCTATGGATGGGGAAATCTGTGTCCCTCCTGATTATGTTGGACTACAGCTACCATCATTCCTGACTCTGGGTCATGCTGGTTGGTGCTGATGGGAGCTGGAGTCCAAGAACATCTGGAAGGCCACCAGCTCCCTGTCATCTACTTGAATATTCCAATCACTACTACACACCGTCTATCATGGGATGATCTTTGAGTTACTCTACCAAGCTACCAATGCCTATAGCTTGTGATGCAGCCACCTTGTTGAAACTAAGCTGCTTTGGGTCTCTTCAGTGCCTCAAATGGAAATGGTCTGGGAACCCAATGAATGCTACCATACTCCATGATGAAGGAAATACAGCATGAAAATGCAATAAATAAAGCTTTTGGCTTATTTCTCCAACTGTGGGTCTATGAGCTCCATTCCAGTGGTTGCAAAAAGGTTGCAGAACTAATGAGAACATCTGAAATTGGCTCGGCACTGGAGTTATTGTTTTTGAGGCCATTTTGACCAGAACAAGATTGACTTAATAAGCTAAAAAGGGCCTGGCTAAGGCTTTGTGATTTTCATAATATGGAGCTGGTGCAATCTACTAATTCCACACCCCCCCCCAATTACCAATGAAACGGGACCTTCTTCACAGCCCGGCCTGTGATTTTGGTGGTGATTTTGACAATGTTGATGCTTATGTGGTCCAGCAAGACTCCTAACAATTTCAAATCAGTCTGTGGAAAAGTGTGAGAACTGCTGCCAATTTATGTGTTCCCTTTTTTGCCCCCAGTCAACCATAGCCTTTTCTGCATGTCTTTTGTTGTTTAGCTTTCAACTTATGATGCCAAAACCAAAGATCTCTTGCCATATCTTGTAGAGGATGGTGGACACCAGGAATGGGCAACCTGTGGCCTTCTAAATATTGCTGGACTCCAGCTTCCATGAGTCCCAGCCAGCATGGCCAATGGCCAAGTGTTATGGGAGCTGTAATTTAACAACAACTGGAGGAAGACAGGTTCATCCTCCCTTCTACAGAACTATAACAGAAACATACATTTCTCTTAACCCACCATGAGCAAGTTTAAGTGGCACCCTTTGTTTTTGAAGTAGCTTTTTAAAAACACATGTATGAGAAAATTGCCTAGAACTTCAATGGAAACACTCCAAATGCTTTTTATACCTTTGACAGAAGTAAATCCATTATTCAGCTTATGGGCCTCACTGTATACTAGGAAACCAATTCTAGAAGTTGGAATCCTTGACATTCAAGGAGAGAAACAAAAGCACAAATCAATGCTGGAGGAGCGGGACCAAAGTTAGCATTTCCTGCGAGATGTGTGCCTGGGGAAAATAATATGACATTTGCAACAGGCTCAGAGGAACATTTATTTGTAATCTGCAAAGACGCAAACCTTACTGGGTTTAATAGGCAGATTATTAGGGAGACTTAGAATGCAATCCTATGCATGTCTAAATCAGGAGTAAGCCCCATGGAGCTAAATGGGGCTTACTCTCTAGTAAGTGGATATGGAGAAATTACCTTTTCAAATGTGTTTACTAGAGCAGGACTTGGTTTAGATACAATGTATGTGTATGTGGGGTAATGTAAAAGGTTAGATTTGAAATACGAAGTATCCATTGGTGACTGATTACTTCCTTTAATAAGGCTGACCTGGGGAAAACTGAGTTCTTTTAAATCCAGACAGGTCCAGCTATCGGAATGCTCATTATCTGAAATCTCAATTTTCTGAACACAAAGAATTATATTATTATTATTTATTGAATTTATCTATTGCCCTATACGTGGAGGTCTTAGGGCGGTTCACAGAATAAAATCAAAATATAAAACCACAAAATATATAATCAAAATAAAAACAACCTAATAACCCCCCCCCCAAAAAAAACCCTCACTACACAAACCTTATACTCAAACCTCACTACACAAATGACTGGTTCAGATATCCAAACAGCTGGAGTTTGCCCACTTCCTTAATTGTTTGTGTTTCACTGATTGACAGCAGCCTTTTGGGGCAGAAACCATGGAAGGAGAAAAATCTATTAGACAAACCAGGGAGCAGGAGAGATGGGACAAAACAGTCCCCACCCCACTTTGTTTGGCTTTTGCTAATTAGCTGCAGCAGTTTCAGGTAGGAAGCATGGAGGGAGAAAAGATATATTAGAAATATTCCCATAGGAAATGATGGAAACCATCAGCTCGTTATGTGAACGCTAGCTTAACAAATGATTTCCTGGGAATGCATTGCATTCAGAAAGCGAAACTTGCGTGTTCTAAGATAAAATTGCACTTCTGATTGGCTTATTAGGTAGAAATTCTTGGTCACTCATTGGACAGGCGAAGTGGTCTGATGAGAGGAAGAATTTTGTTCTACTCAATTCTGGTTGGTTGGAGGATAGGCTAGCTAGAACATTAAATGGGCCTTTTTACTACTGGAGGAGAGAGGCGAAGACAAGGATGAAGACAGAGAGTGAGTTTGGCTAAAGATCTGAGGGAGAAGGCCAAAGGGTGGAGCCCAGTTACAGAGTGTAGGCCAACACCCCAAGGCAGGCAGGGCACAGAGGGAGCACACTGCAGCTCACCTCGCAAAGTGGCATAGGGGCATACTCATGAGCAAGGAGAAGGGTGGGGAAACTGTCGCTGCTCCTGCTCTTCACCCTTGGGTCAGACCCGCCCCAGGAATGGAGCTGTGGCCAGGCATGAGTGCCGCAGCTTAGGAGAGTGGGCAGCAGCGTTACTGACCACTCTCCTTTCTCTGCAAAGATATGAAAATTCGGGGGGAGGGGGGGAACCACTCATATCCTGAAGATTAAATCAATTTTTGGGGGGTGTTTTCACCTCACACCCCCAAATCCAATAAAAATTCTGGGCCTAATTCTTAAACCCAGGACTCCCTTAACCGCTCACTGCAGCAGGGAGTGATAATGTACCAACACCACCTATGATAGCCCATGCCAGCAAATCTACTTCTTTTGTCAATAACAATATGGTGAATGCGCAAACTGGAGTAGGAATTCTGGCCCCAAATTCATGGATTCCACTCTCTACTAGCTCCATCTGGTACAGAGGCTGAGACCCTACCTGCCTGTGGACTGTCTCGCCAGAGTGGTGCATGCTCTAGTTATCTCCCACTTGGACTACTGCAATGCGCTTTATGTGGGTCTACCTTTGAAGGGCAATGACAGGCCTAGACAGCATCTTGAGAAGTAGAGACGTCACCTTGCCAACAAAGGTCCATATAGTTAAAGCCATGGTTTTCCCAGTAGTGATGTATGGAAGTGAGAGCTGGACCATAAAGAAGGCTGATCGCCGAAGAATTGATGCTTTTGAATTATGGTGCTGGAGAAGACTTTTGAGAGTCCCATGGACTGCAAGAAGAACAAACCAATCCATTCTTAAGGAAATCAGCCCTGAGTGCTCACTGGAAGGACAGATCGTGAAGCTGAGGCTCCAGTACTTTGGCCACCTCATGAGAAGAGAAGACTCCCTGGAGAAGACACTGATGCTGGGAAAGATGGAGGGCACAAGGAGAAGGGGGCGACAGAGGACGAGATGGTTGGATAGTGTTTTCGAGGTTACCAGCATGAGTTTGACCAAACTGCGGGAGGTAGTGGAGGACAGAGGTGCCTGGCGTGCTCTGGTCCATGGGGTCACGAAGAGTCGGACACGACTAAACGACTAAACAACAACAACAACCTTTGAAGGTGACCCAGAAACTACAACTAATTCAGAATACAGCAGCCAGACTGGAGACTGGGAGCATCTGCAGAGACCACATAACACCAGTCTTGAAAGACCTACATTGGCTCCCAGCATGTTTCTGAGTTCAAAGTGTTGGTGCTGACCTTTAGAGCCCTAAATAGCCTCAGCCCAGTATACTTGAAGGAGCGTCTCCACCCCCATCATTCTGCCCGGACACTGAGGTCCAGCACCAAAGGCCTTCTGGCCGTTCAATCACTGCAAGAAGTGAAGTTACAGGGAACCAGGCAGAGGGCTTTCTTGGTAGTGGCACCCGCCATGTGGAAGGCCTTCCCATCATATGTCAAAGAGATAAACAACTATCTGATGTTTAGAAGACATCTGAAGGCAGCCTTGTTTAGGGAAGTTTTTAATGACTGATGTTTTCATGTATTTTTAATCTTTTGATAGATTTTGAAGCTGAGGCTCCAATACTTTGGCCACCTCATGAGAAGAGAAGACTCCCTGGAAAAGACCCTGATGTTGGGAAAGATGGAGGGCACAAGGAGAAGGGGACGACAGAGGATGAGATGGTTGGACAGTGTTCTAGAAGCTACCAACATGAGTTTGACCAAACTGTGGGAGGCAGTGGAAGACAGGAGTGCCTGGTATGCTCTGGTCCATGGGGTCATGAAGAGTCAGACACGACTAAATGACTAAACAACAACAACAACAACAACAAAACCCCCCAAACCTTTTGATGGAAGCTGCCCACAGTGGCTGGGGAAACCCAGCCAGATGGGCAGGGAATAAATAATAAATTATTATTATTATTATTATTATTATTATTATTATTATTATTACATTACTCTCCTTAGATTGATCCCAAAATAAACAAGCACAATCGACCAGGAATATTGTTCATAGATGTACTTCAAAGTTACCCACTCGTCAATCAATGCAAGGATGGAGAGCAAGATTCCAATTTCCTTGATAGCATACTCTGGAGTCCCTCCCCTTCTGGTATCCCATAACACACTTCATGCAACTTACCAGTGTCAGTGGGTGATGCTGGGAAGCCTCCTGCCCCTGAGGTCTTGGATGCAAAACCCTTTTTGGTTTAGCACACCTTGTCTTTTTAAAAACATCCCCTGAAGAAGAAGAAAATATCAGCCACAACTCATCCATTGCATTTAATTTAATTTTGCATTTCAGCAACTATGGAATGAACTGAAGTTCTGTTGTTCAGATTTTCACAGCTGCAAATGGATTTTATTGAAATATCATAAACCTCTGCACATCATCCTTGGTGTATTAACATGCTGCTGGAACACCAGGGCATGCAGTTGCTGCATCACAGCTACATACCTCATTTCTCTGATCCTATCTACCTTCCACCCTTTACAGCAGACTAGAAACCCTGCTTTTTAGAGTGATGCATTTCTGAACTTTCTGTTGTTGTTTTTTAATATAATTTTTATTAACAAACCAATCAAATTACATTAATTCCAAATTACAAAGCCAATTTTTTAAATTTTTGTTGGGGGTACCCATACTTTGAGCTCAGAAAGGGATCCAAATATCTCTCTTGCTGCTGCTTTAATGCATTTCTGAACTTTCTGGATTTTCTTTTCTTCTGCCACTCATTCCAGAGCAATGCTCATTTTGGCTTTGCAAAATAAACTAAGAATCTAGGACTGATGGGATTTCCCTTAGTTTTCATTAAAACATCCAGCAAATAAACAAGGAAAAGTCGAAGGTATCTTGCAATGCACTGTAGTAATAGGCAAGTAAAAGGAAAACGGAGAAATCTCAAAAACAGGCATTATTTAGACCCAGCACTATCCAAGGTGTGAGACAAAGTGAGAAATCTGTCCATATCTTGACACATTACCTTTCCACCTGTTCCATTCTCCTTTTGCTCCATCGCTCAAGGGCTGAAAGGTACAAAATAGCTGTTCCTGTGCCCACTGCAAAAGGTCCACGTTTGCTTGCAATACTGCCACATTCTCCAGGAAGTCTAATTAATGTGATGGAAGCCATATGATGGAAAACTAATTAGTGACAAGACATATGGAAAACATACGACAGAAGGATATATGGAGGACATATGACAGAAGGGCACTCAAGGACATATTAGGAATGCCATAATTAATCAACAGTCCAATATTCTTATTATGAATGCTCTTTTCCAGAATTGCCAAACGGCTACCTTTCATGTTAATTTCAGTCCTGGAATGCTCATGGGTTCCAGTTAGTAAGCCGGAGGTTCTCTCTGAAGCAGGCAACATTCTATACAATGGATGGGGAACTCAAAGCACTGCTGTTCAATCAAAGCTCTTGCCATCTCTGGCCATGGGCCATGCTGGTTGGGGCAGATGGGAGCTGAAGGACAACAGCACTCAGAGGGGACCAGGTTCACTATCCTTTTCTGCGTTTCCTATGATTTGATCAAGTTTACAAAGTTAAGGAACATTTCCCAGAGATGGACAAAGGGGGGAGGGTTGTTTTCCATTAACCTGTATTTAATACAGCAATATATCTGCTTTTTTTTTTTTTTACTGTTCCAAGGATAGAAAAGGACAACACAGAGATAACAGAACTTTCAGGTGGGTGTAGTTTAGTGGATCCTGGGTAATTTCCCTTCTGCCTTCAATCATGATTAAAAGTTTGAAATGGGGAAGAGCCCCTTACCATGTTTTAAGTCCAGTGCCAGTTACAGTGAACTGGCCACAAATATTTTAGACCCAATCAAAATGGGTTCCCCAGCGCCATCTTTAATAGGAGTATGAATTCCCAAGGCCAAGTGATTTTGCAGTCCTTATATCTATATTCCTTTTGAAGGCATAAATGAGACAAAGCACTTTGCTGTTGGCAACAGATTTCAATGAAGCATAAGGACAGTCTCTCACCACATTCTTAAAAAAAACTGACGCAATTATAGAAAGGAGGGGGAAACTGGTCCTCCAGATGTTGTTGGACTCCGAGCCTACTCATTCATGGTTATTGGCCATGCTTGCTAGGGCTAATGGGAGTCCAATAAGAATATATGGAGGGGCACAGATTCTCCAGCCCTAGATCAGAGGATGCAGCCAGAGGGAAACCAATATGCTCCCTACTAGATGCTGCAGTGCAAAACCTGGAGTGCAGGAAGTGTCTCATAGGTGGTGGGCAACATGTTCCTTTTCCTTCCTGGATGCTTCCATATCATGGAGGAAGACAGCCCTGAAGAATGCACAACTCATGGTCATCTGATGCAGTTCTATGTCAGTCCCATTGACAGGAGAGTGGGCTGAGCCAATGAAATTGAGGCACTGGGTACAATTGAACTGCGTAAATGAGAAGTGCTGGAATTCTCCCTTGAACTCAAGAATTCAGATGACGTGGCTGAAACCAGAACATGCACCACTGAACCCTGCATGGTACACCCACTCTTGTGTAGACTTAGTCCAGTCTTTTTCCAACCAGCTTCCCTCTGGATGGTTTGGACCACAGTGACCATAATTCCTAACCTTTGGCTATGCCGGATGGGGCTGATGGGAGCAGTAGTTCAAAAGAGATGGCTGAGGAATGGTCCGGGGCTGTCAGTTTCGTACAGCCCTGGCATAGAGCTAATCAGGTCATCTCATCGCTTATTAGGGCTAAGCATGCAGTACAGCCCCCAAGGTTTTTCAGTTTTATGATTCAGGTGAATTCAGATTTAGAAAGCTAACAAAGCTGAGAGAAGTTTTAACCAAGCTTGCTCTTGGTGTCTTGTTTTCTACTGTGATGCATTCAATACAAAAAGGGTAAGCACATTATCCCCTCTCAGTGCCTCATAACTGCATAAGATATTCACCAAATTGTCCTTAGAGTCCTTTGGTTGTGAGAAATTAAAGGGGTGGGCAGAGAAGCAAGCAAAATATATGCTCACAAAACATATGATGATGCAGTAATACAAGACACCAAAGCTCCTAAGCAAATTCCAGGCTGTAGCCACAACTGAAGAAGTCAATTATGTGACCAAGGTGCTTTCTTGAATGTGCAGCTTTTAAACTGGCCAGAGTCTAAGAAATTGGGTCCATTTCCTGGTGGGACCGGGTTGCGGTTGGGCTGCCTAGCCGCCCACCTTAGTGTGGGGGCAGGATGGCATCCCATGTTATGCTGGGAGATACCCTGGCCACATCAGGTTGTTAGAGGGGCAATCAGGCCGCTTGGGGCATAGACCCATTAATAAACCTACGTTAGATCAATTACACTGAATAGAGCTTAGTTGGCTATGACCATCTGTCTCCAAACATCAGCCCCAAACTGGCCCTGTGTCTATTGTTCTCCTATGCCCAGGATAACATCACCTTCAGTCAGGTGGGGAGGAAAGTCCTGTCCTTTTCCTCTGGAAGCATCGTTCACTTGTAGTTTCTATGGCAACACACCAGTTCTTGGCCAACTCTTTAGTCATGCAGAGAGATGCTTTACAGACAGGGCTTGGGGCATTAAACTCACAAGGTTTGACCACTTTGGCCATTCCTTCTACTACAGAATCCCATCCTAAAGAATCCCATCCATAGGTGTGGAGGCGACCCAAAGGTGATGTCCAGACATCACCACCCCATTCCATAAACAGCCTGCAACTTTGTAGCCCAACCACAAAGCTGATTTGTCTTTGTGGTGTGGTGCATGCCAGGGAAGGGAGACTTCATTGACTTAAAAAAAGATTCACAAAACACACCTTACCTGTTGTTTCTCAATTTGACCGTGGACAGCAAAACATTCTTGAAGGTTTATAGCCTTTTCACCATGCTCGCTGTTTTGTGCAAGACCCAGGGAAAGCTAGGAGGTTGTACAGTTATCTCCCTTGGTGTAATTCTAAACCATACAACCTACTACCTCAACCCGGATACATGCAAGAAGTCAAATATGTTGGGAGGGTCAAAATCCCTGCCCCAATAATGTCCCAGCACGTACTTGCCAGGGTAGGCCAATAACGTGAGTGACCAGCACAGCAGCAGAAGTTGGGAACATGCTGGATAAATGAAATAAACAAGTTCACAATGGGATCACCACCACCTACCAGATCAACAGAGAGCAAGCAGGAAATATGGTGCCAGAAGAGACAATCAAGATGAAAGAGACCAGTAAAAGAAGTTGGCAATCCCACATAGGAAGAGGTGACCACACACACAGGCACAAGCTAGGATCAAACTGATTGTGCATTAGTTTGGCAAAAAAGGGGGAGGTGAATTAGAAAGTGCAGCATCAGAAGCAACAACAAAAGTCCTGTGTGGGATGCTGTGGCAAAAAAAGGTCAACATCATTCTTAGCCTAGAATGGAGTGGGTGTGGAGAATACATTTATTTAAAAGAACTACAGTACATCTGGGGACGCGGGTGGCGCTGTGGGTTAAACATCTGGCCAGCGCATTTCTAGGAGGGTATTGATAGATTGCAAATGTTTTGGTGAAGAAAAGCAAGCATGTTGTAGCATCATGTGGCCCAGCCACATCACAGTATCACCATCCAATCAGAATTAGCTAATGGCCTTTAGCTCAGTCACTACCCAGGGATGTGATGATGATGGAGGTGGATCTGATCCTCCCACAGAATGGATCTCGCAGCTCATCTGGAACTCCCTGATAGAAGATAGGGCTTTTGGTGCTGATCAACTGATGGCCATGGGGAAGTCTGCAGCAGCTAGTATTCAAACTGCTTGCAAACGGACTTCAAAGGGGATGGCTCTCAGCACCCATCAGATGAATACAAACTGCCTACCAGTGGACTTCAAAGGGGATGACTGTTAGCACCCATCAGATGATCAGTGCTGACAGACAGTATTCAAGCAGACTCAGCAAGCCCCTTTCAAGTTGTCACCTGGCATCAGATGATTGGCAGGTGAGCAGTCGCACCAACCTGTCAAAATTGGCCCACAGCAGGTGGGGCAAAGGAAGGATCCAGCTAACCAGTCAAATCCAGTTCTTTGTTATTTACCATTTAGCTTCATTTCCCCCCATGGCCAAAGTATAGCCTTTCCACACATGAGCGCCCATGTTTGTGCCCTGTATCCTCAACTCATTTGGGTGCTGATTCCATTTGAATCTCCCGCATGCACACTGGGTTGATCCTGACTTTCTCCCACCAAATGGGATCTACTCACCGATAAGCAGTCCCCAGGTGGATGAGAGCACATTTAAAGGACACCTGAATGCTTTCAGAGAGTTAATTTGAGAGGGGGAAACAAGCCCTGCTTCCTCTAATGTCCTTTTTCCTATTGGCAGTATTTCCTTGTTGATTTTAGTCAATTATGTCTTTACCGAATTAGTGCAATTATAGATAATTATGCAATTAGGGTGAATATGTGCAGTCATGTAATAACAATGTGACATTACAATATGTAGTAATGTCATGAAGCATTAGTGAGTAAATATACCACAATGGTGAAAGTATGGCATATAAAAGTAGCAACCAAAAGCCGCAATTAAGTTTATCTGTTTGGCATGCTTTACTTTTGTTTTCTCTCTTTCTTTCAATATACAAATCCAAATTCCCATAAATTATTGTTTCAAAAAGATATGGGACCAAAGAATCTAACATACAATCCTATACCCACGTTACATTGGGGATGGGAGGCTCAGATGACAATTGGGCACCCTAACTCTAACCCTATACAGTCAAACCTTGGAACTCGAACAGCTCCGTTGCCGAATATTTCAGTTCCCGAATACTGAAAACCCGGAAGTAAGTGTTCCGGTTTTCTAATGTTCCTCAGAACTCGAACGTCCGGTGAGACTTCTGCTTGAGTGCAAAAAGCTCTTGCAACCAATCGGAAGCCGTGCATCAGAAGTCGAACGATTCGTAAGTCAAATGGTCTTCTGGGATGGAATACATTTGAGTTCCAAGGTTTGACTATATCTCTCCAGCCTTGTGTTGAGCACAGAATTATACATGGGCAAATCCCAAATTTCAGGTTTTTAATCCCCCCCCCCCCATTTTCCAAGTCTTAGGTTCACTTCTCCACATTTCTTTTGTTGGGTTCTCATAAAATTTACCAGCATTTTCCTGGAGATTATTTATTTATTTATTTATTATTGGATGAATATTCTCTGCTGCTGAATATCAGTTGCTAGAAACCACAGTAGGACAGGATGCTTGGGTTCTTGCTTGTGAATTTCCCACAGGCATCTGATTGGAAACTGAGAATATGATGCTGCACTAGATGGGCCGCAGACTTGATCCAGTAGGCTCTTCTTACATTCTTATTTTCTTAACATGCAACTTTTAAATTCAATTTTGACATATACACATTTTTGCAAGCAATTTCACCTAATAAGATTACTTTTTTCTATACCTTTTTTAGCCAACATGTGCATTTTTGCTCTAGTAAATGCATTTTTGTACACATTACTTAGCTGGAGATCTGTATTGCAAAATTCAGAGAAGTGTGAATTTTGAATGACTGCTGCAGTTTGGTTAACCAGGGTTTCCCAAACTTGGGTCTCTAGCTGTTTTTGTTGTTGTTGTTTTTTGGACTACAACTCCCATCATCTCTAGCTAGCAGATCAGGGATGATGGGAATTATCCAAAAACAGTTAGAGACCCAGGTTTGGGAAGTCCTGGGTTAGACCTGGGTTGTTTCAGGAAGTGCAAATTCAGCAAGCTTAACTCTAAATATTGGGCTGAACTGAATTTCTCCCGCATGGAGAGAACACTTTGCGCAGAACACCCCAAGACTAGAACATATGGAGGAGCTTAGACGCTTTGCTAACACTTCACTGCTCAGAACATTAACAGGTCCCTTACCTTTGGACTTCAGAGGCAAACCCTCAATCCAACTTCACTCCAACAACTAGAGAGGCCAGGGCATCCCACAAACTTAAGCAAGGGGGTGGGGAGAACACATTCTGTAATGTATGATGGCTGCTGTCACCACCATCTTTCACACCCTCTTTGATATACATCTGGGCTGGGCTGCTCTAGCACTCTTCACTTCCTAACAGCAGGGAGCAGTGTCCTGCAGACACAATTGCAGTGCTCATTCTCAGGTAAGCTCACCTGCTGAGAATAGCCAGGCACTCCACGCCAACCATGGCCAAACACTCATGCACACTCTCGCCTTACAAAATTGGAACCTGGATACATATAGCAGACCAAGAAAACACTGTTCATACCCAGTGTTTCACTGCAGTGCTCAAGGAGGAAGAGCGCTCACAGTCACAACCATGCAGGAAGAATCTGAAGCAGTGCTCCTTTTGTTTGGCTCATCTGTGCCTCTGTGTCTGGGGCCCTGATGCCACCTTTCCTAGAGTGTGGTTGCATGCTGGATTCAAATAAATCCCATGTGTAACACAGAAGTAGCTCTACCTGGCTAGGGCTCCTCCTGCAGCCTCTGTGAGTTTCATAAAATCATGGTCAACAATGACCAAAAGTCACTCAACACATGAAAAGCTTGGCTTCATCCAGCTGACAGTGGATTCAGGTGATGTGTGGCCCAGCTGCTGCTTACATGTGTGTGGCTGAAGCTGTGCTCCAAGATGGTAAAAGAAGGAGCAAAAGTGGTGTGAGTCTTGAGAGCAGGGGGCCATGAGTTTTCTGGTGAAAGGTCATAGCTTAGTGCTAAACCGCATGTTTTGCATGCCTTTGGTCTTAGATTTGCTTCTCACTATTTCCAGTTAAAAGGCTATAAAATATTAAGGCTGGGAGTAAGGACAGGGACAAATGCATTCAGTTCACATCCTGGTTTGCAATTCTGCCCCAAACAGTATGCAAATTGAAACTATCCTAAATTTGCACTTCTCCAAATTTTGTAATGCAGTTCTCATCAAAAAATGTGCATGAAAATGTGTGCAGTAAGGAAGCATGCTCACAAAAATGCTTATATTAGTGAATGTGTTTAAAATGTATTACGTTAGGAGAAAATGCTTTCAAAAAAGTTGCTTATTATACAAGGTTGCATACAGAAAGGTGTACTGTATGTTTGGTGAAAGGCATGCACATTGTCATGCATTGGAGAACTGAGCTTAATATTGTAAAAATGAAAAACAGAGAGAAACCAAACTTGGCAGATTCATCCATTCCTAGCTTGGTCAGAGTAGACCAAATTGACTAGACAGACTAACAGTGTGATTCTGGATCCCAGAGAGCATCCAAAATAAACCCCAAAACAAAGGAACATGTGTCTCAAGATGCTGTAAAAACAATTTGGGAATTATTTCCAAAGCAGCTTAACACACTTTGGACAATCATTGTCTAAAAGGCTTTCTTCAGGGGTTAAACTGGAAAATGGCCAGCAGAGATAAATATATTGGGGGCTATATCTAACAGAGATCTCTGCAGGTCACTTTTCAGTTTAGCCCCTGAAGAAGGTTCAAGTGTGTTGAACTGTTTTGCAACTGATTTTTATACTTTTTCAGCACCTTGAGACATATGCTCTTTTGGGGTGATTCTGGATAAGTCAGCTTATTTCATTCGCCTGCTCATTACTCTCATTTTTCAAAAGCAGTTTTTGCTCATGTCCATATATCCTTCTTGTAGGAACTAAGTCTTACTACTTTAAAAAAATAATCCAAAGAATACCTCTTCCTTCTACCTAGTTCTCCATCAGCTTTGCATTCTAGAGTGTTATCCCTAATTAGTACAGGTGTTGTCAAACACCACTGACATCATTCAAGGCAAGCAAGCATCAACACAGAAATCAAGCATGAAAGCACCGCAGAAGTTTGGTTCAGAAGCTGATTGAAGACATTAACTGAGAAACCCTTCTAAGCTCATCATCCATAGCAAATCCTTTGCCAAGAAAGGAATAGAATAGAACTTCCTGTCCAATTGCAAGCAGACTTCAATGAAATAGTGAAGCCTATTAGCATTACAGTACATCAGCATTATAAATAAAATTGGGAATGGGGAGGGGGGGAGTCATCCTGTGAAATTTGCTTGGAAAGCAAGGATCAAGGAAGGCAAAAGCAGTCACCTGCTTTGTTCCAGTCCTGAGAAACACCTGTGGATTTGAACGCTACAAGCAAAAACAATGTAAATCTACCACATGATGGTAGCTAAATAGCAGCTCAAAGTGGGGCAGGGTGAGACTTAGGCTCTTTGAAGTCTTCTATCATAATCCAAGTCAACTTCCACATGTAGAGAAGAACAAACATACACATGCCATAGACAGTGAGATCAAGAACCACATGCGTTCCATGACTCCGTGCAAGCCAAATAAGCAGATAGTGGCAGCATCCTGAGAACTTCACTAGCTTCCAATTAAAAGAAACATGGCAAGGTTCTGTCCTTCATTGTTGTGTGAAGATAGGTCCCCAGTTTGGCCCACAAAGCTGTTTCTCCCCCAAACTACTCCCACCTGGTCCCATGCCGTATGTGATATCAGGTATGGCGCAGGTAGAAATGTAGCTACAAAGGAACAATTGGGAGCTTGACGTGAGCTCCTGGTTGCTCTTTTGTAAGCTGGGTGAGGCCCTCAAATTACAGCTCCCAAGATCTTTTGCAGGGGAGCCAGGACTGTTTAAAACTAGTATGAAACCAACATGCATTTTTTGGGTGCATCCCAGTGGGAAATGGTCCACTGGGACAACTGGGGCATCAGAAGTGCCTCTGCCAATCAGAAGAGACAATGCCGAGCTAGATGGACCAATAGTGCAGCAGTCTATAAGCCAGCCCTCCTGCATTCATTACATTGAACACCTTGTCATTTACTTCCTTTGAATAAAGTCGTTTAAGCCACATTTGGGGCACTATATGAAGCATAACCAGGATGGCATTTTAATTGTGCAGCAAGATTTGTATGGCTAATTTCAGTGCTCCTGTGCGGCAGGGAAGGGGGAAGACAAGCGAGGCAGTTAGGCCAATCTAGTTATTGCCATATTGAAAGCATTAAACATTTATTGTTACTTTTAAAATCCACGTTTTGTGCATTGGCCAAGCAGACACATACCTATAGATACAAGCTTGTGTAGGATAGGAGCACAAGTTCGGATCTACGGGTTTGTGGCAACTGGCAGGAAGGTCTTCTTATAATATTAAAGAGAAATAAGCCATTTCTGGAAGTGAAAACACAAGGCTGTTAGAAATGGGAAAAATTCACTCTCAACATTTTCACAAAGGCACTTAAGACAATAAAAACAACAAAAAAAACCCCAGCTGATTTTCAAATACTGGAATCTACACCAGGAAAGGATTGTTGATCTCCACCCCAAAACAGGTCTCAAAGATGTGGCAAATATCCAGAATGTATTCTAGTAACTAAAACAATTCCCACCAAAAATAGGAATAAAAAACAGGCAGAATGTTTGCTCATTTCCTAGTACCTTTATCCATGCCTAGATTATATTCAGTTTATCCCTGCTCAATGGCTGGGGGCTGAATGTATGAACTGAAGACATGATGCCATGGGGGAAGAAATGGAAAATATTTGAGGTCTTGGAAAGCTGGGTCTGTGGAATTACATTTGCAATGGCCTGTTCACATATTCACTTGATGATGCACATCAAGGGATACATGAACCCAGCCCTCCTTGGTTACTTCCTGCAGTGTCCAAGTTGAGGTCACACTGATAAGTTTATCAGTGGCTGCTAGGCATGAAAAATGGGGCCTCCAGTACAGCAGAGCAAATGTTCTCCTGGTCAGGGTTGCAGCCAGCCATGCCCTCCTTTAGACTACTCCATTCCATCCACTACCACCTCTAGCTATTTTCTTTCCCATCTGACACTCAACATTCCAGGGCTCCTGGAAGCACTCAGCAGGTTCAATCCTCCTAATTGGGTTTTGGGGGTAGGACGGTGGGGTTTGAGGCCTAAAGCACTTGCACTTCTGTAATGCTCACTCAGGCTTCTCCAGGCACAGAGTTCACTGTTATAAGGGAGTGTTGGCCACGTTTAGAGAAAGGGTGCCACTGAATGAATACCAGCTACGGAGAGGCAGGACTGGCCCAACCATGAGGCAAGGTGAGGTGACTGCTTGGGGTGGCAGGATCCACAGAGGCAGCAGATTTGGAATTCCAAGGAATTCACTGCCCACTGCTGTTGCTGTGGTAGCAGTGCTGACTGTGGCATGTTCCTTGGCATGGCCGCCTTTACCTGGGGGTGCAAGGGGTGCAGTGCACACAGACACCAAATTCTGGGGGGGCGCCAAATGTATACCTACTGTATGTATACCAGTCCCTCTCAATTGGTGGCAGTGAAAAGCAATGGAGTGAAAGTCCCCGCCACCCCTCCGTTGCTCTGTTACTCCATAGCTTCAAATATTCCCGACGAGTCAGGAAACAGGAGCAGTTATTTCCGCTGCATCGTTGTTACAGGTGAGTGATTTTCCTCACCCAAAAAGGTCAACAAAAAAAATTTAGGAGCAGCTAAATTAAATTTGGGGGCGCTGGGTGGATATTTGTACCCCGGTGGCGCATATGCTAAAGACGGGCCTGTTCTTTGGTAGTCGGCTATGCTGCCTCTTTGTCAGCTCCTCCCAATCTATGCTGCCTCTACAGTAGCCCCTTGATGAATAGAAGGCACTGCTGGTCTCCTCCCCACATTGTTCCCAACACAGATCTTTATGCCCCCCTTGCTTCTGATGTAGATCTTCACTCATCCCTTGTTCCCTGGCTGGGGGGGACGCCATTTTGTGTTTTGCCTCAGGTGCCAAGATATCTTAGGCTGGCCCTGGTGAGAGGCAACAGTGGGAGAAAGTTAGGGCACCCCCTTCTTCTGCTTGTGGGCATCCCTAGAGACCTTTGGTTGGTCACAGTGGGAAGCAGAACATTTGGATTACTATCGGCCTGATCCAACAGTGTTTTTCTCATGTTCTTACATACGTCCTGGAGGTCAGCTCCCTTCTGGGCTGCCCTACAGAGCTCAACTTTCATCTGCCTAGGAAGGAAGCTTCCCAACCCCTTCTCCTTCTCAGGTGATCTGTGGCCAGTGACCAATACGACAACCCCCCAGGAGGACATGCAGATGTGAAGCCAATCAACAGCTTTGGCTTCCAGCTTTTCGACAGCTTCCACGCTTCCTTCCCATTTATTTTCTGTTGTCCCTCTTTGTTGTTACCCTTGCCACTTTAAATATCAACAATACATCACATTTCTTTATTTGCTCGTTTGAAACATTTTTTATACTGCCCATCAATGCAATTGGTTCCAAGACAGTTTGCACAATTAAGGCATCAACACAATTAAGGCAACCCCATCAAACTGCATGAGAAAGCAAGCTAGTGAATTAGACAGAGGCAATCGGCAAGATTTAGGCTGCCAGCCTAGACACCTGGGGTAGAGGATTGTTTTCAGCTTGAGGGCCACATTCTCTCATGGGCAACCTTCCAGGGGCCGCGTGCCAGTGGTGGGAGGGTCTGGAGGCAAGCAGTGGGTGGAGCAATGCCTGTGACTCCTTCCTGTGCTCAGGAAGCTACATTCCAGCCATACAAAACTCATAGACAAATGGACTGTGTTGAAACAGCAAAGCTAACAGCTAAAATAAGAGAATCTAATGATGACTTTTTTTATAAAAGAAAGAAAGAATGGAAACCTTTTGGGGGATTATTTGAAGAAATACTACAACATGAAGAATCAGCAAACAGGTTTTGAACTAGAAGCAACAGAGGAATTAAAGATTATTGTGTTAAAAAATGCGGAAGAGGGGATGCAGCAAAGGGAGGGATAAGAAAAACATCACAGAAAATGGGATGGGAAGTCGATAATATAAAATATATTTTTAAATATTTATTGGAACTTTATGTGGAACTTTTGTACATTTAATTTTTTTTTTTTTAATAACCAGGTATTTCTGTGGACCCTCCACCTTTCTATCCAGGCAAATGTGAAGCCTTATCACAGTTCAAGGGTATATATTCCAGCTCAGCAAAATCACTCAAGGAGGGTGGAGGGGGAGCAGGGCTGGTGATACCTGAGGTCTCTCAAGGGGGCATGGCCTCATGAAAGGCCTGAGGCGGGAAAGGAAAGCACTGGAGACCTGAGGTTCCTACCCTTGCTATATACACTGAGGTCACACCCACGGCCTAGGTTTAAAGTGAATTTGACACAAGGCCTCCCCTCAAAAGGTCCTGGGAACTGTAGTTTGCTCCAACACACTTAGCAAACAGCTCAGCCAGGATTTGTCCATGCCTACAGGAGAGTTCGGGATGCGGGTGGCGCTGTGGGTTAAACCATAGAGCCTAGGACTTGCTGATCAGAAGGTTGGAGGTTCGAATCCCAGCGACGGGGTGAGCTCCCATCGCTCGGTCCCTGCTCCTGCCAACCTAGCAGTTCGAAAGCACATCAAAGTGCAAGAAGATAAATAGGTACCGCTGCGGCAGGAAGGTAAATGCGTTTCCGTGTGCTGCTCTGGTTCGCCAGAAGCTGTATGCTGGCTCCCTCGGCCAATAAAGCAAGATGAGCGTCGCAACCCCAGAGTCGGTCATGACTGGATCTAATGGTCAGGGGTCCCTTTTCCTTTACCTTTACAAGAGAGTTCAGGTGGCTAGCCCGTGGCTTTCCAGCTCCCATCAGCCCCAGCCAGCATGACCAGTGTTTAGACATGGCGAGTGTGGGAATCCCGCACCATGTGACATGCCACAGGACAACAGCCCTATGCACAAGAGCCATGGGCAGGGGCAAATGCAGGGAGAGAAGAGATTTTAAGGGGTGGGGTGTTCCCTCAGCATTGTTGTCCTGATCTGAATCAATTCCTGCCCTCATACTACCTATGGCACTTTAAAAGCACCAAGGGGGGGGCGATCTTGTTCATGAGTCTTCCTCACAAAACATTGCATGAGGGTCTCCCAACCCCCACTCCTCAGATGTCCCTGCATAAAATTCATTTTTGAGTTGTCACAGGGTGACGTTTGGCCTTTTTCTCACCTGGGAAGGTCATTCTCTGTTTACAGCTTGCCCCCCCCCCAAAAAAAGAGGAGATTTTTTATTTGAGGAGGCTTTTTTTGCAGGAACACCTTGCGTTTATTTTGCTTGAAAGCAAAACCACAGAGCCATCTGCAAATACTGGAGGAAGGCTTGCACAGTTGCAAAGATAGCATCAACCCTACCTGTTATTTCGTGGCTTTTGTGGGGGGGGGGATGGGGAGGCGAAGCTATGCTCCTAAGCAATAGATCCTGAGCATTTTATAAATAGGCAGCAGGGGGATTGCTTTGGAAGAACTGATGTAATGGGTCGATACGGAAGGAGGGAGGCATCGAGATGCCGGAGAGAAACGGCTGGGAAGCCACATTAGTTAAGAAGATCATGTGACCCTTTCGCCCAGCCAATCATAAACCAAATTAATCTTCCCTTTGTCTTTTATCACAGAGCCACAAACCATTTTTTTTTAGAGGGGGGGAAATGTCTACAGCTCGTAAAATCCTCTACTTGTAGGAAAGACAAGCATATTGAGGGGCAAAACACAGCAGCAAACCCTATTCACCAAAGATAGAAGATGCTGCTGAAGGCTGCTCCAAAATGCTCAGTGAAACGGCTTAAGCACGAGCAATTTAGTTAGAAATGGGTGGAGGTGGGCTGTGTATATTTCGCATCCTTGTCAGGTGCTGGGTGTAAAAAACAACAACAACCAGGGTGTCATGGTGGTATTGAAACCCTTCCTCACTGCGACTGTATTGCCCACTGATGAAATTAAACACACACACACGGCAATTAGCTTTGAAATATCTTGAGAACAAAGGAAGGACGGTTGGAAATGCAATGGAGCAAGCAGAGTTCATAATACTTTTGAAGTATTCTTCATTAATGAAGTAACCTTCGATCCCGATATGGCAGACTGTGAGTGCAATTCTATACATACTACAGTTATGGCAGCAGAACGGCTACAGCAACTTTCCTGACCCATGGACCTTCCACATGTTGTCAGACTACAACTCCCATCATCCCTGACCACTGGCCATGCTGGGTGGAATTGATGGGAGTTGGAGTCTGAAGCATCCAGAAGCAGGGTCAGGGATCATGGGGGTGTTCAAAGACCTGCTGCTGTTTCTCCAGTAGGATCCTGGCATGGTCCCCCATCTAGAGTATCCTAGAACTGCTCAATCAGCATGAAATGGGAGCTTTTTAGCCACTGAATGCTCCAAAGATAAGCATTTTGGAACACTGAAAACACAAGGCACACCAGTTTCCAGAGAAAGGGAACATGCTATGTTACATAAAATAGGACTCCACAGAAAACACAGCATAAATCACTCTGAAAGAAGTGGCTGGTGCACTCCAAATTGTTGGCCCATGTACGTCCACAGAAAATAGATCTAGCTGAAAAGCAACCACATGGAGATCTGCACTGATGGTTGCAATGCATCCCTTATTATTATTATTATCATTATTGTTGTATAATCTTAGAAGGGGCTTGACTGCGAAAGTACCAGGCTGTGTGACTATCATGAAGGGACCCTCCACTTCTGAATTTGCCACTATCCTACACCAGGACGAGGACTGTCCGGCAATGAGCTATGGCAGAAGCCCCCTTCTCTGGCAAAATGTGAGATACGCCACCAGCACACAGAATATGCCACTGCAACCATGCAGTTATGCCACTGCAGCGCTACACCAATGGACCTGCTATGCTCACACAACTCTGCTAGTATGGCAGAGATGTGTGTGGAACAAGGGAGGAGCAAACTGATGTCACAAATCCTCTAACCCACCAGAAGATTAATGCATCCCTAAATGATGGGGGAGAACTGGGAGAACCAACCCAGTTCAACAAGACTTGGAGGAAAAAACAAACCACTGATCCCCACTGCCTCTTGCTCTAATATGACAGAGTACAGGACTTAGCATTAATCGGCACTCGATCATGACATGCCACCATCAGTAAATAAACCCAACCAAGGGAGACTCTGACTCAGACAATGGAAATATAGCATGGGGCTATATCTGTCTGACCTCATCCTGTGCATGCCTAGAACACTATGAGAGATAATTTTGATGATGGGAAAGAGGGAGAATGGGAAAAGGAAGTGCTTTAGCTAAAGACTTTGTCCCTGCACTTGAGGGTGGTTACCAGGCCACAGCCAGCCTACTCCTACAGAAGGAAGAAGCCACCGCCAAAGAAGGTAAAGAAGATTGGCAAAATAAGTTAATGAACTACGCAGGACAATTTAGATAATTTGAAATTCATGAAAGAAAGAGGACATTGATTTCAAAAAAAGGGAGCTGTTTAATGCATATTTTTCAAGCTTTGTGTATAGATCTTTACATTAGTAGAACTTTTAAAAGTCACTTGCAATAACATGAATAAGGTTTCAAAAATGGATTGTTAAGAATATAAAGTGTTATAGATGTGCATGAATAAGCACGAAACAATGGAACCAAGAGGGGGAGTGGAGAGAAGTCAAGGGATTTTTAAATCCCAGGGTATGGTGAGGTTATGATTTGTATATACAGTGGTACCTTGGTTTACGAACTTAATCCGTTCTGGAAGTCTGTTCTGAAACTGAAACCGTTCTTAAACCGAGGCGCACTTTCCCTATTGAGGCCTCTGGCCACCGGTGTCCTTCCACCGTTCGGCTTCCGTTCTTAAACCGAGGTAAAGTTCGCAAACCAGGACACTACTTCTGGTTTTGCGGAGTTCGTAAACCGAATAGTTCGTAAACAGGGTTGTTCTTAAACCGAGGTACCACTGTATAGTTGAGTTAGGAATTATGGTTTGAATTTTTGTTTGTGATGTTTTTCTTATCAGAAAATTAATAAATTGTATTAAAAGAAAAAGGAAAGGGAAGTGCTTTGCACCAAACACCCTGTCTCCAGAATACAAAGAGGAACTCGACCTCTTTTGCTTTGCCTTGGAAGTCCAGCTGCGAACAGCAACCCTTGCCCCACCTGAACAACTGGACAGAGCATCCTGTAGCCATGCTACATAGGGTATCTGCTGCAGTTGTCTCCTGTGTCTCTTCCACTCCTTTGCTGTATGTGAATATCCCGTATCCTGCCCAAATTGTATTGTCAGGAGTGTCTCTCATCTAAGACTTACTCCCCCATGTATCCTAGCTCTCTACTGACAAAGACAAAGCACTTCACTGGAAGCATTGGTACGTTTGCTGCTGTGGTGACTGTGGCTTCCCTCGTTGCCTCTCCTGGCCCTTTTCCATCCCTGCTCCACAGAAAGAGAGAGACTCTTCCTCGCTCAGTGACCCTTGAACCTTTCTCCCAATGGGGGCTGTGCCTTCTCCCAATGGTCTTCTCTGGATGTAGCCTTACATGGCCTCTCCCCCCAAAAAACCAGCACTTGTGAGCAGTGTGTGTGTGTGGGAAATCAGGGGAAGTGTAGCTTTGTCTGCAGGAACACCTCTGGTTCTTGATTGCTGGTGTCTTACTATGTGGACACAGTGGCCCTTGCAGCAAAGAGAGCTGTGGAATCATTCTATCTTTTACATACATTTTTACTGTGTGGTTTTATGAACTTTTGTTATAAACTGCTTTGTTTGTTTGTTTTAAAATAAGACAATGGACTATATTTTCAAATAAATAATAATAATAAATAATCTGACATATTGGGGGAGGGTATCAGAGGATCATACTGGTTGGTGGTGCCAGTTAGTGAATTGATTCCTCCTGTGTCCAGCTGCTGTGTGTGTGTGGGCATTTCCACACATCCCCACATCAACTTCACATAATCTCCTTGGCATCTTCACAACTTCATCATTCCATAGATTAAACTATGGAACTGGCTCCCACAGGAGGCAGTGATGGCCACCAAACCGAATGGCTTTTTAAAAAAAGGATTGAACGAAATCATGGAGCAGAAGGCTATCAATGGCTACTAGTCCTGGTGGCGATGCTCTGCCCCTGCGGTTGGAAGCAGCGATGCTTCTGAGTACCAGTTGCTGGAAGCCACAGGAGAAGCTAGAGCTATCATGCTCAGATTCTGCTTGAGGGTTTCCCACAGGCATCTGGTTGGTCGTTGTGAGAACAGGATGCTGGACTAGAAGGGCCACTGGCCTGATCCAACAGGCTCCATGACATCACCACGCAGGGTGTGACTGGTAGGTGGAGGACCCCATTCTGTGCTTTTCAGAGGAGTGTCGTTTCCCCTTCCTTTTCTGGAATGGTGGAATGTAAGATAGGGTGGACATTTCTGCCGGTGTACTGGTGACATAGTTTGCATGCAAAATAAAAGCAGTTTGCAACCATTTTGTGTTTCAACCAGACCAATGTCGTGAGGACATACAGGGCTTTTCGAAACACTTATGTCAGTGGTCATAAATTTATTCTTCCAGAACTTATTATATTTTGCAGAACTTATTGTGGAGAGGGCAGAATGGGAACAAAGGGTATGTTAACGATTCGTCAACATATTGGGGAAATGCTTAGTGAATAGATGTCCCCATCTTGTTGGGCCCAAATCTTTGACAAATGAATTCAGGGGGTCAGGGTGAAGATCCGTTGATTTTTTTTTTTTTTGCTGGGTTTTTGAAAGAGTTGTTTTTAACACTTGATTGGGAGCCGCCCAGAGTGGAAGGGGAAACTCAGCCAGATGGGCGGGGTATAAATAATAAATTATTGTTGTTGTTGATGATGAGCAGTGTTTATGACGTGAAGCAAGAAGAATCCCCCTAGAGGCAGGTGACATTTTAAAACAGAAGCCAGTTGTCTTTATCATCACACACATACACATGTCTCACCTGGACTCACCTCCAGGATAAGGTGCTAACTTTAAGAAAATACAAAATAGCATTTCCTGCATGCTTGAAGACAATGGGTGGGGCAGGGGGATGGTGCTAATTTGAATATTGCCCAAATAAGCAAGGGGAAGGGCACGTCTGCAGTAAACATATCACATATTGGGTAGCTACCAACATTGTACTAGGGACAGTGGATAACACAATGTAGATGCATTTGAGAAAAAGTAATAAGATTTAGAGAAGCATTACCTGTTTCCACAAAGGCTCATCAATTCTCCACTGTAACTTTTAACATGGATGGAGGAATAATTGCTCCGGCTGCCGAGGTTGTTACCCAAAGAGAGAGAGAGAAATAGAAAAATAAGAAAATCACGGGGGGGGAAGGAGAGCGGCAGAAATGCTTATTCTTGGTGCTTTTGCAAATGCTATTCTCTCTATGCCCCAGCAGGATTCTTGGCTGCTAGTCCAAACCTCTTTCTCGTGCCAAGTTTTCAAAATGCCGGTTTTGCCTTTCATTTTATTGTTCCTTTCGCAACCACTTAAAACCACGCAGCTGCTAACAGGAGGGGGAAGAAGAAGAAGAAGAAGAAGAAGAAGAAGAAGAAGAAGAAGAAGAAGAAGAAGAAGAAGAAGAGATATTTCAGTTTTGCTTTGAAGACCACCCCTGGGATGGAAATGGAGTGATACCTACAAAGATGTGTTTTTTGCTTTGTTTTTTGGAGGAGGGTTTCTCATACTCGAGGCAGAACTTGGATTTTTTTTATTTCTTTTTATGAAATGACCAGGGATGCCACTCAAAGAACAGACAAAACTAAATTGTCTGAATTTGTTAGCCACCATAGTTATGTAAAGGCTGCAGTTGGGTGAGGCGGCTTGGGTCTACCCATTTCCTCTTCCATTCCATCTCCCATGAAGGACAAAGCTCAAAACCAAAACAAAGGGCAAGAGGAAGGTTTCCCTCTTATTCCTTTTATAATGTAGTTTTTAGGACGTCCGGGATTCTTAAGCTCACTGTATTTGCCTTTGCCAATTGTACTGCACCCGAATAAACAATAGCACAGGAGTCATTCTCAGAATTCAATTCTAATTGGAAAAGGACAATTGTTCAATGCAATTGGTGACTGTAAGTGAAACTACGGTGTTCTGAGGTTGGCTTTTTTCTGGTTTTTGGTTTAAAGGGGGAGGGAAAGGTAAATTTTGTAAATTTTGTGGGGAATGATCAAGGAAATGATTTTATTTTTTCCGAATGTGACAGTACAACGGACAGTCATGGCAAAATTATGGTGATGCATGAAGATAATTCTACATTTTTGGACCACAAATTTGTAGTACACTATACAAACCAATCAAATTTTTTGCACCAGATGGTGAAATAAAGAAATGTATGTGATGGTCTTTTTATTTTTTTTAAAAAAAGCACAAACCACATAGATAGGCAAATTTAGAGCAAATCATATTGTTTATATGTAGATAATTAGAGGTAGGCGTCCCTAAATATAACATACTAAATCAGTGTCAGGAATGTTTATACTATCTAAATTTAAGTCTCTATGATTCACTGGATTCAGGAATATAATTATAACAAAGAATAAAGTTATTTTGTTCTAATGAAAATAATCATCAAACCCTCTTCAGTTTCAGGAAATTGACTAGCACAGGTCTTATGCTTCAGTGGAAAGTGATTTTTTAATTTAAAGAAAGAAATAAAAACAGAAGCTGGGAAAAACAGTAATCCAGAACGACTAACAGCAGAAGTATTTCAAATTGAACCAATAAGAGTTTTGTGTGTGTGTGCGTGTGTACAGTGTGTGAATTAAGGAGAGAGGAGGAAAGCAGAAGGCAGAATAGAAGCATGAAATGTAAAATTGGAAAATCAGATGGCAGGATCTGCAATTCCCTTCATAGAAATGAATCGATCCGCTGCTACACTGCAGTTTGTGTGCCAAAAAAAGTTTAACGCTTGCGGGCCCGGGGAGGCGGGGAAAACCCTTCTGCTTTTATTTTGGAGATGTACTCTCCAAAATAATTGGGTGGTTAGGTCTGCAGAATAAACGCTAGAGCAGACTAAACTATATTGATATGTTTTTGTTTTTGTTTTTTTTTATAGAGGATTTAAAATAAAATTTACAAAGCCTGGGAGGGATGGAGAGGATTAATCCAGCGAACACATGCGATAGACAAAAGAGCAAGGAAATAGGGACTGTCCACTTTTCATTTCAACTTCTACTGTATAAAAGAACACGATTCTCTCTCTTACAATGCCGCAAAGAACCGGGAAGGGCGGCCAAAGGGCCTTCAGCCTCCGCAAATCCTGCCCACAAGAAAGGGAGCTCTCTGGCAAAACCATCAAAAACAGATTTTCCGCAGAAAATGAAATAGCAACAGAAGAAGAAGAAGAAGAAAGAAAGAAAGAAATAAGGTGACATATCTCCCTCATCTAGTTCATTGCAAAACCTCCACTTACCGAGAAAATGTCTTGCGGCAAACAGAGCACCCTTCTCCCCCCCTTTCTTGTTCTTTTTAGCTAAATATTTTCACCAACTTTCTTTCTTTCTTGAACAAAGGAAGCACAAACAAAACGAAACAAATTAAAAACAGCGGCATAGTAGACATTTTCCCCGTTATAATTATCGTTTTTAAAAGGTAATATAAGAATAAGGCACGCTTTTCACAGAAGATGGATTCCTCCAGCTTAAGAATCTCTATGTATGTAACACACTATATATATATATATATATATATATATATATATATATATATGGATCTTTCTGCCTATTGCCTTCCTCACCCACCTTTCTAAACTCCGCTGCAGTTCTCTTTAAACTGCTCCTTGTTCCAATGTGGAGCCCCTGCTTAACTACAGAATGACAAGTAACATCTGTTTGTATGGAAGCCAACATCGAGTCGTCCCAAAAAAAAGAAAAAGAAAAAGAAAAAAGAGGGGGGAAAGAGGCTTGGTTTCTTTATATTTTCCAACCTCGTGCTCTCTCTCTCTCTCTCTCTCTCTCTCTCTCTCTCTCTCTCTCTCGCTTTTCCTTTTATCCCCCCCTTTTTAAAAAAGAAAATGCAATGCAAGTTTTGAAAACCTCTCCAGTGAAGCAGTCGTTGTTTCCCAAGAGTCAATTCCGAGATATAGCATATCTCTAGAAGACTGCTTTCTTACACCAAATTCAAATTTAGCCCCCACAGTATTAACATAGTAATACGCAACTTTTTTTCCAAAAAAAAAAAGGAGTCACATACCTTCATCACTATCAAGCCACTCCCTCCTATAGGGGTTTATTCTTCAGCTGTCAAGTTTAGGGAAGAAAAAAAAAGTGGGAGGGGGAGAAATGGGAGGGGTTTGGGAGGAAGAGAGAGAGAGAGAGAGAGAGAGAGAGAGAGAGAGAGAGAGAAATCTTGCCCCCAAATATTATCTTTTGTTTTACAAGTTCGGTTCTAAAAATAATAATTCAAATGTGTACCAAATTACTGTACAAATGGCAAGGTGCTGATGATTCTGTAGCTTGTTGAATAGGCCAGGGGGCCGGAGGGGGTGGGGAGGCAAGGAATCACTGTTCCAAATTGGAATAACTGGGAAGAATCAAACTCTGTAGCGGTTTCTTTGAATGAAAAAGTACTGAGCGCCCCCTCCCATTTCCCTGCGCGTACAGCACATTTCCCCCCCCCCCAATAACCGTCTCTCAGACAACTAATTTAATCCAGTAATTGAACCAAAGAACATGAGAGTAGCTGGAAAACAGTGCTGCTTCAAAATGAAAGGAATGTTTTATTAAACGGGTGGTTTGGGGGAGATCCGTGTACATACACGAGCCTCTGCACACCTCCCCACCAACATTTTTTTTTAAAAAAAGATGTCAGACAAGTTGCTAAGGAGACTTGTACAAACTCTCAGCACCAGCACTTTCTTGCCCTTTCCCCCTATCTTCCATCTTGTATTCTGATCACGCTCCACTGCGACACAGCCGCACCAATCCATTGCATTAATCTTGGCCTTTAACGGTGCTGACTGGCATCGCAAACTGTGTGTATATATCATCTTTCAAACTTAACAAGTTAAGGGAGAGAGAGAGAGAGAGAGATGTACAGAAAAAGGAAGAAGCAGAGACAGGGAGGAGGAGGTAAAGGAGGTGGGGGAAAGGGTGGAGGAGAATCCCTCAGTTTTGAATATATAGAGGTACGAGTAAAAAAATAAATAAGGAGCCGAGCAAAATAAGGGAATGAAGAGGAAGTGGTGCTCAGGCATATGCTGAATGCATCCCTAATTCTCATTCTCTCTCTCTCTCTCTGCTTATAACAAGATCCCACATTCCCTGGCAGATGTTGAAAGCAGCTGAATCACTGCCAAATCTAACAATGTAGAACTCAGCCTATACCGCTAGCATTTTCTCGGTCACAAAATGAAACTCCTTCTCTCGGCATAGTGAGGCTGGATGTGTATGTTGTGAGAATATATATATATATATATATATATATATATATATATATATATATATAGTCATACTTTGGCCCTTGGAGACAGGGGAGGGGGAACATTAACTGTAAAAAAAAATCAAAGTGTCTAACAAGCCCACCACCACCACCCCTAACTAGGGACGTTTCTGGAGGGAGGGCGTTGAATGCCTTGTCCAACAAACCATTCCTTCCCATGTCAAACACCTCCAGCAAACAGGAATATCAATGCCAGGAAAAGGATGAACAGTTGGATTTCTTTCTTTCCTTTTTTAAAATACGTATGTCCAGGGCTGAAATTAACATTTTCTTTCAATACACAGTCACAGCCAGCATCTCTTTTCTTTCTTTCAGCTTTTCTCTCTCTCTCCCCCCTCCCTTTTTTCTTAACCACGTTGTGTGTCGGGAATTCTTAATTTCCCCTTTTCAGTGGTGGCCGAGTTGAGGAATGGCACTGTACATGCTCCTGGGGGAACTTACATCGCTAAGGTTTTGCTTTCTTAAGAAAGCACACCCTGTTCACCCCTCGTCATCATACTTGTGTTATGTTTAGTATAGCGGAACTCCCCAGATTGCCCCAAGGCAAAAACAAAAACAAAAAACAGAACCCTGATTATAATTGAGGGATTTTTTTGGGGGGGGTGGAGATTAAAGGAGTATTCAGGTGTATACAGGACAGAACATCGCTCTCCATATTTTGTGTCATTTCAGTGTTTGTCCCACGGTTGTTCATGGCTAATGGCCATATATTAGGGGTGGGAGTCATTTTTATGCCCGTGAGACACATTCGCTTCTGAGAAGGCTTCTGGGGACCACATGACAGTGGTGGGAGGAGCAGAAGTGAAAGTGGGCTGAGCAACAAACGTAAATTTTACCCCTGAGCAGTAGGCTGGTTTCTACACATCCTCCTCTGTGTCCTTCATCCCGGTGAGAGAGAGCCATTATCAGAGTTCAAGGACACATTTCTAGCCAAGCAAAAACACTCAAGGAGGGTGTGAAGCAATCTTGCTTGGGGGGTGGGGGTGGGGAAAGTTTTGGTGGCCTGGGAACAGTTCCAAGAACCAGTGTGTGTGTGAGAGAGAGGTCCAGCGGTTCCTTGCCCCTGCCATACATGCATCTTCCTGCCGCCACCATTGCAGGCTTTGCTTTATTATCATTGCTGAACTTTCACCCAGCTGCATCCATAATACTCTAAGATAAATGAGGTTCAACAAGAATAACCCTAAAGCAGAACACTTAATGGTAAGTTCTTGGTGCATGACCTTGCAGCACACAACATGCCTGCACAAGATGGTCTATACAAGGGTGTTAGTTGCCTGTCTGTTTTGTTCATGGAGAGACTTTCTCAGGTAGGAATTGTGTAGCATTTGAAAAGCTCCTTGAAGAGAAGGAGGGGCACAGAAGTCTCCCCTCCTCTCACCAAAGCACTGTGGTCCAGGTAGATAGTCTCCATTCCTCTGCCAGCTGGAATTGAATAGGCATCAAGTGGCTTTCTGAATCTCTGAAGCTGCTTTATACTGAGCCAGATCTCCCTAAAGTGGGTATCACCCTTTCTACCAGAAATGCTTTTTAGCAGAAGAATGAAAGGAGGAGCCTTCTGCATGCAAAAAAAAATGTGCTCTGCTATGGTGGGCTTCCACTAACAGCTATAGCCAAAGGCTACACAGTATGCTGCAATTTCCCTTGACAGAAATATTCTCAGCACAGGGGGAAGTGGAATGTGGCAAATGGCCCAGGATCTAGAGTCAAATATCTCTTCATCTCAAGATGGCCCCAAGAGTTGTGGCAATCGTCTGCCCCAGGAGTGAGCTCTCCTATAAGATCCCCATAGATCACAAAGAAGCATCTCCTGGGGCCATGAGACCTTTTCCACTGGCCCCTGAGAATGTCTCTCTTCCAATGTCTGGAGGATCTCTCAGCTCCTGACATCCCAGCTTCACTGCCATGGAAGAGACACAGCTGAAGAATGCGACCCAGGCTTCAATCCAGCTCCTCTTTGCCCTGGGCTGGAGGGCAGAGGCATCCCTCATTCCACCCACTGAATGAGCAGGTGGAAATGCTGTAATGGTGGTCCATAGAAAGCCACGGCATTGGGCAGGGAGGGGGCGGCAGGGGGCTGAATTAGCCCTGCATCCACTGGATCCTGAACCAGGCCTGCTCCTTAAGTGTGGGCTGACTTCTCCTGGGATCTGAAGTCAAGTTCACCCACCTCTCTCCCACAGTGTCTCCATCCTCCATATTCTACTGATTGACCTTGGAGCAACATTCAAAGTTGCCTTCACTTGGAGCCCAGATGCCTTGTGATCTGTCCTTCATCCTGCTGCCTTATCTACCTGTCCTGATGACCTTGCGTTTCTCAGATCTTCTCTAAGCATGGAAAATTCCACTGCATCTTTATTGGATGCAGTGGTGCCCAACTGAAAGATGAGCCCTACGCTGCCCTGTCTTTCCACTGAATGGCAGCCCCACACAATTCTGAGCCTTGAACAGGAGTCAGTGAAGCACCACAGGTAAGACTGCCTTCTCTACCAAGCAGAGGACATCCCTGTTTAGGTGGGAGAAGGAAAGCTAGCTGGAAGCAGCTGGGAAATGTGTGCACGTGGAAGGGAAACAGCCGCAACCTTCACCCTATTGAACCTCCTGGGGTTTCAGAATTGTAATTGAGCTCCTCCTACTTCTAACACCACATGCGCTAACAGGATCAGGAAGTGGTCCAAAAGATGTCTGATACATCCTCCAAAGCACCTACACATATGAGCTCATAAACTTTGAACGCGAGATGTAGGATATGACCAGATGATGGTCTGAAGGCTCATGAAACAGTTCTATTGTTGAAGCTAAGCAAGCCTGGCCATGTAACCTGCTTGGATGGGGGACCACCTGGGAACCAGATGGAAGCTGCTCTGAGCACTTTGGAGGAAGCGTAAGCCAAAATATTCCTATCACCAGTGAATATCCTTGTGGGCCCCCCTTCAAGCAGCAAATCATGTTGCAGGTGCAATTCTGACTGCCAGACCACCAAGGAAATATTTATTCATCATGGGCAGTACCCAACTAACACATCAGCACAAGGATTTCCACTTGCACAACAACCCAGACACACCTTGTGCCCTCCCCAAATCTACTCTATCAGAACAGATTTAGGGGGGTAGGATTATAATTAGGAAAGGGCTAATGCGTCTGTTTTGAGTCTATGTTAATTTCACATGCATTTTCACATTTGTCTCTGTGTTTTTTTAAAAACAAAAAACAAAATCTATCCTAAAATTAATATCTTAATACTGCTTAAAATGCACTTTATCACATAATATTTTATCTAAATATAGACACTTCTGAATGTATTTTATCCTGAGGTTTAGACTTATTTTATGCACTATGGTATGTTCCATAAGCTGAGGACTTGTATTACCAAATTTGGAGAACTGAGAAATCTAAAGAATAACTATGCTTTGTTCCCTAGATTAGGTTGCTGGGGATCACAAACAGGACCTGTTGCACCCAGGTCCTGGTTTTGGGATTTCCATAGGTATCTGGTTAGACACTAGGAAAATAGGGTGCTAGGAGGTCTTTGGTCAGATCCAGCAGGGATTTTCTTACATGCTAAGCTCCCTCCCCTCCAAAAACAGGTTGTGGGTTTGAATCCCCCCCCCCCCCATACTAGATGGCTGTCCCGTTTCATCTCCTGCAAATAGGATGGTGAATTGGAGTGGCTGTTTTGGTCCACACACCAAGATTGTCCACATGTAATGAAGATCAAAAACTGACTTCTGTCTGTTAACACACACACACACACACACCACAGACTTGTGCTGTCCATTCCACAAACAATATTGAAAAGGGCAACATTGAAGGTGCTCTGAAGTCTACAGGATTGTCTGTTGGGGAGCTTACTGTATCTGCAACTTGGATGGACAGTCTTGCAGCTTCTAAGGATAGGAGGAGAGGCAGAATGCAGATATTGATGTGCCGGACCTGCAGTTAAAGGCTGTGAGAAGAAATTTCACTGGCTGTCTTATTTCCTCTCTGAAATTTCGTTGATGTTTTTCCTGATATTCCTTGAATTCACTTCAAACTTCCATGTTAGGCAAAACCTGATAACAGTTAAGGCATGTGTGGGGGAAAGGCACACACACTTCTTTAGAAATGCAATGAGTCTTCCAGAACTCATCTGGGTCCCAAGGCCAGCTCTGCCATTAGGCAGGGTGAGGCATTTGCCTCAGGGAAGGAGTGATGTGCTTGTGGGATTGTCCTCCTTAGGTGCCAACTTAGCTTGGGCTGGCCTTGGGCGTTCTGCACCTTGACTTACTGTGGGAAGAAGGAATCATTTCCTGCTCCACCTCAGGCAGAAATGCATATTAGGCCAGCCCTGTCAGCTCTCCTTAATACACATCACCAAAGGAGGAATCTCTGGATTTGCATTTCAATTTATTTATTCAAAAAATGTACAACCCCCCTTCTCCCCCTGTGAAACGACTTGCTCAGAGCAGCTTGAGAACAAAAAGCAAACATAAAATCACCAATAATTCAATCACCAACACGCAAAATAACACAACTATTCAAAAAGAAAAGCAGCAAAAGCATCAAGGGTAACACTAACAGTCATCAGTAGCAGAAGTTTAAGCTTGTTTAAGAAAGCTGAGTGTCTGAGCATCTGCTCTGCATGCAGAAAGGTTCAACCTCCAATGGCATCTTCAGGTAGGACTGTGAACATCCTCTACCTGAAACCCTGGATAGCTGCTGCCAGTCACTGTAGAGCTAGATTGACCATTGGTCTGACTCAGTGTAAGGCTTCTTTCCTGTCTTCTGGTGAAAGTTTTCAATTGCCATCAGAACACAAAGCTAACTTGATCTCTTGGGAGCAGGGAGTTCCACACAATTTCAGGTGCAATTTCAGTGGGACCTTATGGAAATCATTATTTAGTGTTGTTGTTATTCATCATCATTTGAATCTCCTGCTTTTCATCGCCCAGGCCCAGACATCCTGAGCTTCAGCAAGGTTCCTGCAACTCAAATCTGAGTTCTCAGTTCACCTTACACTGCTTTCTTTATCATGGAGGGAGCATGCAGAACATTTGACCCAGGTTTAAGATCAGGCATGGTCAGTACCCAATACCCAGATTTCAAGACTCAGAGGTATTCCTGCTCCTAAGGTAGATTTACCAGATATCAAAAGGTGTTTGACTTACCCATTCTGGCAACATCTGCTTTATGAATCCATGCACCTGGGAATTTAAAACAGCAACCGTGAATTCATGAGAAACAGCTAGTCTTCAATAGGATTTTAGGAAAGAAAAGAGCCCATTCGAAATGCACCAGCTTTCCCCAAAAACACATGACAGAAGGAGATACAATTCTGACCAGTGGACTCTGGCACAAATTGTCCTGTACAACTAGCTTTAGCATAGAAATCATGGTGAATTTTATTGAAGGGCTTCTGACTTTGCTCTGATGCCCTGCCTATGAGCTTCGTAAGGGGACCTGGCTGGTCACTGTAGGAAATGGCCAGATATTGCACTGTTGCACTGGGGGGATATTTGGCCTGATGCAGCACAACTTATTTTATAAAGGGTCTTACCTCCACAGTGGCTGGGAAATCTCAACATACAAGTTTGAGGCAGATTGTGAGGCAGGAATTCATGAGAATGCAGAGCCATAATCCATCACTCTATGGATTATGGGGCTCTTGGGGGAAAAAGATCCCTTCCATTCTGTACTTCCAGGGTCAGGAGCAGGAGGCTCATTGATCCCCTACTGGGCAACCATGCATGGCTGTTGGGTTATATTTGACTTGGAAGATCACAAGGTGCACAAAGGTGTCCTTGTATGAATGCCTTTCAGTGTGGGTCCCAAGGAGAGCCATAGATTTGGAAGAGATCATGAGTACCACCTAGTCCAACCTCCTGCAATGCAGGAATATGTAGCTCTCCCATACGGGGATCGAACCTGCAACCTTGGTGTTATTAGCACCACACTTAAACTAACTGTGCTATCCAGGCCCTAAATGGAAGCGGGGTGGGGTGGGGAGAAGGCAGTTTCAGACAGATCCCCCATTCCTCTTGCAACCCCAACACTTCCTGCACTTTGCCAATAAGCCCCGAGGGCTGCAGCCAGAAGAGAAATGTTTGGTCCAAGAGCACCCCATTGCATGCATGGGGCTCTACTTGCAGAGCTCTGTATCCCACCCGTTGTCCTGACATTATTCTGCTGCTGCTATCCAAAGCACACTTGCCATCAAAACAAATCAATCTCGCTTCCAAGCAAATGTATTTAGATGTGGGACATAATCGAGAAGCTGTAAGGACAAGTTCAGCTGGAGACCAGCATGGCTGTTTGGCTTGTGTTAATTGGGAGCAGCCTAGAGGTGCACATGTTTTAAAGGGATTTAGAATATGCAGATGGGCAATACGGGCGACTCTCCCCCTTCCCTTTCCCCAGACGAAAGAGCAACGTCAGTGAGTCCAGCAGGGACAGCAGAAATCAAGTTAAGAAGCCGGCACAAGACAAGGCTCATCTAGCTCTCCCCTCCTTTCAGCCGCTGCTCGAGAGAGACAGCGACAGCCCCACCGCAGTGTAGCTTTTGGCTTCATGTCTCTCTGCAGCAGACAGAGCCTCGGCTCAGCTTGCAAAATCTAGGTCACCTGAATGTTTGCCTGCCTGCATTTCTTAAATGATACCTCCCGTCGGCGTCTCATGCACCAGCGCTGAGTTGGGGAATGACTCAGAAATAGCCTTGATCAAGCGCATAGTCTGGGGCTGGGCTGACACAGTCTGCCCGTGTGTGTGTGTGTGTGTGTGTGTGTGTGGTGTGGGGAGGGAGGTGGCTGTGCGCTTTTGGCAAGGTAGCTCATGCTTCTCCCTGCAGATGGAGCAGGAAGAAAGGAGCAGATCATCCATTATTGGCAATCAGGGAATTGCTCCATGGAGAATAGACTTTGAGTTTGCAATCAGAAGGAAGGGGTATTGATTTCTTTGTTGGTTGCCAGAAGCAAAGGCCAATGGGCGGCGGGGCTTAATCAGCGCTCTGTGTGCATTCTCTGATTCCACCTAAGAGCAGTAAATCTGAAGAAATTAGTAAGAAATTTCTTACTTTTAAAAACACACAGACACACACATGCATCTAGCCCTTATGACTACATACTCAGTGATCTAGAAATGCAGTTTGTTACAGGTGCTGAGAATTGTAGGGAGCAGGGGTGCCAACTTGAATAAAATATTTTGGGGGCTCAGGTAAGCCCCACTCCACACAACCGATCACATGACTCAGTGCGCACGCACCATTTGAATGGCAATGCCCATCAATTTTGTGGGGGCCCAGCTCAATTTTATTGAGGGGGCTGAATTCCCCACAACCCCTAGGAGTTGGCTCCTATGGCTGGGAGACGCCCCCCATTCACTTTCCAGAGCTACAGTTCCCAGCATGATTTAACAATCAATCCCTCTTTCCAGGGAACTCTGGGAACTGTAGTTCTGTAAGAAGAATGGGAGCCTCTGAACAACTCTCAGCACCCTGAACAAATGACACTCCCAAGATTCTTTGGGAGCAGTCCTGGCTGTGGTATGATACAGCTTTAAATGTATAGTCCGGATCATGTTCATTAGTTTCAATGTGTCTACTCTGAGTAGCATTTAGTTGAATTGATTGATGTCTTTCTTTGCATTGATGATATACCGTAGATTCTGGTGTATTAGGTGACTGGGCGTATTAGGCGACCCCCAAATTGGCAGCTACAATTTTGGGGTTCGTCTTATAAGTCCAGTCACCTAATACGCTGGACAACCCCACGCCGGGAGAAAGCCACAGAAAGCAGCAGTGGGCAGGCTCCGTGCTGGGCGGCTCTCTCCCAGTGCGGAGCGGACCGCCTGCTGCTACTGCTGCTTTGGAGCCACTGCAGCAGCAGTGGGGGCGGATACCCGGCGTATAAGACGACCCCCCACTTTTTAACCTCTTTTCTGGGGTTAAAAAGTCATCTTATACGCCGGAATCTACAGTACTCTGCGTCAGAAACACAGATTTCCATGGACTTGGATAAGGGCCCGACAAGATGAGATATGGAGGATTGTTCCCACATCTTGGATAGTTTGGTGACTAAGACCAACGTCCAGTTATTTGACTCACTCTTTTGAGAAAACACGCTATCCGTGTGAGACACTCTCCTTGTTGGACAACAACTTCCGACATTCCCAGCCAGCATGGCCCAAGGTCATACAATGGGAGTTGCCATCCAACAACATTTGATTCACAGCCTCTTGGATTTTCTTTTTAATGAATGATTTAGAATGTCACCCCCGATGAATTAGACAGTGGTTAGAAAAATATAAAAACCACAAGCATCTTTGAACAAGCTCCCCTACTTTTCTCAAATACAGGATAGAATGCTTTTCCTAAAACGATGCTGATGGCAATACACATTTGCATCTAAGAACAAATTGCAGTTCTTCTACAGAAGTAAAGGAGGATTAGCTGAATTCTTGGAGGAGAAAGCTATCAGTGACTGCAGTGCTAGCCATGATGGCTGTGCTCTGCATCTACAGTTGGATGCAGTGATGATCCTGAATACAAGCTGCTGCAAACTACAGGAGGGGAGAGGACTATTGTGCTCAGGTCCTGCTTGCGGGTTTCCCACAGGCATCTGGTTGGCCGCTGTGAGAACAAGATGCTGGACTCATTGGGCCATTGGCCTGATCCAGCAGGCTTGTCATATGTTCTTATTTCATATTCACTGCACATTTGTATAGAATTCATCAGAACCTGTAGGATGAAGGAACTGCAGTTTAATTGAGTGATAGACTTATGTCAGGCTGTAGCTTACTGATTCATCATAAACTTTCTGCACAAGGAATGGAAAACATCTAGCCCTCCTCATTGTGAGCATCCTTCCCAGCCAATCTGTTTCTTAGTGTTTCTAGTCTTTCCAAAATTTCAGCTTGGGCTTGGGGCGGCATTGACCAAAATCGGCTTATTAGAGCATTTTCTTCTGTAGAGAAAATGTCCTTTTGCTCACTCATAGGGCATTGTGAGTCGTATAGGGATGTGCCTTTCCTTTTTGATTTTGGTGACTCTTGTTTATGATGCTCAAGCCGGACCATCTCCACAGCGCCAGACCATCTAGCCCTCCTGATGTTTCTGAACTACAACTCCCATCATGCCTGGCTATTGGCCATGATGGCTAGGGCTGATGGGAGATGTAGATGTGGTGGGCATAATTTCCCCCAGGACCCAGGATCTTGCTAACTCTTGCTTTTGCTGAAACCTAAATTAATATTTATTTTCCACATGTTGAAGCTGCTGTGGCTCTGTGATTGACTGCACATGCCAAAGGTCCCAGGTGGAATCCCATCATCTCCAGGTAGGGATTGGCAAAATCCCTGTTTGAAACCTGGGAGAGTCACTGCCAGTCAGAGTAGACAACACTGAGCTCAATAGACCGATGCTTTGATTTGTTATAAGGAAACTTCCTATGCATGCATGCAACTTGACCATCATGAGGGCTAGGAACTTTAAGACCTTTCAAAAGCACATCTAAGCAATGATTTGGGAGTTGGGGGTCAGACTGAATGAAGAATTATTGAATTGTTAAAGGGTGGCAGTGCAACTTTGGTTGTTTATTTGGGTTGTAAAACACCTTGAGTACAATAATGTAGAAAGGTGGTATGCAATTCAAAAGTGAAATGAGATCTATCCTCAGGGTTTTTAAAGATGAGCTCTAATACAAACTCAGGGCAGCGCATGATCAGTGTGCTGTACATCTCACTAACTCCTGTCCAGTCTCAACATAAGGCATCATAACCTTTCCCCAAAGATATGAATGAAATCCAAGCGTTCAGCAGGCTGAAAACCCAGCAAGACCTCACTTCAGCTGCATGAAATTTGTTCCAGAACAGGCTGTGGTTTCACTTCCTCCCACATTCACCAAGAGTGGTGACTCAGAGATCCACAGCAAGGGCAGGGAGCAACTTTTGCTGGGACTTAAAAGGAAGAGTGGATGCAGTCCCTCACCCCCACCCCCCACCCCAAAGAACTTTCACTTTCAGCGAATATGGTTTCAATCAATTTCCGTTTCCATAAAGGTTGCTGGGATTCTCCCCCTCCCCTTTTTCTTTCTTTCTTTTTTTGAATCTCTGCTCATTTGACAAGCGAGCATTATATTTGCAAGCTGATCGGCAAGCCAAAACACGCTCGCGTTCATTCATAACACTGAACTCTCCTGCGTTAAACAGCCGATTAGCGTGAATGAAGTGGGTGTGTAACTTCCTTGAAATCCTCCAGAGACCTGTCAAAGCAAAGCTACCGCAGCGTAGCGCTCGCCGTGAAGCACGGAGATCAGAGGTGTAGCTGAAAAGCGTTGCTCTGCGGAAAGACAGGGGTGGAATCTGCCCTGAAGGTTTGTTAGGAAAGGGCTGACGAGGTTTAAGAAGTGGCCATGGAGCCGTTTCACCCAACGAAGCTGAACGTGGAAAGATTCAGGAGAAACAAATGAAAGTGCGACTTTGGACAGTGTATAGATAAACTATGGAACTCACTCCTGCAGGAAGGGCTTGAAAGAGGATTGGACAAATTCGTGGAAGAGAAAACTACCAATGGATTGCAAAAACTGTGTGGTTCTGAAGTAGCTGGAAAGTCCCCGGGGTCTGTTCAGTTTTGGCCACTAGTGATGCAAGTTACCTTGTTACCATGTTACCTTGATTTGATTCCCTGCCTTTAGCCTTAATAAGGAAGAGACTGTTCTACCAAGGAATCAGCACTGCATTCTCTATCAGCAGCTCTTATCCAGGATATCCTTTATACAGAGGGGTGCACTGAGGAATACACAATACAGTGGTACCTCGCAAGATGAATGCCTCGCAAGATGAATGCCTCGCAAGACGAAAGAGTTTTCCGTTTTTTGAGTCATTCCGCAAGACGAATTTCCCTATGGGCTTGCTTCGCAAGACGAAGGCGGGCGGCGGGGAGAAGAGCGCTTCTCCCCACCGCCAGCCCCGCAAGCTCTGGGGACAGCGGGGAGGCGCAGCGGACCTCATCTGAAGGCGGGCGGCGGGGAGAAGAGTGCTTCTCCCTGATGCCTGCCCCGCAAGCCGCTAAGTACAGGTACAGTACCGTTAATAGCCGTGCTTCGCAAGACAAAAAAATCCGCAAGACGAAGAAACTCGCAGAATGAATTAATTTCGTCTTGCGAGGCACCACTGTATTTCATACACAAAGGGCTTCCTCATCCCTTTGTGGCCCATATGAACTGGCTATGTAGGCCTTCCAACAGCTAATGGTCAGTGCCAGATCACCAAATACGCAGAGTAGGCTCCAGCCCATGGGCCCCATGCCTTTTAGGGGCCCCATGACAATGGATCAAAATAATATTGATTTTAGAGATTTTAAAAAAGGCTGGCACAGCTAATGGTGGGGGTCAACCAGGAGACTCTGCCAGCAAAACTGGCTTGCTCTACTCCCCATTCCACTAGAGCAACTTAGGCCATGGGCCACAACTCTGCAGCACTATAGCACCACCGCTGCAGCAGTCCAGCGGTGGTAGTGCGACTTGCAGCCTGGCAGGGACCAGCTGACCTGAGCAGCCAATAGGGATCCATCTACCCTTTTAACAGCTACTGGCTTTCTTGGTTGTTTTGTTTGTTGTTTGTTTGATTTTTCCGGATTGCACAGACTAACCAATTGGCCATTCTGTGCGGCAAACTGGATTGCTCACAGACTGCCTGGAGCCAACTTGACTTTAAACCAGTTCAGAGCCTGTCTCATTTTGTTTTATGAGCCTTGGCATTCAGGCAATGGGATGCCACAGTGATCTGCCCAACTCCAGCAGTCATCTGCCAGTGCCATTTTCAGGGCACCCCAGTTGTCATTGCCGAGGTGGGTGGCCATCAAAGAAAGGTGTTTTTGCCCCCTCCTTCTTCCAGTGGTGGTGTTCAACCCTAGGTGAGCTTGCTTGGCACCTCCATTTTTCTTTAGGTGCCAAGAGAAAACCTTTCAGTTGGTTTTATGGCATCCTTAAGTATCTCTCCAAGTTTTTTAATTGGTTGTTTATAGAGTTTTTATGGATTTGCCTGCTGCTGTTTTAGCACTTTTTTAGTCTAGTTTTTGGTTGCTTTCATTTGTTATAGCTTTTCATTTGTTATAGCTTTGCCGTAAACCTCCCTAGAATCCTTGATGGAAGGCTGGTACATACATTAAATAAAAATAAATAACAGTTTAGGGGCTGAGCCCTGGCTCATATGTCAACCTTGACATGACAACACACTCCTTCCCTAGCCGTAAGAATGTAAGGAGAGCTTTGCGGGATTGGCCCAGGAGTCCCATCATTGAGTCCAACATCCTAATTCCCACAGGGACCAACCTGATGCCCCCAAGAATGCCAAAAAGCAGGATTTGGAGGCAATAGCTCTCCCCTGTTGAAAATGGTATCCAGGGCTACATTGGCTTTGAACAAGAAGGTCCCATTTAACCAGGCATAGCCCTACAGATCTTGCTGTCCCCAAAAACCTCCCACCATCTTTGGGCATCAACACCTGATCTTGCTATCCCCCCCCCAAAAAAAACCCTCCCACCATCCTTGAACATCAATTTTCCTGAATTTTTAGTTATCATCGGTGCTATTTTTCCAGAAAAATAGGTGCCAGAACTCACCATGAAAACACTTCCCTCATATTCTTAGAATGCCAATAGCACCCACATGAGAAGTGCCAGAACTGAGTTTTGTTGAGTTCCAGCTGGAAAAAAGAAAGAAAAAGTCCTGGTTATCATGACTAAGACCATATTCACACCATACATTTAAAGCACAATGAAAGCACTTTAAACAGTCATGGCTTCCCCAAAAGAATTATGGGAGCTGCAGTTTGCTAAGGATGCTGAGACTTGTTTGGAGACACCCACACACCACATTCCCCTCCCAGTTCCCCAAGTTCTCTGTAAAGAGGCTTTGATTGTTAAACCATTCTGGGAATTTTAGCTCTGGGAGAGGAGTAAGGGTCTTATTGCCTAGCCCTCATATTAAGGTCTTATATACACGTTTGCATGTAATTTTGCCCAACAGACAACAAAAGAAATTGTGGTCTTGCATCATAGACATATCTGCAAAGCAATTTCCCCTAATTTAATACAGTTTCATATTGTTCTTTTCACTGATCTATACATTTACCGTATTTTTCTCTCTATTACACGCAGATTTTTTCTCCTAAAAAGGAAGGGGAAATGTCTGTGCGTGTTATGGAGCGAATGTGGGGGGTCCCTGGAGCCGATTAGGGGAGCGCAGGAACAAAAATCAGCAAAAATCAATCGTGCGTTGCTTCCGAGAGGGAAACCTGAAAAGAGGAAGTGGTTGCTTTCCTGCATTCTGCCTCAGGGTCTTCCTGCCCACCCTCCTCTGTTTCGTTGCTGTGTTTGCTCAAACGGAACAAAGAGCAGGCAAATCCCCTCCCCTCCAGGCAAGCAGAGGGGAAAGCAGAGGTCTTTCCTTCTATTTCCTCTCCGTGCTCCTCGCAGGCAGCCAGAAAACATGCAGGAGGAGAGAGAAAGCTGGCTTGGGTTTGTGGAAACTTTTGCCTTTCTTTCCTCCCTCCCGTAAAATCCCTGTCCTGCTTTCTTAGCCAGCTGCTTCTCTGCAGACCGCTCTCTTGTCCCTTCTGTGTTTTTCCTTCACTCCCCACTTAAAATGTAGTTACAAAGCATGGATCCACATGGATCTTCAGGATCTTTGCATTGGGCCACCCCAAATTCACCATCAGATCACAT